>CM012456.1:18635148-19266512 GCA_003999625.1 Oryzias javanicus
ACTCATGACCGATTACCTGGTTCAGCCAATTAGAACATGCCAAAGCAGGGTTTGTTGGAAAACATACAGGATTGTGTCCCTCGAGGCCTGGAGTTGCCCATCCCTGGCCTAGTGTGTCTAAGGTTTTCAATGTTTACATTTTCTGTCTGTATGAAAGATGAAAAAAATATATATAATGTATAGGGCTAGACAAGGTTGGGGCTTTTTTATATAGCAATGATTTTTTTGTTTTGTTTTGTTTTATTCAATCTTCAATGAAAATTGTGTTTTGGGGCTTTTGACATGTTCTTGTAGATTTCATTTTTTTTAATGAAAATGATCAAAATTAAGTAAAGAAAATTAAGATTAAAATTGCAATTCTAAGTTTCTTTTTTAAAGTGCTGTCATGTGATTAATTTTTTGTAAGGTGAGGCAAGTTTATTCGTATAGCACATTCCATGTACAGAGACAATTCAAAGTGCTTTACATAAAAGAAACAGTAAAGACATGATCATTAAAATAAAATTAAAAGAAGGTAAAAAGAAGTTAATTTAAAACAAGCTTAGATAAACCGTGTGGATGCTAACTTTTAAATACATTCTAGTCAAATGCAGCTGAGAACAGGTGAGTCTTTTACCTGGATTTAAATACACTGTTTCATCTGATCTAAGGTTTTCTGGAAGTCTGTTCCAGATCTGTGGAGCATAGAAGCTGAATGCAGCTTCTCCATGTTTAGTTCTGACTCTAGGAACTGACAAAAGACCGGATCCAGATGATCGGAGAGGTCTGGCTGGTACATAATAAACAGTCATGTATTTTGGTGCTAAACCATTCAAAGCTTTATAAACCAGTAACATAACTTTAAAGTCTATCCTCTGGCAGACAGGTAACCAGACCTCAGAACTGGACTGATGTGGTCTACTTTCTTGGTCCCATTAAGAACCCGAGCAGCAGAGTTCTGAATCAGCTGCAATTTCCAGATGGATTTTTTTTGTAGTCCTGTTAAAGCAATTATAGTAATCAAGTCAACTAAAGATGAAAGCATGCACCAGTTTTTCCTGGTCCTGCTTAGACATCAGATCTTTAATCCTTGAAATATTGTTGAGATGATAATAGGCTGATTTTGTGACAGCCTTTATGTGTTTATCAAAATTTAGGTCCGTGTCCATCACTACACCGAAGTTTCTAGCCTGGTTGGTAGTTTTTAGATGGATAGATTGAAGCTCTCCAGTGACATCCAACCTTTTCTCTTTAGCCCCAAAGACGATAACTTCAGTTTTGTTTTTGTTTAACTGAAGTAAGTTGTGGCATTAATGTCCTCAATGCATTTCCCAAGAGTCCTGGTGTCAATGTATTATATATCTGTGTGTCATCTGCATAGCTATGGTGACTAATGTTGTTCTTAATGTTTTTCCTTACCGGGAGGGAGGGTCAGAGGGCAGAGATAACCAGTTTTATCTATTCTATTTATTTTTTTTGCTATTGTATGTATTTATGACTAAACTTCCGCACATGTAAAATTAGCTGCTTGAAGCCCTGATTTTTTTTTTTTTTTGTGATATTGGGCTACATAAAAAAAATTGAATTGAAATGTAATTAAATATTTGGAATTTGTTTTAACACTCACTAATTTTAAGTCTCCTCAACTCTAAATTGTGAGGTTGTACTTTTTGTGTACCTTTGCTTGAATTTTTGTTCAATGTGCATTTTCTGAGCTTAATACTTAACCTTTTTCTAAGGTTTAGTGCCACGCACAAACACACAAAAATGTTTCTTTGTGATTTTTGTTAATTCAATTCTCAAGTTTCTGAATCCGCCCAGTCTGAAGCCTCCTTCATTTTCTAAGAACTGTTTTAGGATATTACATAATGTTTTCTTACTGGTTCTATGTAGAAGTTAAGTGATGTAAAAATCAAATAAGTCTTACAGTAATAAAAGTCTGAATTGTGGTTGCATGATCAAGAATAATAGCTTTTTGAATGATTTGGATGGCATGTTTTTCTGTGAAAAGAGAGTACGTAGTTAACTCATATAGTTATTATCCCAAATTTGTATACTGTAGGCAAAATATGTAAATATTAAAAAGCAGTATAATTTAAATACTTCATTAAGACTTTAGTTTGTACATGTTGACTGTGCAAACTTTTTAGTTGTCAATAATTAGTCTAATTAAAGTATTGCAATGCTCTTGATTTTGACATTATCTATTTTTATTGACTACTCTGTATTGACATTTTAATGAACTAAAACCAATATTTTTGTTTCCTCTCATTTCAAAGATGATTTGACATTATCCACCCCATGTTTTTATTGTATTTAGCTTTTGACTCACCAGAGTCCTAAATTCTTGATTACACCTTTAAAATGTGTAAATATTAAACAGATATGCTTACCAATACTTTTGTAGAGCTCTTTAAAATAAATAAACTTGATCTCTGAACATCATCAGTGTCTTCCACGCATTGTAAATGAGATATACAGTCAGTGCTTCCATGTAGCAATGAGACTAAAAACTTTTAATTGTAGCTCCTCTCACACAGGTCAGGAGCATCTAGTTTATTAATGCTTTCTTTGGTAAGCATCCAGGAGCGAATTTTCAAAAGTGAGGTAGCAGACGCAAATCGCGTGCAGTGGGAATGCAGCATAATGACATGTCATGTCAGACTAAAATAGGTTTCGAAATATAACAGTCAAACATGTTGGTGGTAGTGTGATAATATTAAAATGTTTTGTGGCTTCTGGACCAGAAAAATACTGAAACCAGGAGTTAGGAGTTTTACATAAAAAACAAAAAAACATGTTGCCAAATGCTCATTAGGACTCGGCCAAAACAATGAAACACATATATTTAGAACAATTGAAAAATAAAATTTTGGAACATCTGTTTGATTTTAGGGGTCCTGGAAACACATTTTTACAAAAAATTGACCAAATTAGTAAGGTAATAGTTCAACATGTTTGTAACGAGCTGCAGAGCCTCAAATTTCACACTTGTTGAACAGTTACAAGTTACATCCGGTCTGCATAAAAACTTCAAATTACCACAGTGCTGTGGCTCAAAAGAAGAACTCAACTTTCTGTGCATCTACTAACCACAGAGGAGACACTCCTAGCAAAAAATGTAAACGTAAAACTGCAAAAAGGTCTACTTTAGAAGCCAAAAGAAAATCTTGTAATATCTTTTTTTGTCCATCTTTCTGTTGAAGGTCAGTTAGCTGAAATTTTGATCAAAATCTATCTTTTTCCTATTCAGCCTTTATAATCCCACTCCTATCATCATTTTCTATTTAATTATGTTTATCTCGCTTTTAGTTCGAATAAAAAAATGTATGTTGTTTTCTAGGACATAGTTACTGCAAGAGTTCAACTACACTCCCATCATTTATCTATTTATAGTCTCTCCCACTAGCTTACAGCCCCTCACTCCCTAACATAACATTACAGCTGCAATAAACATTTTGAGCAATATTGGAACTATTCAGACGTACAGTTTTCAGTCAAATTCTAGCTCGGTATTTAGTTGTCTACAAGTAGACAACTCAGAATGGAGCAGAGCAGGAAAGTTGTGCGTCACAGAAATACGATTTTTTTGAACAGCATTTTTTAAAGAAATCCTCAGAAATGGCATTTTAAGCTTAAATGTATCCATCATGACAAAAAGGCCACAATAACATGTGGAAATGCCTTAAAACACAATTTTCCTTGAAGTGGGTTTTTAATTTCTCAAAAAAGGGAAAAAAATATGTTTTTCTCACCTGTAGCCGTCACATTTAGTGTGTCGCTGGAGGGTGGAGAAAATGTTTGACCAGAAATTGTTTTGGAGTACTGACACTGATCTAAAAACACATCACAAACACGTATGTTTTTCTTACAGTGTCAGAAAGCTACGAATACGAAAAGACAGGAGGAAGGACCGACCTGAGGCAAGTGAGCTCCAGATACAAGTGACTGAAACATCAGAAACAAAGATATTTCTGTTAAATTTATGTAGTAGTTTTTCAAAGAGTAATTTGTTGTAAAATAAGTACTTACATAAACTCAGAAGGTGAAGCTTTCCTTGCTGCATGCTGAGCATGGCTGAGATAAATCTACCATTTGAGCAAGTTGTAGAAACATAAAAAATTGAACCACATTAGAGAGAAAAAGTAATATTTCCTGCTGTTTTAACATAAACTTCCTCTTCCGTATCATAGCTTCTGTTTTCTTAAAAAAAGTGTTTTTTCTCTGAAATCCGACGACAACTCTTCAAAGGACCTACATCTTGCATTTTTGATCACAAGGCTGACGCCGGGTGTTTGTGCTATCTGTGTTACGATCCAGCATAGCGAAGGCCAAGAAATGCTCAGTTGATTTAGTGTTTAAACTTAGTGCGGTGGTATACGCCAAAGAACATTCTGGTGAGGAATATGCTCAACTTTTAAGGTATCTGAGAATGGGACAAGCAGACAGGTGATGCTGAGAAGATGCTGCGGAAAATGAGCAAACGATTTTCTTGGTGGAAAAAGTAAGTGACAAACTAGAAGAAATGGTTTGAACACGGATTATTGAGCAAAGACAGGAAGGCGATTGTCTAAACACAATGAAGAATCCTAAAAAGGAGCCAGATCAAAGCATTTACGAACAGTTTATTGGCAAAATTACATTATTAGTAATTGCTATCATCATTGGTTTCTTTGTCTTTCTTCTTTATCTCCTCTTCTTGTCTTTTAGTCTTAAGAGTCACACATTCCACGAAAAACGGCACCATTCAGTCATTTCTTCTTTTCTTTTTGTCCTTTATCTATGAAGTTTTATGAAAAGTTTTCTTCTGAAGACTTTTCATATTTTATTTCACAATTGCCACCGTTCTCTCGGGTGAACCCTGAAATACATGAAAATCACAGTTGGGTGACCTTTCAATAAAAAATACTCAACTTAAATATTTTGTTGTATGATGAAAACATACTTTGAGTCAGGAAAAGAACTGCTGGTAGTTTTAGTTTTCTTTTCCTGTAGATGAGACAGACCAGGAACAAGACAAACAGTAACAGGAGCAAGATTCCACCGAATACTGCAGAGGTCAGCAGCAGCAAAGACCCTGGAAGAGACAATATGTTTAATGTCAGTGATTCCAGCAGAATGTTGTAATTTTTTGATAGAACACTATTTAAAAATATAGCATTCAATGCTTGACAAAGAAGTGCTTGTTGCTTGTTCTTCACCTTCAACCACATGCCATCAGGGATCATCTTTTCACTGGTTCACAGGTGGTTTGGCTGAGAGTTTTACACTGGATGCCCTACCTGACGTAAGCCTGTATTTTATCCAAGCTGAGCTTAGTCACTTACATGTGTTTATCTTTACTTACGTTTAACAGCAACAGTGATGGGTGCTGACTCAGCAGAGGTGAAGGTACGTCCAGACAGGGTGACCTGGTACACGCAGCTGTAGTTGCCCTGGTGTTCAAAGTCAGCCACAGGAAAGGTAAAGGAAGCCGTGTTGTTGACTGCTGAGTTGCTGTTTGTCTTGTTGGAGCCAGAAAGGATGAGAAAGAAACAACCCTGTGGAGATTTGGAGTCAACGGAGCAGGTGATGGTAAAGCTGTGACTCCTAGTGAAATTCACTACTCCAGGACCCCAAACCAACTCTGCACCAGGGAAAGTAATGGAGATGTTGGGTGTCTGTAGTCTCACTGTGAAAACACAAAACAATTACTTAATATCCAGCAATTCAGATCAGTAAATGTGAGATGAGGCCAACTAATCTGAATGTCAGTGCATTTTGAGGTGTACATAATTAGGGGTCGGGTGGCATGAAGGTCAAAATCCAGAATTTTAAAGAGGAAAAACTAGTAATCCCAATTTACAGCATCTTTGTAATACATGAACTAAAAAGCATTTATCATTTCCATGAATCACATTTCTGTTCATATAGATGCATGAAGCAGTCATTATTATTTTCACTTTATGTATTTAAAACATGATTCTCCACGATTAAGACTCACTTTCAAGTTGTGTTTTGTGATACTGCTGTTCTTAAGTGGTCTGAATGATTTAATCTAAACCCAAACATAAAGCTAAAATAGTTTCTTAATTTTAAAGAATTAATGGACTTTTCCAATCAAAGAAGTGCTGCTCTATAAAATCAGCCTCCAGCGGTCATTTTATGATCTGCGACCCCTTTGAATCGGGGAACAGAATGTAAGAGTTTGGTCAACGCATGTGTTTATCTTTACTTACGTTTAACAGCAACCGTGATCGGTGCTGACTCAGCAGAGGTGAAGGTGCGTCCAGACAGGGTGACCTGGTACACACAGCTGTAGCTACCCTGGTGTTCAAAGTCAGCCACAGGAAAGGTAAAGGAGGCTGCATTGTTGACTGCTGAACTGTTGCTTGTCATGTTGGAGCCAGAAAAGACCAGGAAGAACACGCCTTGAGGATACTGAGAGTTAATGGAGCAGGTGACGGTAAAGTTGTCACCCCTAGTGATCACGATTTCTCTAGAACCCTGGACCAACTCTGATCCAGGAGATGAAAGGGAGATTCTGGGAATCTGTAGTCTTACTGTGAAAACACAAAACAATGAGTTAATTCATAGTGATTTAGATGATACAATGAGAAATTAAGCTAGATAATCAGCATGTTGATGCCTCATGAGGGGTAGGTATCTTTATTGTCTATCTTTATCTGTTCCTTTCCAGCAGCTAAATGAGAAGAACTGAGGACCTCTTGTGTTAAACAGATAATACTGTTACTACAGGGATTCTGTAGCTTCGGATACAACAGGTGTATGTCTATTTAAACCCCCTTTTTTATCTATATGTTAACTTTACTTATGTCGAGATTTGTGAATACTTTTTTTGGACTAAGTGGAGAGGAGAAGAGACAGAGAATGGGATATTGCAGATATATAAACTAACATGTGTCTGCAGTCAATTAAGAGTGAGAGGAAAGTGTTCCAGCTCATATGAACCACTATGTTCATCTGAAACATGTCAGATAGATGTATATAAAATATGGATAAGCCAATCAAAGAGTTGTATTAAAGTTCAAATTATAAATGTACTATTTTGTTGCCTAAATGTCAAGAAATTATACCTTTAAGTAAGAATTTTGTCAAAATATAAAAATATTAATTCAAATACAAAAGCACCAGAAATGAATAGAAAAGAAAAGCCTCAAACTGACAGAAAATTAAAGATTATGCTAGATATCAAGATTCCTTATTTCTACTTCTGAAATCTTAGGTTTCAACACAAAAAAGGAATTTCACAATAATGTATGAAAGCATTTCACTTTTTGGTGAAGAAAATATTTATAATAATGCAAAAACAGCAAATTAAGAAGGTTTATGAAAAGAAGACAAATGTAATTTTTCAGCCAAAGAAGCTTTCCTTATTGTGTGGATTCTTACCGGCGACAGACACTCTGACTGAGTCGCTGACTGGAGAAGTGAAATTTTGACGTGGTCCTCTCTTCTGAAAGCAGCACTGGTATGACCCTTCATGATCAATGTCAGCTTTATAGATGATGAAGTTGGTGGACTTTGAACCCAAAGGTGGAGTTTTCCTATAGGATCTCTTGGTATTCATCAGGATGAAGGTTCCACCGGGGATTTGAGGTTGAACTGAACAAATGAACCAGATTTCCTGACCCCATGAAACAACGGCAGAACTCACAGTGAGCATGGGCTTTGAGAATTGAACTGGAAAAATTGAGAAAAAAAGAATAGAAAATAGTGAGAGCCTGACCCTTACTTTAGGGTTTGCTGTGCTTTAAATTAAAATAATCAAAAGTGAATCTCACCTGAAACAGTGATATTAAGAGGGTCACTTAAGGGTGAAGTAAACGTTTCACCGTTAGCAGTCTTCTTGTACTGACACTGGTACAATCCCTCGTGATCAAAGTTCACTTTAGAGATGGTGAAAGTTGCAGTGCGACTTGAAGTTCTTAGTGTCTGTTGGAAGGAGCTTGAGATCTTCTGGAGAATGAAGGTTTTTGTCAAAGGTCCAGCTACAGCGGAACAGGTGATTCTTACTTCCTGACCCCAGGAAACCTCTCCAGCAGGAACCGTGGAGATGTTGGGTTTCACAATACGTTCTGTGGAATGTTTGGTTAAAACAACATTTTTAATGATTTAGCATCTTCTTCTGACATTAAAAAAAATAAACCATTTACAGCAGGGGTAGGGAACACTGGTCCTCGAGAGCCACCCTCCTGCATGTTTTCCAACATACCCCGCTCTGGCATGTTCTTATTGGCTGAACACACTTGAACCAGATGATTGTGATGAGTCCCTACACTCATTAGCTTTGGGCACATGACGTTTTCAGAGACTCAATAACGGGTAGAATACAAGTCCAAAGTGAGTGTTTTTGTCCAGAACTTTCATTTATTTCCTTTATCTATTTAAACCGCAGGTTCTCAAGAATTCATCCAGCTACTTTTGGGTGAAGACGGGATACACTATCGACAGATCGGCCACTTTCGCTCCCACGGCGGAGCTCCTTCGATCAATATGCTGGCAGAGAGAGAGACACTGCGGGTTCGGAGGCTACTGGCTCGGGCCTCATTGAGGCATAAAAAAAAAGGAAAACAAATTTCTTAACATTATTTTCCCCCCTTGGATTAATACAAAACAGTGAAACAGTCAAGCTCAGCCTCAGAGACACAGAAACACAGTGGAAACGGCTGTCATACAGACACAGCCCCTGTATCAGGAGTCAATATGCATACAGGGTCAATATGACCCTGTATATGGGTCAATGACTACATTAAGACATGAGCCAATTTCTTAAGCAGTGTTGTGTCTATGATATATGTATCTTTTAAGAAAGTAGAACTAAGATCTTCCATGGTTTCATCACTCCTACTTGATCTACTTTTCAAATGTAGACGGAATTGTTAATTGAAGCCAACGTTGTTGATAAGTTATGTTCAAGACCATAATCTGGAAATTTAGAGGCAAAATAAACAAAAAATGTGTTGAAAGCATTAGTAACTTGACAGGGTCTGTAATGGTTTTCCTGTTGAGATTTAGATCATTTTGACAGAATGTTTGTAAGCAGATGGAAGGTGGTTTATACAAAACAAAAATATGAAAATGTATAGATAGATATATATACTAGAGTAGAAACTGTACATAGACTCGGCTAAAGAGGTCTGCAGAAGATTGCTGAATCTCAATGTGAGTCTTGCACAGCCATATGTGAGAAAAATTATATAGGATTTTCATAAAACTCACAATAGTAACGGAAGTGTCCTCACCTGAACAGATGACACCAGCATCTTCACCATGACCACAGTTATGTTTCCCATAACCTCCGTGATGACAGTTAGCTAACGAGCTTTCTCTGCCTGAACACGCCACATTATCCATCCAGATTGGACCTGATCCTTGACCAAAATGAGCTGAAAACTTACATGTGGAGCAAGAAAACTTGATAAAAATCCCTGCGATGCCTTGGAGAGGACATGCTGCAGCCCCGGATCGAGCATCTGGCGTAAATGTTGTTCATCGAGACCCCCCAAGGCGCTTCAACCCTTCCGCCCTTTCCGAGGGAAACCGAACCAAACCGGCCAGTCGGAAGACATAAAACATCACAACTTTTTGTATTTACAATTTAAGTCATTAAAAAAATATGACAGGAGTTTACACTTACCTGAGGCAAATGAGCCCAAAAGACACGCAGCTTCATTTTTTTTTTTAGAAAAAATAGGAACACATTTTTTATTAAATCAGAAACAGAATTTCAAGTCTTCCAGAATTCTGGATTTATTAATTGAAGTCTTACCTAAAGTGAGAAAGTGGACCTGTCTCTGCTGTTTGCTGAACATTGCGGAGAAAATCCTGTTGCATGTCACCAATCTGGACACAGAAAGAACTGAGTCAAGTTTTTGGTGGGAGAGGAAATATTTACTACTGCCTTCATAGGAAGCTTCCTCTTTCTGAGTATGTAGCAAGTATTTAAAAGAGAGTCGTTTTAATGTGCTTAATTTTCTAGAAAACTGCTGATTGTGTTTTTAAAGGAAAAAAAAAAAGATTTTTGATGTCTTGGGATTCTTGCTGAGCAACACAACTTCAACTCCCTCTACAGATTCTGTATTGGACTGACGTTCGGAGTCTTGGGCAAAATTGACAGTTATTTATGTTTTGTTTGTTATATTTTTTAATTTAAGACAGGGATATCATATATTAATCCAGCATTTAAAAATATAAATATATAAGATTATGACCTTTAATTGTTAGTCCTTGGATAGGTTGACGGTCTCTAAATAAAAAGACAAGTTAACTCAACATATGAAACATAGAGGGCAGACAACAGATACAGAACAACGCAGATAGGGTGTCGAGAGAAAAACACAACAGTATAGTCAGTAAAAACGGTAGCAACAACTAAAGAACAATAGACAAAACCAAGACAAATAATTGGATAACATAAAATGAGTGGACAAATGAGAAAGAAAAAGCAATAAAAATGTGTACAAAGGTGCGGTGGCAGCTTTGTCTAGTATCTGTTTGTTATTGCACTGGTCGTCTTATTGTAGGCTACTGGAAATTGAGTGTCAGGTGTAAGATAATAGAATCTAGCCAGACTGAAGAGACTCTTCTTTATGCTGTGTACACAACGGGCATGTGATGTAAACAAGAACGTGCTAAATGGGTCATTCTCGCAGGAACTTGATCAGTACCTGATTGGTCAAAGATCTAGTTTAACTGTTAACACATGCTCCATGACCTCATGTTTTGTCCGTGAAACCTGAAAATAAACTTAAAAGCTTGAGAAGTGATCCCTGATCGTTAAAGTATTGAGCATGGAAGCATAAAACGCCCTCAATATGTGTGTATCCATAAATTTTTGATTGGAAGTGATCGTTTCTGAGCATGGTGTGAATTTAGCATCAGAGGAACAGCACAATACCCCCTGAAACCTGCACTAGAACCCCGGTTTGTGTTTCCTATGATTAGCCTGTTAGGGTGGAGGGAACAGATTGTAGAAGATTTTGTAAAATATAGTGATTTTACTTTAGAACACACTAAAGGTGCATTCTTATGCCTTTAGCATACGATGTTCACACTGGACTGTTACTTAGATTCTAAAAACTTGCGTATCGACAGGTGAACACAAGAGTTTTGAACGTGGAATCTCATAGAACATGTTTGCATAGACTTTGTTGGAATGATTGGTTGAATGTCCGTTTCCGAGCCTATTACAAATATAGTATCCTGTTTTCATAGTTTGTTTGTGTACTATTTTGATGGGTTTTAGAGTTGTATTGTTGGGTGATACTGTGGCGTTTAGGCAGTATGATACGGGGGACATAAACATTTGATCGAGTCACACTTTAGCTGACTAAAGGGTTAAGTTGTTCCTGATATATCTGAAATTAAATAAGTTAAATTTTATCTGGTTGATATTTTTTTGGGGCTATTTAAAATTCAGTTGTTAATCTAGAACTGCTCCAAGGTACTTGATTTTTTTTTTTTTTTACCAATTTAAGTCTTTCCCCTTGTACCATTCTGTTGGGATCTGAGTATGTGCTCACTATCTTTGAGAAATATACACACTGTTTTAGACACATTAAATGTAGGAGTGAACTTTGCAACTATGTACTCCATCACTGATATTAGGTGTTGTGCAATTTGATGCTTGTTTTATGCATATACAGTACATATATAATGGAATCATCAGCATAGAACTGACGGATATGATTAAGTATTTTGTTCTGTGTTGTCTAAATAAGACATGTTTGATATTACTGGTTTATGTGATCTTGCATAAATAAAACCTTTAGATTCGTTGTTTCAAAGGGCAAGTTTACTTATATCCAAAGTACAAAGGTACTTAAAAATCTTAGCTCCTTCAAATATATATATAGAGAGAATTTTTTTAAAGGTTTTAAAAGAAGATATGGTCAACTTATTTATTCATTTTATTTTATTGTATCCTTTCATTAATCCAAGAGATGTGTTTATAAATAGACTGCCTGTTACAAAGTTAAATATGATTTAAATATGAGTTAAATATGATAACCAGTGTCCTTCTTTTCAGCATTAGCTATTAGCCACATTAAACAAATCTTATAATTACATTCTATGTAATCAAAAATAAATGAAAAAGATTTCTTAGTTGCAATGATACTTTATTATGATTTTTTTTATATATAGGTTTAAAGCAGAAGGCTGCACTTCAGTTGATGGATATGTTCTTCATCAGAAGGATCATGTGGCTGCTGTGGTTCTTCATTGTTAATGTTAAGCAATTTCATCAGAACTGATCTGTCAGGTCTAGCCAAGTGACCACAGCTTTAACGTTCAGTTTCTGGTTCCTTACAAAAAGTCATTACTTACATTTAAATGTGAACTTCTGTGGTTTTTCAGGGCACACCCACATGCAGAAAAGCGCTTCTCAGCGCAATGTGGACTGCTCTCATGATGGTGGACGTTGGAGGGTGACATTTAAAAGATAATAATCCGGACACAGCTTCGACTTCAACTCCCATTTCAGATTAAGGGGAAGGGCTAAGATGAAGGGAGTTGTGAAGAATTCGGATTGGGCCTTAGACATTAACTACATCCTGTGCATATTCATTTGTAATCCAATCAGTTAAAAAAAAAAAAAAAATAGAAAAAATGTTTTAACCATTTTAAAGTCTGCCAGCTCTGTTGCACCACCTCTTGTATCGCACTAGACCAGAGGTCGGCAACCTTTAACAGTAAAAGCTCTATTTGAGCTTGTTTTCTGATCAAAACCTAGAAGGAGCCGCGTAGTCTTACTTTAACCCTTTAAGAAATTTGGATTTGCATTTATGAACTTCTTTTTTTATAATAAATAAGAATTTTTCTATTTTTTGGCAAGAACAAAAGCAAAAATATACAAAGAAACCAACATCTCTCAAAATGTGATTGGACAACTTCTTTTCAAAAGTTATTTGAGCTAACTAGTAACCAGTGTTGTGTAGGAAAAGAATATACATGCTTTTAACTAATAAAAGATCAAACTTTTAACCAACTTTTTCCATGTATAATCTGTGCATTCTGGAGGTAGCGTTTTGCAAAATAGACTTCTCCATATCAACGGGGGTGTAAAAACCTACATAGTTTATCATCTATATGCATCAATTTATAAATTAAATAAATGCTAAGTAAATAGTTCTTACTTTAGAAAGAGTGCTATTTTATTGTTTTTATATATTTATTTATTTGTTTACTCTTTTCACCCTTCTTGTCCTCAGTAGTCTTACACTGCTGGGTTTTGTTCTTTTAGTTTGGGATTGGACCTTTGTAGTCTTAGTTTGTGGGCTTTGTTTTCTTGTTTTCTTCAAGTAGCTTTGGTTAGGCAGGGAGCTGCTGACTCACACGTTTGACATGGCTGAGTCAGCAGTCTCCCCGACTTATTGCTTGTTTGGTCAAGGACCCACCTTAGAGAGATAAAAGGGCCACACTCTGGAGCCGCAGGTTACATATCTCTGCACTAGACGTTATGGTATAGCAGGAGGTCCCAGATGGAGGAAGGACTCATGTGCGTACTGTATATAATTACATTTTTTTTAACAAAAACAACAAAAAACATATTAACAAATAAAAAAAACACAAATTATCATTCCACAAACAATCTCTGATGTAAAAAGAATATTCAGAGTTTGAGAAAGTAAACTAACAGGTGTTCATGGCAGATTATTGGAAAAACAGTGTGAGAAGGAATCAGGATAAAAGTTGCCTTAATGAGCCTGTATTCAACCAACATTTCAATGAATTTCTGAATGTCTCATTAGCTGTGTTTCCATTGCACATTGGCACAAAACTTTATCAAAATTCTAAGAATTTCGAAAAAACTGTTTTGAAATGACACTGTTTCCATTAAATCCGAATTTAAGTACAACCAATTTACGCAATAAGTCAGTAAAAACGTGATGGATGAGAACAAAGTTTTTTTTTATTTGATTCACTAAATGGGAGAATTCGGGTGATGTCACTGAAGTGTGGCGTGTCACGCAGCTTGTTCATTTACAGTCTCATCAGATGCACATGAGAAAAAGAATAACCATGCCAACAAGTGAGATATCTCCATTATAGATCCATTTAAGTTTGTCACGGCATTCGCGCTCATCTTCAATGGAGACTTCCGCATCTGATTCAGGCAGCCAGCTTGAAAAGTGTGGCGAAGAATAAACTTTGGTTGGTGATTTTTACGGAGGAGCTGTACAATTCTCTATGATACGCAACTTACACTGAGCTGTGAACTCTGTGGGATCTCTCGTGGCGCCCGCTGTTCACAGCTCAGGACAGACGCTTCATACCAAGAAGCGCATTTATTCAAAAAAAGTGTTTCCATTAAAGTTTTGCGAAAAATATCTATTTCAAAATGCCCCAAATACCACCTCCTCTAAGCACAATTTTTTTGGTGTTTCCATTAGGAGAATTTATTATTGAAATTCCAATTTGCTAAATTTCACAGTTAATGGAAATGAACCTCTTGTTGCTTTATGCTTCTCCGTGGCTCTCCGTTTACATCACAAAATGACCAGTTATGGTCGTCACTTGGTCCTACTCATTTCCCTCTTGCATATGTAGTCAAAATAATAATATTCCTCAATAAGTCATTTGCAGCCTGCAGGGGGGTGGGGTTAAATGAATGGATATGGTAAATGGCATATACTTGTATAGCGCTTTCTACCTTCCTTCAAAGGCCCAAAGCGCTTCACAGTCGCAGACCCATTCACACACACATTCACACACTGGTGATGCTGTTCAAACCTCTGCAGAAAGTTAAATGTTCTCAACTTTTAGCACTTTTCTACCTTACTTTAAGTCCCAGGGTGCTCCACAAGTCATAGTCCCATGGTGTCTAACATGGTGTCCCTATGGTGTTAACGTCAACCACCAGGAGCAATCCAAAGTTGCCTAAAGACACTTCGACATATGGACAGGCAGGGTGGGAACTAAACCCGAAATTCTCTTTCCAGAGGTTGACTGCTCTACTGATCCTGCATCACATCTTCCTTCAAAGCCTTAATCCATGAGATTCTCATCCTCACCCCGTTGTTAAGCATGGGTCATCAAAAGTCTGATGCAGGGGTGTCAAACTCATTTTGGTTCAGGAGCTGCATTCAACTCATCTGATCTCAAGTGGGCCAATAACATATAGCAAAATAACATATTGACTGCATCGTGGCGCAGTGGTTAGCGCTCTTGCCTCACAGTAAGAAGGCCCTGGTTCAAATCCCAGCTGGGGGATCAGAAACACCAAATGGGGACCTTTCTGTGTGGAGTTTGCATGTTCTCCCCGTGCATGACTCTGGCTTCCTCCCACCGTCCAAAAACATAGGTTAATTGGTGACTCTAAATTTCCACTAGGTATGAATGTGAGAGTGATTAAGGCCCTGTGACAGCCTGGCGGCCTGTCCAGGGTACACCCTGCCTTTGCCCATCAGCAGCTGGGTTAGGCTCCGGCATCCCCGCAACCCCAAAAGGGACAAAGTGGCTAAGGAAAATGAATGAACTTATCAACATTGCTTTGTTTTTTTTTCTCAGTTGGAAAAAATGCCACAAACAACTTAGTAACATTATCACTTATTAGTACACATTTTTTCACAGAGGCCAATGGATTTCACTTTTTTAAAAAGATTGTTTATTTAACTTTATACAGACTAAATATTTTACATCTGACATCGGGGCAATCCTTATAGTAAACTTAAGAGGGGGCTAAAAAAATAATTAAAAACTTGCCTAAAGTATAAATGTGTAAATCAGTAAAAAAATAAATTAAATTTACAAACATTTGTGAACACAAGACTTTGGAGTTAACCTCCCTTTATCTCTTGAAACTCTGCATCGTTTGGCATTCCCTGGGCCGTCAATATCAGGATTCAAATCCTGTGTAACAAAAAAAAAAAAAAATTCACAAAATCATTGTCAGTGTGCAAAATACAAAGAAATGTCCACAAATGTTTCCCTGGTTTGGCTGCTTTTCCTGTACTCCCCCTATTGGCGGAATTGCGCAGTGCGGCCATTTCTTTACAGAACCATAACTGGCCACAGAAATGGGCTAGAAACCAGCTTTTTTTTTCAACATCCTTATACTTTTTTCTATTCATGACTGGGCCGGGTTAAACTATCTGACCACGGGCCGTATGTTTGACAACCCTGGTCCAGTAGAACGCCAGTAGGGTGAAAAGAAAGTGACTAACGGTACATTTTCACAGGAGGTTTTGAGTTTGTGGCCAGGCTGTCTACAATAGATTCACAAACCACATTGCATGTATTCATAAAACTGACTACAGCTCAGTTTCTCATGCCTTTCTTGACTTTGGGCTTGTCACATAGTTGAAAACTGTCCAGCAAGCACTTCAGTTCTGAGAAAAAAATAAAAGGGGAACAAAATAAGTGACCATTTGACGTTTCCTACTGCTATTACTCCACACCGCACAGACAGATTTCCATTTATTGTAGACATGAGCAAGGTGTCTATGTCTGGAATTTGGTCCTCTGAGATACACACACTAACCCCATACACACATTAGATATATATGTTTTAGACGAAAGTAATATCAAAACTGCATTTCTTCAAAATGGGCAACCTACGAAAGTGGAGGGGAAGTTATCTCCCCAGTGGTGTTCCAAAGTGTTCCAAACATCCATAAGATCCTCTTTATTATCGTCTTTTCAAACATGTTTTGCTTTTGTTCTCATAGTTTTTCTTACTGATCTCTTTTGTGTGGAACACATCAAAAAATTAAAATATTTCTTTTTTAAAATCTAGACCAGTATTAGTTCAAAACAAAATTAAAAAAACAACCAAATCTAATATAAAATAAGAGAATCAAAGCGTCTATAAATTGTTTGACTTTTTTTTTTTTTTTTTGGAAATATCAAGTATTTTCTTTCAATTGATCTTGTTTGGTGGTCTAATTCAAATTCAAAGACATTTGGTCCATTTCAAAAGGTATTTATTTAACATCTCAATAGTTTATTAGATCGGCAAATTTATGTTGTCAAAGCAATTTTTGTCATTGTTTTATTTATCATTGTTATCTTTGTTTTCTTCTTCTTATATAGCACTCTCACACTCCACAAAGGATTGTGGAATAAATTCTTCATGAACATTTATTTTTTTTTAATATTTTTATCTTTATTTTGCAGGTATGCACTCGCTACAATACATACATAGTACAAACATACAATACATAGTTACAACAAAACAGCCAAAGCAAATGGTGCACCCTTAAAACAAAACAGAACACACAAACAAAAAAGTAAAGTTCCACAGTCTTTCTGTTCACTTCAGTATTTTAAATTCAGATAAAGTCTGATCTTACTGGTTTGACATACTCAGTCCATTTTGTCCATTCTTCGTAAAAGGTAGCACTTTGGATTTTGAGGGCAGAAGTTAGTTTTTCCATTGTATATATATCATGAATTATATTGATCCATTCCTCCACTGAGGGCGGTTCCACTTTTAGCCATTTCCTTGTGATTGCTTTTTTACTAGCAACCAAGAGAATTGCTAGGAGTTTTTTATCTAATTTCTCCAGGTTCTCCACATCAACCTCTCCCAGATACATGTGTTGGAATGAACATGGAATTTTGGAACCAAAAACATTGTTTACATGATTGCATATTTGTACCCAGAATATCTTTATAGCTGGACATTCCCAAAAAATATGATAATGATTTGCCACAGTTGAACATTTATGTCATCAAGACGTGCATCTTTGTGACCTTTTCTTTTTCTGCTTTCTCCGTGAGTTTCTATAGAAAGCGTTCTTCAGGAAGATGATCATATTCCACCTCAGAATCCCCACCGTTTCCCCTGATGCTCACTGAAAAACACAGAAAAAGCACAGTTGAGTGGCCTTTCAATAAACAACAACTGTACACCTAATATTATGTAATCTGACTAAACACACACTTTGATTCTGGCAAAGGTTTCCTGGTAGTTTTCTTCTCCTGACAAGACAGATCAGGAACAAGACGAACAGGAAGAGGAGCAGGATTCCACCAATCACTGCAGAGATCAACAGCAGCAAAGATTCTGGAAGAGACAATATTAGACAGTTTTTTGTGAGACCAGGAGAAATAAATGCTTTTGTTGAAACACTGTAATGAGATTTTGACATTTTTAGGGGTAAAAAAAAACACGATTGAAGCTTGATCACACCTGGTTTAAATTATAAATCATTCACACCTGTTTTGATTTTGTTAATGACCTCCAGTGTATTTTAATCTCAGTTTTTATTAGTTGGTCATTGTCAGATCATCTGTTTTATTATTTCTTTTTTTTTTTTTTACTGCTTAGTGTGTGCTATGTTTACATTTTTCTTTTAAATGGTAAGGTTTCTAAAATCAAGGCCAGCAATTCTTGAATGATAATATAAAAATGGCAAAAAAACTCTAGCGACACAAAGTGTTTCGTCCTATTTTATAAAAACTGCAGAAGAATCCAAGTTGATGTTTAAAGTCCCTCAACGACTTTTTTTTATTTATTATTATGAAGTTTTTAACCAAAATTTCACAACCTGAATCTTTTAAAAACTCAGTCTTCATGTTGATCTGAAGGCTCCTGTTTGCAAAATCTCCTATGAGGGGGCGTGGCTTTCGGAGCAGTTCTGAGATCTGAAGTGCTGTGACCATATTTACTGGAGTTTTGGCTTAAAATGGTCAATTAACAAAGAATAACTTTTCTGTTGGGTCAAGTGCAGATCAAAAAGAATGTCCCCCATTATTGGTTGTTAAGAAAACTATAACTGCCAAAATGTTACATCACCATCTGTAAATAATGGTAGCGGAGAGTAAAACCGATGGAAAAAATGACATCTTTACAACTAAAAATGGATGGTGTTGATCAAAGATGGCACGCGGTTAAACAGTTTATGGTTGTGACTTGGTTTAAGTGCTTTTTGAATGTAATTTTATTCATTTATTTATGTCTTAATAGCCTTGTCTGGTCGATCTCTGATTGGAAAATTGCAGGTTTGGTTCTTTCATTTCCCACCCATGTGTTGAATGTGTCCTTGGGCAAGACACTTGACCCCACATTGCTGACATCCAGCTCAAAACAATACTGTAGACATTTTTGTGCGATGATTTATGCTAGCCACACACAGAGCTATCATAATCAGACAGGGGGGGGGGGGGTCAGAGACAGACTAGCTCTAAAAGCCACGCCCCCTCAGAGGAGATTTTGCAGACAAGGGCCTAAAATAAACATGAACAATTTGCTTTTTAAGGCATTAAGGTCGTGGGATTTTGGTTAAAAACGTCATAATCATGATTAAAACACTTCTGAGAATGTTTATTAAAATTAAATAAATAATAAAAAAAAAAATCATAGGGTGACTTCAAATCTGAGAACAGAATATAGGAGCTTGGTCTCATCATAGGTGTAACTTTACTTACGTTTCACAACAACAGTGATGGGTGCTGACTTAGCCGAGGTGACTGAGTGTGCAGACAGGGTAACCTCATACACACAGCTGTAGCTACCCTGGTGTTTAAAGTCTGCCACAGGAAAGGTAAAGGAGGCCGAGTAGTTGACGGCTAGGCTGCTGTTTGTCATGTCGTAGCCCGAAAAGATGAGAAAGAATCGACCATGCGGAGATTTAGAGTTGATTGAGCATGTGAAGGTAAAATTGTGACCCCTTGTGATCTCCACTCTTCCAGGACCCTGGATCACTTCTACACCAGGAGAAGTTAGTGATGTGTTGGGCACCTGAAGGCTAACTGTAATAACAAAAAAATAAAACAATTAGTTAATATACAGTGATTTAGTTAATCAAATATTAGATGGAGCTTTTCATCAGGGTGTTAGTGCTTTTGAAGGTGTATGTTTCAATGGCACAAAGGTTAAAATACAGAATAAACTTAACTTTCCATTTGATACTTTGAAGATTTCACTTTATATTGGTAGGAGTTCTTTTGTGGCTATTATTTGATAAAGAGGACCAGGAGGGTTCCATTTTTGAAAAGAGAAGCAATCACATGACAGCCAGTGTGTAAAAGTTAGCTTGTGGTTTCATCATTGACTTTATTTCAGAAGGTGAGGTACAAGAGTCTAATGAGGAGATTGAGACTTTATGGCTTTTTCTGATTGTGTGGATTCTTACCATTTACAGACAGTCTAACAGAGTTGCTTGGTGAAGAAGTGAAATCTCGATGTGGTCCTCTCTTCTGATACTGACACTGATATGGTCCTTCATGATCAATGTCAGCTTTGGAGATCACGAAGTTGGTAAAGTTTGTACTTGAAGTTTGAGTCTTCTGAAAAGACGTCTGGGTATTCATCAGGATGAAGGTTCCACCAAAGATTTGAGTTGGGATTGAACAGGTGAACCCGACCTCTTGACCCCAGGAAACATCAGCAGAACTCACAGAGAGTCTGGGCTTTGAGAAGTTCACTAAAAAATGCAAAAGTAAAAAAAAAAATAATAATAATGGTTCTGACTCCTTTATGATAGGTTTCAGTACTTAAATTCTCAAAAACTGAAATGATGCTTTTCTTACCAGTAACACTGATGCTAAGAGGCTCACTTAGTGGTGATGTGAATGTTTGATCAGATACTGTTTTCTCATACTGACACTGGTATGGACCGTCATGAAAAAAGTTCACTTTAGAGATGGTGAAGGTTGCAGTGCGGCTGGAAGACTTTTGTGTTTGTCTGAAGGAGTCTGAGCTCCTCTGGAGAAAAAAGGTTTCTCCTAAAAGTTCAGCTTCAGTGGAACAGGTGATTCTGAGTTCCTGACCCAAGGTGACCTCTCCAGCCGGATCCATGGAGATGTTGGGCTTCACGAGACTTTCTGTGGAACATTGGTTAGAGAAAATGTTTGCTGATGCAGCATCTTTTACTGTCATGAAATAAGGAACCACTTTATTAACTTTTTTCACAATAGCTTTTTTTAGTCAGCCCTCATCCTCACTTTTTTCAAAGTTATATTCAATTTAACTGTATGACTACAGTTAAATTGAAAAAGTGTAATTTTTTTGTCAAGATGGTTATCATTCTACACTAGAATTGTAAATTGGTCTACAGAAGATGGCTGCATCTAAGACCCTTTTTCAAAGCAATATGTGAAGAACAGGAAAGGATTTTCATAAAAGGTCTCCTTACCTGAACATACGACACCAGCATCTTCACCGTGAGTACAGCTTTGTGTCCCAAAATGGCCGAGACGACAATGTGTCAATGAGCTTTCTTTACCTGAACACTCCACGCCATCAAGCCAGATTTTGCCAGATCCTTCACCAAAAAGTGCTGATTTGGTAGCATGAAGAGCTGTCCCACAGGCCAACTCTTTACAGACCACTTTAGCATTATTTAGATCCCAACGATAATCACACACTGTTCCCCACACGTCATTGTGTAGAATTTCGACTCTTCCAGAGCACCGAGTTGATCCAGACCCAGTGAGCCTGATCTGACCTTAAAACACATCACAAAAAAAATATTTTCTCTCAAAACAATTTTGACAGCAAGTTAAGAAATAGGCAAGATAAGAGTAATGACCAACCTGAGGCAAATGAGCTTAAAAGACACAAAACTGGAAAAAATATGAAAAAAGTAAAGATTTTAATTTGATCACAAACAAAATTTTAAATCTTTCAGAACGCCAGATTCAGGAAACTGACTCTTACCTAAAAACTGAGCATTCCTTTGCCGTCTGCTGAACATTGCTGAGAAAGTCCTGCTCTGTGTCATCAGTCTGTGTACAATAACAAAAACGAAGGAATATCTTCAGTGGGGGAGCAAGTGTTTCCCACTTCCTCTTCTTGAGAGCGCATTTTTGGTTTCACTTTAAAACCTTTTTGTCCTCATGTCAACCTGTGGAGAAAAATGAAAAACTGTCATACAAATTAGATTAATATAAATGAATAACAACTGAACAGAGCTGAACATAAACATTTAAATTACTCTTGGAAACTTGGCTAGACGGCACCAACACAACAGTCTGGCTGTGGTTCCTGTGTGTTCTCGTTTCACCTCACAGCAGAGCTGCAAGAGGAGAACCTTAGCCACGCCCATAGCAACAAGTCCCAGCTTGCTGCTGATAAGCTGACTCAACTGATGTCACTTCTTTGTCTTCTTCTTCAATTGTATTTTTATGGCGCTTGGCAAACAACAAAATGGTGCATTACTGCCACCACCTGGTCTGGAGTGTGGGTCGAGGGCTGCATTACACCAACAAAATAGGCATGTCTTACCCAATGCAACTTATATTCTCCTCATCAGACGTGTCTTCCTTAAAAATGAAACAAAACAGTGCTTATTTTATACAATTTCATCTGTTAACTTGCTTTCTGACTGTAGCCTGATGTGTCTTGTGTAATACTGACATTTCAATAGGATAGTTTCAAAAGGTTCAATATCCTAGCAATGATTACATATGCCATTTGCATGCATTAAAATTTGGGAGTCAAAATTATAGCCTAGAAAGGAACGCCTCCTCCCTCCTGTTCCTTTCCTACCTTCCATCTCTCAGACTGTTCTCCTCCCGGTGTAATCCCACCTCTCTTACCAGATAGCTATTAATCATCTCCTAACTAAATTTGTGATTGCAGCCCTACTAAAATCTTTGAATAGATTTGAATTTTCTTCTGTGGCTGCTACTTTAGCATTCTTATTTGCCACTTTGTTCCTTCTGATACCATGAGCCAGTATCTTTAGGAAAGATGCTATGATTCCCATCAAATGTAGTCTATAGATGGTTTGTTGCCATGTACACCAACAACTTATTGTTGATTTTCTTTTAAATTGTTGTATCGACTTCATGGATCACAAACACAACATCTGTTTCTACTGCCTGAACTAGTGATGCATCCGTATAAACCAACAAAATCTTATTCCCAAGTTGTCATATATTGACACATGTTTAAAGAGTAACATCTTTGTGGCGAGTGGTTTTTGTGCACAAAGTCCTGAACCGCCCGTCCTGAAGGGAGGAGACTGATAAGACTGTGTCCTGGAAGAGAAGGGTCTGCAGAGATTCTTCCAGCTCACTTCCTCACCCCTGGACCACTACAGGTTCTGAATGGAGGGAAGGTGGGAGCCAATAATCTCAGCAGACCTGATAGTTCTCTGCAGCATCTGGAACTAGTACCGCATCCGGAACCGGTACCAATCCTTGTCTGGGACCGATCCGTGTTCTGTTCTTCTTCTTGCTCAGGCAATTGTCCACTCTTGGGTCCAACACCTACCTTACAGGTGAGTCAATTGTACTTTTACTTGCACTTTACCATCCAGTTCTACAGCTCTTTACATTCATTGTGACCTGCTAATGAATAGCCACTTGCAGTACTTACAGTATATCACACATGACAATTTACTTAATTAAAAAAATAACTTTGTATGTAACTCATTTTTGTGTTCCCTATAACCTTTGTAGGTACCCTATCAGATATAAAATGCTTAATCAGTCTTTGTTAATCAAGCCAAAAAAATAATTTGGGACCCCTAGGTTGCACCCTACATGGACATCTCAGATTTGAGCCACACCCTTGTCTCAGAAGCGGGCTTTGTTAACGATCGATATCTTCCATGAGCTCCCCTGGTTCTTCAGTATGAAGGTCCAGAATCTCCATCAGGTCAGCTGTACCAGACATCGATGCCAGCTTCTCCTGGTGGGGTGATTCTCATGGAAAACTGGGAAGGGAGAGATCCCAGTTTTGCTCTCAAGGGAATTGTGAATATACAAAACCCAGGGAATTTGGGTTGACCATGTGTTGGGGTTTCTGGAGCACATGGTGCGCAGTGTAGTCTTAAGGTCCTAATTAAAGCACTCTACCTGAGCATTCATCTGCAGATGAAATTCAGAACTTAAACTGACCCTGAACCCGAAAGCTAATAGAAAGACACTAACTGAAACTATGTGCTGTTTCATGCATGTACAATGCATTTTGAACACCTTCTTCATACCATGACTCTTTTTGACCATTGAGCGTTGTCAGCAGGTTTAGTGATATTCAAAAAGGTGAAACTGAAAGCAAATAATCAATACAATCAAAATAAGACAAGTATATGTCTAGCATTATTGTACAAACTCAAAATAATGAAATGATAAACATATTTATCGATCAAAATCAAAAGTTACAAATGAAAATGCCAACATGTACCGGCAATGCAACCTTTGACTCAAGATGTAAGCAAAAACATCTTCCAAACAACACGAAGAATTGTTCATGCTAGCGTCTTCTCTGTCCACACGTGCTGCACACGTTCAATAAAGTTTATTCAAAGAAACTTTGAATGGAAATACCTGGTGCGACCACTAGAGGGCTCTAAAAAACATGTTTAAAATATTAAGCTCACTGACAGAAGATTTAAAATACTTTATAAAACAAAACTTTCAGCAATAACAACAAACTAGTTTTAGGTTAAAAGGAGTCAAACAAGAGGTTTTTGTGCTTTATAAAATGTCAGCTTCAGGATTATGTGTAAAATGGCTTGGGACGGGCTTTTCTCCTTGGTACTCGGTTCTAAGTGGATTTTTCAGCATTAAAATGATTCCAAAGACACTGTTAGAAATACACAGAAGTGGCTACTTAAAATATATTTGAGGAATCTCAAGTGGCAAGGCCAATCTCTAGACCTCAAACCAACATAGAATCAGTGGAAAGAGTTGAAGGTCCGTGCTGCTCAGCAACAGACCCAAACCATCACAGCTGTAGAGGATATGTATGGAAGCATGGACCCTTAACATGATTCAATTAATCTAAACCAATAAAGTTTCAAATACAATTACATGAAACAAAACAGAAGAAAATTGAAAATAAGGAATACTTATTTATTTTAATAGATTAGATGATTGAAGTTAGATTAAGAAATATACGTCCAATTTTAAGGTAATCGTTCTTACCCTTAACCACCAGAGGTGTCGCCAACAACAGGAAAAAAACACAATTATTATAATTTATTTATTTAGAAGGGACAGATATAGGGTCCCATGCCTACATCATGATGCCTGTAGCAAGAGCAAATTTTCAGCATTTGTCCCAGATGGGCTTTTCATACAGCAAAAGAATGGCGTTAGGGTATAAAATAGAACAGCTAATTACAAAATGACATAAGCATTTGCAAGTGGAAAAAAGTAGATTACCGCAAAGATGTGTTGGTCCAAAGCTTTTTTTCTGTGCATTAAAATCAAGTTCATTGCTTAAACATTTTGCTACTGTAGCATGTTTAGAAGGTCCAGTGTTAAAGGGATAGCCCTTTATGAACGGACCAGTCGTCGGCGACAAGAAATAAAACTCTTTTTGAACTACAATAAGTCTTTAGCCATTCACCTAATAGACATAATTCTAATAGATTCTGGAGAAACTGATGAGCAACTATTTCAGTGTTGCTTATTGATGAAGAGTTGCTTTTCTGAGCAGAGATCCATTGGAATTATGTTAATTGCATATTAGGTTTGAGAGAAACAGTAAGTCATAGGATGTCAGCTCTGGTGTTAAAGAGATTTTAAAAAAAAAAGCGTCTTTGATCAGTGAAAGAACCAAACAAAGCTGTAAATCCCCAAGTAAAGCCTCATCACAGCAATTCTCAACAATTTACTGGAGACGCAAAGTTACATTGTTACAGTAGTTTTTGTCATCACTGGTTTCTATGTTGTCCTTCTCTTTACCCTCTTCTTGTCTGTCACTCTTAGCACTCACACACTCCATGGCGAATGGTGGACTAAATTCTTCATAAGGGTTTTCCTCATCTTCATAATCATTTCCTTTGTCTTTATCTGTTTTGTTGGTAAGTTTTGATGGAAGGGGTAGTTCAGGAAGATTTTCATATTGCGACTCACAAGTTTCACAGTTCTCTCTGATGGTCCCTGAAACACAACAAAGGACAGTTAAGTGACCCTTTAATAAAACACCATACTTACATATTTAAAAACCCAATGAAAACACACTTTGAGCCTGAAAAAGAACCACTGGGTCTTTGGGTTTTCTCCTCCTGTGGACGAGACAGGCCAGGAACACGATGAAGAGCAACAGGATGAGGATTCCACCAAATACTGCAGAGATCATCGGGAGCAGAGACTCTGAAAAAGACAGTATCTTATAGTTTTTTTTTATGAGCCATTTATGAGATGCAGTTAGAAGCGAGAAAATATCTTTATAAAATGTATTTTAATAACATTTTATTGGGCTGGCCACGGTGCAGCTGTAGGGCAGTCGACTCCTGATCGGAAGAATGCAGGTTTAATTCCCGCCTTGTCCGCCCAAGTGTCAAAGTGCCCTTGGGGAAGGCACTGAAGTGTCTGAAGTGTGTGAATGGTGAATGGGTCTGTGACTGTAAAGTTCCTTTGGCCCTCAAAGAGGTTTGAAAAGCACTATACAAGTAACAAATAATTACGGAATTCACCGAAAATATCAAAATGGCACATAATTTAGTCAAACCAAAGTGTTTGGTCCAATTTGACATGTTCAAGAAGAATTCAAGGAAAGCGTTTGTGGAGTTTACATTGTCTGCACATAAAACGGTCAATTGGAAAGAGGAAAATAATCTTAGACTTCTATTGTCAGGTTTTGGCTGATCTGAAAAAGTTATTACAAATTAAAGCCAAGTTGAAGTTCTGCCAAACTTTATTCAGTCCTTATTTGTGTCTGTTACAGAATACGATGACAATATTTGAAAGTACCCTTTCAAAATCCCTTGTGCACGTACAACTACAGTATGCGCCATTAACAATATATACTTTTATCCTGGTAAATTGTGGAACTCCATGGATAGAAAATTTAAAGAACACTAAAATACTGTTAAATTCAGAAAGATGGTGTATAAAGGTGGATATGGTCAAATCTGTGTGAAGCACGCCAGTCGCCAACACTAATAAGTTCCGGCCGTTAATGCTCATGTTCATTGTTTCTACAGGTGTGCTGCAGGCAACAGGTTGTATTGAACACATATGCAAAACACAAGGCTTAAGTGATGCTACATTCCCGCCCGTGCATACAGTATGTTTGCTTATGTTTACTTACGTTTCACAACAACAGTGATGGGTGCTGACTCAGCAGAGGTCACAGTGCGTCCAGAGAGGGTGACCTCATACACACAGCTGAAGTTACCCTGGTGTTCAAACTCTGCCACAGGAAAGGTAAAGGAGGCGGAGTTGTTGACTGCTGGGGTGTTGGTTGTCATGACATATCCAGAAAATTTGAGAAAAAAACGGCCCAGAGGAAATTTCGAGTTAATAGAACAGGTGACGATAAAGCCGTGACCCCTGGTGATCTCCACTTCTCTAGGACCCCAGAACAACTCTGCACCACGAGATGAAAGTGAGATGTTTGGCACCAGTGAGTTCACTGTGAAAACACAAAACAATTACGTCATTTGATTGTTTCAGATCGCCCAACCAAAAACGGTGTTAGTTTTTCTTAGGTGTCTTTATGTGTCAGGCATGTTTCCCAACCTTCCCCCATCTGTCTGTGTTTCTACTGAGTAGAAGAAGGATTCCACTTTTGAACAGCGAGATAATCATGTGAAAGCCAGCATGTATGGAGGTGTTATTCAGGATATTATAAAATATGGAAGTGTTTTCAATTCAAAATAAGCAAATTCTGGTGTAAATGTTTACAAAGTGAAACATACTGCTCTCAAAACGGAAAAGATTGGTTACTGGAAGTTCTTCCTAAAATTAGGCCTGAAATACTAGAATATCTCTCATTTAAAAAAAAATTGTGTGAATTAATTTTACAAAGAGATGAAGAATCCAAGAAATTCCTAATTGTAAGTCCAGTTATTTAAACTCTGACTACAACATAAGACAAAAGTATTTCTTACAGCATATCAATCTTTGGTTAAGAAATTTTAATACTGAGGGAGAAAAAAAGCAAAAACTGAAGACTATGAACACAAAAAGAACATTTGATATTTATGCAAAATATGTGTTGATCATAATTCTTCAAGATTGTTCCTGATCGTGTGGCTTACTTACTGTTTACAGAAATTGTGACGGAGTTGCTTGATGGAGATGTGAAATCCTGATGAGGTCCTTTCACCTGATACTGACACTGATATGATCCTTCATGATCAATGTCAGCTTTGGAGATTAAAAAGTTGGCAGCATTTTTACTTGATGTTTGAGTCTTCATAAATGAACTCTCTGTCTTTGTCAAGATGAAAGTTCCACCAAGGACTTGAGTTTGGATTGAACAGGTGAATCCTACTTCTTGACCCCAGTAGAATACAGCAGGACTTACAGAGAGTCTGGGCTTCAAGAAGTTCACTGATAAAAGGTAGAAGATAAAAAAATAACATGATGATGACTCCTTTATAAATTGCAATACTTTAATTTCTCAAAAAATATGATTGTTTTTCTTACCAGTAACAGTGATATTCAGAGGGTCGCTGAGAGGTGAAGTGACCGTTTGACCAGAACCTGTTTTCTCGCACTGACACTGGTAAGATCCGTCATGTTCAAAGTTGACTTTAGGGATGGTGAAAGTTGCTGTGCGGGTGGCAGAAACCTGTATATGTCTGAAGGAGTCAGAGATTTTCTGGAGAATAAACGTTTGTCCTAACAGTTCAGCTGCAGTGGAGCAGGTGATTCTGAGTTCCTGACCCCAGGTAACCTCTCCAGCCGGATCCATGGAGATGCTGGGCTTGACGAGACTTTCTGTTGAACATTTGGTAAAAGGTGGTGAATTTTAGTTTGGATGAAATTTTATTTTATATTTATAACTTGTCCTGTCAAACAGCTGAGCAAACAGATACGGGCTGAGAGCCTCTTGCGTTGGACACATTTTAATGTCTCAACAGAGGTTTATCAAGTATAAAGCCCTGTTGTATTATATACAAAACTTTATTTATATCGATTATGTTGTATCGTTTTTCTCTTTTCCATTCTGTCACACAGTCTGCTAGTGCGAGGTGAGCTGACACCTGTGCTCCAGTGAGTGTTTATGTTTTGCGGATGTGGATGTTGATAGAATGTACAGAGGGAGAAAGAGCCCGACCATCCCCACGTCAAGGCCCCCCACCGGGGCGGCAGCAGCAGTCCGTACACCCCAACACCCGCCATGGAGCCACGGAGAGAATCCGTCCGCCGAGCAATCCCGCCAGACACCCAGACCAGGGAATGCAGGAACACCGCAGAGTCCCCCCACGCCCGAGAGCCAGTAGGCATGGAAGCACAGAGAGTGCAGGCCCCAGCCCAGCTAAAACATTAATCCCCCCACCACGTGAGGAGGGCCAATGCAAAGCCCCACCCCAGGAGAGCCCCTTAACCCCAGAGGAAAAGCCCACCACCGCCCAGCAGTGCCGAGCATCCTCCCACCCCGCCCCGGGCACGAGCTAGAGCTCCTCCAGGGTGACCCGCTTCCATGCTCTAGACGTCCGGCAGACTGCTCCCGAGGTCCAGGGGGGAGCCAGGAAGAGGCCCCAGCCCAGCAGAGAATCACCCAAGAGGAACAAGGGTCCCAGAGGAATGATGTTAACAAGGCCCGACCAGGCGCACCCACTGATGGAATTTTGGAGAGGCCCATTTCTTGAGAACAAGGACCGGAACCCGAACCACCGAGACCTAGACACCCCACGGCTCCAATGTAGTTTGATCCCCTATTCTAGATCTTAAATTTCGGGGATCCCTCTCCCAGCATGGTGAGGGGGCTGCTGAGCCCAGAAGACCGGCACCCAAGAGCCAAGATCACCAGGCCAAGAGTCCCCCCCCCCGCCAACAATTGGGTAGGGGACAAAGGGTCGAAGATCTCACCTTCCTTGTGTGGTGCATGCGTGTTTGTTTGTTTGTTAGAGTGTATATTTTGAAGTGTTAGAGGTGTGTGTACTAAAGGTTGCAGTTGAAATTGGTGAGTAGGGCCTTGACAGGACATCTCCAGATCGCTTACAGCGATGCCCCGTCACTCTCTCACCGACGGCCCTACATTTTAACTGCACCACATGTCTGTGGTGCGGTTAAAATTGGCGGGAAGGACACTGAGAGGACATCGACTGCTTGCTGGCAGTGATGTCCAATCACCACCATCCCACCCCACCCCCCAAGGTCCTACATGTCTGAGGTGCAAATAAAACTAAGGGGAGGGGCAAACTCAAGCAGCGGCCACCGGAGGGGGATCCACTGGCAAGTAGTCCACCCCCCGGAGCGCGCTGCAATACAACCACCCTCCTCTTCACCCTAATGCATGTTTGTATGAGGAAGAGGGTTGTTATTTAACTTCCGACTACAACATAAGATAAAAGTATTTCATAACAGCATTTCAATCTTTGGTTAAGAAATTTTTATACTGAGGGGAACAAAAAGCAAAAACTGAAGACTATGAACACAAAAAGAACATTTGATATTTATGCAAAATATGTGTTGATCATAATTCTTCAGGACTTTTCCTGATCGTGTGGCTTACTTACTGTTTACAGAAATTGTGACGGAGTTGCTTGATGGAGATGTGAAATCCTGATGAGGTCCTTTCACCTGATACTGACACTGATATGATCCTTCATGATCAATGTCAGCTTTGGAGATTAAAAAGTTGGCAGCATTTTTACTTGATGTTTGAGTCTTCATAAATGAACTCTCTGTCTTTGTCAAGATGAAAGTTCCACCAATGACTTGAGTTTGGATTGAACAGGTGAATCCTACTTCTTGACCCCAGTAGAATACAGCAGGACTTACAGAGAGTCTGGGCTTCAAGAAGTTCACTGATAAAAGGCAGAAAAAAAAAAAAAATTACTTCTACCTGACTTAGTTTGGCATAAATTGCAATACTCTAATTTCTCAAAAAATATGATTGTTTTTCTTACCAGTAACATGGATATTCAGAGGGTCGCTGAGAGGTGAAGTGAAGGTTTGACCAGAACTGTTTTTCTCTCGCACTGACACTGGTAAGATCCGTCATGTTCAAGTTGACTTTAGAGATGGTGAAAGTTGCTGTGCGGGTGGCAGAAACCTGTATATGTCTGAAGGAGTCAGAGATTTTCTGGAGAATAAACGTTTGTCCTAACAGTTCAGCTGCAGTGGAGCAGGTGATTCTGAGTTCCTGACCCCAGGTAACCTCTCCAGCCGGATCCATGGAGATGCTGGGCTTGACGAGACTTTCTGTTGAACATTTGGTAAAAGGTTGTAAATTTTAGTTTGGATGAAATTTTATTTTATATTTATAACTTGTCCTGTCAAACAGCTGAGCAAACACATACGTGCTGAGAGCCTCTTGCGTTGGACAGATTTTAATGTCCCAACAGAGGTTTATTAAGTATAAAGCCCTGTTGTATTATATACAAAACTTTATATCGATTATGTTGTATCGTTTTTCTCTTTTCCATTCTGTCACACATTCTGCTAGTGCGAGGTGAGCTGACACCTGTGCTCCAGTGAGTGTTTATGTTTTGCTGATGTGGATGTTGATAGAATGTATAGAGGGAGACAGAGCCCGACCATCCTCACGCCAAGGCCCCCCACCGGGGCGGCAGCAGCAGTCCGGACCCTCCCAACACCCGCCATGGAGCCACGGAGAGAATCCGTCCGCCGAGCAATCCCGCCAGAAACCCAGACCAGAGAATGCAGGAACACCGCAGAGTCCCCCCACGCCAGAGAGCCAGTAGGCATGGAAGCACAGAGAGTGCAGGCCCCAGCCCAGCCAGAACATTAATCCCCCCCACCACGCGAGGAGGGCCAATGCAAGGCCTCACCCCCGGAGAGCCCCCCAACCCCAGAGGAAAAGCCCACCACTGCCCAGCAGTGCCGAGGATCCTCCCAGTGGGGCTGCCGAGCCCAGAAGACCGGCACCCAAAAGCCAAGACCACCAGGCCAAGAGTCCCCCCCCCGCCAACAATTGGGTAGGGGACAAAGGGTCGAAGATCCCACCTTCCTTGTGTGGTGCATGCGTGTTTGTTTGTTTGTTAGAGTGTATATTTTGAAGTGTTAGAGGTGTGTGTACTAAAGGTTGCAGTTGAAATTGGTGAGTAGGGCCTTGACAGGACATCTCCAGATCGCTTACAGCGATGCCCCGTCACTCTCTCACCGACGGCCCTACATTTTAACTGCACCACATGTCTGTGGTGCGGTTAAAATTGGCGGGAAGGACACTGAGAGGACATCGACTGCTTGCTGGCAGTGATGTCCAATCACCACCATCCCACCCCACCCCCCAAGGTCCTACATGTCTGAGGTGCAAATAAAACTAAGGGTGGGCACAAAACTCATGCAAGCGGCCAGCTGGAGGGGATCACTGGCAAAGTTAGTCCTCCCCCCGGAGCCGCGCTGCAAACAACCACCCTCCTCTTCACCCTAATGCCATGTTGTGCAATGGAGGAAAGAGTTGTTTATTTAACTTCGACTACAACATCAAAGATAAAAAGTATTCATAACAGCATTTCAATCTTTGGTTAGAAAATGTTGTATACTTACACAGAAATTCAATTGAGGGGAAAAAAAAAGGCACAAAACTGAAGACTTAATGAACACAAAAAGAACATTTGATATTTATGCAAAATATGTGTTGATCATAATTCTTCAAGATTGTTCCTGATCGTGTGGCTTACTTACTGTTTAAGAAATTGTGACGGAGTTTGCTTGATGGAGATGTGAAATCCTGATGAGGTCCTTTCACCTATACTGACACTGATATGATCCTTCATGATCAATGTCAGCTTTGGAGATTAAAAAGTTGGCAGCATTTTTACTTGATGTTTGAGTCTTCATAAATGAACTCTCTGTCTTTGTCAAGATGAAAGTTCCACCAATGACTTGAGTTTGGATTGAACAGGTGAATCCTACTTCTTGACCCCAGTAGAATACAGCAGGACTTACAGAGAGTCTGGGCTTCAAAAAGTTCACTGATAAAAGGCAGAAAAAAAAAAATTACTTTACCTGACTTAGTTTGGCATAAATTGCAATACTCAAATTTCTCAAATAAATTGATTGTTTTTCTTACCAGTAACATGGATATTCAGAGGGTCGCTGAGAGGTGAAGTGACCGTTTGACCAGAACCTGTTTTCTCGCACTGACACTGGTAAGATCCGTCATGTTCAAAGTTGACTTTAGGGATGGTGAAAGTTGCTGTGCGGGTGGCAGAAACCTGTATATGTCTGAAGGAGTCAGAGATTTTCTGGAGAATAAACGTTTGTCCTAACAGCTCAGCTGCAGTGGAGCAGGTGATTCTGAGTTCCTGACCCAAGGTAACCTCTCCAGCCGGATCCATGGAGATGCTGGGCTTGACGAGACTATCTGTGGAACATTTGGTAAAAGGTTGTAAATTTTAGTTTGGATGAAATTTTATTTTATTTATAAATTGTCCTGTCAAACAGCTGAGCAAACACATACGGGCTGAGAGCCTCTTGCGTTGGACAGATTTTAATGTCTCAACAGGGGTTTACTAAGTATAAACCCTTGCTGTATTATATACAAAACTTTATTTATATTGATTATGTTGTATCATTTTTCTCTTTTTGTTGAAACAGACGGAAAAAGGGAAGGAGGGGTTGTTAAAAAAGAAGATGATAACAGAGGATAGTAACATCATAAAAAAAACAGGTCTAAATAGCAATCTTGAATGGGCGGGGCCTGTCTACACACACACTCAGTAGTTACACACATATCTGTTGGCTCAAACAATCTTTATCTTTTGAAGTAGTCAAAAATGTAAACAATACCACTGCAGCTCACACACAATCATAGAAGCTGACACAAATAAAGCCTTCCATTCTGTCACACATTCTGCTAGTTCGAGGTGAGCTGACACCTGTGCTCCAGTGAGTGTTTATGTTTTGCTGATGTGGATGTTGATAGAATGTACAGAGGGAGAAAGAGCCCGACCATCCCCACGCCAAGGCCCCCCACCGGGGCGGCAGCAGCAGTCCGGACACCCCAACACCCGCCATGGAGCCACGGAGAGAATCCGTCCGCCGAGCAATCCCGCCAAACACCCAGACCAGGGCACGCGGGAACACCGCAGAGTCCCCCCACGCCCGAGAGCCAGTAGGCATGGAAGCACAGAGAGTGCAGGCCCCAGCCCAGCCAGAACAGCAATCCTCCCACCACGTGAGGAGGGCCAATGCAAAGCCCCACCCCAGGAGAGCCCCCAACCCCAGAGGAAAAGCCCCCCACCACCTAGCAGTGCCGAGCATCCCCCCACCCCGCCCCGGACACGAGGGTGGGGTGGGGTGACCCGCAGGGTGACCCGCTTCCATACTCCAGACGTCCGGCCTTGCCCGCCGCGGGAGGTCCAGGGGGAGCCAGGAAGAGGCCCCAGCCCAGCAGAGAATCACCCAAGAGGAACAAGGGTCCCAAAGGAATGATGTTAACAAGGCCCGACCAGGCACACCCACTGATGGAATTTTGGAGAGGCCCATTTCTCGAGAGCAAGGACCGGAACCCGAACCACCGAGACCTAGACACCCCACGGCTCCAATGTAGTTTGATCCTCTGTTCTAGATTTTAAATCTCGGGGATCCCTCTCCCAGAGTGGTGAGGGGGCCGCCGAGCCAGGGAGACCGGCACCCAAGAGCCAAGACCACCAGGCCAAGAGTCCCCCCCCCGCCAACAATGGGGTAGGGGACAGAGGGTCGAAGATCCCACCTTCCTTGTGTGGTGCATGCGTGTTTGTTTGTTTGTTAGAGTGTATATTTTAAAGTGTTAGAGGTGTGTGTACTAAAGGTTGCGGTCGAAATTGGTGAGTAGGGCCTTGACAGGACATCTCCAGATCGCTTACAGCGATGCCCCGTCACTCTCTCACCAACGGCCCTACATTTTAACCGCACCACATGTCTGTGGTGCGGTTAAAATTGGCGGGAAGGACACTGAGAGGACATCGACTGCTTGCTGGCAGTGATGTCCTCACACCACCATCCCACCCCACCCCCCAAGGTCCTACATGTCTGAGGTGCAAGTAAAATTAAGGGGAGGGGCAAACTCATGCACCGGCCACTGGAGGGGGATCCAATGGCAAGTAGTCCACCCCCCGGAGCGCGCTGCAATACAACCACCCTCCTCTTCACCCTAATGCATGTTTGTATGAGGAAGAGGGTTGTTATTTAACTTCCGACTATAACATAAGTTAAAAGTATTTCATAACAGCATTTCAATCTTTGGTTAACAAATTTTTATACTGAGGTGGAAAAAAAAGCAAAAACTGAAGACTATGAACACAAAAAGAAAATTTGATATTTATGCAAAATATGTGTTGATCATAATTCTTCAAGATTGTTCCTGATCGTGTGGCTTACTTACTGTTTACAGAAATTGTGACGGAGTTGCTTGATGGAGATGTGAAATCCTGATGAGGTCCTTTCACCTGATACTGACACTGATATGATCCTTCATGATCAATGTCAGCTTTGGAGATTAAAAAGTTGGCAGCATTTTTACTTGATGTTTGAGTCTTCATAAATGAACTCTCTGTCTTTGTCAAGATGAAAGTTCCACCAATGACTTGAGTTTGGATTGAACAGGTGAATCCTACTTCTTGACCCCAGTAGAATACAGCAGGACTTACAGAGAGTCTGGGCTTCAAGAAGTTCACTGATAAAAGGCAGAAAAAAAAAATTACTTCTACCTGACTTAGTTTGGCATAAATTGCAATACTCAAATTTCTCAAATAAATTGATTGTTTTTCTTACCAGTAACATGGATATTCAGAGGGTCGCTGAGAGGTGAAGTGACCGTTTGACCAGAACCTGTTTTCTCGCACTGACACTGGTAAGATCCGTCATGTTCAAAGTTGACTTTAGGGATGGTGAAAGTTGCTGTGCGGGTGGCAGAAACCTGTATATGTCTGAAGGAGTCAGAGATTTTCTGGAGAATAAACGTTTGTCCTAACAGCTCAGCTGCAGTGGAGCAGGTGATTCTGAGTTCCTGACCCAAGGTAACCTCTCCAGCCGGATCCATGGAGATGCTGGGCTTGACGAGACTATCTGTGGAACATTTGGTAAAAGGTTGTAAATTTTAGTTTGGATGAAATTTTATTTTATTTATAAATTGTCCTGTCAAACAGCTGAGCAAACACATACGGGCTGAGAGCCTCTTGCGTTGGACAGATTTTAATGTCTCAACAGGGGTTTACTAAGTATAAACCCTTGCTGTATTATATACAAAACTTTATTTATATTGATTATGTTGTATCATTTTTCTCTTTTTGTTGAAACAGACGGAAAAAAGGGAAGGAAGGGTTGTTAAAAAAGAAGATGATAACAGAGGATAGTAACATCATAAAAAAAACAGGTCTAAATAGCAATCTTGAATGGGCGGGGCCTGTCTACACACACACTCAGTAGTTACACACATATCTGTTGGCTCAAACAATCTTTATCTTTTGAAGTAGTCAAAAATGTAAACAATACCACTGCAGCTCACACACAATCATAGAAGCTGACACAAATAAAGCCTTCCATTCTGTCACACATTCTGCTAGTGCGAGGTGAGCTGACACCTGTGCTCCAGTGAGTGTTTATGTTTTGCTGATGTGGATGTTGATAGAATGTATAGAGGGAGACAGAGCCCGACCATCCCCACGCCAAGGCCCCCCACCGGGGCGGCAGCAGCAGTCCGGACACCCCAACACCCGCCATGGAGCCACGGAGAGAATCCGTCCGCCGAGCAATCCCGCCAGACACCCAGACCAGGGCACGCGGGAACACCGCAGAGTCCCCCCACGCCCGAGAGCCGGTAGGCATGGAAGCACAGAGAGTGCAGGCCCCAGCCCAGCCAGAACAGCAATCCTCCCACCACGTGAGGAGGGCCAATGCAAAGCCCCACCCCAGGAGAGCCCCCCAACCCCAGAGGAAAAGCCCCCCACCACCTAGCAGTGCCGAGCATCCCCCCACCCCGCCCCGGACACGAGGGTGGGGTGGGGTGACCCGCAGGGTGACCCGCTTCCATACTCCAGACGTCCGGCCTTGCCCGCCGCGGGAGGTCCAGGGGGGAGCCAGGAAGAGGCCCCAGCCCAGCAGAGAATCACCCAAGAGGAACAAGGGTCCCAAAGGAATGATGTTAACAAGGCCCGACCAGGCACACCCACTGATGGAATTTTGGAGAGGCCCATTTCTCTGAGAGCAAGGACCGGAACCCGAACCACCGAGACCTAGACACCCCACGGCTCCAATGTAGTTTGATCCTCTGTTCTAGATTTTAAATCTCGGGGATCCCTCTCCCAGAGTGGTGAGGGGGCCGCCGAGCCAGGGAGACCGGCACCCAAGAGCCAAGACCACCAGGCCAAGAGTCCCCCCCCCGCCAACAATGGGGTAGGGGACAGAGGGTCGAAGATCCCACCTTCCTTGTGTGGTGCATGCGTGTTTGTTTGTTTGTTAGAGTGTATATTTTAAAGTGTTAGAGGTGTGTGTACTAAAGGTTGCGGTCGAAATTGGTGAGTAGGGCCTTGACAGGACATCTCCAGATCGCTTACAGCGATGCCCCGTCACTCTCTCACCAACGGCCCTACATTTTAACCGCACCGTTAAAATTGGCGGGAAGGACACTGAGAGGAATTCGACTGCTTGCTGGCAGTGATGTCCTCACACCACCATCCCACCCCACCCCCCAAGGTCCTACATGTCTGAGGTGCAAGTAAAATTAAGGGGAGGGGCAAACTCAAGCAACGGCCACTGGAGGGGGATCCAATGGCAAGTAGTCCACCCCCCGGAGCGCGCTGCAATACAACCACCATCCTCTTCACCCTAATGCATGTTTGTATGAGGAAGAGGGTTGTTATTTAACTTCCGACTACAACATAAGATAAAAGTATTTCATAACAGCATTTCAATCTTTGGTTAAGAAATTTTTATACTGAGGGAAAAAAAAGCAAAAACTGAAGACTACGAACACAAAAAGAACATTTGATATTTATGCAAAATATGTGTTGATCATAATTCTTCAGGACTTTTCCTGATCGTGTGGCTTACTTACTGTTTACAGAAATTGTGACGAGTTGCTTGATGGAGATGTGAAATCCTGATGAGGTCCTTTCACTTGATACTGACACTGATATGATCCTTCATGATCAATGTCAGCTTTGGAGATTAAAAAGTTGGCAGCATTTTTACTTGATGTTTGAGTCTTCATAAATGAACTCTCCTGTCTGTCAAGATGAAAGTTCCACCAAGGACTTGAGTTTGGATTGAACAGGTGAATCCTACTTCTTGACCCCAGTAGAATACAGCAGGACTTACAGAGAGTCTGGGCTTCAAGAAGTTCACTGATAAAAGGTAGAAGATAAAAAAATAACATGATGATGACTCCTTTATAAATTGCAATACTTTAATTTCTCAAAAAATATGATTGTTTTTCTTACCAGTAACATGGATATTCAGAGGGTCGCTGAGAGGTGAAGTGACCGTTTGACCAGAACCTGTTTTCTCGCACTGACACTGGTACGATCCGTCATGTTCAAAGTTGACTTTAGAGATGGTGAAAGTTGCTGTGCGGGTGGCAGAAACCTGTATATGTCTGAAGGAGTCAGAGATTTTCTGGAGAATAAACGTTTGTCCTAACAGTTCAGCTGACGTGGAGCAGGTGATTCTGAGTTCCTGACCCCAGGTAACCTCTCCAGCCGGATCCATGGAGATGCTGGGCTTGACGAGACTTTCTGTTGAACATTTGGTAAAAGGTGGTGAATTTTAGTTTGGATGATATTTTAGATTAGAAATAGCACAGACTAAAGGTCTCCTTACTTGAACAGATGACTCCAGCATCTTCACCGTGATTACAGTTATGGGTCCCAAAACCCCTGTGATCACACTGGGTTAATGAGCTTTCACTGCCTGTACATATTACATCGTCCAGCCAGATTTTGCCTGATCCTTGACCAAAAAGAGCTGTTTTTGGAGCATGAAGAGCTGTCCCACAGGACAACTGTCTGCAGACCACTTTGGCAGCGTTTAGATCCCACCTGTCATGACAAACCGTTCCCCAGACTCCATTATGTTGAACTTCAACTCTTCCAGAGCATTTAGTCGAGCCATATCCAACCAGCCTGATCTGACCTGAAAATACATCATAAACTATTTCTTTAACTAGTTTTTGACAACAATCAACAAAAAGTATAATAAGGAAATAGACTTACTTGAGGCAAATGAGCTCCAAAGACATGAGACTGAATAATTGGAAAAAAATAGTTTTTTAATAGATCTATGACATCATTTTAGACTTTCCTGAATGCCATAGTTAGTAAAATAAGTCTTACCTAATGTCAGAATGTATGAGTTTCTTTGTTTTTTGCTGAACATGGCAGAGAAAATCCTGATATGTGTTACCACCACAGATTCAAAAAGAAAAACTGAGTCAATTTCATGAAAGAGAGCAAATACTTCCCACTTCCTCCTTTTGAGAATCTTTTTCTCTTTAAGGCATTTTTTGTATGTTGTTGGGTGAGAAACTGCTGATTGTGTTTAAAAAACAAAAAAAGGATTTTTTTTTTATGTCATGAAAGTGCATGACTTCTTGTTTCCTGTTTTTTAGAGGCTAAGGGATTTTCTTGGAACCTTTATTATTAAGGATCATTTTGTCAGAAAGCAGACTGGTCCTCTGAACGCAACTGGTGCTGACACCCTTACCTTAACCCTGCACATCCGGTTCTGATACCACTGTGTGTCCGGTGCTGGCGCGTGTCTGGTTCTGTTGCATGCTGGGTTAGGGTATTGTTCCGGTCCAAGGTTCGGAGGTTAGGGAGTCCTGTATTGATGTCAACAGCCAGTGTGTCAAAATAGAGTGAGATAGGCACACCCAAAATGTCAAAAAGGGACTCGGAGGGGTCCTTAACCGAGCGTCCATTTGTGATTCCTTGGGAATGAGCATGTGTTGGAGGAGATTCTCAGGAGAGTCTTACTGGGGTTACTAGGGGATTTATCACATAAACTATTATTCCAGGAATTTATTTTTTGCCAGATCTGAGCATTGTGCAATTCTGGGATTCAACCTTGCAGCTTTTCTTTTCTTATGTGTGACTCATCCTGTTGCTTCCTTTTTCTATAAATTTGCTTCCCTACCCCTGTTTTTAATTGTGTTGAACATTTGACCTTTAGCTTCAATGCATACTTTTGCCATGATGTCCTAAAAAAAAATATATATATAGCAACCAAAAGTTGAGGATTTAACTTGATAACAAACATTTGAATGCCTTCTTTGAGTCTCAGTAATTTACAACAAGGCATTTTTGGCTAAAAGAAACAAGAAACAAACTTTGGGGTGGGGAATCCCACCACCATCCACCCCCTAGTCTAATAAAGGTGGGTGACGAAGTGTATCTTACTGTGCTGAATTGTCATGCAGATGAAATCTGTCAGAGAGCCTCAATTTTGTTATGGTACCAGGAGTATAATCCATTAGCAAAAACATTCCAGCAGCAGCTTTGGAAATACTTCAGGAGACTCTCCTGCCACAGCTTTTACTTGTGTTGACTCCATTGCATGAAGCGTTGGAAAACACTGGGCGATGTTAAGGTCTGAGGGAGCTCCAGCCATCTCCTTGATAAATAATGTATAACAATTTATTATATATAACATACATGACAACCGTACAGTGTCTTTTAGTTGTTCTTGTGTTTTCACCCATTATAATTTAACTTTAAAGCCAGAATGAAAGGTGACCACAACTTTGAGGTACTTGGCAATTGGGAAATACAAGAATAAACATGGCCTAAAAAAAAAAAGATGATGCTGCAGCACAAATACACTTCTTGTTTTTAGTGCTGACTTGCAGATTTTATTGAAATGTCTAAAAGTCAGTCATATGAGGCTGAGTTACTGTATTAGAGAGGCCTAGAGAGGTTTTTTTCCAATGAAATATGAGTACATGTTTAGTGTGTCACTCTGCTCCATACTCTGTACAATTTGACTAAAAACAAAATGGGATAGACTCTCTTTAGCAATATACTGTAGAGAGGGAGAGTAAACTTATAAATTTCAAAAAGCGACACTTAACATTTAGATTAGACAGAAAGTCTAAGAACTTATTTATTAGTAAAGATAAAGATTCTGATTGGATGAATTGGACACTCTTCATCTCAAAAGGCAGGAAACTTTCATCTTGTGATGTTTAGCAGCTGCAGTGTCAATCAAAGATGCTGCAGCATTGTCCTTAGGATAAAACAGCTGAACATATAAGAGATCGAGAAAGAAGTCATAAGGAGAGAACTCAGTGGTAGAATAAGGTGTAAAACATCACACTTGTAGGATATCTGTCCTAGTCTGACCCCATGGCTTGTTTTGAAGAATGGAAGTCTGAATGCGTCAACGCCTTCTGGTTACATTAGAACACAACACCACAGCTTTGACGTTCAGTTCCTGTTTTCTTGTGCTGCCTAACTGCAGACTTTCTAATCTATGAATCTGCCATAATTTGTTACACATTTCTGGTAATCTGGTTTTAATTTTTTAAATCTTGTTGCTACTTCCTTTTTACATCACATTCCTTTTCACTGCTCAGGTTGGCTACAACCTCCTCCCTCTCATATTTGTGGGATAGTCCACCAGGTTTAATGCACTTACGGCCTTGTCTGTGAGAGAGGGTGAACCTGAACTTGTTGAAATAAAGAAATCACAAACTGGGAAGTAGGTCTTTGGCGGTACAAATGTACTGCAGATTTTTGTTTTCAGTTCACACAACAAAAGCATGTTCAGTCCCTTCCAACCAATGATGCAGTGCTAGAGAGAAATCTTACCAGCCTCATCTAAATCATGAAACTCTAATGAAACCTTACCCATCACTAAAGGTTGACTGGTTAACAGGACACACTGCAGCAGTATTTGGGTGTGGGACTGTATAAAATGACTTCCTCCAACTCCCTGTCAGCCATGGTGCTGTGGTAGAGAGATCGAAATCTAATAGGAAGGTCACAAGATCCATGTGCGCGCATGAGACGAAGTGTCCTCGAGCAAGACATTCAACCCCACATTGCTCCTGATGATCGGCGCCGAAGTTTGCCAACAGTATGTGTATGAATAAATGGGACTATAACTGTAAAATCCGCTGAGCCTCTTAAAAGTTATTAAAGCGTTTATTTAGTATATAACATTTAACAGCTCCAGCAAATAAAAGCCTAACAGGGGTGGAAATAAATACGTTTGCTTCCTCTACTTTCTAAGCGATTAGTTAAACTGTTTTTGACAAACTTTACATTTATTTGTTTTATTCTAACATATACTGTATGTATTGGTGCACAAATGTCTACTTATAATTATGAGAAACTATGATGGCACTATTTCCATATGTATTTGGAATTATATATGGGTATGTTTGTATTTTTCTTTTACTTTTTCTACTTAAATTGTGATTAACCATCTTAAATTTAATATATCGCTGTATAGATGTATCTCTCTTTTGCTTGTATATTTTTTTTGATTGCTTGAAATAAATTAATTCTAATTTCAAAATTTCAATATCTATTAAACAGTTCATGAAACAAAAGTTACCACAGTAGAGTGTACTTCCTGAAACTCCGTCCTTCTGTGTTGAGTGAATACAAGCCATTGATAGCCTATGATAATAGAAAAGAACAATAATCAAGAATACATCAATTCTATATGGTTCATGGATATGAATGAATGAATGAATGAAATGGTTTATTTCAAGCAATCAGGTTATAATACATGGAATAACATCACATAATAAATCACAGATAGATCGCTTGAAAGGGGGTGGAAGGAAGCGAACTTATATAATCCCACCCCGACTCGACCATACCATTTTCTCTACATGAATAATCAATATCCGGTTCAGGACTTAAAATCAAATATCAATATAGTTTCAGGTTATAAAAGATCAATAATATCAGTGATGTAATAGAATTTCAAAAACATCCATAGACAAATCATTTATAATATTCATCAACAGTAATCTAAACATTCTCATTAAAGATTCAAAAAAATATCAAGTAGTAATCAACTTCATTTGTTACTGCAGGAAAATATATCAAAATATTCTTATATTAAAAAAGACAATTTGAGCAGATTGCATTTATCAAAGAACGATTATTATTATGAAAAAGTGCTAAGTAAAAAATCAGGATTTATTAATGGAAAACTTCAAAATATTCTCATTAAAAGACAGTTTGAGCAGATTGTATTCAGACCAGAGCTACATCTTTGTTTAGGAACAGGTTTAAGGCCACGTAAACCATCTTCATTGTTTTGACTGAGAGACTGTGAAGGTCTTCTTTCAAGGGAATTGTGCTCGAGTTCTTCAGAATTGGGTCAGAGTTCGTATTCAACGGTTCCGACGGTTTCATGAGTCCACAATTCACATTTTACTTGAATTCGAGGTTCAAACATGCGTAATCCCACAGTTCTCAAAGTCTTTCATGGATCTTATTTCCAGAGGCTTCGTCAGGTCCGGTGGTCCGAGTGGTTTGACAAAAATTCTGGCGTTCATAACCCACGTGGACTGGATCTGTCGTTTGGATCGTAAGATCCTTGCGTGCTTTGCCAGATCAGCGTTATATTTGCATAAATGCTCGTTAAGGTACACTTTAGTGTCCTTAAGTTGTTTACGTTGTTTCATCAGGGCAGTCTTATGCTTTCGATTCACGAACCTGATCAGGATCGCTGGTTTATCCGTGGTCTTTCTCCGTGGCAGCGGATGGCAGACTTCGACCGTGTCCAGGTCCAAGGAGATTCCTTTAGACATTAAAAACATTTTTACTTGATCCTCCACGGTCGCATCAGTAGCTCCGTTAGCATCCATGCTAGCGCCGGTAGCACCAGGCCGCGCCCTGGGCTGTAGTTGGAGTCCCGTGAGAATCACATTATTCATCCGTGCTTGTTGGTCCAAGTCATGCATCCTTCTTTCCATCAGATCTTGGCGATTGTCCCGTTGTTCGTTGCGTGCCTTTTCTTGGCGGAATTCTTCCACAAGATGCAGCAGCGGCGTTAGTTTAGCCTCCAGCTGAAGCACAGCTGTTAGCCTAGCTTCCTGTAGCAAAGCAGGAGCTAGCTGGGATTGGATGTTAGCCATTGCGGTCTTCAGCTCAGCCAGATCGGCTTCAAAATTTTTCTTCGGTGCCATGATCAGCTCTCCTCGTTGTGGTAGCTGTGTTGCAGCAGCCCGGTGATCAAAGTCGCTTGCAGACGACTTTAAAAGACTTGAAAAGCCCGAAAGTTACGGAGAGCTGGAGGCACACGTCTGCTCGTGATGAACCGGAATCGCTATTCCGGTTACTTCATCTGGGGCTCTTGTTGCTGAAACCATATGAATTGTTGATTTATTAACAGCATTGATCCTTAGTACAGATCCAAGAGGCTTAACAAGAAGTTTGTTTATAACAGTGAGATTACCATCAAAGCCAGAAACAAATGTCTCTAACTCACCCTCTGTTCCATTCTTTACCAGGAGTCTGGTGCAGGGATGAGCATCTCAAGGACTGCAGTCCCACGTGTTTTCCAATATCTGCTCTGGCATGATCTAATTGGCTGGACACACCTGAACCAGGTAATCATCCGCAAATCATGAGTGGGACTTTGATATCTGGAAATCACGCAGATACACCGGCCCTCAAGGCCTGGAGTTGCCTACCCCTGGTCTGGTGGAAGGCCAAAGACCAAAGATTAACTTATCAAAAGAGACGTCTCACCAAGCATTGGACACTTTCTGACATACTGACCTGCCTACCCACAATAGATGTACAGATCACCTTACATGTGTTTCACATTTATGTGGTGAACAGCCGACTCAACCAACTTGTGTGGATTTAGAAGGAGGTGTGGAAGATAAAAGTCTGGCGCAGTAGAGGCAAGTGGCAGATGATGTAATTTTTTTCAAATTCTTAAGTCTTTTCCTTGATCCTCCAGTCTATCTGTCTATATGTGGCCAGATCAACTTGAACGTAGAACACGACCCACCCCCAAAAAACTTGGAACAAGAACTTAAACCAAGCCTTTATTCCCTTCTTTACAGTAAAAGACAGCTCGACATTCATAGTATAGATCAGAATGTACCAACACTGAAGCTAAAATATTACTCTAATCATAATACTAAGTTATTGGTGGATCTTCCAGCATTACAGTGATCCTGAGCACACTGCCTGGGCAACAACAAGGTGGCCACTCAATATGTGTTAAAGGGTTTTCTTGTGACCTCAATCCAACAGAGAATCTGTGGAAGGTGTTGTCCAGTAGCCCGAAAACATCACAACACTTAAAGGTATGGATGGGTAAAATAGACCCTGAAATTAATCAAAACCATTGTAAGTTTTAGAAACATTGAAATTAAACCAAAACAGAAGTAAGAAGAATGTCAACATGTAGAAAAAAAAAAAAACGTATTTTAACACAAAAAGTAATGATTTCACTTGAAATTTAATGGAAACCACATTTTGTGCGCTTAAAAAAATTAGACAATCTTTTCTGTCAGTAGCAATCATATTCTGTCATTTGGTATTGTTTTTAGATTAGATCATTGACGTTTAATTAAATAAGACATGTTTTTGATAATTAACTGTTTTTAACCCTTTACTACCAGAGCCGTTGCCAACGATAGGAAATAACATATACTGTCCAAACTACCGAAACTATTTGATCGCTTATGTATCATAGTTCTGTTGAATTCTGAAGCAGAGAAAAGCAGCTTTGCACAAAAATATATCTTTGTAACAATCAGTTTACATGAATTGTGTAAAAACTCTCACGCTCCAACATGTTTAGTAGCTCTGGAATCAAAGTGTTAACCATTTAACGCTGGAGTTTTTGCTGGCAACAAGAAATAAGCCTTTTGAACTACCACCAGTTTTCATCTATTTATGCAACACTTCCAACGGATTCTAATGTAGAACTGGTATCAACTACCAAAAAGTGTTGCAAATTTGTTCAAAGCTTCTTTTCTCTGTATCATTTGGGTTAATTGCTTCAGAGCTGTATGACCATGAAGTCCAGAATATCAAAGTAAAGCTGCTTTTCTACGGCTTCAGAATTTGTTTGAATTACGTTAGTTTCAATAAACGATTGAAGAGTTACAGCAGGGGTAGGGAACCCTGGTCCTCGAGAGCCACATTCCTGCATGTTTTCCACCATACCCTGCTCTGGCATGTTCTTATTGGCTGAACACACCTGCACCAGGTAATCAGTGTAGGGACTCATGACAATTACCTGGGTCAGGTGTGTTCATCCAATAAGAACATGCCAGAGCAGGGTATGGTAGAAAACATGCAGGAATGTGGCTCTTGAGGACCAGGGTTCCCTACCCCTGAGTTACAGCAATCCAACAGTGGAGATAAAGTTATGGTCTTAAGAGGTTCAACAACCATATATCTGGGAAAGAACCAAAAACAGCCAAAACAGACTCTGATTACGTCATATCTCAAGAGTTTGGTGGAAAGGCATTGTCGTAGTAATTGTTATCATCGCTGGTTTCTTGGTCGTCTTTCGCTCCTCCCTCTTCTTGTCTTTCACTCTTAGGACTCGCACACTCTATGATGGTTTGTGAACCAACTTCTTCAATGACTTTTGTCTCTTCAAAAGGTGCATCTTCATAATCATTCCCTTTGTCTTGTTCTGGTTCTCCAGAAAGATTTTCATATTCTGCCTCACAATTCCCATCATTCTCTCTGGTACACCCTGAAATACAATAAAGCACAATTAAGTGGCTCTTCAAAAAAATACTTAATCTAAATAATTTGTATAACACACTTTGAGTGTGGAAAAGAACCGCTGGGAGTTTGGGTTTTCTTCCCCTCTGGAAGAGACAGACCAGGAGCAAGATGAACAGCAACAGAAGCAGGATTCCACCAAATATTGCAGAGATCAGCAGCAGCGGAGACTCTGGAAGAGACAATATGTGAGGAGAAATAAATGATTTTTTGTTGGAAAGTTATGTAAAATAAATTAACATTCTATGATGCTTTTACATTGAGCACAACTCGTGTGTCAAATTTTGGTTGTCTCACTCTCGACACGTGTCAAAGTCACTGCGGGATGCCTGTCCTGAAATGTGTCCATAAACTTGACACTCCAGACACGCCAAATGTTTTTAGCTTGATCACTACATGGATCAGTGCCTGTGATATGTAATTTACAATGCATTGAAGACACAGGCAATGTTGAGAATTTGTTTATTTTTTTTATTTTTTAAGAGCACTGCAAAACCATTGGTTAACACATTTACATGTCTGGGTTTAAGGCATTATTCAGAAACTTTCCTTTAAGTTCCTAAATTTAGATGGTCTAAAAATAGATAGATAGATAGATAGATAGATAGATAGATAGATAGATAGATAGATAGATAGATAGATAGATAGATAGATAGATAGATAGATAGATAGATAGATAGATAGATAGATAGATAGATAGATAGATAGTGCTGTTCACTGATATGTGTGCTTCTTGTGAGAAATTAAGAAGTTAAGAACTCAGAGTGTAGTTTATGTGGGTTTCCTACGAGTGCTTACATAATGCCGTCACCCCATTCAAAAGCGGTCAGTAAGGGGCCAGCATTCACACCTCATTAAGAACTAGAGTGTGGAGGAAGGAGACTGGATGACATCATCACTCATACATCATAAAAGCATGCAAACTATTTTTACACGTCTTTATCAAGAGTTAAATTGGCAGGAACAATATTTTTTACACAGATGTAAACTTGTGACTTTCTGAATAAGCCACTCCCCAGTGGTCATTTTATTAACTGCAATTACTTAAAATTTGGGGGGGGAATGTTGTCATAGGTGGGCTTTACTTACGTTTCACAACAACAGTGATGGGTGCTGACTCAGCAGAGGTCACAGTGCGTCCAGAGAGGGTGACCTCATACACACAGCTGTAGTTACCCCGATGTTCAAACTCTGCCACAGGAAAGCTGAAGGAGGCTGAACTGTTGACTGCTGGACTGTTGGTGGTCATATTGCATCCAGAAGAGAAGAGAAAGAAACGACCCTGAGGAGATTTTGGGTTAATGGAACAAGTGATGGTAAAGCTGTGACCCCTGGTGATCTCCACTTCTCCAGGACCCCAAATCAACTCTTCACCAGAAGATGTAAGAAAGATGTTTGGCACCTGAAGGCTCACTGTGAAAACACAAAACAATGAGGTACTGTAGGTGTTTCAGATCATCTAATAGGAGATAAAGCAAAATAATAGTTTGTATTAATAAGTTTGTATTTCACAAAGAAAAAAATACAGTTGAGTTTAAAATTTAGTTTGTATTCATAGGATACTGTAATAAAAAAAAATACTTTATCAGAAAAGTTCAAAAGAGTTTCATGTGAACATGCAGATCAATCGACCTAATGTTTGAGGTTTGATTCTAAATCCCTCCGCACCTGTCCTTGTTTCTGTATACAGACCCGCAGTTCTACAGTGAGCCAATCACAAGACAGTCAGCACGCATGATTTGGCTTGCGGTTCCATTGTTTGTCTGACATCAACCAAGAAAGGCCATCATTGAGATATTATGGGATATATGAATATTTTCACTTAACACAGAAGCAAATGCTGGAGTCAAAGTTTACAAAAATGAGCTTATCCAGCCTGAAAACTCAAAAGAAGGATCAAGTTCTTTCTAATGTTAGGCCTGGACACTATAAAATCTATCCTATCAAGATATTATTAATTGAAGCAATCTGACTGACACAAAAAGTATCAACTAATTCTTGATTTTAATGTTGGTTCTATAACATCCGACTACAACATAGAAAGAAGTTTTTTATGGAAACTGATGATAGCATTTAAGATTTTTAATATACTTTTTAAGATGGAATAAAACATAAAAAACTTTTTTTTTATGACTTTGCTTGATAGAAAAAAAATTAGAGTATTTGTGTTGATTACTTACCGTTTACAGACAGTCTGACAGAGTTGCTTGATGGAGAAGTGAAATCCCGATGAGATCCTTTCCTCTGATACTGACACTGATATGATCCTTCGTGATCAATGTCAGCTTTGGAAATCAAGAAGTTGGTAGAGTTTGTACTTGAAGTTTGAGTCTTCTGAAAAGACGTCTGGGTATTCATCAGGATGAAGGTTCCACCAAAGACTTGGGTTGGGATTGAACAGGTGAACCCGACCTCTTGACCCCATGAAACATCAGCAGAACTCACAGAGAGTCTGGGCTTTAAGAAGTTCACTGCAAAAAATGCAGAAGATAAAAAAATAACATGATGATGACTCCTTTATAAATTACAATACATTAATTTCTCAAAAAAAATCTAATTATGTTTTTCTCACCCGTAACATTGAGACTAAGTGGGTCACTGGACGGTGAAGTGAACGTTTGACCAGAACCTGTTTTCTCGTACTGACACGGGTACGATCCGTCATGTTCAAAGTTGACTTTAGAGATGGTGAAAGTTGCTGTGCGGGTGGGGGAAAGCTGAGTCTGTCTAAAAGAGTCTGACATCTTCTGGAGAATAAAAGTTTCTCCTAAAAGTTCAGCTGCAGTGGAACAGGTGATTCTGACTTCCTGACCCAAGGAGACCTCTCTAGCCGGATCCATGGAGATGCTGGGCTTCACGAGACTCTCTGTGGAACATTTGGTTATAGCTATTTTTAACACAGACCACTGTGGTTTCCAGTCTTTCTGACATTTTAGATAAAAAAGGATTCAGACACCCAGCTGAAGAAGTTTACAGAAGATGATTACATCTCAAACTTTGAGTCTTTTGCACAACGAGTTTTGTGAAACTCATAATAACGTAACGGTCCACATACCTGAACAGATGACTCCAGCATCTTCACCGTGATTACAGTTATGGGTCCCGTAACCTTCATGATTACATTCTGACAATGAACTTTCACCGCCTGTACATACTACTTCATCCAGCCAGATTTTCCCTGATCCTTGACCAAAAAGAGCTGATTTTGGAGCATGAAGAGCTGCTCCACAGGACAACTGTCTGCAGACCACTTTGGCATCATTTAGATCCCAGTTGTCATGACAGACCGTTCCCCAGGATCCATTGTGTTGAACTTCAACTCTTCCAGAGCATTTAGTCGATCCAGAGCCAACCAGCCTGATCTGACCTGAAAACACATCACAGACTGTTAAATAGTTTTTGATAGCAAGCAACAAAAAGTGTAATAGGGAAATAGACTTACCTGAGGCCAATGAGCTCCAAAGACATAAGACTGATTTAAAAAAAAAAAGTTTTTTATTAGTTAAAAAACACAATATTAAATTTTCCAAAATACCAGATTGAGTAAATTGAGTCTTACTTGACGTCAGAAAGTGACTTTGCCGACTGCTGAACATGGCTGAGAAAATCCGACTGTGTGTTAATCTGGATACAAAAATACAAACTGAGTCAATTTCTCTTTGGGGAAGAAACTATTTTCACTACCTTTATGAAAACTTCCCGTTTTTCTTTATTTATCCATCATTATGTAGAAAACTGCTGATAGTTTATTTTTGATTAAAACAAATAAGCTGCTGTCATGAAAGTCCATGACTTGTAGTTTTTTTTTGAGCAAGTAGACCTGCCTGTGACTTTGAGGAGACATGATTTTTTGCAAAATTGTACAAAAAAAGATGAGTCAAGAAACTGTATCCATCACTCGTGCACATTTGGAAGAAAACAGCTAACACTTCTGACTTTTGCTCTAAAGAAACTCAACATTTATCTCTCAATTCTAAAAAAATCCTGAACAATAAGAGCTTTTTCTTTTCCCAAATCATAAACAGATTACTGACTGGACTAAAACCCTCCATATGTTATAGTTTGATTATTCATCTCTACCTGTAGATTCTCCCGGTGTGATTCTCCCGTCTGTCCTTTCTACTAAGGAGTGTTTACCTGTTCTTTTTTCCCAGTGTAGCAGACACTCCCTGTTGGAATTAGGACTCATCACCTCAACTATTATTTTATGAATTCTTGTCTTGTCAGCTCTGGGCGATGTGCCTTTCTGGGACCTGTTTCCCACGGCCTGAAAGCATTTCCTTTCTTGTGTCTTGCAAGTCATTCTATTTCTGTCTTTTTATATGTATTTGCTTCTCTGTTCCCGTTTTTTCATGTGATTACTTTATACTTGTATTTGATTGTCTAATAAAGGTGGATGAGTGTTTTAGAGGTACTTTACTGGGCTGAATATTCCATCAGTCTTCCTGAAAGCCTCAAAGTTGTCACAGAACCATCAATACCACACCAAACACAGTCCAGCAGCAGTTTTGGATATGTTTCAGGTCACTCCTCTCATGGTACAACTTCCCCTTGAGAGTGTTGACTGATGGTTGGGAGTGTTGATTCCATTGTATTGGTAGGGCTTGGAGAGTTGCCATATACCAGGTGTGCCCAACCCTTGCCCTCAGAAGTCCTGTCTATTTCCCAGCTCTCCCTGGCCTTCTTGCTGCTGATTTGCTGACTCAAATAAATCCACATGTTCTTTAACTCAAGATGAGCTAGAGTGGAAAGAGCTCAAAGAACAAGCAGGGTTGTGGGTCCTTTGAGGACCACTGTTGGCCAGCTCTTTCATCCACTGTTTAGACACAAAGGTATGAGAAAAAAACTAAAACGAACCCCACCCTTTGTCCTCTCTCCGTTCAAATATACACCCCATAACTTATACACAGAGCAGCTCAGCCACAGAACATCACCATTGCATCCACCCATACCAGATAGTAACAGGATCCACTTCACAGCCGAAAGGCTGCAAAGCTAGACCCCAGCTTTTCCAGCAAGGGTGAGCACAGCAGCAATAAACACCAACCAGGCCGGCAAGTCCAGTACAAAAGATCCCCATATGGAAACCTAACTTCATAACTGTCAGCGACGCCAAAAACAAGACCAAAAACCAGCTGTGCAGTCATAAATGTGTGAAACACCTCACAAACCAGTTTTGCACGTTTCCCTCTTATAGACCCGCTCACGTTTCAAGCTCAGACACGAGCTCATATTATGCCACATGTCATCACGCCGGCAATAGTTTCAAAACACTGGGTAATTGTTACATTGTTGTCAATCTCACTGCGGCAAACTTAGCTTTTATTTTTTTTCTACTGTGTGCAGTGACATGCAGTCAGGGGAGGAAGGTGAGGCTGTGCACCTGCCTTAAAAAATGCCTAAAAGATAAATGAATATACTTTCTTTTAATGAAAAATAAAAATCAAGTATTACATTTTAGTCATGTCTAATTTACAATTACTTTTTTTCTGTGTAGGCTTTTGACATATCTTTGATTAAAAAAAAGTTAAAAACGGTGCACCACAAAAAACTGAATTTTATTTTGGTGCATAAAGTTACTTTGCATTCATGCTGTGTTTGAAGACATGTTGTTTTTCTCATGATCAGGTGTGTTTTTTGAGTCAGTCAGTCATTTTTCCGATAATTTCAACAGAAGACACACAGCTTTTTTCTAAGTGTGTTTTTTCACAAAATACATCCAGGTGCAGTTATCTCAAAAATAGGAACAACAGTTTTAAAATTAGAAAAGTATGTTTTTATCCAGATTTCATATTGTTTCTTTTTCATATGAGGTCACTTACAAAACACAAATTTGTCAAGTTTTTGACCCAAGAGTCACAGATTTAACCCACCCCTGTTGTAAGGCAATATCATTGTTGGTATCAACCTAAAAAATATAAAAAATATTTTTAAATTAAATAAAATGATTATATTGACATTGGAAAATACCGATTTGGATTGAAGCATGATAGGTTTATCATAACATAGAAGTGGAATTACAGCGGACAATACACATGAGGGCAGCACAAAATGATCAAGCCCTCATTATAGTCCAATGTGTGGAATTACTTTGAATTTAGTAAAGATATGACCACACAGTGGGGTAGAATGTTCCGTTTGTATTATTTTCATCTGGACAAAACAAGTTAATGATAATGTGTGGGTCAGCAACTCTGTGTGCATTCAGGGGTACCTGCTGAGGAACGGAGAGAAAAGTGATTTGAAATCTCCTTTAACAGAAGAACAGACGGACAGATAGACAGGAGATGTTGGAACATGTTAATATTTCAAACTGGCTTCAGCAGATACTTCTCTCTTTTTTTTTTTAAGCAAGTTTTGGTTTTTCTACTTAAAGACTAACTGCCGTTGCTTTTTAACCACAGGTTCATAAATTACAGTATAGATAGTCTTTACTGTCAAAACTCGAGTATCATTTTTAGATGGAGGTGCATGCAAGTACACTAGTAGTTTATTTTATGAACGAATGTAACAAAAGCAACGATCTTCAACTTCGTCTTTACGTGTCAAAGTGAGAGTTTCTGGATAACAGTAGAAGAGAGTCATAAGTGCTCAATAGAGAACAAGGAGAATTTCAAAGAGGTTTCTAAAAAGGGATTGGAATTTACTGTCACAGTGGGGTGTGTGTTTGTGTGGAGGGGGGGTGGAGGTCAGAAAGCACTGGTGTGGTAAATGAACAGTCTTATTTAAGCAACTGGAGAGGCAAAAAATAAATAAATAACTTAACTAAATCCCAAAACAGAGAATCAACATGAACTAAAAGTATTTGTTCTGTCAGTGTTTTTAAGTGTTTGTTAAACCTGCTATTGCTAAGAATAATATGTATTAGTAACAAATTATTAGGCAATTGTGTATTGATCAGAAGACCCGGTCTGCTAAAGGAAATAAATGAAGACCACACATATTGTGGATGATCAATTGTTTTGTTGTTTTTCTTTGTCTTTGTCAGCAGTTTTATTGCTCAGCTAATATCCAGTCTCTATAAAAATTATATCTTTATTTGGTAAGCTTTTTTTTATATTAAATCCTGTAGTGAAAATGACAATGAAAAAAACAGTATTTAAAAAGAAGAAAATCCACTATATCTCATTAAATAGGAGAGAATTACTGTTTGTTAAAATTGCTATTTAAAAAAGAAAATCCAATAAACCAGGGGGGGTTGGTAAATGCGGCCCGAGGGCCATATTAAACTGGAATAAATGATATTAATAATCCTTATGTTTTAATGTTTTATTTTTTTCCCCGTGATTCTGATGTCTCCCCATACACCATGCACAACAAAAAAAATTGACTGTTGTGGAGGTGCAGAAGTTATGTTCTGACAGCATTTCTTTAATCTTTAAACATTTTTCCCTGATGCACATCAACCCATTGGTGAAAGTGGCTCTAAAATGAGAGAAAAAGCTGCAGTTTTGAAATCAAAACTCTGAAATGTTCTGTTCTAAAATGTATATAGTCATTTTCAATCAAAATGAAATGATGTTTTTGTCCAGATTCCATGTTATTTCTTTCTCTGATGGGGTTTATTACCACAAAACGCTACAAATTTAAAGAAAACAAATTCATTCTTAAAATAATGCTCAATTATCTTTGTCTCACACTTATCAGTCCAACACCAAATCATAAAACAGACATTTAAAGTAGCAATTCCAGTATATTGTGCTCAAAACGTTTGCTTGCTGTTTTTTTTTTTATCAGTCATCAAGTTAAGTCTACTTTATCTTTTTCACAATTCATAAGAGCTCTTTGAAAAAGCGATGACTAAACCTCTAACCATTAAATCAATATTTTTTATGTTCACATTTTTTAGCTTGTTGCTAAATTTTGTATAATATTTCAGATAAATAAATATTCAAATGTTTACACTTCAACCCTTTCTCTCTCTTGTAATTAAACAACAAGATTTCTTTGTTTGACCCACACCAGCAAACCAAAGTGTCATTTTCATTAAATTATTACATTTTAATGCTTTGTAATGTTTGTACGCAGCTGAGGAAAAAAAATCAATTCGTTGCTATATTTTATCTGGGAAAGTAACTGGAGTAGATACTTTGCTGAGTAACTAATTACTTGTAAGATGTAGCAACTGAGTTACTAATTAAATGACTTTTGGAGCAACTTAACTAGTAACTAACTAATTACTTTTTAAAAGTATGATTCCCAACACTATTAACCATACTACTGTTCACAATTACAAAACTGTCCTCTTTTTCATCTTTCTCACCCCCCAAAATCAGGGCCGGCCCTGAGGATACTAGGCATGCTAGGCGGCTGCCTAGGGGGCCATCTGCTAGAGGAGGCAACAAATTGTAATGATTTTTTTTTAAATTTACAGTTTACTCACCACTCATTTTGTGTGAAATGTTGAAAAAAATATAATAATTAAAACCATAAATAAAACAACTCAAAATTTTACTTAATTAAACATTTTTCCGGGTGCCGCACCCCTCCTTGCCAGATGCAGCCCCTGTCGCAGCTTGGTGGAGGGAAGGAGGAGAGACGCACTGGGGACAGCTTTATGGTCACAAACAGGAAGGACGAGGAGGAAAAAAATTGACCAAAAAAAAAAAAAAAATCATGTTTTGCCTAGAGCGCCATGCAGTTCAGGGCCGGAGCTGCCCAAAGTCATTTTGCACAATATCAGACAAAAAGACTAAATCAATGAAATAGCATTTACTCGGTAGAATTTAAATGAGTTTTAAACTAGCTTCCTTTTGCTTGTGTTGACTATATCCTGACTGCAGGATGACAAAGTGCCCTAAATGTGCAGGATATTTTATTTTTTGCCTTGACGTTTCTATGACACCTTGATAAGGCAATTACAGAGTAATTACCTTAACTGGTGGCATTAGAGGAAATTATCCTATGTTTTCTGTGAAAAAATAGCACAGAATCACCAGTGAGTGAATTTTCAAATCTCTAATCAGGAACTCATTATGCGCTGCAACTGCCTGATTCATGCAGCTGTCAATGACAAATGCAATTAGGGCTACAAAATTTCAAAAGGGCAACATTGTGCCCAACAAGCCAGATTGAATCTGTCACATCCTTTAGAATTTTTTTCTGTTTATTCAATTCATAACGGCTAATTGCATTCAGAGAGCCGGTGTGCACGATTTGAGCAACCTGGGAGATGTTATCTGCGGCCCGGGTAAAACAAAAGGCTCAAAGTCAATCGGCGCCACGGCGAGAGGAAGCGAGGGAGAGCTGCTTTTCCCCCTCGGCAAATGGAACAGATAAGTGGAAACGTTGTCTTCCTCTCCCCCCCTGAGTTAGCTGGTGCAGCAAGGTCAGGCGAACGTGCTCAGCCAGTGTGTCTCCGCACATTATCAGGTAAAAATTTGCCGAGCGATGTGAGCGAGCGGGGCCAGTCAGCTGTCTGAAAAAAATCATTACAGACATTTTGGATAACTTTGGAGGCAATCGGCCACGTGGGATGAAGAATGGATCGCCCTGTGACCAGAACGCCCTTGAATGAACCTCTTCCTCATTGCTCCACTCAGCAGCCTAATCGAGAGATGACTGCTTTTAGTGAAACAATCCCAGATGAGCCCGTGACCCTCAAAAAAACACACTGTGGACTATTAAATACAATGTTGGGGTGCCTAGAGTGATGAATGGCACATAAATGTCATTTTCTAGCATTTAAATATTCTTGTTTATTCTAAACAAGTTCCTGTTTTCAGTGTGAAAAGATATGAATTTGAGTCAGGTTCATGATTTGGGAGAACTGATTTAAACAGTGCAAAACTGCAGAAAAATGAGCAAATGATACTCACCATGGATAACTTTTATGGCGAATTACTATATGGTGAACTCAAAGGCATTAATTTTTGATTCAAAAAACAACAGTGAGCCTTTTAATCTGGATCAGTTTATATAAGGGTTACTTTTGGCTTAACTGATGTGAAGTGATTTTAAAAAGTACACGCCAATTTTTTATGAGTAGTAAACAAGTTTAGGTGTTACTATGAATATGCTAATGCAGATTACGTAGGAATTTTAAACTGTCTTTTTATATCTTACAAAACAAGGTTGGGAGTTAGTGTAATCACAGTAATGTTTGGTTTTGTTTTTAAGTCAGTCTCTTATGACTTGCAAATAGGTTGCAAGTTACAGGTAATGTAAATATGATAACGTGGCCAACACATCTAACATGACTTATGTTTAGTGCATTACTAACAAGAGGTACTATGAACACAGTTTAAAAAGTCTGGCTAAAATACAGATTCATATGAGTTTTGTTTTGCCTAATGCACCTAATTTATTGTGAGTTCTTTGTGACATAAGTTCAAAACTAGACCAGTTCTTGACGGTGAGCCCTGAAGTCCAGTGTGCTGTATTTGGTGGAAAATATTGTAATAATACTCAAGTATAATTCATATATATTTATATTTTAATAACCTGACAGGTTTATGTTGGGAGATAGCCAAAACATGGACTTCAGACTAGACCAAATAAATACTAACACATTTCTTTTTTAAGCATAAATAAATAGAAACATAAAGAGAAAAAAGTGTTTTTTTTAAATGTGAATTAGTTTCTAATTATTTAGAAGTCTTCATGTCTTTCTTTCAAAATAAAAGAACATACCTTTCCAAATAAAATCATGTCAATGCTGGGAATGTAGTAGTAGGTAGTGAAATGTCAGTAGTAATGAAAAATACACACAAAACCATATGCTGATGAAGTTAGTGACCCTCATACTGTTTTTCCTCATTAAAATCCTTCAAAAATAGAATTGTGGTGCGTGTACTCCCATTGTGTGTAGGGATATTCTGCGGTAAACATCTGCAAAAACGTTTCAGTTTTGGTAAACTATGAAGCCACACTGCTCGATGGATTGTTGGAGCATTATGGGTACTGTAGTCAGAATCCTGGTGGAGCAATATACAAGGAGCTGTGAAAAAGTTGGAAAAAGTTTGACTTTTATTACATTTTTTTGTTTTTAAACAAACCTTGTTTGAAATATGTTACTTTTTCAAATCAAAAATGTATTTTTCTTAAACCAGATATCCACAATAAAGGATTAAAGAGTTTCTAACATAACTCCTGCCAACATGGCTGCACCACTTCAGGCTTCTCTTTTTCCCCCTTAAATTCTTCTGGGTATTGTCATTTTGTGACTGTGCCTGTCTAGAAACTTACACAAACACCAAAACACTTCACACTGATCCAACTTTTTCCTGAACACACGTGACACAAATGTTCCGAATTACCAATAAACTAAAGAAACATGTTGGTGGGTTTTAGGTGTCAATCAAAAATAGCAAACCAAGTTTGTTTTTTTTTTTTTTTTTTTGAACACGTCATACAAAGTTCAACTTGGAATTCATGAGGAGTCTCGTAATCACAGCTCATTAATTATAAGCTATAATTAGTTGGAGATCAGCTTAATGATAAGACACAATTAAGTCTCCAGATGCATTGTTCCTAATAAAGCGCTAATATTCCAGCACAGCTCAGTGAGTTTAAGATGTAAACTGTCTGTCATTATGAACCCTTGCGTTTGTGATGTTCTGTTACCCCTTAGAATGCGTTCGCTTCTTCTGCCGGGGTGCATTAGGCGTGTCCGACAGTGTGAGCTCAAATACATGTTGCGTCTGATGAGGTAAAGTTATTACACCGCATAAACTTCCCTTTTGAAATAAAATACCGTTTAATGACTCATTTGAAGTGTCTAGACGGCATAAAAGGAACGGGACTTCCCTTTGAAGCAGGAAATGCCATATTCCAATCAAATGTTTGGTTGCTGCAAAGGTTAATGACTACCATTAGCCTAGCGCCAATAAATTCAGACTTTCTCAAGATGCATAAATTAGATAAACACCCAAAATTCAAAGCTTCATGGAGGGGAGAGGGAATGTTTGAGAAACAAATTTAAATGCCTGTAAAAGGAATGAGAATGAAGCGAAGTCAATTTGACAAGCTTCAATGACTGGAAGTTGGTGTTTCAAACAAGTTCCACTCGCTCGTTGTTTCAACTGTAATATTTATCTACTTCAAAATCAGTTTCATTTCCATATGTTTAAAAAAATCCCCCACTAATTGCAGCTTATCTGCCTTCACATTATTAATATTCAAGCTGAATAATGTATGACAAAATCATTTACTGCATCACTAAAAGGGTGAAAATTATTATTTTTCTTAATAAATATTTACAGATTTACACTTTAGGTTTCCTTTTGGGAAGCTGTGTCTTTCTGACCAACGACTCATCTCTTCTTTAAGTGTCCCGCTTGGCTCTAATAATGCCTGACGCAGGCATTTTCTATACTTCATTACACCATTCAAACAATCACTGGGGTTGTTAATTAGACAATAGTTGAGTTATGGCTCTTGTGTAGGCTTTGACCTTGAAGGGAAGTGTATATTAGAGAAAAAGCACAGCAGCACAGAAGTTTAAGACTTAGCCACATGCACCCTGTTTTGGAGTTGTTGGGTTGACCAGGCCATGGACGGGTTATAGATAGGTGCAGCTATATTTACCCTGGAGCCACCATACTGCTATATTATGAGCTCAGCTGCAATGCAACATCATTCTAACAGGACTCTGTGAAGTACGATGGTCAGGCAATGGTGAAATAACAGCTGGCAACCACTGTTACATCTGGAGAGGCCCTGCAAAACCAACAGGCCTTTGTGGTGTAGTACTTGCCATTCCCAAGGTCATCTAGAGGTCCCTCCTCAACTGGACACCCCTGGTCAACAGATTAGTATCTGCCCACTTCCAACATAAAATGGCAAGATGGCAATCTTAGTTGCCTATGTCCCAAAAAATGTCAGGCAAACACATTGCCTGGACGTACTTTAAGCGTGCGATGAGCTGCTGTCAGAAATGGGCTGACAGCAGATTCCACTTGATTGGTTTATACCTGAACCTAGCGCAGCTAGAACTCCACAAAGGTAAATCAGAGTCAGACAGGTAGAGGTGAGCATAGAATCATCCAAGAAGACAAAGAGTTGTGTCACGGGGTGTGGACAGATCCCACAGCAGAGCAAGACAGATGGGTAGGAGTGAAGGTTTTAATAGTCCAGGACAACAAAACAAACAAAAAGGAAGCAGACTGGTGGCGGCGGCAGGGAGCTAGGCTGAAGGGAGCTTCACTGGAACCAGGAGGCGTTCGTATGGGGTAAACAATAACCTGGCAGAGTGGAAAAACCAGGGAGAGGCCTTTCAAGGCTCATAGATTAAGATGGGATGCAGGTGTGCATGGCCATCAGGTAGGGAAGGCCACGCCTCCTGCCCCACACCACTCTCGATGCACAAAACAGACAGAAACATAAGCACAAAAAAAAACCAACAACACCAAAACCAATAAAGGAAACCCCCAAACCACAACGAGTTGTTAGAGTCCAGGCGAGTGTCAGGGCACGCAATCAGAGAATAAGAAGGAGCAGAAACAGAAGATCAGAGATAGGCCCTTGCCTATTTGTGGCTATAGACAGAGACGTGCGTGCACAGGCGCCATTGTCAAAATGCTGCTGGTTCAAATTAAATATTTATTATCGCTAAAGATTTATCTGTAAATCTGCGCCTTCTACTGCTGCAGGTAGGGCATTGCTGTCAAATTAACACCTTCTAAATATCCATGTTCAGTTATATATAACTATGCTTGTAAATGCTTGTCATTCAAGCCCAGAGCAGATGGAGACTGATGATGTTCAATGGTGTGAATTACTGTAACAAAGCCCTTTCCCTATTAAAAACACCTCAAAGTGATAAAAAAAACAAAAAACAAAACACCTTTCATAACACTTTCAAATGAAACTAAAACTTTTATTATTTTTGCATCCATGGTAAATACATCTCAATTGCATTCAAAATGTACCTTTAAATAGAGGATTTCATACATTTTGAGAAAAGGCTCAAGCTGGTCTCTTAAGATGATACAAGAATCACATTTTTTTAATTTAAGAACACGGATCATAACATCAAATACACCAGCTAAACAGTTAGTATTCACAGTGATAATAGCTGTAAATGGTGTGGCAGGTTAAAGTTTTGAGCCACATCTCCTTCCCTAACAACTGTTCTCCTGAGCGTTTGTGACACTGAGCAGAAAGTTAGTGTTAGCACTGCATTTTCTAACTGGGCTTTCTCCGGTCCGTACGACCTGGAAAGAAGCTAGGTAGTGGAGGCACATATTGCAAACTTATGTGCGGACTCACTTTCACTTTCTTTCCAAAAAAAGTGAGATTGACAAAAATATTCGGCCTCGAATGCTCTCAAAGTTGCTAGCTACATGCTACTTTGCCAGCACAGCAATACAGCAATGTGCAATTACGTGTTCCCAACATGTGCTGGTTTTGTGTAAATATGTGTGAATAATATCAGTAATATTTTAAAATCGAAGAACCAAGTTAGCATGCTACCTGCAAGCTGCTAACACCTACTTTAGCATGTACTTCAGAGTTCCCAGCCTGATTTTTCTCTGATTTTCTCAACTAAAATGCAATTTCTATCCATGATGATTCCTTTCGATCAGATCTTTTAGTTGTCAAGGTTTTTGAAGTTTACACCTGGAGCCATAACACCTGGCGATAGTGCTCTTTAACCCTCTTTTAGGGTTAAAGTCATACAGGTGGTTTGCGATCTGCTGCCCCTGTTTGATGCCACACAACAGCTTACTGTCAACTGGTACTGTCAGCTGTGTATTCTGCCCCCTGAACGCAAGACTGCTTATAGTCATGTAGGCTGTTGTGTGGGCAGTCTAAGCAAAGATGCCCAGACTTCCCTCTCCCTGGCCACTTCCTCCAACTCTTTCAGGGGGACTTTGAGGCATTCCAAGGCCAGTCGAGAGAGCTCTAAACAAACAATTAAAGTTTGAAGTTTGAAAAGTTTTTACTTTTTTGAATCACCTTTAGTCTGGCCTGTACTCCAGGAGCAATTTGTCATGGGACACCCCAATGGGGTCAAATGTTCCTGGCAATGTAGCTATTGGAATCCTTCAGGCACGCAAACCACTCCACCACCATAAGGTAGTGATTCAGGGAGGGAAAAATTTGAGTGATTGGCTATTGTCTGATAGCCAATTACTACTAATGGTAGTGGGAATACAATTCCCCAAAACATTTTTTTTAATATAAAATTATAAATGTATATGTTTAGCCTCAAACACACTATGGGATTATGCAAGAAAAACAAAACTTTTGACAAATGGCTACACGTGCCATCTGTGGCACGCGTGGCCTTGGTTGCCGACCCTGTTAAAAGAAACAAAAGCCTCAACCATTTTGAATAACATCTACATCTAACTAATAATAATAAACCTCTAGTAACTTTTAGTATTGCTACCCTTTCCTACTTTGTAATGATCCTACCATTTTCTAACACCCCCCCTCCCCGTTTCTTTTTTAGGCTTACTTCTATCCCCATCTCTAACATCTACATTAAAAAGAAAAGAAAGCCCCAACCATTTTGACTAACTATTAACTAACATGTAACTAATAAGATCCTAGGTGATGAGAAGATGCCTGGACTTAAAGCTGATGAGTCATACAATGACGGTATGGGAAAGAGTGGTTGAAGCCAGGCTAAGAGCAGAAGTGAACATCTGTGAACAGCAGTATGGTTTCATGCCAAGATGCTACATTTGCTTTGAGGATGTTGATGGAGAAGGTCAGAGAAGGTCAGAGAGAGTTCCACTGTGTCTTTGTAGTTCTGGAGAAAGCTTATGACAGAGTGCCAAGAGAGGAACTATGGGATTGTATGAGGAAGTCTGGAGTGACAGAGAAGTATGTTGGAGCAGTGCAGGACATGTATGAGGGCTGTAAGACAGTGGTGAGGTGTGCTGTCGGGGTGACAGAGGAGTTCAAGGTGGAGATGGGATTACATCAGGGATCAGCTCTGAGCCCCTTCCTGTTTGCAATGGTGATGGACAGACTGACTGATGTGGTTAGACAGGAATCACCATGGACTATGATGTTTGCAGATGACAAAAAGGTCAAGTCATTCTCTTATCCAAAAAAAAAAATTAAAAAGAAACAACCGGAAAGATTTTTTTCATTAGGATGCATTAAGTGTTTGCTTTCAGGATGCTCTATGTCAAAGCAGAAGGGACCTCTGACCATTTATAATAAATTTTAGCAGAAGCGTTGTTGCTTCATGGTAAAAGTGGAATTGCAAGTAGATGTAAAGGCCTTCAAACGTACTGATTATCACTGAAATCAAGGAGCAGGAGTTCTCCAGGATTACCGATGACATACCAAATGCTGCGGCTGCTACTCCATCACTGATGCAGCACGATTTTTCCTCGTGTTCACGAGTGCATCACTTGGGTGAGCCAAACCCTCCCATGAGACCAGTTTTTTTTTTTTTTTTTTTTCTGTGCTAACATGTGAAATATTGCTTTCCTAGGTGTTCACTCAGGCAAGCAAAAATCATTGGGTTTCTGTGGGTAACACTGACAGATGGCCGTCTCCACCATGAGAAAAACAAAGGCTTGGATGGGAGAATGAACAACCAGGTCAGCCCATGTTTTATCCCCCTTCTCTCTGTAACAACCGCCTCCAAGGTTAAACCCCTGCTGCTTTTATTTAAGAGAAGATATATAAAAGCAGCGGCTTGGCTCAAGCTATATTTTATCCTTTAGATTAGTTGTAAGTTCTTTTGATTTATGGATGAAAAAAAAAAAAACCCTTTTTAAACTTTTCTACCCCGATTTTGGTTTGAAATCCACTTGAATACCTGGCAGGATATGACATGTTTTGTCAGCTCCCTCAGAAATTAACCACTTCAAACTGAAATGGCAATTTGCACATGTCCGCCTGTGCAGAATAATCAAATCATGCAGTGTTAGGCGGCGCATCAAGCACCGCAGACAGTGGTTTTATTCAGTCTGAAGTAATTGAGCCCCTCTGCCATCTTTTCAGAACAGTGCCTGACATAACCACTGGTTGTCAAGAGTCTGAGAAGTATCAGATGAATCGTTTTAATGTTAATTATACAGCAGCAGAAATACATTAGAGAATCCTTTCATGATGGGCACTGGAGGAAGCTAAAGATGTCATTAAGAGCAGTCCCTTGGGATATTTTTAAAATCGGGACACACAAATGTTAAAGTTACAGACTACGGTCAAACGAAACTTTCGTCTTGTTTTCACTTTGTAAGCTCCAGTAGCTGTTCAGCTCCATCATGCAAACTGATCAATGAGAAATTATATACAAAAATATTCATTTTAGTGGAACATAAAGGTTTTTGAAGGTCAAATCCTGATGAAGAGGCTGTTGGTGGAATTTCCTTCATTTCCTACAGTGCAGGAATGTAATTTTGGCAGCAACGAGTCAGTTATTGTTTTTCATGGATGTAATTTACTTCTAATTTCCAGTATATATGTTATCGATTTGCTTCTGGACCTGCTGTGATCTCGTCTACATAACTGCTGATGATCTCATTCTCTGACACTGCGACACGCTCGAGTGTTACCATGAAATAGAAGATTGATTTAGAGAATAATATAAAAAAAAATATGGGGCTGATCGCAGGAATAGCCCTGTACATGTCCTGATCTTAGTATTCGTAACATATTGTTCAAAGCAAAAGCAATTCCAAAAACACATTCTGTAGAAATCTTTTTTTATCCAGGTGAATTTCTCAAACATCTAGGGTCGTTGTTGTTTAGAATCTGCAAAGAGAGGTGAGTAGAATCATAGGAAATCAGAAAAACATCAGTAAAGGAATAAAATTCTGATAATTAAGCACCAAAAGTGTATTTTTAGATATTATTAGGCCTGTAGATTTCGATATTTATGTAAAAAATGACTTCATTAAAAAAAAAAAGCTAATTACATTTAATTACAGAAAGGAATGGGTAGACAAATTGTATTTTAATCAATTTTAGGGTGAAATAGAAATATACTACGGTTAGACTGAACGCTATTCGTGTGGTAAATTTCCCTCTTCAGCCTTAGTTTATACACTAAATTTCCAATTTCTCCTTCATGTTGGTTTTTGACTCCACCTATTTATTGCGTCATCAACACACGAGTTTCTGAGTGGTTCCAAATACTTGAATTCGCGCTGCTTTGTTGTGCTCGCCCAATACTCCTGCGCCCAATGATCAAATCACGCCGCAGGACCGCTGCTCACATCTGTACACTGACTTGATCACTTACTCTCACTCCCAAATACTCATATATTGACGTTTGATTGAGTCCCTCTGCGTCACTTTTTGTGTCACTAACTTGTGTTTTGAGGTGCTGGCTCTTCGTAAATCAAGAGTCCACAACCCTCAATGGACGGTACCGCATGCGGACTGGTCCAAGGGTACAAAGCCGGGTACTGGTTCCCTACCCTCAAATCATAACTGACGCGGTACTGGATGAGGTACTGGACGTGAACCAGTGCCTGGTTCTGGGTTAGAGTACTATTGTACTTCACGTCCCAGTACTGGGCCGGTTCCATTTCGCGGCCTGGAGGTTGGGGACCCGTGATTTCATGCTAACAGCCAGCCCATCAAAAAACAACAAGTTGCGGACTTTCATGTTTTGAAATCCGAGTTCCTGATTGGTCAAATTTTGATTGGTTCAACTTTCAATGTGTTGTTCATTTGAAGCGTGTTTTGTTCGTAGAGCTTGTCAACTGACTTAAAGACTTGCATACTGCAGCTACTTACAGTATGAATGCAAGAGTTTTGAATGTGAAATCCCAAAACATTCATATTGGCACGTTTAGATAGATTTTTTAATGGAAGCAGTCACTTGAACGCATATACATGAACAAAGCACTGCATTAAATTTCATTTTTCCAATTCACCAACTTTTTTGTTTCAAATACAGTGGACCCTTGCTACATCGTGGCTTACCTTTCGCATCGTCGTGCTGTTATGCAGATTTTTTGAGTGCCATTTTGAACACGTTTTTTTCTTTAATCTGCATCCTCATTTTCTTTAGACCAGGGGTGTCCAAAGTCAGTCCTCTAGGTCCACTGTTGCTGGTTCTCTAGAAACCCTGTCTTACCTGGTGCTGATTACCTGGATCAGGTGTCAATAGGAGCTTCAATGGCAGGTTGGTTAAAAATCATGTAGGACAGCGGCCCCCGAGGACTGACTTTGGACACCCTTACTTTAGACCGTTGTCAGTAGACCTCCTTCTCCTCCATGTCTGCAATTTACATCAATCTTCAATTGTGAGCAGATCTTTGTTTTCATTCTATAATTGTTATGTTCACCATCCTGTCGTGAGTTGCCACAGCAAATCTGCTTTCACTGGTTCTTTAAGGTGGGTTGGCCGAGTTTTACACTTTAACTACTACTTTTGCTCTTCCTGACACAACCCTGTATTTTATTCAGGTTGGGGACCAGCACAGGGAGACCCAGACTTACTATATAGTAAGGAAGTAGGACTAATCTTACAATGAAGGTACGAACTTTGAGAGTTTAAACAAGAGGAAAAAAGTGTGGATATTTTAATGATTGTCTGAGATTAAGTGAATGAAGAGCAAAATTAACTTGTTGGCGGCAAACAACGGGTTCAAGTCGTAGGCCTGCTTGCGTGTGGCGTGGCTTCACCTGGTTACTTACTGAGAGCTTGATGCTGCTTGGTCAACCTTGAAAGTAAATGTGCAGGATGATTCGATCTGCTGAGGCTGCACCGAAGAGGAAAATCCATCTCAGGTACATGGAATTCATTGAAGAAGTGGGACATTTTGAAAAAAACCTGGGTGCTTGAAACTGATTTGGGATTAAAAATAATACATTGCAGGAGCGAAAAGGTATCATGTCATGCTGGGAGCACCCAGCGTGGGCAGCTATCTCTAATACATCTTTTACTTTCAGAGCTGTGCCACTGTGTCTGCCACCCTCACTGCTTATTATGGGAGTTTTTCCTTACACTGATGTTTGTTACGCTGGAAACTTCCTGTCCTGTGGGCTTAACCTGTAATCCCCTTCAGCGTTGATTAGTGGTGTATTCCACTGACATGGACAGAGACAAATAGATTCCTCTGCATCTGTCCGCCCGATAACACCCACTGCCAGACACGGAGGACGACTTTAAGCCAATATGCTCTGACATTATTGCTGCTAATGTCAAGAGGAGGCATTTCAACAGTGAGGAAATGAGGAGCTGACCCCGCAGGGCCGCCGTGAATATTGCTTTGAACCTCCCACTTGGCCCTGCTATTGTTTTTCAATTAACCACAGCCACTTTGCGGGGAGCGACACTGACAGATGGCGAGGTCTTTGTCGGAGTTCACAGCAGTGTGAGGCAGATAGTGCTTACTGGCGGGGAAAAGTGAATTTTGGGACTGAATGATACACACCTCCGAGCAGAGCTGGTGAGGCAGACTTTGTAAGTGCTGATCTGTTCAAAGTGCAAGCAACCAGGAAATAAGGTGGAGGTTGTCTCTGCAGGACTGGAGGAAATAATCCCACCTAGTCATGGGAGGTTTGAGTATGATTAAAATCCCTCATTTAAGATCTATCAAAAAATGAATTAAGGTCCGCATATACTTTAAAGTATTTTCTACTGTACAAAGTGTAAGCAATGTTATTTTTTTTAATACAGTAGTTTAGCCTTTGAGATTGGAGGCATAGTGGGCCAAAAAATGAACACTCTTACAGAAATGATTTTTCAGACCTGAACCAATCATAAAGTTGATCCAACAACAACAATATATCCTCATCAGTGTCTTTCCCAAAGACACTTCGACAGATGGGCAGGCAAGACGGAAACAGAGCATGGGATCCTCTGATCAGAGGTTGACCACTCTACCTCAGCACCACAATCTAGAAGCTGCCCAGCTGTGCGCAGACACTACGGCCATCCGTCTCCTTTATGGCTCACTGTGTGTTGTTAGGAAGCTCTATGTTTGTTGGTGGAGACTTTACGTCTCCCTTGTGCTTGGCTATTGATTTTGCATTAGACAAACATGTAACTTGTAAATAAGAGCTGAGAGTGGATTCATTAAGCCTTCATGTTGTACAGGATTAACGAGACCCCTGAAAGAGACCTGGACTCGCTATAGTGTACAGAGGGGTTTTGCATCGAAGACCAAGCAACAAGGACTGCATGGTGGTGCAGTGGTTAGCACTCTTGCATCACAGCATGTATCCCTGGTTGTTGGGTTCCTGGTTGCCCTCTCCACGCCCCTGGTTTCCTGCTCACCTGCATCTTATCACCTCATCAGCCTGGAGCCTTCATCAACCCACCATGACCTTCAGTCATCATCAGTCCGTCTGCTTCATGCGGTAGAGTAAACTGACCCCTACTACGCCTTAGACCACAGCCTATGTGCAGCTTTCATTGTTCCTCAAAATTCATCTGTTCGTTGCATCTTCACCACCATCCACCACTTCACGCAAACCGGCCCAGACTCCAGGTCACCACCATCCACTGCTCCACGCAAACCCACCCGGACTCCAGAGTACCACCATCCGCCATACCGCATTAAACTTTTCTATATGCATCTCTGTCTCCCGCCTGCTTTTGGGTCCAGGACTCTCACAAACCTAACACTGGTTCTTTCTGTGTGGAGTTTATATGTTTTCCTTGTGCATGTGCTGGTTTTCTCACTGTCCAAAAGCACGCTTTATAGGTTGATAGGTGTTTCAGAATTGCCCCAGTTGTGAATGTGATTGAGTGCCCTGTAACAGACTGGTGACCTGTTCAGAATTTACCCAACAGCAGCTGGTTTGGCTCCAGTGAGCTTAAAGAGATTCAGTGGGTTCTGGAGATGATGGATGGATGGATGGATGGATGGATGGATGGATGGATGGATGGATGACCTACAGGTCTTGTACTTTATAAGGTGCTTTCACATTAGGCTGTTTGGTCTACATCAGAGGTTGGTTGGTCGGTCGGTCGGTCGGGTGGTCCGGTGGGTTGGTTTGTCTGGAATAGGTTTGAAAGATGAGTAAACTTTTGGTTAAGCCAGAAAGACATATTTTAGTTTGCTGGAAAAAGAGGGATCCCAGGTGAGCATCATGGTGTATTCCATTCAGTGTATTTCATTTGATAAAGGTTTTGTTTTGCTTTTTTTCTTCCTTCTTAAGATGTTTTAACTCTGTAAAGCACCTGGTGTTACTTAAGTATGAAAAGTGCTTTATAAATAAAGTTTGATTTGGTTTTAATATTGATGACTGAGTAACATTAGCATCCTCAAAGCTCTGATATAAATATGTCCAGAGGAGGAGTGTCAAATTTGAGACCTTGAGGGATGGCCTCCTGCCAGTTGTGCAGGAATTGTGCCTTCTCTACTGAAGATTACCTCGATCAGATGTGTTTAGCCGAGGAGCTTCAATTGCAGGTTGGCTGGAAAACATGTACATCCACCCTTAAGACCTAAATTCTGACATTCCTGTTCTAGAGGATGTATGTGTAGCGAAGAAGTCTTGACACCTCTCGACAAGTATAGTTGGAGTACTTGCAAGACTACTTCCACAGGCCAGCAGAATCTAAGAGGGAAAGTTCCCGTAAAGGTGCAGCAAACTGACTCTAAAAGGCAGGACTGCTTAGCTGAATGAGATATAAATCACACTCTCTCAGCAGCCATACCCTATAAAATGTCAATATTCTGTACATATTGCTGGTAAAACGGTCGGGCTCTGATCTCATCTAATAACTTTTATCTACTGTAAGGACATAAAAGAATAGCTTGCTGCTGTGGCTCCTCCAGCACAGATTTCCATCAGGTCTTTAACGATAGCAATAACGCGCTGATCACTGGCAGGGCCGGAGCTCCCATTAAACAAGTCTGGATGAGGTTTGATTCATTGGTCGGAGGGACTTTTTTTCTCTTGTTGGGAAATTATGGGCAAGTCTCTAACAAGTCTGATTTATGTTTATGGGTTTGTAAACAGACAGGTAGTCAGTGGAGCCCAGGGAGCGCTAAACAGAAGTACATAAAAACAACGGAGAAGGGATTGAATCAGCTCAGCTGAAACACATTTGTCCTGGGATGGGGGGGCCGGGGGTGGGGGGATAGACACCAAAGAGCAGCAGCAAGCAAACCGGGGTCAATATATCTGGGAAATGAAATCCTTTGACCATTTATTAATCAATAAACACATTGGCTTGCATCAAAGCATGAAACGTTTGGCTGTGTTTTTTAATGTCCCTGATTCATTTTAGCGGGGGGGCTGCAGCCGCTCAGACCTGATATATTGTTTTGAAAATACGGCGTGATAAATACTTCACTCGAGCACCAGTGAGCTCTCGCGTTATCAGCTTTTCCATCACTTTCCTCATTACAAACGCGTGTTCGTAAATTTAATCCGAGTGCCGCTAGAAACAGGCGCCGCGGTCCCTCCTGCGAGCTCCAGTTTTTCTGGACCCTCCGTCTCCCTGGTCTCGCTGCTCAAACATGAAAGTTGAAGTCTGGATGAGATTGAAAGTGAAAGCTTTCCAGTTTTATTTTAGCCGCTCGCTCTGATTCAATATGAAGCCTGTCTGTTTGCAGATGATAACCGAGAGCAAAAGGTTGACATCAATAGGTCTGACTGAATGCCTCTGCTCTTGTGTGTTTGAGTCTGTCCACATGCATGCCTGTTTGTGTTGTGCATGACTGTGATTACACATGAGTTTGGCCTTACACTGTTCATACCATCATGTGTGTGTCTTTATCACATTGAGGGGACTTCAACCTGACAGCACACTCACGTTGTGGGGACCAAATTTTTTGTGGGGACCGAAAACCTGGTCCCCACAAATTTAACATCAAATTCAATGAAAACAAGGCCTAATTAATGTCCTGTCAAATTTTTAGAAGTTTCCCCACAATTCACAAAAACCAACTAGGTGTGCTTAGGTGTGTGTTCGTGAGGTAACTCAGTGCCGACCTCTAGTGGTAGGATAGGGTACTGCAGGAATACACATGAACACACACACACACATTTACGGTTTTTATCTCATTGTAGGGACATCATTACTGATTTATTACCTCTATATTACACTTTTTCTTTTTTCTAATTAAATTGAATTAAATTAAATTGTTCTTTAACTCATAAGTAATTAAGATCCACCTGACTTTTTTTCACCTTGTCAGAAAGTTGTTTTACCTTTTATAGGAAAATGTGATGTAGTATATTATTGAAAAAAAACAGGTCAAAAAGTAAATTTTGGGTAAAAAGTGACCCTTTCTGCCTATTGTAAAGGTTAAGACAAGTGTAAAATAAAATAAATATACTAGAAATCCACCCATAAACCTGAAAACCCCTTCCCCCTAGAGCAGGGGTCTGCAACCTGCGGCTCTGGAGCCACTTGTAATAAGAATTTGCGGCTCCAGCTAAGTTTTGATCAGTAGAAAACAAGCCCAAATGGCTTTTACTGTGAAAGGTTGCAGACTCCTGCCTTAGAGGAATCTTTTTTTTTTTTTTCAAGGGTTAGTTAGGTTAAACATTGGCGCATTCCCGATGGGTGGGGTTAAAAATTCAAGATAGGAGGTGTGTCTCCACACTGGACATTCCGTTTAACAAATCAAGCGGTCCTTTACTGGCCATTCGACCAAATCTGGAACATTCTGGAACTTTCAGTCGGCGTGAGAGATATCAGCTCCATGCACAAAGTAAGTAATTATTTTACATTTTAATTAATGTTGTTTTAAATTATAGATTAAAAGGTTAAATGTTTCATGTGATATAGGGTTGTTTTTGTTAAACTTGCAAAAGTTGGCATTTATAGATGCATGTGGTTGTGTTTCAATCAGTGACATTTCGTTTTATTTAATATAGGTTTATTTTCTTTTTCTTCTTTTTAAGAGTTCATGTAAAAAGTTTTGTTTTAAGACTGGGATGATGGGCGAGGAAAATGAGAACTCCATCAAACCTAGCATAATTCTGTTCCCATCAGCCATGCTAATGAGCCATTTAAGCTTGTGTATGTCACAGCCTTGCCTTCAAGATGGCGGCGCGCAGCGGCTAAGAGTTACTCCTTTCAGAGAGTGTTCTTTCTTTTTAGGGCTGATTTTTGCGCGTTGTAAGCCTCTTGTGGAATTAAACATACAGTATAGCCATATTGATCTTCTGAATATCGGTTTTCAACGAAAGATGACTATGCAGTGACTTTCACCGTGCTCAACTGTTTGAGATGATGATTTTCTCTCTTTAACTGAGAGAAAATGTTAAGAGCCCTTAAATCCTAAGTAACTAGGGTTTCTGTAGTCCAATAATTGTAATCTATTACCAAAAATTCAGCTGTAATTTGTTACAGTACTCAGTTACGGACCAAATTAATTAAATTACTTTTATTTGTTGTTTTTTAATCCATTATACTCAACACTGCAGACAGACCCAGCATTCCAGACCTAGTGTTCATTTCAGTGATTTGTAAACAGTCAATAGGAAGCTAATTTATCATAATTTCAACATGTGAAACATTAAAAAATGCATAGAGTGGCAAGACCCTCCCCCACTTTGCCCAGTCCAGACCCCTGCATACACCCCAGCTGACAAACTAAGGCCAAAAGATAAACGATTACCATCTGGCCTGAGGATACACTTTTGGTCCTGGCTGCTCATAATAACTCAAGTAGTTGTGCATTGATTCTAAAATACTGTAGAAAAAACAACAAACGTTTCTTCACACCAAGCTGCTTAGCGAGTGTTGGACAAAGAATCATCCTACAGAAGAAATTAAAGGTCTGTGAAAGACAAATCTTGCTGGTTTGTAGGTGATGAATTACTTTTTTTTCCACCATGATTTGCAAAAAAAATTCTTTAAATGAAGACATGTGATTTTTCTGTTTTTTTTATTTTCTTATTTTGAATCTCTAGTTAAGGTATATCTATGTTAAAAATACAGTCCTCTCATTTTTTTAATTGGTAAAACTTGCATAATTGGTGGCTGACAAAATACTTTTTTGACAAATTGTACATATCAAGATATCCTATTTGTTAAAAATGTGTATGGTATTATTTTGAGAATAGTTTTTTGTTGGAGTCACATTTAAAACTAAAATGTCCAAGTAGAGCTGCAACAACACACAGTTGTCTAGTCTGTAAAATTTGTGGGGACCTAGATATAGTTACTGTCGAATTTAAAACTAAAATGTCCAAGTAGAGCTGCAACAACACACAGTTGTCTGGTCTGTAAAATTTGTGGGGACCTAGATAGAGTTACTGTCACATTTAAAACTAAAATGTCGCAGTTTAGAAATCAGCTGTCTGGTGGTTGATACTTGTTAGAATCACCATAGATGAGCTTCATTGTTAACATTTAATTTGTATTCATTTATTTATTTACAGGTCGAGAACCAGTTCACTATACCCGAGTCTGTTGAAGCTGATGTACCAGACCAGGTTCCAGAAAAGTCCAACAAATTGGTGAATTAATAAGTTTTTTACATGTTTTCTTGTTATTTTGCATTGACGAAGGATGTATTGGTGTTACCCTGGTAAACTATTAATATTTTTTTTTTAATTGGAGAGATTGTTATTGATGTTTTTGACTTAAGAGACGACACACAGTTGTCTGCTGTCAGATGAGACTCATTGCTTACATTTAAAAAAAAATTTCATTCTGTTTAAAATTATTCTAACAAATTTTTAACAAATTTGTGTCACAAATTTGTAACAAATTTGTGACATGTGTCACATTGATCTTCAATCAGGCCAAATGTTTGTTCAGATAATTAATAGGGCTGTGGATTGTTGCTTAGGTGGCGATTCGATATGATTCACGAATCATGCTCAACGATTCACAAATTGAACCATGATTCTTACTTTTAATAAATTCCTTATTGCTATATATATTTTACTACTAGATGGAGAAAATTGAACTTATTAGTTTTAATCACCAACATTTATACCTTTATTTAGAACAGTACATCAGAATCAATAAAACTGATTAAAAATAAAAATAAAAAACCCACAAATATTCAGATAGAAAGAATATTTGTTTGTCATTTTAAACTTTTTTTTGTCAACCTTCTGGTTAAGTTCAGCAGTAACCTAAACAACATGAAAAGGATAACAATCACTGCTGTTTATATCATTTAACAAAAAACTTAATGTTTTCCACAGTTTTATATACTCAAAGTTCTTCAATATTTTACAATCTAAGCATTGCATATTGTTAGAGACCCCGAATGAAAAAACGTTTTTTATTTTTCCACAGCCGAATCAGCTGATTCACTTTGATTACATCCGCCTTTCAGCAGCGCAAGGCTGCGTTTCTTCAGAGTAAGATGTAGTTTCGTAAATTGCGTGAACTTTTGAAGAGTTACCATAACCAAAAGATGTAAACACTGGAGCAAAAGCTCCGGTGTTAACACTAATTAATTTTTTCAAAAGTTATGTCAGTGAACAGAACTTCAGTCTCCGTTATTGAACGGAAAAAGCTCTTGCTTGTTTTACTTTGAGAACCGGAAGCTTCAACGTCACAAAGATGTGTGTTTACTTCCGGTGACTACCGCAGCTCCTTCGGTTTTTTAAATTTAGTTTGCAAACTTAAAATCCTACATTAATCTGCTTTCCAGAGCAAAAATACATCGTTACCAGATAATATCTTGGACATCGCGAATATTCGTACTCGAATTTTCAGGAGCAGATCGTGAATTCCTGAGCAACCAGATACTCGTTACAGCCCAATAATTAATAACTGCACACATTCACAGATCATTTATACAGGTAAATGTTTTGGTTTGATTTTTGTATTTTTTTTTTGTTGTTCTTGTTCATTTGTGCTGATAACCTGTATTTTATGTTAACATTTTAGGTACTAATGTTTCGTTTAACATTCTTTACTCCATTATTTTTCAACAGATTGAAAATCCTTACAATGCACTAGAGTCTGCTAAAGCAGAGGTCCCTGAAGAGACTAGGTTCCAGACCAGTCAACGAACGGGTAAATAAATCAGCTTTTACAGGATTCTTGTTATTTGATGTTGCTGAAGTATATTGTGTGGGCCACTGGTTAATTCATAAGTTTAATATTTTAATCAATAAAGCTGTTGTTTCAGATGTACACTTTTGAGTAATCAATTCTGATCAAGTGACCCAGCTGTCTGGTGACTGATACTTGGAGGGACGCTTGCGTTTTCAATGACACAGTAGTCTGATGCCGGTTACATGTGGGGACATTAGTGTTTTCAATGACACAGTTGTCTGGTGGCTGATACTTGCGGGGACATTAACGTTTTCAATGACACAGTTGTCTGGTGGCTGATACTTGTGGGGACATTAACGTTTTCAATGACACAGGTGTCTGGTGGCTGATATTTGTGGGGACGTTAGCGTTTTCAATGACACAGTTGTCTGGTGGTAGTTACTTGCGGGGACATTAACGTTTTCAATGACACAGTTGTCTGGTGGCTGATACTTGTGGGGACATTAACGTTTTCAATGACACAGTTGTCAGGTGGCTGATACTTGTGGGGACATTAACGTTTTCAATGACACAGTTGTCTGGTGGTAGTTACTTGCGGGGACATTAACGTTTTCAATGACACAGGTGTCTGGTGGCTGATACTTGTGGGGACATTAACGTTTTCAATGACACAGTTGTCTGGTGGCTGATACTTGTGGGGACATTAACGTTTTCAATGACACAGTTGTCTGGTGGTAGTTACTTGCGGGGACATTAACGTTTTCAATGACACAGTTGTCTGGTGGCGGTTACTTGTGGGGACATTAACGTTTTCAATGACACAGTTGTCTGGTGGCTGATACTTGTGGGGACATTAACGTTTTCAATGACACAGGTGTCTGGTGGCTGATACTTGTGGGGACATTAACGTTTTCAATGACACAGTTGTCTGGTGGTAGTTACTTGTGGGGACATTAACGTTTTCAATGACACAGTTGTCTGGTGGCTGATATTTGTGGGGACGTTAGCGTTTTCAATGACACAGTTGTCTGGTGGCTGATACTTGTGGGGACGTTAGCGTTTTCAATGACACAGTTGTCTGGTGGCTGATATTTGTGGGGACGTTAGCGTTTTCAATGACACAGGTGTCTGGTGGCTGATACTTGTGGGGACATTAACGTTTTCAATGACACAGTTGTCTGGTGGCTGATACTTGCGGGGACATTAACGTTTTCAATGACACAGGTGTCTGGTGGCTGATACTTGTGGGGACATTAGCGTTTTCAATGACACAGTTGTCTGGTGGCTGACATTTGTGGGGACATTAGCGTTTTCAATGACACAGGTGTCTGGTGGTAGTTACTTGCAGGGATATTAGCGTTTTCAATGACACAGTTGTCTGGTGGCTGATACTTGTGGGGACATTAACGTTTTCAATGACACAGTTGTCTGGTGGCTGATACTTGCGGGGACATTAACGTTTTCAATGACACAGTTGTCTGGTGGCTGATACTTGTGGGGACATTAGCGTTTTCCAATGACACAGTTGTCTGGAGGCGGTTACTTGCGGGGAGATTAGCATTTTCCAATGACACACTTGTCTGGTGGCTGACATTTGTGGGGACGTTAGCGTTTTCAATGACACAGTTGTCTGGTGGTAGTTACTTGTGGGGACATTAACGTTTTCAATGACACAGGTGTCTGGTGGCTGATACTTGTGGGGACATTAACGTTTTCAATGACACAGGTGTCTGGTGGCTGATACTTGTGGGGACGTTAGCGTTTTCAATGACACAGTTGTCTGGTGGCTGATACTTGCGGGGACATTAACGTTTTCAATGACACAGTTGTCTGGTGGCTGATACTTGTGGGGACATTAACGTTTTCAATGACACAGTTGTCTGGTGAGGGTTACATGTGGGGACATTAACGTTTTCAATGACACAGGTGTCTGGTGGCTGATACTTGTGGGGACATTAACGTTTTCAATGACACAGTTGTCTTGTGGCGGTTACTTGTGGGGACATTAACGTTTTCAATGACACAGTTGTCTGGTGTCCGATAGTTGTAAGGACCTCCATAGATGAGACTTATTGAAAACATTTAAAAACTTTTTCTTTATGTTTAAATTATTTTCACAGATCAGTGACGTTCGTATCATATTGATCTTCAATTAGACCAAATATTTGTCCAGATAATTAATGACCGCACACATTAACAGATCATTTATTCAGATAAATGTTCTGTTCATGTTAATTTTAATCAAAAGACACCTTCATCATTGGCCACATCATGCTTTCTAGCCAGCCTCTGTGAGAAACAAATGTTTCTGGTTAGATATTTCTATTTCACTTGTACTTCTTGTCCATTTGTGCTGATAACATATTTTATTTCTACATCACAGATACTAATGTTTAGGTTAATAATGTTTAGTTAACATTACGTCCATTAGTTTCAACAGATTAGACAATTTTCTTACAATCCTCCGGTCTTTTGAAGCAATGTACATGAAAAAGTCAGACCAGGTCCAGACGCAGTTCCAATACGAACGGGTTGTAACATTAATCTTTTACAAGTTTTCTTGTTATTTTGACATTGCTGACTGCTGTATTGTCTGGCCACATGGTAATTTCCTAAGATTTTAATTGTTTTAATCAATAAAGCTGTTGTTTAGATGTACACTTTTGAGTAATCAAGTTTCTTAACCAACTCCTAAAGTCCTTATATATTTGAAACAACACGTAGTTGGTCTTGTGGCTAATACTTGTGGGGACATTAGCGTTTTCAATGACACAGTTCTCTTTATGAGCATCTTTCACAATCTAGCTTTTGTTTTTCACTTAAACTACAACTGCTAGTTGTTAGAGGAGCGCACTGAGGATCTTTGAGTAGTAGACGGTCTGTGGCTGCTCCACACCACCCCCAAAGCAACTGCAAGACCTGTTAAATGTTCAGTCAGCCTTGCGATTTTGGTTGAAGCTCTGAATTCTAGGACACAGTCTCAATACTAAAAACGAATGTAATTTCAGGAGTATAAACTACTTTTTCACTCACTTTGAACTCAGCGGCTCATGCAATGATGAAGCTAATTTTTTAGAATTTTATGGGTTAACCCTTTGAAAATTGATGGAAACATGTGGGCGCGTCATAAACCTACAACTAAAATAAAAACTTCAATTTGTTCTAAAGTTCTGTGATTGAGATTTTTTTCAAATGAAAGATGAAATAATTATTTGTTGCTGGACAAAAGATATTTTTTATTTTAGAAATTAGGTGAAAGATTAATCTAGATCAGACAGCAGCAGCGGATCAGATGATCTGCGGTGGCAGATGGAGGAGAACTGACATATCAGAAATCCAATGATGAGGAATCTAATGTTTTTATTTTGCATGGGGTGGATTTTCAAGTGTAACCAGCACAAGTTGTCTAAAAATGCAGAAACTGTGCAGTGCACCTTGAAAGTTTCGCTCGCTGCTGTTGTGGGAGAGAGCAGTATTCTGTCTTCTCCACCTCCCACAACACCGTGAGTGGGCAGAATTTAGCGTTGCACAGCAGAGTTTCTACTATTTTTTAGACAACACAGGTGCTTGTTGATTTGAAAAAATAAAGTTGCTTTCTGTCCACAATAAAGGAAGGATCAGTCTTTTCATTCATTCATAGCCCTGATAGATAGCTCCGGCCAATGCCTGCAGTGAAAGGCACTGCTCCACGCCCCAAAACGGTGGCATTTTCCCATCTCCAGTCTTTGACGTAAGAAAAAAGTCTGTGTTCTTTCTCAGTCTGCTCCCCCCAAAAAATAAAATTAGCAGGGGTTGCCTAAAATCAGGTGCCCTCTATAGTCCAGAAGTTACGGCACTGTGGAACTTTTGTAAAGACAGAAAGAAACTAATACTGTACAAGAATGAGCATAATACTTATGTAAAATTGATTTTTTTTTTGTCTCAAAAATTCGCAGGACCTTCAAGAGAAGGGTGTGGGAGAAGGAGATCTTTGCTGTTGAAAACCACATGATGTCCTGCATCGCTTCCTGTTGTGTGTGCCTGGGAAGTGACTGTGATAAGTGACTGACAACAGGAAAATGTTGCACTCAAACACAAATTGATTGGGCATTAAGTTCTATGTGAAGAATCGCATCACAGCCCTTAAAAAACAAGATCTTGAATTATTTCATTTCTTTTATTCAAGCACCACATTAATGAAGAGAAATAAGTATCACCCCAATTTATGCATGCGTAATTGCTATTTGTGTGTAACTTGGGATTTGTGTGTATGCAAAATTGATTGCAGAACTTTGAATTTGTGTGCACCTTGAACAATTTGATGACATTTTGTATGCGTTCAAGTGTGTGCGTAATTTTTTTTTGTAACTCATATTTACATGTTTTGTGCACAAGTACAAAAAATTGAAAAAAAAACAATTTACACATAGTCAAATTAAAGTTACAATAGCTTGAAACTAATTACACACGTAAATCTTTAAAAATTATGTACAGATCACTTGTTACGCACACACAAAACCGTGTTACGTAAAAATCTGTTATTAAAATGACATATATAAATATGTCATTAAATCAGTTATCTTACCCCATAAAAACATCCCTTTAAAAATAATAGTATTTTTCAAGAACAGATTGTTCCTTTCTGCAGCCCCACCCCTGACGGCTCCTCTGACGCCAGACCCTTTTAAACACAGTGTCCCGTGTGGGAGGAGCTGCTCAAGATCGGAAGCACTCTTGTGGAAGATAGTTTTAGTTTTTAAAGGGATAAGTGTTTTTAAAAGGCTTATTTAGACCTTTTTATATTAATTATCGGGAATATCTGTTTAAAAAAGTTGGGAAAGGTAAAGTTTCACCAGATAAAATGCTAAATCTGAGAATGGCTGATAAGAAAACTCTGATGACTCAGCATTCTTGTAGCATTTAAACGCATCACTCAAGGACGAATCTTTGAGACGTGAAAAGAGTCTCACCACAGATTTTTGCGTAATTGAGGTTTTGTGTGTGCGTAACAAGTGATACATGCGTAAATTTTGATTTGAAAGATTTGTGGTGTTATTAGTTTCAGGCAATTATAATTTTAATTTGTGCATGTATTTTATATTTTTTATTAATTTTTTTATGCACAGAATGTATTATGAGTTACAAATCAAGAATTACATGTGCACAAATCCGAAGTTATGCACCTATCCTAAATTACGTATGCACAAATGAAAAAATATCACGCACAACTCCTAATTTAGCTCAAATCCTGCACCAAAAATCGGAGTCAGTCTATTTTCTTTCTTTCTTTTGTATGTCTTCTAATTAATATGTTGTGCCTTTTATTTTATTTGGCATAATTGTAAAAACTTGAGCTGTAGGAAGTCTTACTCTTCTTTAAACAGCAGTTTTTGTTTCAGATTTGAAAAGGTGATCTTAAATGTGATTAAATAGTAATCAATAACTTTTATTGGTTTAGTATTTACTTTTGAGGATTTACAGTTTGTACTAATTGGTTTCTCTAATTTCTTGTATGAAGCATTTTCCAGTTAAGGGGATTTATATGTCTCCTTCAGAACTGAAGATTAATAAAAGCTGGGATTTTTGTTTGTTAAAATTTCAACGCCTTTGTCTCTTGCTTTCTGGAAAATTGGTAGAGGATGTTTGAACACAGATATTAACTTTTACTTTATTCCACTACTGTTGCTAGTTATTACACTGGCATCAGCTGGAATCCCCTGCAGTTCTGGAGGCCCAGGTACATAGCGTGCATTTCATGTGTTGTAAGAGAAGAAAAATGTTGCATATTTCCAACCCCAACTACTGTTCCCCTCAATGTAACTTATACCTAAAGAGTGTGTTACTGGTCCCAGGAATAATAGAAAGACCAAATAGTGTGCATAAAAGGTCCCCACTTGTTACTAAATACTGGACAAGTCCCCATAAAGCATGGCCTGGTCAGGTTGACAACTCTACTTTGTTCTATTGATAATTTAAACTAATATCTATGTTTAAAACTACTTTGGCATTCTTCTTAATTTTTTTCAGAGTTGTAAAACCTTCAGAAAGGGTGGTCCCCACAAAGCATGGTCCAGTCATGTGTCCCTACAATGTCTTTAAGACATGTATGTGTGTGTGTGTGTGTGTGATGGCGACAGGCTGCCAGAGCGCCTGTCTGTCAGCAAGTGATTAGTGGAACCTGCAACACTAATAATCCTCCTGTAATAGTTTTCTCAGAAGATGGCCTATTTGATTATTGGAATTCATTGGGACCTTTAATTACATGCGCCAGGCATTTCCCGGCTAATTTGTACCGCTGTCCCGCTTAGCATTTCAAAGTGTCAAACTGTTCCTTGCACGTTATTAGGCATCTCCAATTCCTGAGGCAATATACTCCATTATTCTCTACAGTCTCTGCACCGTCAATAAAGACAGTAGAAATTTAATAACCAGCATGGAGGAAACAAAAAAAAGGATGATTCATAAATCATATTATTTAACTCTTAGATACAGAGACAGCAATGTTTCTGTCACTTATTGAAAATTGTGCACGTGTCTCAGAGAAAGTGATTCAAGAAGTTTATTGCATTAAACATGATAAAGCTTTCTTATCCCTTGTGCCCTCTTATGGGGTCCAGATGACCCCACCCTTACATTGGTGTGTGATCCCTCCAATGACAAAGGTGGACAGGACTTCATGTCTGCCACAGACGGCGGTGAAGACAACTAAATTGTGGGGTCCAGATGACCCCACTTTTAATGCCTAAGATAGAACAAGGGGTAATTACAATCTCCAGTTTACACAAATTAAAAATAAATATAATAGTTAACAAATAAATAAGTACAAAGGTGAGAGGGACAAAGCAGTTGGATGGAATTCACATATTTTGAGGAAATTTTCCTTGACTTTTTTTTAGCCTTGCCCTGCAGGGGGCGCTGTAGCTTAAACAGCTCTGGTTTTAATCTCAGTTGACTCCTTGTTGAGAGAGAATGAGAAGTGTCATCGTTAGAGAACTAAAGTTTTAGTCATAACTCCCCTAATGGGTGGAAATGGGTAACCATGTGTGGGGTGTGAAATTTCAAATTTGTAGACCGCTTGGTGTGCCTGTAGAGCCAAAATCTTCAAGGACATTTTTTCCTATGGGCATGATGCAGTGAAAGGTTGTAGTTTACACTAATACTGCATGCAATGAAAAGGTAAGGGTGAAATACAAATTTTTCAGTTTAATGAACTCACACAAGGAGCCCGTTAGCGCTACTTACCTGATAAGTGAGCACCCCTTGCGTTCTCCTTTTAGTGTAGTTTGTGTGGCCGTCGTATGGACACCTATGCATCTCCTCCACACCCCGCATGCGTAACGCATGTGTTTCCCATTATTAGACAACAGGGTCATATTTGCAAGTATCTGACCAATCTTAGCAGATTTACAAGTAGGTTTAGTGTTTAGCAAGCAATCCATCCCAAACCAACACGAGCTGACTGAAAAACTGAGAGTTTTCTGTTGTGTCTGACAGGTTCATTGGCCTCCTTATGGTCTCTCTTTTGAGCCAAGTCACGAAGCATCTTTAAGGCCGACTGTTGTTTTCGTCTTTAGTCGTTCAATGAGAGTCCGCTGATATTTTACACAGTCTTCAAAGCAGATTGGACACTCTAGTTCTTCCATGTCTGCAGCTTGTGTTCCATATGTTCTCCACTCTGTTCTGGATAGATAAAATCAAATTTAGTCTGCATTTCTTTAGGAGTTTGAGCAGCCAAAACAAACCCAATTTATATTTTTTATACACTTTAAAGTTTTGTTCTCATGGCCCTCAGCAACGTGAGTTCATGAGACCACTTCCAAAGTAAAGGCCTAGGCCCAATTAGAATTTTTCCCTTCTCCCTTGCACTTCGTCTAGGAAATGTATATTTTAAATCCAACCCTACAAAAGGAGGGATATAACGTCCTCCCCGTGAGGCTGAAGCACTCTGAACCACCGAAGTTTACCTTTAAATGGACTTTCTTTGTAATATGGCCTCTTTAAAGTCCCCGACAACAATTTTTAACATTTTCTTTAAACGTTCCCAGTGGAGTTTAGAACTGTGAAGTTTTTAACAAAAATTCCACATTCTAAATGTCTTGAAAAATCAATTTTGGTGGTGCTGAGCTCTGTAACCCCGCCCCTTATCCCCCCAGACACGCTAGCGAGACACACACTTTGAAAAGCCCATGAAAAAATAATAATGAATTAAAACATGGCCATTTAGGCTGCATTGTACCAGCGGGTGGCACTAGCTGGGGTTCATAACTGATTTTATGCTAGCACATACTGATTGTTGAATTCACTTGAATAAGAAATCAAATGAAATGCCAGAATACAGAGAGGGTCTAATCCCACGTTATTTTCTAAATGCGTGCAGCCAGTGCTGACGTTTTTAGACACAGACGAACGGTTACGTTCAGGAGAACGGTTCCAGTGTCCGGCTAAACAAAGCAGTTGCGCTCCATATACCAGCTTGCTGCGAGCTGCTTTCATAACTTTGGAGGGTCAAACGAAGGGTGAGGGAAGAATTCTGATTGGGCCTATGTTTCCGGCTTTTTTGCTCATAATTTTTGCACACATCCATCGCTACACAAGTTTTTAAGTCTCTCTTTCGCTCTACGTAAAAAAAACTTGGTGATTGAGCTCGCGTTGAAAGTTAAACCCCTCCAACTTTGACCAATCAAGAACTTGGATTTGGTTGTGAGCCCTTCTGAGTCACGGAAAATTGATCATGGCTAATCACTGCGGAGTTATAACACCAAGACTTTCATATATGAGAAAAAAGCTCGGAAAGAAAAAACATGAATCAAGATTTGTGAGCTTTGCAACACTGCGACATTTCGCACCAAGCCTCTTCCAACTGCAGGGGTGGACATGTGCTAGTATTAGGTAGCGACAGTCCACCATATGCTAAAAACTCGTTCAAAAACCCACGTTTGCCCACAAATACGTGTAAAATACTATCAGCCAAAGATGTTTCTGACCAAAGAAGTGCAGAAATATAGTATTTGCTTCACTAACCATAAATTACTTCAGATGTTTCTATGTTAGAAATGACATCTGCGCTGCAGCTTTGAAATGCATCCCTATGAATATTGTTTTAAGTCAGTATTTGTTTCTCCCAGCATATCTTTTAAAGTGTCCTGAGGAAAATGCTGTGAAAAAAAATATATGGTCCACTTTAAAGAGTTTACACATAAAAAAACCCCCAAAAACATCCCAATCTTAAAGAGTTAGATCATTTCTGATGTTCTCTCCATCAACTCTACATACCTTACAACAAAGCAGAAAATCAAAAGGACTCAAAAACAGTGCTAAACCGCCTTATCTCACTTTTCTGCTCCTCTCGTCGCTTTATTTCTTCTTCCATCTTTTTCCCCATCTCCAAATCCCCTAATGCATATTTTTTTTATTTTCTTCTTAAGACTTTTTCCGGCTGCTGAACCTCTGCGTCTGCAGCCACGAATAACCCCTTTTCTTCTCTCCAGGCTGCAGATGTTTGCAGTGATTCCTCCGCCTGCCTGCCTGCGCTGATAAGGTGTGGGAGCCTATCTGATGTTGCTTGCTGAGAAAGCGCGATTAGATCTAAGCCATAAAGTCGCTTTAGTCTTTTCTAAAATAGCCACAAGGCAAAAAGTTCTGTCACGGGGAAAACATAATCTGCAGGACAAAACGTTCAACAATCTTTTGCACATGTTTGAGCTTCTAATGATCGCTAAAAGATTGGGATATCTTTGATTTATCTTTGAGGTGATCAGAACAAATTGTTTACATGAGAAAATAATCAAAAGCACTGACTTATGTGTTCCTGTCGGGAACACAACCTGTTTCTTCCAAATTTAAACAGAAAGGGATTAGCGTGTTATGTTAACTTTTTTTGCCCTATATAATTTAACCCTGAATCCCAGCACGCACCGGTGTGTGAGCCAATCACATTGGCTGTTTTTAATGACATAGGAATGATGTCAGCCCTCCAGTTTTATTAAAACAAGATTATTAGCTTTGAAATTCTTGGTTTAAATCTAAACAGAAAGTGTGACACATGATTTTTATCAGGAGGTGGTGTGTGTTGTAGTGGATAGAAACTGCCTTACACAGAGGCACTATTGAATCCTTGAAATATTGTAAAGGTTTTTTGTTCAAATTTGATATATTTTGGCCTGGTTTGCACTCCTATGATGTTTATACCAAAACACAAAAAAATATTCTTCTTAATTTAGATTATTATTTACCATTTATTTTCTTTTTTGAAACAATAACATAATTTACTTTTTACAATTGTCCAGATTTTTTTACATTTTTAGATTTATTGTTAAATTATCATTATTGATCAATAATCATTGTACTTTATTTTTACAATATTTTGTTTTCACTATTATGTAGTGCAAACAAATCTTTATAACCCTCTCCCATATAAATATAAATATATATACTGAGCCCTTCTCTCCTTTAGCAGGTGGTACCTCAGTCCAAGCCCCACATTTTGTTGCAACATAAAACATGATTTAATACATTGGATTTCTAAAATTTCCATATGATGGACTGATGAATTGTCCATGATGAGCATAACCTTCACCTTCACTTCACTTCATAGTACAATGGTCTTTTGTAAACACAGTTTACCTTTCAATGTTTTTTTTTGTTTTTACAGTGCATTTTGTTCTACGTCTTGATTGGCTGCGGGCCATTGTCAATCAGTCTGCTCCATATCGTACCTCTTGTACAAAACATACTACATTCGCTAGATTTACTTAAATCATAAATCACAAGCAGATATTTGTTTTCATTCTATAAAACGGGACATTTTTTTTTTTTACGTAGGTTTGAACTTTGAATTTAAACAAGACAGAAAAGTGGGAAAATGTTCATGTCTGTTTGTGAAAAGTGTAGAAAGTGTGTGGTGAGGAGTTTTCACAACATAATACTTTGTTGCATTTTAATTATTGCATTTTTTTTTGTTTTGTTTTGTTTTTTTTTATTTAACTTCCACAATAAATAGGGTAATACTGAATCAAAATGAAGCAATTGATTTCTGAAAAGTGTCACTGCATTAACCTGTAGGACATTTCCTTTACAATAGCAGGCTGTTTTGATGACTTTTTTTTTCAAAGTTCAGAATCAGAATAGCTTTATTGTCATTGTACAGTATACAATGAAAATTTGCAGAAGCATTTCCCTTGTGCAAAAGAAGCAAGAAAAGACAAAGTTGGTGATAACGTTATGTGTATGTTTCGATGTACCTATATGTTTGATTACTTGGTTGAAACTTTGATGTTAAAGAAGTTTTATTCTTGTTTTTTTCTTCTTCTTCTCAAAGTACATATTTACATTTATAAGATATTTTTGCTTGCAGGGCTGAAAAGATTTTCCCATGACAATAGCAAAATTACAGTTACAACATTGGAAGTTTTTTTTTTTTATCAGATGATCTTTGAGGAAACATACAAATTCAGTCTAATTTTGATGGGTTTTTTTTAATTGCTTAAGCCAAACCAAACCTACAATCACATCATGTTTGATGCATCTTGAGGGGGAGGCCAGCTTCCCGACAACCCTCCCAGTTCAAGGTTAATGTCTGTGTGCTCACCTCTGGATACACACGGATGTGATTGATGCATGCTCAGTAGCTGCACCCAGGGGATTAACACTACCTGAATAACGCCGGCGTTTACTTTCAGTAACCTCTTGCATCACCCTTCCCCTTCACTCCAGGATGGATTACTAACACCCCACTCATGCGCATTGTTTGTTTGTTTTCAATCCAGAATACAAGTATGGCAGACAATAGGGTGGATTTATGAAAGGATTTGCAAAGAATCCCAGGAAAACCGCAGGGACGTTTGTTTTTGCTTGCAGCCGTTTCGTGAATAAAAAGGAAGCCTTTACATTTCAGGTGACATATGGATAAATATATATATATATATAAAATTTATGAGACTTCTATAGTTTACCTGAAGCTGCTCCAGAGCAGACGGAAAAATATGTGGCTTCAATCTGAAGGCTCTTCAAACTCTTGGTGGCGGACATACAAGTCACAACTGAGTATAAGTTGCACCCCCAGCCAAATGCAAAAAGAAAAATATACTCTGAAGAATATGGTAGTTGAATCATAATTGACTTTGCTCCAGTTGAAGTTATTTGGTGATTCCAAATTGTCTTATTGGTGGGAGTATAAGTGTGTGGTTGTCTGTCTCTGTTGCACCATCCCGGGCGTACCACACCTTTACCTGACAGTAGCTAGGCTGGTTCCACCATCCTTTAGCACACATGTCAAAGTCAAGGCCCCGGGGCCGGATCCGGCCCGCTGGGTGATTATATCCGTCCCTCCAGATCATTTTACATTTTTGTTATTAACGGCCCGATGTTATCTTGCGCTGGTAACATTTTGCAATATATTCTAAATATATCACATATTGGTGTTTGGTTAAGAACCCTCCGCATCAAAAATGTATATGTTGGGTGTCCCCAACTTGTCGTATTTTGACATCGAATTAAACTCTCCACCTCTGGGCACCAGGACTGGGATGTGAACTGACCCGATATCCTAACTCTAACCTTAACCCGGTACAGGACAGTCAAAACCAGACGCAGATCAGTACTGGACACGGACCAGGCTAGGGTTAGGGTACCGGCTGCGTGCTGAGGTTCAACCCATGCTGAAAATATACGTTTTTTAAAGTATTAAAAATGTAGTTTTAGATTGTTCAACAAATGTTTGTCTTGTTCGGCCCGCGACCTAAGGTGTGTTTGGATTTTGGCCAACTTTGCCATTGAGTTTGACACCCCTGCTTTAGCAAGTTTAGAAAACTGATAGGTTAAGGGACCTTCAGGAAAAACCGCTACCAGCAACAGGAAAACAGATAAGAGACACATTTACTTCCTTTAGCTAACACTATCTAAGGTTCATATTAAGGTACAGTTTGTTTTTGGTTTAAAATCTTCACAAGAATTGATCATGTAGAAGTGATTTTAAATTAAGAGATCTTTTTGCCACTATTTGATTGTCTGGAGGTTGTTGTGATGTTGCCGTAGTTTGAGGGCAGTAAAGGGGGCCAATGGACAAGGGGGAGTAAATAGTGAGGGCAGCTCAACGCTGCTTGCAGCTCTCATTTCACTTGTAATGTATGCATACAGTAAACGGCGCCCGCAAGCAACGGCCACATCCATGTGAGAGTTGATCACAGGCCATCTGGTCTGGAGCAGCACCGCTTCAGGCTAACTATAAAAGCAAGTCATTTGTAAGTGTCACAGGTGGTCCCTCGTGTCCTCAGACTCTGTAATGAGTAGTGAAGGTTAGTCTATGCGGGACTGTGAGGGCAAGGACTCCAAAAAAAAAAAAAAAAACAGCAGGAAGGAGTTTGATTGAACAAGACCAGCAGGACCAGCATTAATGAACATGGTGACTGTCCAGTGACAGTCATGGCGCTGCTTTTTACCTTGTAACCCTTCATGGAGTTCTCTTCCAAACGTGAGTTCATGCTGGGATTCACTGATAGGGATTAGTTTTTTTTGTTTTGTTTTGCTTTTTTCATTTGGTTTCTTCTTTAAATCCATGCTGAAGTGTTCGTGATTATGAGAGATTTCAATCGAAGCTTTTAATTTGAAAAGTATTTCAAATTCTGTCCTTGCCTCCTATTTTATTTCAAGATAAGGTCATGTTTGTCAAACTATTTTATATTGTCTGTTATAACATCTGTTTTTCTCTCAGTATTGATAAAAACTTAATACCATATTTAAAAATAGGGGTATTTCCCCTTTAATTAATACGCGCAGGAGAATGTCCGATCCTGAAATACTGAATTCCTACTTTTTCTTCTTTCGCTTCTTAAACAGGACTGAATGAAAATGGTTCCTCATGGAAAGCAGACATTATACAGGTGCAATGGTTCTGTTGAGTGGTATCTTGATGCATTGGTCCCACTCGAAGTTCTTCAAATAAAAAGATAAGTCCCTTTTTTTTCATTTCCTTTCTTATGTCCCCCCAAACAACAGCTTTTTTGTGGGTAAAAATCAGCTGGAAAACAGGTCGTAAAAATATAAAGGGCAACATTTGAGTCCAATAGTGTAGTGAAAGAATTAAATAGAACTTTCATATTTAAGAGGTTTCAGATAGACTGACGAGATACAGAATCATATTTTATTGTAAAAATAAAGCGTGGAAATTAAGGAATCAAGTAGCTTCAGGTCTTTTGTTTTGATGGAAAATGTTTTCATAAAGCTGAGATTTTTCTCCATGTTATCCTGCAGGTTCATTTTTCCATTGTTTTTGGCTGAAATTGGCTAAATATCCTTTTGGATTCAGTTTAGTTCAAAGCATTTGCCGTCATATGTAGATAAAAGTAAGCCAATTTCCCTGTACAATGAAGTTCTTACTCTGCTATCCACAGTGAATGCCAGAGTGGCAGTAGCTCATCAGAAATTCCCCTCTCAATTGTGAGTTGGCCTGCCACCATGTCCCATAATCCATCCTTCTAGCTTACAACCCCCTTCAAAAAACCCAACCTGACATGCAATACAAATGGTGACCAAACTGTAGTTAACCAGACATACAGTTTAGAGCCAGCTCAGAAGAGAAAAATGAAGACACGCATTGATCTACAAACGAATGGATCGGAATGGAGCAGAGCAGGGAGTTTGTGGCCCACTCACTGAATTTTCTACTAAATAACTACCGTATTGTCCGGACCATAAGTCGCAGGTTTTTTATAGATTGGTCAGGGGTCTGACTTATACTTTCCCTGCAGGTTTGATTTGTTTCTCTCTTGCCAGGTTTTTGATCCTGTGTGTTAGATTTTTGATTTCTGGCCTTGAGTTTTTGTTTGTACTTTGCCTTAGTCATTTTGAGGGTTTTTAAAGACTTATTTTTTTTTAACTCCCTGCTGTCCTGCACTTGTGTCCACACACCAAAGCCTGACAAGTTGAATTTATTCATAAATGTTGGACTTTACTCTTAAAGCTGCGACTTATATATATATTTTTCTTCTTCATTATTCATTTTTTGGCTCCTGCGACTCATACTCCGGAGTGACTTATATAGTCCAGAAAATACGGTACAAGCTTTTTCCAACTGCATTGTTTTTCTTCTTGTCTTTTCATCAAATATTGCTCTCCATTTTTGTTGGACCGGTAATATTAGGTTGCCATTGTGAGGAGCTGTAAGATAGTGGAAAAAATCAAAGGGATGACGGAAAGTGTGGGTGGGCTTACGCTGCACTAACGATCCCGCCTGCAACTCCGAGGTGAATTTCGAACAAACTCCTGCTGTTACGTCCTAGAAAACAACACCAGTTTTGTATTATCACTACTATTCTGACTAAAAACGTCATCATCATAATTTAAAGACCCCTGGGAATACTTTGAAAATAGATTAAAAGATGATTGGCACAATCGCAGGTTAAGTAATTTATTTTATTTTATATATTTTGTTTAGATCTGTTTTATTTCCTCATATCTATGATTCAAGCTAAATATAAGGGACATTTTTGTTCATACAAGTAAAAATTCTCTCATTTGACTTATAGATAAAATATATTTGATTAGATTCCTGTTTTTCTTCAGCCCCAGTCCTGATAGTTTATATCCATCTGTGTTTAAGTTCAGACACTAAGATGGGAAAACTGATCACAGCAGCCTCACTGGAACCCCAAAAATCTACTTCTGCTTCTCTTTGAGGACACTAGATCAGAGTATATAACTGTGCCGAGGAGGACCACAGCCTCCCCACTCCTCTGTATCCCAGGGCCTGCAGACTGCTGTCCCTGGCCAATAATTGCTGACACACCAAAGCCAACATAGCCCAGTGAGCCTTTAATAGTTTTCATTTTTCTTCCTTACAGGACGGCCTCTGAGGTGCCATCATGAATGATCAGCACTGAGGCAGCTCCCTGTGCAGGAGGCTGCAAACACACACACACACATTCCTCACTGATCCTATAGCTATCGCAGACATCTCTCAGCTCTCTGGTCATTACTCCCTCTGTCTTCCTCACCTCTCATCTTCACCTCGTACAGACAATTTATATAAAAAAAAAAAATAAAAAAAAATCTCCAGTCTCCACCTTTCACCATAAGACCTACTTTCATCACCTGCCTCTTTTAACCAAAACCCTCCAAACACTCCTTCATTAAACCATTTCTGGGTTGATTTATCAGGTCGTGACAGAGGATTTACCACCAACGTTAAGACAGGAGAGTTCCCGCGGTTTTACACTGACCTAAGCTGCCTGAGCCCCGGAGAGCTGACCGTTATTTAGGCGGAATCCTTAAAACGGTGACAAGCAATGAAAGGAATAAGTCATTGGGAAAGTGAAGGAGCCAACAACCCTGAAATAATCCATAAGTGGAAATGTCTGCGAGAAATTGTGAGCTCTTATGCTCAGCTTTGCAAGTCATTAGAAAGGCGGCACGCTCAAGCAAGGAGAGAGGACAGAGTCTTAATGGGGGAATTTAGGGCTGTCAAAAAAGTATTTGCGCTCTAACTGCTTTTACATATTTGCTTCAATAAAAATTGTGATCAGTGAAGTATCCGTTTCATATCAAATTCTAATCTACATCAGCAATTCCAAACATTCATGAATATTACAAAGCGATGCATGTTCCTGGTCCTGCTTCTCCATTCGACTGTTACATACACTGTATTTTCTCCGTTATAAGACTCACTTAAAAGCCTTCAAATAATGACAGTAAGCGCCTTGGATTAATTCTGGTTGTGCTTACTGATGTTGAAGCCATTTTGAGAGGTATCTGGTGCTCTGTTAAAATTTTGGCTGGAATTTTTTGTGATCATGCTAACGGGGCTAACATGTAGCGGTGACAGATTGTACCTGTCTGAGTTCCCTCCGTACTCACTAAAACTATAGGTTCTACTATAGTGTGACCTATAGGTCAGGGGTGTCAAACTCAATCCCACAGGGGCCAAAACACACTTTAGATCGCGGACCGAACAAGATAAACATTTATTGAACACATAAAACAACTAAATTGTTAAATCTTGTAAACTTAAAAAATGTTATGTTCTTAACATTAATGAGTTAAAACAGAATAAAGAAATTTAAACCTTAAAGACTTTCAATATTTTAATCTCCATATTAAGATATTCTGTCAAAATGATACAAGTTAGAAATAAACTGAATGTTAATAGAAAAACTCTTACATTTCTTTACTTGTATATCATTTTATTTTAAAAATTAACGTATAAATGTCCCAAAAGATTTTGTTCGCCATTAAAAATGTCTTGTCAAAATTATGTATCATATGGGAAATGATCTCTCCTTATCTTTTTCTGTAGTCCAAGAAAATCTTATCCAGAAAGATTTTCTACAACAAAATAATCTTAGATCTTGTAGATCATGTTTTAGAGGCTACCTTTTTTTTTTTTCTAAATTGAGAATTCTATACAGGATCATGTTCTTTGGCAGAATTTTCTTGCTTATAGAAAATCTCCTAATGGGATAAGAACATATGCTTTATTTCTCAGGGGCCTGTTTTTGCAGTGTACTGAAAAATTGTAGATCAAAAAATAAGAAAAACTTCTATAAATGCAAATGTTTGCCAGTTGAGCATTTTGGGTTTTTTTTTTTTTTTTTTTTTGGTGCAGTAAGAACAACCTGTAAAACTTTCAGTTTAGTTATATGCTAAATGTAGTCCCTGAAATGAAAAATGAGGAAATTCTTTGCATTTATCTTTGAATTAATTACCCGAAACAACACGAATCGCTTACACTGTACTTTTTTATTTTACTGTGCAAAATTATTAGCATTCAACAATAATATTATATCCCATAACACAAGTGGTAATGCCTTTGTATGCTACACAGTATTATGCACATGCATTTTGTTACAAACACAACATGCAGAATCCTTTTTCATGCAGATTGCCTGAGACTTCTGTAGATCAAATCTTGGAATGGCCAAAGAGGAAAGAACAGCAAACAACACAAATCATTTAAGGTAGTATAAGTAACAAGTTTTAATAAAACTCCAGCTGACAGTTGTCTCTGAATATTTAAGTTATCTGTAGAGTTTTCTCACATTGTTTGCTCAATGTGAGACTTGTGCCTTGTCCGATTTTCTCACCGTTGTGTTTGCAATGTGTGAACATGAAGTTGCAATATCAAAGTTGATTCCAAGTGGAGTTTTTGTCGCTGCATGTGGTCTTTTTGCATGGCAGGTGTGAAAACTCACCTGAAGTCTGGTGCTCCGCTGCACTTTTGCATCCAGTGTGAACCAGGTTATAGACTCTCCTGAACTATGCTGACATGAAAGCAGCCTTTATGTTGATGTGTACACCTACTCAACAACATTAGAGTTTGAGAAAGGGTGGTGGTAGTCTCACAGGCTTGGGTTGTTTTGGAACCAGAACCAGTTTTTGAATATAGAGAGCAACAACTTTCTTACACAGGTTCAAGCAAGTCTGAATGTCTTTCCTTTCCTTTAAGTAAAACAGATTTTAACTTTAAATGAAGAATAAAGCTAGTTAAACCATGGTCTGAGTGAATACTCTTGGCTGTGTAGAGCGCACACCAAAAAAGAATCTCCTGTCAAATGTGAATGTTCGATATCATTGCACTGGCCTAAACTTTGAGTTTTAGAAACAAACTTTTGCTTCATTATCTGGACAAAAACTAACACTAAGAAGTGAACTTTCCCTTTGAAATGATGCAGAGTTAAGTTAATTATGATGTTCATGATGTATAGCAAATATTCCACTTTCAGTGAAAAAACAGTGCAAAAGTTGATTGATTATTTATTAATTTCATGTGACCATGCTATGAGTGAGATAATTTGAGGTGTGTGTTATAAGAAATGAATGGAGAATCTGCATCATCTGCATCATCCATTACATAAGGGATAATGCCCAACGAGGTGTGTGTTTAAGCCTGAACCGTTCAACGCGAGTTAATTTCTGATAATGCACACTTCAAAGTGCATTATCCCGCCACGGTCACACTTTTTGAACTACATTTTTGTTATTTTTTATGTTTAAATTGCTTTTTTCACAAAAAGTGAACTATTTGATTCGTGGTTTGGCGCATGAAAACACACTGCTGAGTTGGTATCAACCTGCAGCAGCAAAGGAAAGCAATATCTATGCTGATCGTCATGATAGGTTACGAAAAATATCAGTTTAGAGGGGAAGTTAACCTCTTACAGCTTGTTTCTGTCCAGATGGTGAAGCAAAATTTTATTTCAAAGAAGCCACCGCCGTTCTATAGAACATTATATGACTGGAACTTCTTTTTTAGGTATACATTATCCCTGTGGATTATCACTTTTTAATCAACACGCGACCAAGCAGAATCGAGTATTCCCCCTGGTATGGTATAATTTCTTATAACGCACACCCTCGTTTATCGCGAGGATATGTTCTAAAAACAACCCGCAAAATTTAAATCCACAAGGTAGAATTAAAGATGTTTTAAGGTTGTAAAGCTCCTCACTACTAACTTTATACACTTTCATCAATATTTTCACACTTTCCTCTCTTGATTTAACTCTTGCAGTTCAAACCTTTATAGAAAGTTTAGCTCTGTATCGTAGAAGGAAAACAAAGATCTGATCACAATCAAAGATTTATGTATTTGGTGAATTGAACGCATACTGAACAGCAGAAAGGGTCAACAGCCAATCAGATAGTAGAACCCATAGTCTAGAAAAATAAATAAAAAGCATGCAAAATAGACAGACTGCGAAAGATGAACTATGATATAATGCCTTACCACTGCAAATAAATTATACATGTATAAAAAAGCATGGAAGCTTTGACTCATATGTCCTTACTTGGCTCACACTAGACAGATACAGTCATACGTCAGTATTCTTAATAGCAATAAACTTAGTAGTTGTGACAAAAATGTAAAACTAGAAATAAATGTCTGCTTGTAAGGACAAGTGAGAGAAAATATGTGAAAACTTCCTGTCCTGTCGGGTTTCTCAGCTAAATAGACTCACACTCCCCTGTAGGAGAAGCATTTCACAGCAGAGCTCGGTCGGTGATTGATCACTCGGCTTGTAATTTCCTAATTTCCCATCCACTTGGAAACTTAAATAGTGGCAGGATTTTTTTTTTTTTTCTTCTCTGAACACCGACCACTTTTTTTTTTTTTATTTCCACACAGGACTAAATGGGAAGAATCTTCCAGCCCATTAGGCAGACGCTCTGTGTCGTAAAAGTTTGGTGGCACGGCCTTCCCTCTCAGCCTCCTGGCAGCAGCAGCACGGAACAGTGTGTTTGATCTGCAGGCTGCAGGTTAATAGAAATCAGCCCGCTCATCAGCAATAGTGGATTGAACCTAACCACCCACCTCCGCCCTGTCAATTCAGATTTGGAAAAAACCCACCAGCACCGGCCGTGCTCTCATTTCCCTCTGTCAGGTAATCAGTATCGCACTATAATCCCCCACAGGAACCAAATCACTGTGACTTGTGCTTCGTTGTTAGGAACCGGAATGGAAAGCGAACTTTAGGAACAGCAAATCACAAAGGATGGAAAACCTAAAAACCTTGATTTAAACGTTAAACGATGCAGGAGAAGCAAGATTTTCTAGGTTCTCCTTCTATTTACCAAAAAACATCCTTTTTTCTGTCACATATTCCTCAGATTTCACTCCAACAGTTTTATTTCATTTTTCACAAAATATGTGAGTTAGTTAAAAATTAATACTGCATTTTATTATATATTAAATACATGACCATGTTTTGCTGTTATTCATCACAAATTCATCAAAAAAGAAACAAGATATTTTATTTTGACCAATTGTTAATGTGTACAAAAAAGAAATACATACCTTACATACAAACCATAGGAAGCCTTTTTAACAGTTTTAAGTAGCAACCAATAATATGAGAACTGGACTAAGTGGCCCCTCCCCTCGCAATCCAAACAGGAAGTACATGCTGGTTCCAAGAAGCCAAAATCCCACAGATTTATAAACAGATTTTCTTCTTTAGCAGAATAACCATTTAGGCTCCTTACCTTTTTTTTTTTTTTTTTTTACATATTTTTGCTAATCCACATTTTTTTCACAGTATTTTTTCTTTATTTCAAGTTATAAACTGGCCGGTCAGATGCCTTCATAAAAGTAAGTGGTCTGTGAACGTTTGATTGACAGATTCTCCCAACAATGCTTTCAATTGAATGGGGTGTGGACTTCCAATAAGCTCACTCCTGATTGGCAAGAGTGGTTGCCATAGAAATATTGACTCAGACCAACTCAAACCAATAACTGCTTACTGACATAATTTGGCTCCAACATGACAGGGTTTATATAGCAGCCGAATGGTGACCAAGTTGAACCCAGAGTGAGGCAGACACTGAACCACAAAGTCAAATTATTATAATAATTTTACAATATTTGATTGAGTTTAACGTGTTTTTCCTCAATACAACAATAAAAAAAAATCCTGTCTCTTTAAAACTTAAGCTTTATAAATTATACAATGTGCCTTTGTGTTTTTTACTTTATTATAATTTAAATGACAGCAGAGTACCATAGTAATAGGTTATGCTAAACTATTTATTACATCGATTAAAGGAAAAAAAATTAGGTGACAAATTAAACCGAAGTCTCTGCCAAACACACACCTGGAAACACAGGTGTGAGGTAAAAAGTGCCACCTGTGTGCAGACTATGCTCCAACAGACTGTTTCCTCTAAATCTAAAGGAAAAAACTTTTTTTTTTGTTTTTTAGAAAAAGGATAAAAAGGCCGTGACAAAGAAAACCTACAAGCTCGTGTTGAACCCGTTTCTGCTACTGACCCCGATGCAGTAAAGTGAATGAATGGAAGTGGGAAGACTGTGTTTGCATGCCACAATCAGGGTGTTGATTACAGACTGATTGAGAGGCTTCAATCAGCACTAAATACACCCCCATAAGCAACCAGGTGAGGGAGCTTTCAGTCGCTTAGGCATTAATTAATGATGAGGAGGAAGAGTCGAGACAAGGAAAAAAAGCAAAGAAAGGTGTTTTTGAAAGCTAGAAATACCATCAGAACAGTGTTTTTTTTTTTCCCTCCTATATATGTGTGGATCTGTGAGCACGTCTGAGTCAAACCTTCCACAAAGGAAGAGGTGAGCGCGTTTGGTTAGAAAAAAGTGGAAAATCACTTTGAATGAATGGAAGCAGCCACCGAATGGGTGTTGAGTCTTCGCCTCCTGCTCCGTATTCAACAGGTACTCCTCTTTTTTTTGGAGCATTTCTGCTCGGCAGGATGGAAAGGGAGGATGCTGTTCATGGAGAAAGACTTTCTCTTTCATTTATTTCATATGTTTCATCTACAGCGACAAGATTTCACTTGCGTGCAGTTTTTTTTTTTTTTTTTTTTTTCTGTAGGCGGCTCAGGTGGGAACTGAGAGCTTTACAGAACACACTCTGGAATATTCTGGCGGACGTCATCCTGCAGAGCAGACTAAACATCGATTTGGTTTGGTTTTAGCAATTTTAGCAACAAAATAAAGGAAAAAAAACAGATAAACGTTATCTTTTTTAGATATTAACACATAAATTGATTATACAATAAAGAAAAAAAGATGTCACCTTCATGAGAGAAATGAAAAAATAATCCAGGTTATGTAACACATTAGTTCAACATTGATGGATTTTTCTGAAAATTGCTATTTTTTTGCCTATTTATCTTGAATGAATCAGATTATGAAAAAAAAAGATTTCTTTTATTTTGTTTCAACCTGCCTGGCATAACAGAAAAAAAAAGTTCAGAAAGTATTTTGTAAAAAACAATTAGTTGCCCTTCATTTCTAATAACTAATTCAACCTTTAACCCTTAGTTTTGTTCCTAAAATAACCGTTGAGTTTCCCAATCCCAATGACGCAGGAAGGATTTCTGGAGTGGATTCTCTTCCTGACACAACCATGTATTTTATCCTGGCTGGGGACTGGCACAGGAAAACTTGCTGGTTTCATTATGATAAATCCCTCAGTTGGATTTTGTAGATGTATGTTTTTTTTTTATCTGTATTAAAATGTTTGCAAATGTGTAACACAAGAGTACAGTTTTCAGCAAAGCAATACTGAGTGCAAGTTCTTCAAAATACATTGACATATTGTTGAAAGCGCACAAACACGGAATGTGGATTTCTTTCTGAGTTTAATTCCTTGACGTCTATTGATGCAAATAGCCTTGATTCAGCATCAGCTTGAAAAAACCTATAAGTTGGTTTTAATTTTTTTGTTTCATAAATGGAAATATATTCAGGGGTTCAATGTTAACCAGGTTAATTACTCTGACGTATTAGTTCTTCAAACCAATTCTTGGGTTACCCATGTTAGGATTTTTGGGTTACTTTTTGGAGCAATTCTAATTTTTTGGGTTACAGAAAGTGGAACGTTACATCAATTAAATAAAGTTCTGTAATTTGTCACAATTTAAATGATTAGTTTTCATCAAATAAAAAATTGAGATGATGGTTTACTCTACTTAAAAATGTAATTTGACGAAAACTAATATTTTAAAATGTAACAAGTTACAGAGCTTTTGTTATTAATCTAATGTTTCACTTTGTACAGTATGGTTTCATTTTACCCCAATTTATGTTTTTTGGTTCAGAGGTTTTTAAACAAAACCCAGAAAATGTTTGACCTGGGACTTTGGGTAAAAACAACCCAACTTGGGTTATATTTAACTAAGAAGATTTAGAGTGTAAGAATCAATTCTCATTTATAGTGCAGATCTTGACCTAGCATGCAAACCTCACTCAGAGGCTGGGATTAGAACTAGGAACCACTCGGTATGAGGGGATTCAGGCTTATGTGCAAGATTTAGTTGTGTTTAGTTGTACATTTTTACAGATTTTTTTTTTTTTCGTTGTTTGTTTGTTTTTTTTTTTTTATGAGGTTGCACAGATTAATTAACATTTTCTTTAACAACTGCATACTGTTTGCAAACCTCTGAGCACACATTACACAAATCTCCACAAACACAAAACGTATGAAAGGATTTCATTTCCACGATGAACTTATAACAAAAATCTCTTTTTAACATTACATGCACAAATGTAGTGGCATCGTCAGGCATCCATTGTTTTATTCATGTTTCTTGTCATTTTAAGTAAAATATTGACTTTATTTGGCAGGAATTCGCCACATTTTTAACCATTTTAATTTATTTTTATACATTTTTTAATCGGACATTTAAAATAAGCGACAAAGCCATTGAACCTCATTAAAAATCCTGTTGCATGTTTTTTTTTGTGAGTTTTCATATAATTTTTCCTCACAGTCGGGTTTTGTTTAAGTTTAAAACCACTTTAATCAACTTATTGAGTTCACTACTAAAATGCTTTCAAAAGTAGAGCATTTTCATAAACTTTATGTGCTTAAAATCCCTTTTTAATGAAAGAAAATCTTATTTTTACTGTCATTGTATTATTTGTGGGATTTGCAGTAAAGAAAGACATTGCAAAACCTCTTTTACAACCTTTTTCCAATTATTTTTGGGTGTTTCTGTAGTTCAATAACAGTTCAATATCAAGAAGGCATTATTTTAATACATTAGTGTCTTTTTAATTCACTATAGGATTCTTATATCTTTATAAAATAGTAAATAGTTGTTAAAGCTCCTAGAATACAAAAAGTACATTAAGCAAGGCTTTTATTCTGAAGGAGTCAGCATCTGTACAGAGAACTGTTTCTGCAGTAGAGCCGGACCGAACAAAAAGCTCTTCCACTGAGAAACAGTGTACAGTCTTAGACACTAAAGGCTGTGTGTCGGCTGCAGAGGTCCTGGCTGTCGCCTTGCAGAAAGGCAGACAGCAGCACCAGGTGCTGACAAGCAGAGAACCGTGATTGTTCCAGAAGCTTCTCCGGGGAAGAAGTCACGGCAGATGCCGGAGATGACAGGGCCGTCCTGGAGCGCAGTGACAGGCTTCAGCTCACGTCAAGACCCAGCTGCAGCACAGCGCAGCCGACGTGGGATCTGAGAGGAGCTGCGAGCCACTGCACCAACAGAAAATAATTCTCCTCTGTGTTTTAAATACGCCTTAAATTACTTTAAAACTAAAAACTCCAGTTTAGGCCCAGATTTAGCCGTGGATGGCAAGTAGAATATACCAGGCTAGGGGGTGTCATATCCCTTCTAACCCCTTAAATGCATAGAAATCTACCCTATGTGAGTATCGATTCAAATAATCTATTTTCTCATTTAAACTATTTGACATTTTGTATGTATTTTATACTGACTAACACTACCTTCTGCATTTACTGGGCTTGGGACAGGCACAAGCAGGACACTGGATTGTGCTGTGGAGGCCTAATTTATGTATTATTTTTCTGTTAATCCATCTTTACATCCACACTTTTTTATTGGTTTGTTTACATTTTTTGCTGTTGTTTGATTTTTAATTTATTAATTGATTTAGTTAATTTTGGATTGATACCACCCATCACATTTAGGTGGGGCAATCAGTGCATCTGCACGTCTGTGACCTGCCTTAATAAAGCACATAAGTGGAACAAAATAGAAATTTTAGGTTTTATTTTCATCATTATTTAGTTTAATTTTTTTTTCATCATTTTAGACAAAAAAATGCTAAAGAGCGAACTCAGCTGGCATTTTAGACCAAATTTGGGGCCCATTTTACATTTTAAATAAGCTTGTGCTTCCCTCTAGTGGACATATAGCATAACTGCAACAAAAGTACCTCAAATAATCCTTAATTCATGTAATATTTAAGTACTTTCTGCAACTGCAGTTTCTTCTGAAAACATTTTTTACAACTATAATCAACTTTTTTTTTACTCGATTTTTTTTATTTTTAGATAAAGTTAAAACATAATTTAGACCGAATTGCTAAACTTTTTCTCCGTTTTCTTCCAGCAGGACTTGATTCAGCAGCATTTCTTCCCTCTGCCCATTATCATGTCCTAATAGCTTGCTCAATGGCGCGGCTTCCTATGTGGGTTCACCGGTCATCCGGGACACGCGCCATTAGCTCGAGCGAGCGCCGCGTTGCAGGGCCACACAAAGCATACCTTATTTGTATCGCATTAGCTCTCCGATGTGGCATAGCATATTATATCAACAGCTGCAATTTATCAAACCATTTTGGGTCAGAATTGCTTCGGTGGCGGCGTCGCCAGCAACCGGCGTCGGCCCTGAGTTTCCTGCGAGGAGCTGCAAATAAATTACACATGTGTCATTGAGCATGCTAAATGACTTGCAACACATAATCATCTAAATAATTATGAGGCTGTCATTAAAGTGAGCTAGATGGATGACACATGAGGCCTTGTGGGGGGAAAAAAGAGAAAAATACTGAAGGTAATGGTGCAGGATTTGAAAGGAGAGATGGTGGGAGGATAAAAGAAGAAAGAAAATGCTTTTTTTTTTTTTTTTTTGTGCACTTTTCTTCTTTGTGGTAAAAAAAAAAATCCCCAACTCAAAGTGCTAGCAGGTGGAGGTGTGGGGTTGGGTGGGGGGGACAATGGGGTGATTAGCCCAATCAGAAAAAGCAGCGAGGGGATTGTTGCGCCGCTCACCGCCGTCTTTTTTGTCCTCCCACATTTCATTAATCAGCAACCTGAGGCCGGCTCGAATCAGTTGAGCAGATTGGCAGCTCGCTCATTTGTTCCCGCGTGGCAATCAGAGATGGAAAAAAAAGGAATCGGTTCACAACCTTTATGCCATTACCTGACATTATAAACCGTGCCTTTGTGTTCTTTTGTTACTCTCCTCTGCATTTTCTCCCAGCCTTGATTTGCTCCTGCAAGTATACGTCCAGATGACCTCCATTAACCTCGGTTTGTGCTAACAATACCCTCAATTAAATCCCTCAAAAAAAAAAAAAAAAAAGTTATTCCTAATGACTAACGTACTGTATGCCACAGCTTGGCGCTTTGTTTTAATCAGTCTCTTGTATCGGCCTAAATGATGCGTCGCGCCAAAGAGACACGGATGGCGGGAGCAATAATATTCCCTTCACGGAGAGGATTGTTCATGGCTCTGCACCTTTTCCACACCATTTGCTCCAAACGTCTGTCCGGCGCGTGCTTCGGCGGGTCCCGCTTTGAGGCAGGCAGACAGGAGACGAGCCCGTGAAACGAGGACGATGAGGAACACAAACACAACAGTCGTATTTTTTTTTTTGCACAAGAGCTGCACTGACTCCCTTCATTCGTCCACGCTGCTGCACCAAAGATGGCGGCGGATGAGATGACTCAGTGGTTAGCAGTGGGATTGTTTTGTGCCTCAGATTAACCAAGAAACTACAGTTTGATCTTTTATTGTAAATTCGGACTAAATCTGTATTGAAACATGATCTCTTAGACCCCAGTGTTGTTGCCAATTTCCCTCTTAGTGCTCTACAGTGCGTTTGGCATTTATGTATCTACAATTCCAGTGCTCATTAGATTCACAAATACTGAACACAATTAATTTAGTTTGAATGATTTGTTCTTTGAAAAAAAAATCTTTTCGTTTAGTTTTTTATAAATAATCAAAGTTATGAATCATTGATTCATACTGTCATGTTTGCTGAGCAAGGTGAAGCAGCCCAGATGTTAGCAACCCAGAAGAAAAGAATCACTTAAAGCTAAAGGATAAAAGAAAGCTTTTATTGTCCGTTAGGCGTCTGAGTTCTGTGGCAGTAGGATGAAGCGGACCTGAATCGTATTTCGTCTTAGGGTGATGAGCTGAATTCAAGAGTGGCAGAACGAAGGTTCAGTAGGTGAGAGAAGTTGATGTCAGTGTGGCGTGATAACTTAGCATGACAGGTGGTAGAGTTCTGCTTGTGAAACCAGGCAAAAGTTTTGGATCCAGGTCGGAACGTGTGATGATCCTGGAGACGAGGATTAAGTTGAAGGCTTGAGAAGAAAACTTTGTTAACATTAGAGTCAACAGAAGTGCGAGGCCTAAGGTACTTCACCAGAGAAGGAAACAAACTGGCGATGGATGCTGGAGGCGGCCCATCCTAAACGGTCCTCTGTAGAGGATGTTGACACATGAGAAAATCTGGTAAATTTTCAAAATGTAACCAATTTCTTAGAATAAAATGACTGACAAATACGATCAAATTTTGGTATCTAAACAGACAGTAGAGATAAAAATAAACACACACAAATCAACATAGTGGGCCAACTACAGAGCAGGGTGTGGGATTTTGGATGTCTAAAAACACAATAAAGGAGAGAGAGGCAGAGAGCAGTTGGCGACAAGTCAAGATGAACCATGTCAAATTAATTGTAGAATCTCCAAATAACCACAGCTGAGCAGAAACGCCTATCGACCATCGCAAAAAATATGAGTCTGGTGTGAACTGGAGGTGAAGCGGATACTGCGCACTCACCGCTTCGCAGAACTTCAGCGTCCAGTGTGAACCCAGCGCATTGAGAGAGACAAGAATCAAAAAGAGATCTGTCAGTTACTCAGACTTTCATATTAACTGTGTTCAAAGTATTTAAAACTTGTTTGTAACTTGATACATTTAGCTACATTTGAAGCGTTAGCATACTCACAAATCTCTCAACTGTGTTCGAACTACATGAAACGGCAACACCTTGGCGGGATCACAATATCTGTAACACATGTTAATTACAACAGGTCAAAAAATTAAATTGGTTCACTAAAACTCAAACTCTTGTTAGTAACACGTAAAAAAACACAGTCTGACTTTGCTACACGTTAGCCACATTTGCATTTTCACAATAGCGGAAACATTTTTGCAACAAGTAAGAAAACAGACTGATACCGCTAAGAGAAATGTTACTGTGACTACGCACTCAAACCTGTTAGGAACACGTTAAAAAAAAAACACTGTTTTAGGTTAGCGTATCCACATACCTGTAACAATCAACATAGACACTGATATCACTGAAACAAACATTACTGTGACTATGCTAACACCCAACCTTGTTAGAACAGTCTGACATCGCTACACGTTAGCCATGTTAGCGAATCAACGATGCCTGTAACACCTACATAGTTTGCAACATGTAAGAGAGCGCACTGATTTTGCTAATTAAGCATTTCTATGACTATAGGCTACTTCCCAAGGGAAATGCTGTATTTCTGCATTATTTAGTCTTGTAAGGCTAAGAAAGTAGTGAAAGCAAATATTACTTTTTTCCCCCATTGTTTCAGTTTGAGACAAATATTTAAACTTAAACTTAAACTTAATTTATCTATATAGCGCCTTTCCTTCGGCCGAAACACAAGGCGCTTAACATAAAAGCAAATAAAATACATATTAAAAACACAAAAACACAGTGTTTAAAAACAAACGTACACAAAGACACAAAACAAACATCCCCCTCTCCCCCAGTCCCCCACCCCACCCCCCAAGTCCCCCCAATAAGACCCTTGTCAAGAAAACTGAACAAAGCTATAAAAACTGCAGATGTAACAAAACAATCCGGCTTGGTACGACTGTGTAGAAACAATATTACGAGGATCCCCTTATTCAAGAACCCCCCCCGACCACAGGGGGCATCGCCGCTGCGCCCGCCCAGCATGGGGCAGCGCAGGACCCGCTCTACCGAGCTGGACCCCAGCCGCCCCAAAGAGAACAGGCACCGCAGCAATGGCCCCCCGCCGCAGGCGGAGCCCCAGAACAGAGAATCCCCGTGAGGAAAACACTGGATTTTAAAACAAATAAAAAGCACTAAAAGAAGATAAAAATAAAAAAGAATGCATAAAAAATAAATATAGTAATAAAAACATGGTTAGCAGATAAAAATAGTCATAAAATAACTATAAAATGATTCTTATAGAAGTTAAAAAAAAAAAAGATAAAATGCAATCACTGGAAAAGTCATGTAAAAGCCAGGTTAAAAAGGTGGGTCTTGAGCCTCTTCTTAAAAACGTCTACGGTTTACTGGTTGCATTTCCTGATGCATAAAAAAAAATATTCTGCACACAATTTTTCCAATTTTTTGTAAATTTTACAACACTTCCATACCCCTAATCTGATGTATTTTTTTTTAGAAATTGTTGCAAAAATCAATGTAACCTAAAAAAAATTCACTACATATTGTGTTACTTAGGAGTAAAACATGGAACATTTTAGGACTTTTTCCCAGACTTCGATTTGTTTCTTCTCATCAAGAAAGCATGAGGAAGCTCCAGAATTGAGTTTCATCCCTTTGGGGTGACAACATCTGCTAAAACTTAACAAAAGGAGTCAATCTGAATGACAACCTGCAGCCAATAAACTAACAATCAATATGAGCCTGTATTGCAGAAACTTGCACAAATTGGCTCAAGATTTCCCCTGGGGGCCAGATGACAAAATGCAATAAGTGACGGGGGGTATGTGGAGCAAAATGGCCGGGCAGGAAATGTGATTTGACAGACTGTGGTGCTTCTTAATGGACAGATGGGATGCTGGGATGCAAGAAGAAGTCAAGAGTGACCTCTGCTGGACAAAAGAGGTCTAAACGCTCTCAGTAATGGGGAAAACAGGTGAAAATATATGATATGAAGGACAAAAAAGACTGTAAGAATACATGTTTTGGTTCTCCTTACTTAATAATGTTGCATTTTCTCAAATATTTTGTACAATTTTCATACAGGTGGAAGATATAGTATAAAAGGAAATCAAGGATTGCGTCTGTCAGGGATGTTGTCATCACTTTAACCCATAAACTCGACTGAAGTCACCAAAAAACATCCTTACAACCAAATGAGAAAGAAGACTTAATTCAGAGCATGACCTTGGACCTTTATAAAGGAAACTCTCTTGAGGTAAAATCTGAAATTCACCTTTGCAAACTCTTCCTCAGAGAACATGTTGACAGACTCGGGCTTCAGTCTGGTTAATCTGTAGAAACATGACATACAAAAGGGCAATGAAAACTTTTGAGACATTTGACCTAAGTAAGATAATAATAAGTATAACACTATTTACTCTAACCCCAATTTGGCCCTGAAGTGCAAAAAACACCAACAAATCACTCAAAGCGAAAACATATTGAAGATCACAACGACAATTAAAGAAGCAAAAAAAAAAAAAAAACTTTAAATTTAAAAAAACCTAACTAAATTCCAGAAACCAAAATGCAAATGCAATATGCAATTGATTACAGATCTATGTTTTTCTTTGACTGAAAATATTCCCTCCCAAATAAATTTTGAATTTTACATGGTGATGATGAATGTATTTTAGCTTTGAATAGCACTAGCAAGCTGACAAGTCTGTGAAATTCAGACTTGCATTCAGATGCAGCTCCTGCAGTAGATGGTGAACCTCTCCGTATTGGGAGAGTCTCTGAATGATCTCATGAACCCAAACATGGAGACATGATTACTGATGCTTTAGTAAACATCTTATCAAAATAAATAAATCCAATCTCCAAACCTCCTTCATATCTTCCATGCATTGTAAATAAGATATACACCGACACTGCTCCATGTAGCGATCAAACTAAGAACATTTGGTGGTACAGGTAGGACAAAATATCTCTATGGTGAACTTTCGCAATACTTCAATTTACAAACGATTCCCAAATCCCTTAATTGGTTTTATAAATAATACTATGGAAGTACACCAGGGGGCGCCTCTCATGAGCATGACAGTGGAGTGTGCAGAAAACACCAGGCAAAGAAGAAGCAACAGCAGGAGAAAACAACAGACAAGTAGTAGAAAAGTCTATGCAAGAACTGCCTTGCAAAAGTACGCTGCACAGCCGGCACTACAAACATGCACAGGCATTCTGCACTATCCAGAGCTAAAAGAAAAAACCTTTGGCACGAAAATTTCCCGCACAGCCCAGCTATGCTCCCTCTATAGCAATAATACAGGCTATTTCTGTGTGTAAGGCTCTTTGCCCATACAACACTGGTTAGAACAATGAATTCCACCATATGATGTGCATCATTGATCCAAGATATGAAATAGCAAGCCGCAGACATTTCAGTGACAAAACAATTCCAGCGATGTACAAGGAGACCAGGGCTAAAGTGAAGAACTCGTTTCTGCTCGTGGAAAGAGACTTCAAGGACAACGGAGTCTTAGTTAATGTATCGGTACATTTTGTAAACGTGCTTCGGAAAGCAGCTAATGAATGGAAACTTGATAACGAGAAGTCAGCAGATGTCACAGACAATGCCTAAAATATGAGTATAGCGAGTGAGCTAACTGACTACTAGCATGTATCGTGTTTCACTTAGGTCCTAAAATCTTGCCCTGAAATTTCTACTTTCTTTAACAGAAGCACAGTTGGGGCAGAATCATTGAAGAAAAATTTGCTTTCTTGGCCTTCCTCTTCACAAACTCATTGTTGACACACCAGTTTGTTGGAATAGTGTCTCTGAGATGATCTGCAGCAACAACCAACAATCTGTGAAAGTATTGCTTCTAATAACACATTATTTCCCACAGAACTGAGATTATAGTGGTACATCTTTATCAATGCATTGTTCTATATAAGTGGCAAATATTAGTCGTATAATCTTAAAGCACAGCTGTAAAAAGTTTACATTTTAGTTTGGTTTTAGAGTAAAAGTATTTCAAGCAACATTGGAAGTTCTGTGTGGTGTGCCAGGTGATTATGTGAGCCGCTTTAGTATTACATAAAATTCTAAATTCTAAAACCTATAGATATATCTAGTTAAAGCCCAATTTCATAGCTTTTATATCATTTATATATTTTATTAAAATACTAATATTACTTGTATAACACTGGAGAACCCAACCCCTACAACAGAAAGTCTGTTCTTGTCAACTTCCTCACACAATGAGAACAATGACATGTCAGGAGGCAACAACATCACCGTCAATCGCTGAAAGAGAGGTTAAATAATACCAAGAGGCTCCTTCTTTTCCTTTTACAGAGGACCCACTACTGAAGTGGTGGAAATCTCAGGTACGTTTTTCCCACTTCATGCAAGACTTCCAACATTCACATGGACAACATTCCATGTGTAACAAGCCACCTAGCGGTCACATGGGGAAGTGACCTGGCTCCAGATTTAATAATGTTCTGTGAGGAACTAGTATGCCTTTTTTGTTCAGTGCTTAGGTTTTGTCATGTTCTGTTTTCCTGTCAGTCTCACCACGTTCCGGTAATCATCCACAGCTGTCTTCATTTAGTTAATCATCCTCAGTATATTTAAGTGTCTGGTTTTCAGTTCTCATTGTCAGGTCATCTGCTCCTCTATGTTCTGTCACCTCACTGCTTTGTGCTACTGGGTTTTTGTCATGTTTAAGTTGTTTTAGTAAACTTTTATGTTTCTGCCACCAAGTCTGGTCTCCTGCATTTGGGTCCTCCACCACCATCCCTGACAGTATGACCTGACCCTCTTGGACCCAGCAGGAGATCCTTGTCCACGCCATGCCAGATGGGGTTCCTGTGGCCGTCTTCGCATTTGTCATCTTCCGCCCGTTCCGTTCCTGAGGGGGGACTGTTGGGGCCATTTGTTCCTGTTCCTGTGGAGGGTCACCGGGACCGCTCCTTCCTTTTTCTTTTTTTTTCCTTTCTTTATTAGGGATCCCCATTAGTTGCAACCAAATAGATTGCAACTATTCTTCCTGGGGTCCCGACATTTTTCAAACCTTCTACATTATAATATTCCATGTACATATTCCAGTAATACCATGTTTAAAAAAAAAAAAAGACAATAGACAATAATAATAATAAATACATAGATACAAAAACACAGAACCCAGTAACTGCAACACTCAACATGATCAATAAATAATTATGAGTTCCAATATGACATCTCTCTGTACAGGACAGTTATTGCCGTTCTGCTGTATGTTATTGGTTTTTGATGTTAGGAGTAACTAGTCGTCCTCTGCGTGTTTGTAGTAGATAGTTGTGTGTTGTATGCGATGTTTGTTATGTTGTTGTGGTAGTATTTTTTTCTTTTTGTAAAGTTATTAATTGTTTCTTTTGCTTTTAGTTTAGTTTTTGTTATATAGTCGTTGTGCTGTTGTTCGTTTGTAATTACTACCAATGCTACCCGTGCTGCTCTGTTCTGTAGCTTTTGAATTTTGCTTAATAATGTTGATGTGGCTGTGGCCCAAATTACCGGACAGTAGTCTATGTTTGAAAGTACTAGAGATTGAACAACAGCTTTCTTTGTTTGAGGTGTTAGAAAAATAGCATTTCTACTAATTGTAGAAATTGCTCTGCCCATTTTAGTTATTATGCCATCTATGTGTTTTTCCCAGGTTAATTTATCATCAATAACTATGCCCAGAAGTTTTATTTCATTTACTTGCTCAATTACTGTTCCTTTTAAACTTAAAATAAATTTTGGATTTGGACTCAAAGCATATTTCGAGCCCAATACCATGCACTTTGTTTTTTTTACATTTAAGACTAACTAGACTCAATCCATTTTATTATACATTGTAATTCCCTCTCCATTGTGATGTTAAGCAGTTTTATAGAACTTGCCGATGAATAAATGGTCAAATCATCAGCATACATAATGAGCTTTGATGCATTTAAGTTTAGCGGAGCATCGTTTGTAAAAATGCTATAAAGCAACGGTCCTAGACAACTCCCTTGAGGCACACCATATTTTACACATTTTGTGTTAGAATAACAACCATTAAAAAATACAGTTTGTGTTCTGTTACTCAAGTAACTTTCAATCCAGGACAGTGCTGGTTTTTCAAATCCATATCCTGCGAGCTTATTCAGTAACAAATTATGGTTTATAATATCAAATGCAGCAGAGAAATCAAGCATTACTGCTCCAATATTCATTTTATCATCTATATCAGTGTACCAGTCATCTGTCATTGAGGCATTCCTGTCCCCGAGGATGGTCGCCGCTCGTCCCCCTAGGCTGTTTCTGGTTCTGGAGGAGGGTTGCTGGGACTGCTCCCCTTCATGTTTCCTGTCCCTGGGGAGAGTCACCAGGACCGCTCCTCTTCTGTTCCTGGAGGGGTTTCATTACCCCTCACGTCCGTCTGGCTGCAGGATCCCTGTTTTTTGGACTTGTGTTTTTGTTCCAGGTCCCCTCCTCACAGGTGTTAGGGCATCTGGGATCTGTCCTCACTGGTTTTTTCTCCTGGTTTTGTCCTGTTTAAGTTGATTTAGTAAATGTTTATGTTTCTGCCACCAAGTCTGGTCTCCTGCATTTGGGTCCTCCACCACGATCCCTGACATTTTTAGCATAAAATTTGGTTTTAAAAACATTTGTGCTATCACACCAAGATCTAAGTTTACTGACAGAAACATATTACTAACAGTACAAAATATAAAATTATTGATAATACCCTGTAATAAGGTTTCATTTCTTAATGTTAATTAATGCATAACTAAGTATTAATTAACTATGAAAAAGTGCTAACAGACATGTTTACTGTTATACATTTTTAAGACTTCATATTTTGATCAACTAACATAAATATTAGGTAACTTACATTTATATTAACTAACGTGTTGATGATTTCATACATATCGCTAAGACATTATCCATCCTTTGTAATGCATTAAGTATGGTTGAATAAACATTAGTTGACAGCAAAAAATGAATTAATTAAAACAGTAATGCAAAATAATGCAAACAAGTGGGTGCTAAAACTTTATTTAAGAGTCAATAAATTTTTACTTATACATTAATTGTTATTATTTAAGGGACACTTATTATGCTATTACCAAACTATCCACTGAAAAGGGTGATTACTTAAACCTTCTGCTGTCTGCTTTTGGTGAGAAGCTGAACTGTATTTCTGTTTCTATCCTGTACTTGCAAACAGCAGATGGCCTGTTATTTTGTTGATTCTGTCTGACACAACAACACAACTATACTTCAAACTAGATATTTTTCCTTTATTTTTAACTCATTCATAACCATTGTCATCACATCCTCATTTGAAGAGCCCAGTTAAATGCATTTTCATTCTTTAGTTTAACTAAAAGCTTTTAAAATGTTCCAACAAAGCTTTAATGGATGCCGGCAGAAGGTTATAAAAAAAATGATAACCCTTTTAGTGCATTAGCCTGTATACTATATCATCATTTGCAGTCAATTTCTTTTGTCATCTATTTATTTTTAAACTGGTTCAACTATTCAACAGGAGATGACTTCCTTGACAGCTTCTGTGTATGAGGTGATTACACCTGGAGGGTCAATCTGCTAAAGAAGCACAGACAGCTGGTTTCCTTGCTGATTCTGTAACAGAAATGTTCTCAGCATCTGTCTGAAATGCAAGGATCTGATTTCTACACGAGCCTGAGGGGGCAAAGCCTGTTAATCTGGAATTAAAAAGTAACCACTTACCAAGGAAAATTCCTCAGAGATGACGCAGTAATGGGAATTTAAGTGCGATGTGATACATTTTAAAGGGCAGACAGACTTATTATGTTTGAAATTCATGTCTGTTGTAGTTCAAAGGCATATTATCTTTACAATTGTCTGACGGGGTCTTTTCCAACACTTGATAACCATGTTTGGCGCTTTGTTTCCCAGTTTTAGGAATGGTCAAATTTATTCAAGCAAGATGGTTGGTACATAAAAGTAAAAAAAATAGCTTTGAATGCACTCAGGACAAAACGTCACATGACCTCATATTTTCATTTACCTAAATGCCTTAGGGTTTAACCTGATTGCTATTGACGTTGCTTTGTGATGAGTTAGCTTACAATGTTTTTGAACATTCATGCATTTCACTGTGACAGAAGCAGTAAAACCACTACACATCATTATACTCCCACTGCCATGCTTCACAATGGAAGCTGTTATTTTTAAATTTTTTTCAATATCTATTTTTATTAAGTGTTTATGTTTAGATCACATTTAACTTAATTTTACATTTTTTTTTAATTCTGCTTTACAGGGAAAACTCTAGAGATCGGGTAAATCTGAGTCTTTTAGGCAGCAATTATTTTTTGAGTACCAGTCTGATTTTTTAACTTTATTTTAATGATTAAAATCACTTCTTGCAAAAATATATATATATTTTTATCAATTAGTAATTAAGTGGATTAAAAAGACAAACTCGATTTGAGTCATTTGTAATATTTACTGATTAATTGTATTGACAATTTAATTTTTATTCCAGAGTATGAAAAGAGCTTTAACATCAAGAACATGATGTCATTCTCATTTTTGCTTTTATTTTTTCATACGTAGCAAAAAGCAAACCATCTGTACATCGGGGTTAAAACCACATGATGGTGGCAATGAGTCTAACTGTAAGTTCTCCCTCACTTCACATCATCATATTTCCGGTAAGTTGACAACAGATGCATGCATGCAAAGTAAAAACCAAGAACTTAATAGGCCTTGTTTTCAGCGGAAGAGAACAAACTCCATTTGCAGAAAAAAACCACAGTCTGGAGTTAATGATTTCACAGGAAGTCATTTCCTCAAAAGGAACCGAAAGAAGTTTTATTAGAAGAAAGCTGCAACATGAAAATGACATTAGATGAAGGAAATTGTGCTGAAGCCTTAATGGTAAAATGCAAACTCTTAAATGATTTTTCTGTTTAAACAAGTATAGATTACCAGACGTGAAAAGTAATCTTTTATACAATGTGTGTGGTTCAAAAAGAAACTTTATTCAAATATGAAAAAAAAAACCTTTTAAAATGTACCAGGGTGGAGCACTTTTATAGGTTTTTCCAGAGTAAACCAGAGTGGTAAAATAGAACTGAAATAAGAAGTAAGGAACACAAAAAAGTAAATTGCAAAATGTATAAACTAGTAATAGAATAGTTATATGTCAAAGCACAACAACAGCCCCTCACAACAGCCCCTCACATCCCTCGACCTAACTTTACTGGTGCAGCAAAAAATGGCAAGAAATATTGGGACTATCTAGTCTTGAAGTTTTGATTTAGATGGCAGCTCAGACAAAAAAAACAAAGAGATGCATGAATTTATTTTTGTGCAAGTGGATGCATCCGGATGGACCTAATGGCTTAGCTTCTACATTGTCCTAACAAGCCTTTTCCAAATTAATTTTATTGTTTCCTCCTGATTCATAGCAGTTTTATTATACTCAGAACTATAAATTTGAGCTTAGTTATCTGAATATATCTCTTCGGTCATCAAAAAAAAAAAGGTCACAAGCTTATGTTAAAACAACGAATACACATTTTTCTTCAAAGAGTCTCTTTTAGAGTTGAAAAAGTCACAACACAGGGATTGACTTCTGCAGGTTTTAGCTGGTATTTAGTCTCTTTTGGTGGGTTGTATTTAAGTGCTTTACATCATAAAAGTCTTTCTAACAGCCTCACAGCTGGTATTTTTGTCTATTCTGGCACTCTCGTTAAAATGAGCCAGCTTTTCAGTTAAAAATGAGTTGAAAATGTCTAATTTTATTGCTGGATGTCTCATATTTGGACTTTTTAATAAAAATCAAGAGGGTTTAAAAGCAAAAAAACCCCTGAAAAATTAAATATAGGCAAATTGAAAGTTGATAAATAGAAAAAAGTGAAATATATAATATTTTTTATCTTATTTGTGTGGTATTTTCTATTCTTTTGGAATTAAATTTCTTCTACATCTGATGGTAGTTTGTGCTTCTAAAGAACTTTCCTTTTTATGGTTGCAGCCACACATGCAACATTGCAGTTTAAACCGCTCATGCTTTCTTCTCATTGGTTGAATCTGCAGCTGGGGTGACTCATTCAGGAATCTGATTGGTCCACCGCGCTGTCAATCACTACCTTCGAGCTCTGTCTGAAATACATGCGGATAGATGCGGAACAGGGAGAAGTAGGAGAGCAGTCACACCACAGAGGGGGCTGAGGACTCCTGCCCTTCATCACCGAGTACAAACTGTTCCCGCCGGGAAGCCCATTTGGTCAGTTTTGTCGAACCGAACCGGGACTAACCGTGAACAGTGGTGGAAATGGCGCAGCCAGACAGCAAGAAGATCTTTTTTGAGAACCTGTCCGGAGCGGGAAAAGCCATCGCCGTACTGACCAGTGGAGGGGATGCTCAAGGTAAAGTGTCACATTCCAAAGCTGGATTTTTGGGACAAAGTGGAAGATATTTACACATTTCCAGCTGTGGGATGCTGGAATTTAGGCTAATGCGGGGGGCCTGACGTCTAAAACTGTGTATATAAACTATGACGCAGCATAGCGGTTAAATATTGTTTTATTTAAAATTACCCACAATGCTTGGCATTTAGCTAGCGCGTTTCGCTCATTTACCTATCACATTGACTTGGATCTAATGACATTTTTCGTGACAGCATCTCTGTCAAGGTCGGACCGCCTTTTCCTGCACAGGAAACTGTTCACGTAGCTTAGCGGCAGTCTCAAAGCGCGGTTAAAAAGGGAACATGGAAGCTTTCTGGGGTCTTTTTGGACCACTGAGCTTCTGACAAATGCAGCACATCCTTAAAAAACGGGATGAGAGTCTGCGGGCCGGCGGTTGATGCGTGCTCTCGGCGTACGTGATGAGCAGCACCCGGCCTCTACGTCACAGAGGAAACCCTGGTCACGTGGTTAGCCGGCTCTTCTGTGAAAGTGCCCATAAAACGAATCTATCCTGTTTTCCCCATAATTCATAGCGAGCCCATATAAAGTCAAACTCCCTGTTTATATTTTTTTTCCCTCGAAATAATTGCCATGCCCTCCTCCACATGATTAAAAGAAAAAATACTTATTTTGGAAATAGTAAAAAAAAAAAAAAAAAAAAGAACTTCCTGTGCTGCCTGTTTCCATTGCAAAAACCAGTTTTGTCCACAAATATGCCTGAGTAATAACAAAAATGTATTAGACTTCTTTATATTTTGGATAGCTAAAGGAAGCAAGATATTTTTTAAAAGTGTATTTTTCTTATATACTTTGCCCCCTCAGAGTCTAAGCAAAATATGCACACAAAAAAAAAGGAATTTATATCCCATTTTTATTTTACAGTCTGTTTATTATCATATTTTATATTTTTAGTGTCTATTTTAAGTAGGTTAACGGATGGCACCAATGTTTTTTAAACTATATTTTTATTTCAAACATAAAAATATTTCTTTATCATATTTGACCACTTTAAACTAATATGCATCTGGATAGCTCAGTTATCTGTTGGACTGGCACAAGGGAAACCAGGGGTTTTTTTTTCCCATGAGGGTAGGATGAGCTTTCTCCGGTGTGGGTCCTTAGGCAAGACCTTTCATGCCACTGTTTCTACTTATGTAGTTTACAAGCAGGCCTGACTCTGGGTCTCCCTGTGCTTGTCCCCAGCTCAGATAAAATACAGAGTTTTGTTTTGAAGTGCATTTGGTGTAAAAAGTTTGTCAAACAAAATGTGTGGATAAAAGTTGCATTTGCTGTGGTGACCCCTGGCAGGATATGTTAAAAGGTGAACAACAATTCACTCATATATGTAATTTTAAAAAATATATTTATTATATTTCTGGAAACAACAGCAAATCGATATGTCATCACTCTAAAGCTATATTACTAATGTTGGGTATAGCTTAAATTATTTTATTTAAATAAAACAGTTGCAGTGAAATGCAAATAATGTTTTAGGTGTTTTGTTTTATTTCTTCATGGATTGCAAGTAATATGGTCATTATATCACTAATATTTCCTCATATCGTGCAGCCCCACTGTTGTTACATAAAGGACATTATACTCAAAATTTTTTTTTAAAAAAATAGGAGAAATTGAACGACAAGGACATTTTAAAACCACAAAAATACCATGTAAGGGGGCAAGAATTCTATATTTACAAAGTGTCACTTTGTTTTAGTGCAGCCCTCAGTCAACACTTGTCAGACGGCTTCTTATTGGACTGCTTGTGGCTCGCTGTGCTCTGCACGAGTTTCAGTCATGCAGAACGAGGGGCTGCCCACTTTGGCGATGACTTGCAAACTCCTGAGAGGAAGAGCGCGACAGCTTTTCCCCTCACACTGACTCGGGGACACAAACGCACGTGTTAGCATAATTGCGTAACAGGACTGCTGGTAACGAGCTGGACCGCGCTGTTAGTTGTTCTTGTTGGCAAAACAACAAAAGCAGATGCTTTCATACAAAGTCTTTCTCTCCCGCCGCTCTCACAGCCTAAACCTCGGCGTTGCCTAGTAACAGCTCTGCAGACGCCTACGGCTTTCTGAGAAAGCTGTCGGTTCGGCCTCTTCCAGCCAAGTTCCCGTTTGGCCGACAGTGGGTGAAGCATTAACTCTTACCTGCGCTGCTCCAATGACATTCACTCCCCGTGGTAGTTTTAGGTAATAAACTGCTCAGGCTGCAGCTTCTCCTTGGGGAAACTTTGACCAAACATGGAGATGTTTCTGCCCGCTTCTGCTGACAAACTCACAAGCTCTTGATGTGTCTTGCAGGAATGAATGCTGCTGTCCGTGCGGTGGTCCGCATGGGGCTCTATGTGGGTGCCAAAGTTTATTTTATTCATGAGGTGAGTCAACACGATTAAAATGTGTCTCCACAAACACATCAAAAGTTCAACAGGTTCAAACCATTAACTGTATATGAGAACTGGACTGAGTGACCCCGCCCCCAAGTGTTCCAAAAAGGGAGTACCTGCTGGCTGTAAGAAGCCAAACTCCCATAGACTTTTATAGAGAAATAAACATCCATTACTTAGTCATTATTTTTGTCAGAATAACCATTCTGGCGCTACTACCTTTTTTTTTAACATGTTCTTGTTGATCCTAATTTTTTTTATGATTTTTTTTTTTTTCCAAGTTATAAACTGACCAACCAGATACCTTGATCACTCAAAAAAAATGACTGATAGATTCTCCAGTCTTTTTTTAAGTTGTGAGGGTGTGGCCGTTCAACAAGCTCACTCCTGATTGGCCGGAGGGGTTGCCATAGAAACATTGAACCAGACCGACTCTGACCAGTCACTGCTTACTGACAACATCTGGCTCCAATATAGCGGCATCTGCATTGCCAAAAAAAAAATGGTTTGAGAAGTTAACCATTGTCCAGCTCCAGTTTTCCAGTTTTCATTTTCAGTCATGCTTGTCGTTTCGGTTACTGATCATATAGGTGCTTTCAATCGCTGATATGGAAAAACTACATACCAACATTCGCAATTCTTTTATATCACAATAACCATATACATCACAATATGCCACAACAAAATATATTTTCAGTTATTCATTGACAAAAATGTGATTACTTACTTTTCTTCTGAATTAATTTTTACAAATAATATGTAACGGAAACGTCAATAATGAGAAACTTTTTTTTTTTTAATTACACAACAATTTTAAGTTTCTTCGTAAGAAAACAAATTTTTGCACTAAAGATCAGCAATAAAAATAAAGAAAAATGGATAGAGAGACACTTTTGTAGCGCCCACAAAACATGTATCATCATCCCGCCCATCTTAGTTTAATCTCAGCTGAATCTGGAGGTTTAAAATCTCGAGTTATTTTCACTTGCGTGACTGTGGAAGAATGATAACAGAACTGATCAGTCCTGAAATGTACCTTAAATCTGAACTCTACAGTCTTCTCAGTTGTACTGAAGGAGGTTTGTAGGAATGGTGGCTTTTGCCTAAGCATGGGAAACTTCCACTGCTGCATTGTGGTGCAGCAGTAGCTCAATGTGCTTTAAGGAACAAGAGCCGTGCTCTTTGTCGTCTGTTTCACACTCTGTCCTTCTCTGTCAGGCTGTTACGTAACTGACTGGAGGCCTCAGCGGATGTCTCTGCTGAACCTCCCTTTGTGCTCAGGCAGCACATTATTAAAGCCATGGAAGATTTCTTGTTTTATTCCATTTTCCAACCTATTGTGGTAAATGTAATGATTATTTCCCTGTTTCTTTTTGTTTAAATCAGGGCTATCAAGGTATGGTGGATGGAGGTGATAACATAAAAGAGGCCACATGGGAAAGTGTTTCTAGTATGCTGCAAGTGGTGAGTCACAATACAAGTCATGCCAGTTTTTTACTATTTTCCAGTAAAAATGTCGTTTTTGTTGTAGGAGTTTAGTTCACAGATGTACTCACATTTTAGCATTTAAAACAGCTGAAACCTGTTTCCGTCATCAGGGTGGGACCGTCATCGGAAGCGCCCGCTGTAAAGAGTTTCGCTCCCACGAGGGCCGCTTAAAGGCAGCTCACAACCTAGTGAAGCGCGGCATCACCAACCTGTGCGTGATCGGCGGCGACGGCAGCTTGACGGGAGCCAACCTCTTCAGGGAGGAGTGGAGCGGGCTTCTGAGGGAGCTGGTGGAGCAAGGTGGAGGAAAGGCCTAACGGCTAAAGCAGCAAAAAAAAGAAAGAAATCTGACCCGTCTCTCCGTTTCAGGCCTGATCGAAGCAGACGCCGTGGAAAAGTACTCGGCCCTGCACATCGTCGGGATGGTCGGCTCCATCGACAATGACTTCTGCGGGACAGACATGACCATCGGCACCGACTCGGCTCTGCACAGAATCATCGAGGTGGTGGACGCCATCATGACGACCGCTCAGAGGTGAGGGGCCGCCCCGGAGGATGCAGGTGAACCCTTTGAGCCCACGCTCAGCCTCATCTCCTCTTCTGCTTCAGCCACCAGAGGACGTTTGTGCTGGAAGTTATGGGCAGACACTGCGGGTAAGCGATCACCAACACAACAGAAAGGCTCTATCTTTTCTGTTTCCATCAACATGTCATGTTTCAGATACCTGGCGCTAGTGAGCGCTCTGGCCTGCGGAGCGGACTGGGTGCTGATTCCTGAAATGCCTCCGGAGGACGGCTGGGAGGAGAAAATGTGTCAGAAACTCTCAGCGGTAACTCCCTCTTGTTTGTTCCCTCACCACTGCAAAATCTCCTCATCGACGATGTGTGGCGCTGGATTTCTCTGTATCACGTTTTCATCTCTTCACAGTCAGGAAAGTCCAGTCCAGTTGGGTGAATTTGCTCACCACGTGTCTTAACTTTACTGTTTTTTTTCTGCTTTGGGAAACGATGTGATTCAGACCCGCTCCAGGGGCACAAGGCTGAACATTATCATAGTTGCAGAGGGATCTCTTGACAGGCACGGGAAACCTATAACTTCTAGTTTTGTCAAGGATGTGAGTACCTGAAGGCAAAAAGAGGCGAAGGGGAAGCCAGAAGCACGGAGAACCCGACTGATGTGGTGCGAAAGATAAACAACCAGCAGTTCCAGTCTTAAAGACTCCAATCATCTACTGAGCCACTTTAAAATCAGTGGGTCTTTTAATTATGAAAATCCTGAAACGTGTTGTTTCCTAAGACAGTTTTATGACACCACAACTACAGTCACATACAAATGACATTTTTTTTTGTCCGCTCCTGATTCGCAACAATTTGAATAAATATGTACTCAGAAGTGCAGTTGAAATCTTAGTGTTCTTTATATGTCATATGTCAAAATCCCTTTTTTCTTCGGAGTGGATCTTCAAAGAACTACACTGACCCTTTGACGGCGTTAGACCTCTGCCGGGACCGTCGGCGGGGCTGTCGTGCTTCTGAAAGCCCAGGCTGTGAGCCACCCTCTCAGTTTTTCTGTCATGTCTCTCCACCACACCCTCCTTGTAGAACCGCGCAGGGATGAAACGCCTGAATATCATAATTGTAGCCGAAGGGGCGATTGATCGTAACAACAAAGCCATAACCACTGAATACATAAAAAATGTAAGTACAGAGCTTTGGTGGTCAGCCTCCCATACGACTCCTGTCCTCCTGCCCCGGTGTGGCTTTGACTCTGTTGCTGTGTTTCTGGAATGCTCTATCAGGCACACTGGCTAGTTTGGTAAGATGGCTTTCACCGTTTGGGACTCTGCTGCAACAACACTTTAAATCTAATTATTTCTCTGGCTGAAACTACGTACACACCGGGTATTCGGGAGGATTCTAAACACATGCTCTTTAACGCGCGTGGTGTTCACACTGGACAAGCAGGGAGGGGCTTCTTCTTCTTTTTTTTTTTCTCTTGTTTACTAGTGCGAGTCTGCCACATACAACTGAAAATCTTGTGATTTGGGCATAAAATGAATAGGGCTTAGTTACTTTATTTGAAAGACAATTGCAGACGTAAGGCTTGTCGCTGCACCGAGATTCACCAGATAAACCAGCTACAGCCCGAGTTTGGTGAGTTCCACCGTGTCACTACCAAATCTAAGTCCCTGACAGGTCAAAGATTGACATTCAGTGGTCCAAGAACTGTTATAAAAATCTGTGTAGCTGCACATAAACGCAAGAGATTTGAACGCGGAACCCTGAAAAAGGAAGTAGAAACTTAGCAAGCTACGCATGAACAGGACAGTTTTAAAAACAGAAGCCCATAAAGGGTCTTAGAATCTTGTAGCTACGCTTGAGGAATTCATGTAAGGAGAGTTTTGAACACGGAAGCCCAAAAACGTCCGTAGCTACAGATAAACGGGATCGTTTTAAACATGTAAAAACTTGTGTAGGTATGCATAAACGCAAAACTTTTTAAAAACAAAACCAAACAACGGTTGTAAAACATGCGTAGCTACAAGCGAACATGAGAGTTTTGAACACATAAAAGCTTTTGTAGCTTTGCATAAACGCAAAACTTAAAAAAATAAAACTTAAAAACGTTGTAAAACTTGTGTAGCTACAAGTTAACGTGAGAGTTTTGAACACGTAGGAACTTTTATAGCTATGCATAAACACAAGAGTTTTGAACACAGAAGCCTTAAAGGCGTTCTTAGAAACTTGCATAGCTACATTGAAATGAACACGGAGGCCTTAAACGGGCATTTACATAGACTTATAACTAGACGTGGTACTTAAATGGCGCTGCTCAGGGCGGTGTGTACGTAGCTTCACAGACATATTTTGAACCGAAGGATCTTTAATTTTGCACTCCCCTCCTACTAACTTAACTAGTACTCCATTCATTGAAACAATTCATTATTATAATCTTTTTTTTTTAAATTGGTTTTAAGCTAACTCTTCCTGCCTGGGATTGCTGTTTGAGCTCCCGGCTAACATGACTGAAAACTTAGAATGGCTTGCTTGTGCTTTGCTGTTTCCCCTTCTCCAGCTTAAATATTATATATACATATTGTGTTTGTGTTTTTGTGTGTGTTTTCAAACATTTTAAATGTAATCTTAAATGTTTTGGAGCGGTGACTGTCTTCTGTGATCACAGCTCGTCGTGAAACATCTTGGTTTTGACACACGGGTGACGATCTTGGGGCACGTCCAGAGGGGTGGAACCCCGTCTGCCTTCGACCGCATCCTGGTGGGTTCATTTAGCCCTAAAATTTAGTAGAAAACTGTTAGAAATTTGAATTTTTAAGCCCAAAAAATGAGTTATGAGTTCCTGATAAATACTGTTTAAATGTTGTATCTGATGTGTTTATTGAGTGTTGTAGATTTATTACGCATTAAATGGATAGATGCATTATTTACTGTTCTGTAGAGACGTAGGAGAGACCCAGAGCATCTTGTGTAAGCCCTCAGGCAGGAGTTTAAGCACATTAACAGATTTATGGCTGAGCATATGAAGTGCAGGCTACTAAAGAGTCAGAGGAAGAGACGAAGGTGCAGAATCATGTTAACGGCTCATGTTGGCTCCTGCAGGCCAGCCGCATGGGGGTGGAAGCCGTCCTGGCACTGCTGGAGACCACGGCCGACACGCCGGCCTGCGTGGTCTCTCTGTGCGGGAACCAGTCGGTGCGTCTGCCCCTGATGGAGTGCGTACAGATGGTAAGAGCTGGCCGCCGACCAAGAACGGTGAACGCACGTGCACAGCAGCCGCGGCGAGGAAGAGCCTGTGGGGCCAAGCAGCTTAAAGGATGATCAGAGTGGCTCTGATGTTCTTGAGAGAGCAGCATTGTCGCGTTTGGAGTGGTGGGCGTCTTTAGTGATGATAGAAGAATTCATGGAAGAGTCGCCCTTGACTTCCAGTTGTGTAATGATTGGCGGGTTGCCATGGAAGCATACATGAATGCTTTATTCTTGAGCCGGCTTGCCATGACGAACATGCTCATTTTTGTGTTTACAGGCCGCAGAAAACATAGAACTCTTCAAAGATAGCAGTGCTTTCACACAACTATTTAATCTGTTAAATACAACAAACATTTCTAAACTGAAAATAATAATATTCTGGGACAATATTATCTTTATATTTGGGGTTCCACAAGGCACAGGTGTTGGCACCTTTATGTTTTATATTTATACATTTCCTTCCCTTAAGGAAAACACACTGTTTCTTTTGTAGCCAGCCTTCAGCTGCTGAGCTAAATGCCCACTGTGAAGCATGGGGGTGGAAACGTGATGGTTTTGAGTTGCTTTTCTGCAAAGGGGACGGGACAACTGATCTCTTTTGCAAGGAAGGGTTGATTTGAAGAGACTTTAGGCATAAATAGTACATCAGCGAGAACATTGAAGATGACTATGATCCCAAACACATCGACCTGGCAACAATGGAGAGGCTCTGGAAAGCATTTGGTGTAGGTAGCTTCTAGATGTCAATGCAATATGAAATCTATGGAGGGAATTAAGTTTGTTTTCAGTTGCAAAACATCACAGCTCTCGAGAAGATCTGGTTTGAGGAATGGACCAAATTAGCAGTTAGTGTGTAGATACCTGACCTTTCATCTCCATTATTTTCTGTCTGGTTACACAAATCAATTCTTTAAAAATATAAAAATATAATTTCCTCAATTTTTATTATTTATTTTTCAATAAAGTCTCTCTGAGTTGAAATTTATCTATGATGAACGTTACAGAACTCTCATCTTTTTGCATGGGACAACTTTCCTCTAATTGGTTAGAAATTACAGGAAAAACTGTAACATTTAGTTGGTAAACCTTTCTTTGTTTCCTTTTGTAAGAAAACAGCTGTCTAGGGTTTCTGATGCTGTTCTTGAATCATTTTTATAAATGCAAATCAATTTAAGAGAAAAATGTGAAAGCACTGAATGGTGCTAAAATATGCCTCTTTTCACAGACCCAGGAGGTGCAGAAGGCCATGGACCAGAAACGATTCGAGGAGGCCGTCAAGCTGCGGGGCAGGTGCGCCTGACAGACCCACATATCTGAGCACGACAGTGTTCTAGTTCTAGCTCATGGGTTAAATCTAAACTGACAAAGCCCTTTTTTGCAGGAGCTTCGAAAACAACCTGAGGACATACAAACTGCTGGCTCATCGTAAGCCGGAGTCGGAGCTGCCGGTCGTAAGTCCTCACGCTGCTTAATATTTTAATGGAAGCATCCTGAGGTTCACCTACAAATAATGACTCAGCTCCTGGAACGCTGACTCACTCACTCCGTTAAACGTGTGTTTTGTCCTCATGTGTGCGTGTGAGTGCATAGATGGAAATAAACTATGCAAAGGCTGCAATCTGCTCATTATAGAATGATGGAGTCTGTAGGTGTGTTTATCCTGCTCTCCTGCAGAGAGATGACTCCTTCAGCTGCAGGGGAAGGTGTGGGGCCTCATTGCAGGACACCCCCCCCCACCCCATGCATTTTTAATGATAATCTACATGGAGCCAGGCTGAAACCCTTCCTCATGGAAAGCAGCAGATGCAGCACAACTTGCAGTTTCCCTGTGACCTTGATTTAGTGTTTTTTTTTGTCATTTTTAAATCCTCAGAGCAACTTCAACGTGGCGGTGCTGAACGTCGGCGCCCCCGCCGCCGGCATGAACGCTGCCGTGCGCTCTGCCGTCAGAGTGGGAATCTCAGAGGGCCACAAAATGTTTGCCGTCAATGACGGATTCGAGGGCTTTTACAAAGGACAGGTGAGCAGAACGCTGCCGCGGCGCTCTCTGATGATGATGATGATGATGTGAGAGGGGGCCAAGAGATTCCATGTTGTGATTTAAATGCATAATTGACCCAAGAAGCTTAATAAAACGATTCTATGCAAGAGTTCCAATTTTTCTTATCGCTCTCTGGGAGAGAATAGGCTTAGCTCGGTGAGAGTGAGAGCGGCGTGCGGCAGGCCGCTGTTAGCTGCCTCACTGAAGAATTATTATGGGAGCCCAGGGGATAATCTGTGCAGATTAATGTAAACCAATTTCCCACACTGGCTGTCCCTCTGCTCCGCTGAGCAGGTGCAGTTCCTCAGGGAGCCACTGGGTGGTAGCAGAGAGTTGGGCAGCTCGGCTTTGATTTGCAGCCAACCATGGGGTCAAATTTGGCTGAATTTTTTAAAAATCAATTTCATATATGTTTATTTAAATATATATTTTTTATCATTCTTATTTATATTTTGTGGCTGTTTGTAATTATTGCAACACAAGTGAAAAAAAATGTGTCTAAGTAATTTTGAAAGCCCAAAAGAATTTTTTTTTCTTGGGTTCTTTAGGGTTAGAACAAAGGGAGAGTGTGTCTTAAAGTCTCTTAAGTTTAAACTTGAGCTTTTTTAGCTGCTTTTGAGTACACAGCCTCCTCAAATGTTCAAATTACACCTTTTTTTTTTTTTTTAAATCCTCCCCCTCAGATTAAGGAGGTGAAATGGAGTGATGTTGGAGGATGGACGGGACAGGGAGGCTCACTGTTGGGAACCAAAAGGTGACACACACAAATGCTCATTGGATTCCTTAAACCCTTTAATAAATTATCTTTTTTTGAAGCACCATTTTTCTAACAGAGGTTGTCTTTGGGTGTTAAACAAAAAGGAAAACTTCTAGATGACCGTTGCATCCCACTATGGTTCAAAATAAAGCGCTTTATTCCAAATTGTTGATCAGAGAGGTAACAGGGAGAGTTTCTCCTCTGTTTTAACATGCTTTATCCTCTCCTTAATTATTTAAATTGTTGCATATTGACTTTATCAGATGTTTAAGGGAAAATAGTTTCTTCAAACATCAGTTTTACTTACATTTTTAAGATAAAAAAAGATATGAATTTAGGACAGAATAATCCCTCATTTAGACATTTAGCGTATTAATTTTAAACTGTGCTAAAAGACAAAAAATATTCTGGTGTTTACTTTGAAGAAAATCTCGTTATCGCCGCCACTATCATATTTTGAATTGATTCAAAGTGTTTGACCGTAGAAGAAGACTAATTTGTTGAATTAAAAAAAGGCCAGAATAGCGACATCTTAAAGAAAACAAAGTTTATGTGTAAATAAAGTCATGTGTTCAGCCTCCAGAGTCTGTCATAAAATTAGAAAGAAGCTTGAGTCTGTGGAGAAAACAGTGACCTCTAGTGGACAAATAAAATGAAGAATTCTCAATTAAAACAAATGCTGTCCAAAGTCCCTCGCCGCTCCCTAATCCCTGAAAGTCTATATGGTGCAGGACTATCTAGTGCCCTGGATAAAAAATGTAAAAAATTCAACGCAAACAGTCTGTCTATTTTAATCTATTGATCTTGTAGTTTATTTATAGTGTTTTTGTATGAAAATACTGTTTCAGAACTGAAACGTCCAACCTTAGTAAAAAAAATAGAATTCTCTTAAAATTGCATATTTGGATTTATTTAGAAATTTTTATTTGAAAAAACTGAAAGTGAAAAAGTTTAATCACCTGAATAATTATAAAAAGCGTCCTTTAGTCAGTGGGACAGTTGTGAAAGAACATGACCTATATTTTTCTGTTTTATTACTAGTTTGATTCTAAAGGAAGCTTTTATTTTGGAAACTTCTGGATTCTCCACCACATCTGACACATTCCTGATGCACGTCAAGTCACTTGATCACATGTCAAAAAAATAACCACTACTTTTCTTAATCTCTGATTACTAAATTGAAATTCCAAACTAGAAAACAAACAAAAAAAACCAAACATTTGGAAAGTATCTTTTACCAGAAAAGAGTCGGTAAGGAAACAAACTTCAAGACATCTGCATTTAAAAGATAAAAACCAGAAGTGTTTACAGTTTTTTCTACAGACCAAGATAACAATGTCTAATCTTAAGCAACATGTTGTCCAATTTTATGAAAATGCTCCTAATAAAGTTGTTCAAAAAGTGGATTCATGTTTATTATTATGTTTAGAAGAGAAAAGTTTTAGTGTGTTTTTTTTTGTAGTAATTTTTTGCACTTGAAAAGTCAGAAAAGCCTGGAGTGGGGGGGGTGTCTGGTTTTTACATTTTTTTAGCTCCTACTTTGACAGTTATGGGTCGAGTGAAAATCTATATCACATTTGATTGGTTCCTACACAAAATCTAGAGTACAAATACAGTTTAGATATTTTACAGAGGATGAGGATAATTTTTACCCTTTGATCCTAATTAGAAGTTAGAGAAAAAAATCGGATGCCCGCTTTATCTTTATAAGAATTCTAACTGCTCTGTGGCCCTAAAAAGTTTGTGTTCAAAAACGTAAAAACTGTTTTTTTTTCTACCTCCTCTTCCTCCGTCCTCAGAACACTTCCTGCGAAGCACGCAGACAAAATAGCCGAGCAGATGCGAAAGTACAATATAAACGCTCTGCTGGTGATTGGAGGATTCGAGGTACGTACCATCCCCCCACGCATACACCTCCTAGCTTCTTCTTCTTTTAAATTCATGTCTGAATCCTTCGTGAACATCCATGACGTTATCAGACAGACGGAGTTTAGTCTCCTCCTGACATCCGACTGTAATGTTCCCATCAGTCCTGCTCGGCTTCACGGCAGCAGATGAATTCTTAACTTCGCTAGTTTAGATCCTGAACTGTTTGCTTCTCCGCAGCCATTTCACGCTCTCCCATGTAGACGCTCACCGGCTTTGATTTTCCTGTACGATGAATGTCTCCTCTGCACCGCAGATTGTGTATATATATATATATATTGAGGGGGTGAATGTGGAGTGGTACCTGTCTGTTTCGCTGCTGCCCGTTGTGATAGACCTGGCTCCTCCCCTTGGCATCCTTCCACCTTCTCTCGCTCACCTCTGTTCTGTGCGGCAAGTAGCGCATCCTCCCCCCCACCTCCGAGCCTGCCGGCGTTGCAGCCCTCACTAAAGTCGTGGGTTCTGCCCTCCCCCTCCCTTCCCCGCAGGCCTTCCTGTCACTGCTGGAACTGTTAGCAGCTCGCGGGAAGTATGACGAGTTCTGTGTGCCCATGGTCGTGGTTCCAGCCACTGTCTCCAACAATGTGCCGGGCTCAGACCTCAGCATCGGCGCTGACACGGCTCTGAACGCCATCACTGCTGTAAGTGATGGGGCCATGAGATTAGACCGTCACACACACACACACATGCACGACAGGAAGGGAGGGGGGGCTAAAGCTGAGCGGCGCCCCTCCCTTACGGACAGGTAAGTAAACGAGTGACCGCACGCGTGGGAGGCATGAGGCCCAACATGTTTGCTCTGCCTGCTTGTCGTTGAAAGCTCCGCCCCCTTCCCCTCCCCTCCGTGTGTTCAAAACCTTACATTGCTCGCTTTCTCGTTACGCCGCCTCTCCTCCTCCTATTATTTTTTTCACACTCCTGTCGTCCCGCTCCATGTCTGCCAAAGGGAAGCCGCGGCTGCTATCACACGGAAAGAGCCGGAAAGGCAGGATACGCTCCCGATTCCCCCTCAGTGAGCGTCCGTCGCCTTTCCCGACGGCTCTAACCCCTTCTCTATTGACTGCCGCTTCAGGCGCTCGAAAGTCTGCTGCAGCTGTATGAGGTTCGCTCCGCCTATGAGGAGTTTTGCATCCCGATGTGTATGCTGCCCGCCACCATAAGTAACAATGTTCCGGGCACGGCTCTGAGCATCGGGGCAGACACAGCCCTGAATGCTATCGTGGAGGTAAGGCCGCCAGCTCGGCTCTGAGTGAGTCCACCGCTGAAACAAACACACATTCATCCTTCTGCAAGCACTCAGATTTGACCTTTAAAGAATTGATCTATTAAACTTAAATCAATTTAAATCGATAAATCAATTTTATCAACACAGCGTTATAAATAACTCCAATGATACGTTCACACCAACCATGTGATATGCGTTCAAGAGCTTCAAAAGCCTTGTCCGTCACTTTGGCTTATCAAAAGAATTGTTGACCTCTTTCTATGGTCATTTGTCTTTTTCCTCACCGACACACTGGGCCAATGATGAGCATTCAAGAATGTCCATCCTTAAAGGAGCTTCTTCTTCTTCTTCTTCTTTTACTTTTTTAATAGTTTACTAGCGCATGTCCACCACCTACAGTTGGAAAGATTCTTGGCGTGAGATTTCAGAGCGGAGCAACTCTGGTGAATCTTGCTCCAGGCTTTTTCTTTTACAGCTCTCTTCCAATATATGAAAGACTTTGTGTCATAGAGTTCCTGCTGGGCACATGGCATAAAAATTGAACTCCTTCATGATCCATTATCAACAGTTTACCCTTCTGTGAATGAAAATGTGCGCCATCCATACATCACTCCACAATCTGAATCCCCGATTGATCAAAGTTTGAACTGGTTTCACTTTCAACCCGCTTTCAGTGGACATGTGCTTTGTATGTTAATAGAAACTTGAACGCGAGAGTTTGAATCTGTAAACATGGATTTACGTGTTTACACAGACTTTTCATTGAAAGTGGTCGCTTACACGTGTGTTGCTGAGGCCAGTGTGAACGGAGCTTAAGATTTGTATTCACAAATGGAAAAAAGTTTCAACAAAACTTAATTCAGCACAAACACTTTTTATTTAATAAATTATATAAACAAATATGTTGTAATAATGTTGTAAATTTAGTACAAATTTTACTATTAAGTCAGTAAAACTACTTTGTAACAAAGATTTTATCTTTAGCTCCAGTGCTAACATTCTCACAACTACTGTAACTTATTATCCAATGGGATCTGAAGCCGACATGCAACACTTAACAGTAGTGAAGTCTTTACCCAATTAACATATATCAGGTGAAATTATATTGATCAAACGGTCAAAAAGCTACAGTTCAAAGAGTGTGTGTTATCTAGATGTAGACACTCTTGAACAACAGAGCTTCAGCTCCAGTGTTGACCATTCTTGAATTACTCCAACTTTTTGGTTTACTCTAAAATGTGAGCTGGCAGATTCTGATGCTGTGAAAAACTGTTCTTGGCTCCGTGTTCCTGATATAATTACATAGATTAAGGAAATGGTTGACGAGTTATGGTAGTTTTTCTTCTGGCAGTTTTAGTTTTGAATCTGTTAAGGAGTCGGTGAAAACACTAGCGTTAGCAAACATCAAACAACAAGATATAATTTTATTAGTTCTTTACTGCGACAAACATGATAAAGTAGATTTTAGCTGTTTGCGGCTCTGGTTGAAAGATTTTACAATAACCTTTGGTTATAAGGAAAAAAAGACCCGTGAAAGAACAGATATGTTGCACCTGCAAAACCAACTTTTAGGCACGGTGGTGGAGTGATGATGGTTTGGGCTAACATCCAGCTTCAGCGTCCTGGAGTCAAAGGTGAAAAAGGAGATGACTGTGATAAATACACAATGAAGAAAGAAGGTAACCCTCTTAGTACTGTCTTCTGCAGAAAACTGTCAGTCTGATGAGGGCAGACCCAATCAAAGACCAGCATGCTCTGTGTGGAGTGCCCCCTCCCCCCTCCCCTCCAGTCCAGCCTGCTGATCGCCTCACTGCTTGATTTTTAGCCGCATTTCTCGTTCAGCCACATTAACGTCTGTTCTTCTGACTGGTGCGTCAGACATGCGACCGCATCAAGCAGTCGGCCAGCGGCACCAAGAGGCGGGTCTTCATCATCGAGACCATGGGGGGCTACTGCGGATACTTGGCCACCGTGGGGGGCCTGGCGGCCGGGGCCGACGCCGCCTACATCTACGAGGAGCCGTTTGACATCAGAGACCTGCAGGTGACTGAAGCCGTATAGCGCCCTCTGCTGGTTTGAGTCTCCTCTCATGCCGTTTCTTTTCCTTCCAACAGTCAAATGTGGAGCATCTGACAGAGAAGATGAAGACGAGCATCCAGAGAGGGCTGGTCCTCAGGTGAGGACAGGCCCGCCGGCAGGTCACCCGCCTCCACTCTTACGCTTGACCTCATCTTTCTCGCTTACAGGAACGAGAACTCCAACGAAAACTACACCACAGACTTCATCTACCAGCTGTATTCTGAGGAGGGGAAGGGGGTTTTCGACTGCAGGAAGAACGTGCTGGGACACATGCAGCAGGTCACTCTCACGCCTTATCAGTGGAGACAAATCTCCAGACATTGGAATTCATAAACATAAAAATAATCTGTTGATGCTGTTGTGGAAATACAAAAAAATCCTCCATTTGGTGTCTGAAGATTATTGAAATTGTACATAAAACCCTAAAAGTTAATCCTTTGATTTACTTTAACTTTTCAACTCCTTCAAAATCTACTGGAATGACATTGATCGTGTTAACGGTTGAACATTTACAGTATGTTAAAGATTTAGTGTTCGAGCGTCCCCTCAGGTGTTAAAGGGTTAGCAAAAACGTTGTTTCCTTTTTAAAGGGAGGAGCCCCGTCCCCGTTCGATCGCAACTTCGGGACCAAAATGTCGGCCAAAGCCATGCAGTGGCTCTCCAAGAAGCTGCTGGAGACGTACCGACGAGGTGAGCCGTAGTGCAGCAGAGCTGCGGTGCAGTAGCGCCCCCCTCCCTCCCTGCAGAACCCCGGCATGGAGTCATTCAGTCTTTAAGAAATGGATCTAAAAGTGCTCATTTTTAAGACTTTATTATAATTGTCCACATCTATTGTTTTGTTTTTTTGTCTTCTCAAACTCACGGACGACATAAGACGAAGGTAAATCTCTTGTTTATGTGCTGGCTCCATGACCATGTCAGTGTTAACATCGTAGCTCCTGTGTGTGGCGCTAGAAACGTGGCGTGCATGCTGCTTCCAGCTTTGACACTGGGTGCTGACATTCTATGAATTATTATAACTCTTTTTTACATAAGAACGTAATTATGATGCAGAGAAAAGCACCAACTTTACATTAGTAAAGTTTCCTTTCTCCATGTCAAAATCCAGTGTAATGACAATAAAGTTCCCCTCCGGTGTTTTTAAAAAATTTTTTGTTTAACCAGGAAAAAATCCCATTGAGATCCATTGATTTCTTTTTCAAGGGAGTCCTGCTCAAGAGGCAAAAATCACACACAACCAAGACAGGTCATAGAATTAAAATACGCTACAAATGAATAAATATGATGAAATAAAACAGGATGAAACATAATTTAAAAAGTTACAGATTAGTGATTTTTTTTTTTTAGCTTTTAACATGTATGTGTAGAATTTTTCTTCTGAAAAAGAACAAATATAATAAGAAATCATTTTGTTTTCTGCATTTCCGAGTATTTCTCCTTTTAAATCTCTGTCAATCAAACTGTTGCGGACAGTCTTTACGCCACAACAGCTCTGCTGCACAGGCACTAAACCCCTCATCTGGCCCGGCTAGCGTGTCCAGTTCAGGGTCATGTGTCCATCGGGTCAAACTCTATCACACAGGGGGCCAAAATCCACCTTAGGTCGCGGCCGAAAGAGACAAACATTTATTGAACTCAACATAGTTGTTTAAACATTAATATGAATGAAAAAAGAAGAAAGATAAGAAAGAGAAGGCCTTGACTTTGACACGTGGGTTAAGGGTTGGAAGCAGCATGCACGGGGTAGCAAACGTCTGCTGTCTGCGCTGTTTCTGCAAGCTTGTTAGTTGGGATCTTTACATTTGCACATAAAAGTTCATACATTAAATAAAACCTGGATTAAGGTTGCGTTGCATCCACATTTTTTTTTTGTTTGTTTTTTTAACATAGGTCGAGTGTTTGCTAACTCTGAGGACTCCTGCTGTCTGCTGGGGATGCTGGGCCGGACGCTGGTCTTCCAGCCCGTCGTCACACTCAAGGATCACACCGACTTTGTGTGAGTGCTGCTCAAACCTTAAATCTTTACTGTTTTTGTTCTTTTTTTCGCCCTCCTGTCGCGGTGACCACCGTCCTCTCGTCCACAGTCACAGGATCCCGAAGGAGCAGTGGTGGCTGAAGCTGCGTCCGCTCATGAAGATTTTGGCCAAATACAAAACCAGCTACGACGTCTCCGACTCGGGACAGATCGAGCACGTCATCCACACCCGGCCCAAGGAGTCGGACGCCTCCGTGGCCATGTGAAGGGCAGGTCAGGCGCCGCCAGGACCGCCCCAGCCTGAGTGTGACTTCAGTGTGTGAGGCCTCTTTCTCTGTGAACTCTGTTCAGCCACAAATCCATTCCTTCTCCTGCAACTCCTTTCTTCCAGTGTTTCATCTCCACTTACCAGAGTGCTGCACGCGCACACAGCTGTCCCGCTATGCATCTGTGTGCCCCCCTTGGGTCGTTTTAGTGTCGTCGTCTTCGTTTGAGATAAAAATTTGCACTTTCTCTGTCTGGAGTGGCATAGAGGAGCTCTGAAGACAGAGCTGCACAAGGACGAAGTAGAAACTGTCTCTGCAGTCAAAACTAGAGCGTGTGAGACGGACGAGCTCTGCTCGCACACAAAAACTAATATTTATCTTTTTAGATTTGTTTATTTTGCTTACAAACATGGTTATATTATAATTGTACGTTGGCGTTGCTGCTACCGAGTAGCTGTCTGTCTTTGCACCAGATGTGTGAAACTTTTCCCATCGAATAAAGTCCGACTTGAGAAGTGTATCCTTCTGAAATGTGTCTCTTTGTGGAGCCACCATCAGTTTTATGTCTTCTGGTGTAAAACAAAATTGGAGTTTCATTGATTTTATGAAAAGGAATTAAGAAAACTGTTGTTAATCTCTGTTTTTTGGTCCAGATTCTGTTAGAAATTCATTTTTAGTTCAAAATAGTACAAAATAAGGGATGTCATTGACTGTACATGAGAACTGGACATTGTCTGTGATGTCACCCATAAAAACTTCTGAGTCTAAACAAATGAAGTCAATTCAGTCGCTATTTTTTCATGATACTGACACCAAGATTTTGGAGCCAAAATCTGTTAGGAATAGTGATTGGTCTGTCTGACTCACCGTTTCTATGGCAACCACTCTCACCAATGAGGAGTGAGTTTGTTAGAATTTAATACCCCTTACAAAAGCGGACTCTAGAGAATCCACCAATCAAACATTTTAAGCATTCAACATGACACCACACACTTTCATTGAGGCATCTGATTGGTCAGATTACATGTTATAAAAAGGTAGTAGAGCGTGAGAGTGATAGCTGTTTATTTCCCAATAAAAGTCTGGGATTTTGGCTTCTTAAAGCCAGTGGGTACTTCCTGTATGGAACACAAGGGGGGAAGGGTCCATCAGTCCAGTTCTCTGAAGCTGCTTTTCACTCTAAACGTGATTTAGTGCTGAAGAAGTTTAATGTGAAGTCAATGTACAGACATGATCAGAAGTCCTGAGGCGCGATTTGAGAGTCAGGCGTATTCTGAGTATTGCAGTGGAATTCAAAAGTTCCAAAATCTGAACTTTGGCAAAAAAGTCACATCATGTCCACCAACTCCAGCCTTGGCGTGGGACGTATTGATAAGTCGATCAGCTGGTGGAATCCAAAACCAACATGGAGGAGAACCTGATTGTTCTGCTCATGAACTTTGTTATATTTGCTTTTTTTTCCATTACACCAACAATAAAGATTGTCTGATTTTATTTTAATTCTAAAAACTGCGTCACAGAAGGACAGAGGCATCTGTCAGTCGATGGCGAATCAACATCTCCTGAATCCAAACATGAAGACGCGATGCTTTTGTAGAGCGTTTTCAAAATAAATAAACCTGACCTTTCACAATAATCTGTCTTCCATCCATGCATGGTAAATGACTTATGTTTCCATGCAGCGATGAGGCTAAATACTTTAGACCAGAGCTGTTCAAATCCAGTCCTCGAGGACCGTCCTCCTGCTAGTTGTCCAGAAATCCTGCCTTATCTGCTGCTGATTACCTGAATCAGCAGGAGCTTCAACGGCAGGTTGGTTAGAAAACATGTGGGACACCAGCCCTGGAGGCCTGGATCTGGACACCCCTGATTTAGACAGTAGCTACTCCTTCATTCATCTGGAGCATCCAGTTATGAAGACGTTTTTAAATAAGGGGCTGACAAAAAATTTGACACGTTGATCCCTTTGGGTGTAAACGCAGCTTTGTGCAGTCAATGGGAGGCATGCAAATATTTTTTCAACAATGCTTTTTAAGGAGGACAATTAAAAAAAAATGTTTTGAGGGACTATCATGGTATATCATTCAACTAAAAACTAACAAAAACATCCTATCAAGAAAAACAAATGCATTTTATTTTGAAATTATTTTTTTTTATGCACGTTAATGCAAGCTACTTTTTAAAATCTGGTGGCAGAGTGAACTTTAGGAACTACACCTTAACATCCAGTTTATAAATAAAAAGTAGAAGTTTTTATTTTTATGAAACAAGCTGAAAAATGTTTTCTGTTCAAATCTCCTAATCACGTCTGCTGAATCAGCCGGCGGTCAATCTCCACAGACCACTAGCGATTCCTCCTCCCGACCAGCAGGTGGCGGCAGAGTTCCACGGAGCTCCCTCCCTCCTCCCTGGTTCATCGGGTCCACGGTGACATGGATTCCCCTTGTCGCGCGGCGTGTCCACTCCATCTCTGCAGGAGGTTGCTGTCTTATTACCGGAGTAGATTAGCTGTGAAGCTCGTGCTGGTGTCTGTGTGTAGCCATAATTAGGAATTAATCTTATCATTTGAAAGAAAATTTCAATTTCCCATGGGTGTATTAATTGTGTGTACATGTAATTGGGATTCCTGGCTAAATTGGCTTTTTTTTTTTTTTTTTCGCCTCAGTCTCCTGTGTAAGTATGAGTAATTACATGCATATATGGCCCGGCTGAGGCCATCGCTTAGCGACAGTGGAGTGACGTGAAATGTAATTTGAAGAAAAAGCTACCTGATTCACCTTTACTCCCTCCAGACTGTCCAAGAGTAATTATTATTCCTAACTTAAACAAGTGTGCTTAATTCGGGTTCGCACCCACGGCTCTGTTGCAAATAGAAGCTCGCCGCTCCTGATGGTCGGCGCGTTTTCCCAGCGTTGGGTACCTCCTCTTTGAGCATGAAATTAGAAAACCCAATAATTTAGGCTGATTTAAGAATGCAAAGGGGGGGCATGAGGTCATATGCACATAGGTAATCAATACTAATTACCATTTCATTTCTGCCTCTGCTTTCTTTTTTCCTTCACATGAACACAGTACTTAATAGAGGCTGAGAATGAAGGGCTCTCCTGTTACCCATTCTCATCAAAGGCCAACCCGCCACCCTGCGACTTTGTCTTCCTGTAATTCCTCGTTGTCTCTGGACCAGGCTCCAATTATAGGATTGTGTGAATCTCTAAAACAGCCTCGTGCGCATTGACCTTTTTTTCAGATTAAAAGCACATTCTGTATCTCTCATGGACCCCCTGCACTCTCATTTTGCTCCTAATGAAGCACATTTGTGGAGCTGTAATACCTAGTGAGGAGCAGCCCTGTTAAATTAGACCACTATTACAGCAGTCTGTTAACAATGGACATTAAAGATCATAAATCCAAGCTGGCTGTGTGTGAAGAAAAGAAACATTTACGAGATATAAAAGTGTTCTGACACATCAGCAGAAGCAGCAACAGCTGTGCCAACTATTCAGCTATTTTCACATCAAGTTTGTTTTCAAGAAAATGTGTGTCACAAGTTAAAACAGGGACTTGGATTTGGTAGTGGCTTATGGATCTTTTCATTTATTAAAGTACCAAACATTTAAAAACAGAACATGGAGAAAAAAAAATTATGTTTATACTTAATAAACCCCTGTTGTATTTAAAGAAAAAAATTTGGTTTTTTCCCAGCTGGAATTATATGACAGAACTTATAGAACTTAAAAAAAAATAATTCTGGAGCAAGATTCACCAGATTTGTACCACTTTGGTGTTTTGCACTACCCCTCTTCCAACTGTAGGTGGCGGACTTGTGCAGGCAAACCGTAGAAAAAAATGAAGAAGACGGTTCTCCCTGCTTACCAAGTGTAAACACCATGACTATTTCCAAATTCCTACCCTAATCTCAAACTACAGTGGTGTGCAAAAGTTTGGGCACCCCTCTGAGATTTCATGATAATTTGCTCTAACTTCATAAGAGAACATCACAGCAACAACATTTGTTGTCCTACAGAGATATAGACGTTTGAGTGTTTTCCAGACCAAAATTCGTGAAGTAGAATTACATAGTCTTATTGTTATAAAATAAAATGTAAAAAATGTGATGTGCAAATTTTTGGGCACCCTTTTAATCACATTCATTTCAAGACCCGTAGGGATTTATTACTGACAGGTTGCGGCACAAAACTGCTTTGCTTAGCTCCTTAGACCGTCAATTACAAATACAGGTGGAACTAATCATGGAAAAGGCTTTTTAACAGGGGTCAGGCTGGTTGTGCTTGTCCTGGGTTCTTTTCTGAGAGAGTGGCAACATGGGACCTCTAAACAACTCTCCACTGACCTAAAAACTAAGATAATTCATTGTTATGAATTAGGAGAAGGGTACAAGAAGTTATCTGGAAGGCTACAGGAACAGTCCTTGTGAAGGAAAGATGTGGGAGGCCGAGAAAAATACAGGAAAGGCACAGACGAAGGATGGTTAGAATGGTCACAGACAAGTCACAGACCACCTCCAGAGAACTGCAAGAACACCTGGCTACTGATGGTGTGCTTGTTCATCGTTCCACAGTCCAGCGTATTTTGCACCAGGAAAAGCTCGTTGGAAGGGTGATGCGCAAGAAGCCTTTCCTGAGTGTTCGCCACAGGAAGAGTTGCATGAGGTATGCAAAAGCACATCTGGACAAGCCAGAAGCATTTTGGAAGAAAATACTGTGGTCAGATGAGACTAAGATAATGTTATTTGGTCAGAACAAGAGAAGGTATGCATGGCGGAAAAAAAATACTGAATTCCAGGAGAAGAACTTGTTGCCTACTGTGAATTTGGTGGAGGATCCATCATGTTGTGGGGCTGTATGGCTAGCACAGGAACTGAAACCTTGTTAAAGTTGAGGGCCACATGAATTCCTCTCAGTATCAGCAGATTCTTGACAAGAATGTTCAAGAGTCAGTCACAAAGTTGAAGCTACGCCGGGGTTGGATTTTTCAGCAAGACAATGATCCTAAGCACAGTTCAAATCCACCAAGGAATTCATGCAGAGGCACAAGTACAATGTTCTGGAATGGCTATCCCAGTCCCCAGACCTTAACATCATTGAAAATGTATGGATTGATTTGAAGCAGGCTGTGTACGCACAGAACAAGAAACCTGACTGAACTGGAGGTGTTTTTGTATGGAGGAGTGGTCCAAAATACCACCTGCTAGACTTCAAGGACTTGTCTGTGGCTATAGAAGGCGTCTACAGGCTGTTATTGCTGCAAAAGGAGGCTCTTCTAAATATTAATGGACTTATTTCTTTGGGTGCCCAAATTATGCACATGCTATTTTTGTTTAAATGACATAAAATGTTCTGTTGAACCAATTAAAATAATTTCACTACTGAGATGTTTCTGTTTCATCAAGGTATAACATATGTTAAATTGAAGTTGCTGCTTCAAAAGCTCAGCAAGTGACAAACTGATAAAGTGATTTTTCTACGGGGTGCCCAAACTTTTGCACACCACTGTACTAAAAACTGTATAGTACAGGACTATCTAGTGCCCTGGACTTTAAAAGCAGTTTGGACATTATACTCACTGCTTTTCCTTCGATTTTCTAAATGTCATCAATTTCACAAAGTAAAAAACTAACCGATACAAACGTTTCACGACTTATTTTCATCTATATTTTTTGTCAGAAAATTACATTGAAACATGTTTTATTTAAACAAAAATTATTCAACCTCAATGTACTGTGGTCTATATTTGCTAATGTAGTGCCTTGATGCACGCTAGTTTTTTGCAAAGACTTTTCCAGTGCACTGGATTTTGAAATTGTCGAATCAGATATACACACTATACACACACTATATAGTGAGTAGTGAGGGAGTTTGTACATAGTCCGTAGGCTTTACGCACATTCAAGAACCCGTGTTTAGCGTGTTCTTGAACGTATGTCACATGCACCGTGTGTCCGTAGCTTAAAAATGTTAAGCATTCTATTCGCAATAACATTTTCAGTTCAGCTTTCTGGGTGCAGAACGCATTTAATATCAAAGTTATGGGATTACTAAGCATTTATGGAAACCATTTAGTTCCAAATCATCAAGAATCATCTTGATTGTTGACCTCTTTCCTTGATAACATGTTTAGAAGGGATGACGTCTTGAAACAATTTTCAAATCATTTCAAAAGAGCCACATGTGCTTTAAATATATATTCTTAAAGCTGTGAAAAGAGATCATATAATCATTCCTTAATTTTACCAATCAAGGATTGTTTTATTTACCTATTTATTTTAATGCAGTGGAGCCTTCATTTTCAAAAGATTGTTTTGAGTAAAACTGTTTTGCGTACAAGAAAGTTGAATGTCGAGGCTGATCGCTCACAGCAGCAGATGAGGTCAGTCTTTTGCTATTGCTTTGAAATGTTACGCAAAAAAAAACTACAACTCTTAAACTAATACACTGTTCGAGCTCCACAAAAATGTGGAGCTCGAACAGTTTTTGACCAAAAATAATCAGAAAGTCAGAAAATTCCAACAAATGTTTGGAAAACAACAACAGAAACTTTAGAAAAGACGCTTGGTATTTAAAACTTTATAAAACCACACAAAAGCAGAATGAAAGTATGCATTGAAGTCCAGCGCTCTTTCATTTCATTTATAGAGCACCTTCCATTCAAGGAGGCCCAGAGAGCTCTACACAATGTTACATTACTAAATAATACACAATCTCTTGCTATATCACGGTTCCCATTTCATGGTTTCACTGTTTTGTTGATTTTTTTTCTTTCAGCACACTGTTTTCTGTGTCCTGATTGGCTGAAGATTTTGTCAATCAATCTTTTCTGTTTATTAAATCTAGAAAAATGAGCTCCCGAGCAGATCTTTGAGAGTTTAAACGAGAAAAAAGTGTAAAAAATGTCATATTTGTCTGAAAAAAAGTGTATTTAGTGTGTAGAAAAGAGATTTTACAGACTGCATATTTCACCAATGAAAGTTAATTTTTGATTGAAACGAGGGAACATTACTCAAAAGTCTTTCAGAAACGAACAAAACCTGGCAATGGAGTCATGTTTGGTCCTTTAGAGAAGCAGCAGCACACCAGACTGAATACAGAAGCAGTAATCAGACAGTCACTCGTGCACTGCAGGAACAAAAAGCAAAGAACAGCAGAAGTTATAGATTTCTGATGCCCGCTGCACACATTCCTGCCAACTAAACAAGCGGCAGATAAAGGATCTGCTTCCAAACTCCGGATCGGGGATTTGATTCACCCAGAGACTTAAAATACTAGTCCGCTTTCCAATTCCGGCCTCGTGAAGACCCAGCAGCTCAGGAACGCTCATCGGAGCATCTCCTGACAATTAAGACACCCATGGAGGCACAAAAAGCCCCGGATTCCATTAGCCTGCGGGCTGTTTAGTTCTATCTGTCCACTGAGCCCGAACTTACTTATTAATACAAGGCTGTCGTATTTTGTTAGGGAGGTGATTAGTGAAATCTACATGAAAAGGCAATTTCCCCCCTCTTCCTTTTGGTAGTCCTCACTCTCCCGCACTTCATTGAGATCAGACAGATCTAAAGAATGGCATTTGCGCGCTAATGAAATTCGCTCTGCACCATTTCGGATGTTAATCTTCAGATGGAAGTGACTCGTGTCTTTATTTACTCGTTTCTGTGTAACAAATGGTCAGAGTTGGCAAAAATTACCCCCCACCCCCACCCCCCATTTAACCACAGGCCTGGAGCACGGGCTGGCAGTCAGCTCTGAGACCGCAGCTCCACTTTGATGTATTGGAGTTAATATCTTCCTGACATTTCTCAGGACAGATTTTCATCACTGGATTCATCTGTACTTTTGGGACTGTGTGATAAATGAGCGAGGACATTCATTTTCCTCTTGTAGAAGTGGCAGTGGGGTAGCGGCGTGCGCGGGAGGGCTCGTGTGTGTCAGATTCAGGGTTTGGTTTGGGGGGGGGGTGTAAAAAATCCAGGCTGGCGCGCACGCGCCGCCACCGCACTCGCAAAAGCGACGGTGGCATTAATGGAAGTGACGTTAATTTGACAGAGCGCTCACTAACATGCAAAGTCACTCGCAGTTCATAAGAATAATATTAACTCGGCATTAACATGCGAGGCTGTCTGTTGCACCAGATGCCGAGCGTTTTGGCGGAGCGGGTGCCGCAGCCTGCCTGTCTGTCTAGCCCGCCAAGCTTGCATCACGGCGGGAGGATGCAATTTTTTGTGTGTTTCTTTTCTATCCTGGCAGGATTGTGAACAGGTAAAGCAGTAGGAGATATAAAGCCTGGTCATCCCTGCAGAGCAGATAGAGCTTGTTCAACTTGATGAATTGCTAGCATGCCCTTGAGCAGCGCAGCAACACATAATAACAAGTGTAGCCAGTGGAGAAGCTGAAGGCTATTTAGTTCCAGCCATTAACACTAATCAAAAACCACTTTACCTGATAAGAACTACAGGGGTCGCCTACCAGCCAATGGCACCAACATCCCTCTTTGCTTATATTGACTGGCCTTAAACAAGGTGCCACTAGTAGAAACCATGAAGGTGATGAAAAGATACAACAGAGAGTGCTAATTCCTTGCCAATCGAAACGCGCTCCATTCATTAGCTGACCCAAACAATTAGTCTATGACGGATTAAAGCCTCCCACCCGCCCAAAAATAGACCCCCATCAGGACACATGTGCGGCTTGGACAGACGAGAACATGCCTGCAAGACATAGAGACTAAAGTCAGAGGGGGAAAAAAAAAATGGCACCCAGGCGTGCGCACACTCCCCCGCACACAATCCTATACAGTATGGATCGGGCATTGACCACGGCTCATGAAAGATGCAGTTATGCAGATGGGCTCAGGGTGACTGAATGCAGGCCAAAGGGGCCTGGAGTGGGCCAGCCCAAATCCTCCCCCCCGACTCCGCCAACTCTCTGCTGAACAGGCAGCTCTGCCAGGCGACGGAAACCTTCTGGTGTCACAGAGAGTCACTGAAATACAATAATGCTCGCGCTGTTCGCAATGATTTGGAGAGACGGATCCGTGAGGCAAGAAGGTCACTTGGATAGGCCGTCCTCTGAGGAGCCTGATGGCTTGCCTTCAAAAGTTTGAGCCTGCCCCAAATGCATCACCAGTTTGGTTGAGAAAATTGAGGAAGAGTCCCTAAATTAATTTTCCAAATGGTTTAAAAAAAAAAAAGACGAAACAAGAAATGAATGAACTTGTGTTTTAACCCTCGTGCAAGTAATATGGGGTCCAGATGACCCGACCCTTATATTGATGTGTGATCATTCCATGACTGGATTTCATGTCTGCCACGAACACCAGTGGAGATAAAAGATTTTTGGAAAAAAAACGTTCAGCACCCTGTCTTGTGGGGTCCAGATGACCCCACTTTTAATGTAAACCTGCCTAGATAGCACAAGGGCTACTCAAAAACAGATCATTTTTATACATAATTAGTTTTTACATTTAGATTGTATTCAGTCCCATGTCGTAGGTCAATTGCTGCATAAAGTTTTTCATAACTGTTGGGTAGCTCCTGCTACAATAAGAGATTTTTAAAGTATGGCAATTTGACCCAACATCTGCTCATTTAAAGCCTAAAGAAAAAGATCCTCCAGAGGTGGTTAACACTTAAACATCGGAGCTTTAACTCAAAGGTTTTTGGTCTTTGAGTTACCGTAACTCTTTACGCAATTAATGTAATTCTAATGGATTCTGTAGCGGAAAAAGCAGTTTTGTACTAATATGCTGCATTTTACAGTAGTGAAGTGTTTATGCAATCAACACAAATGAGTTGATTCTGACTCAGAGAAAAGCTGCTTTTCTTTGAGTTACAAATTGCATAAATGTTTGAAGAGTTACAGTAGTTCAAAGATTGTGTTACTTTGCTGTCGCTCTGTTGCTAAAAGGTTAACTTTAGGTTGTTGAAGCTTGTTGGGTCACCAACAACATTAAAGTCAAATCATCTTAGCTGTCCACAAAATGGTAGAAAGCAGAAGAAGGTTCTGTTGAAACTTTGGATTTTTCAGGCACAATGGTTGATCAATAAGCCATCTTAAGAGGAATATTTTTTTTGTCCAAACCTTCAGGCGCAATAAACCTAGAAGAAGGTGGTTTAACATGATTTCCATCCAGTTGTGGTTACTTTAAATAAAATCTGCTCCATAGCAGCGATGCAGATATTATTCATTGAATATCACATCCATCTATACTCTGAACCCACTAAATCCCCATCAGGATCATGGGGCTGCTGGAGCCTATCCTAGCTATTTTTGTCTTAAGGCAGCTTACAGTCCTGGACAGATGGCAAACCCGTTGCAGTGCCACAAATTCACACCTAGAGACAATTGAGAATCTCCAATTAACCTGTGAGTGGGACGTCTGGTAACAAACTTATCCGTTCTGGCGGTACCCTTGATATGTGAGGATGTTCATTATCTGAATCCATCAAAAAAACCTAAGAAATTAGTTTAAAAATGTAAGACACTAGTGCTGAGCAGGGGAACAAAAATGCAAAAATACCCACCGAATCTTAACCCCGGTAAACGCACACACCTGAGCTACACAACACACTGTTGATCGGACGATTTATACGAGTCGTGGGCATTTGCTGCGCCATTCATTATGTTGACTATTATTTGTTGGTCTACTTTTGTTTTTTTAACAATCCCATCATTTTCCTTTATCTGTAGATCAAAACGGAACCAAATGAGAGTTTATTTGAACTGTAAGTGACTGTAAAAACCATCACCTCTCAAATTTTCCAACAATGGTTGCATCATCCGGCACAATGGCTTATTTTGGGAAATATTCCCTCTTAGTCCATCTCTTTCTATGGTCACAGGACTTTTTCCTCTCAACCGTAATGCTACAAACACAACAGGCATGTGACACCCATTTAGGAATTGGCTAAACGCACATTCTTGAATCATCGCACATGTTGTTCACACTTTGTTTACTGTTTACAAGCGCATGTCCACCACCTTCACTTCAAAGAGATTTGGTGCGAAGTGCCAAAGTGGTGCAAATCTTGTGAATCTTGCTCCAGACTTTTTCTTTCACATTTCCATTCCGATGTACGAAAGACTTGGAGTCATACAATTCGAGCCGGCTTCAAACATTAATTTCTATTTCTTAATCAATTTTCAAATGGTTGGCACTTCCGGGAATTAAAGGAGACGTCATTCAAACTTCACTACCAAATCCACATTCCTAACTGGTCAAAGTACGCGTTTTGTACTCAGGGCCCAAAAACAGCCGTAGAAAACTTGCCTAGGGAACACGCATTCACACAGATACGATAGAGGTTACAAAGTAGGCAACAAAGTGGAAATGAATGAAATCTTGTTGATACTATTTTAGGCGTTTGTGATCAAAGTGTCCCTTCTGAGCAGACGCGTCTCTGCGGAGGTCACTCCACGGCTAGAAACCTTTGATCTTCTCGACGATTACATTGTTCAACTATTTATTTGAGGAAAAGTCCTCTGCGTTAGAGTTGTCTCCACCAATGCCTCAATAAAAACAATTACATCTCCAGGCTGTGGTTATAGATAGTTAAAAAAGAAGTGTTGGTTCAAATAGCTTGTTGAATTCCTCCTTCATCTGGAGGATTTTCAGTGTTGCTGCTGCTGCTGTCAGTTTCTCTGCAGATACAAGAAGCTGATGAATTTTTGAGCAGCGTGAGGATAGCATCTCTGCGGCAGTACACCTCTATCTAACACAGCAGCGTTTTCCCTTTTCTTTGCTGTTTCTTAACACACTTCTCATCACATGTTGACTTCACCTCCTACACAGCCTGCAAAGCCCAGCTTTCTCTTTTTTTGATCATCTCACTCTTCTTTACAGAAGAAAAACTGTGATTTTTATTTTTTCTTTTAACCGAGTGGCACCCACGAACCGGCTGCGGTCCGGGGGTTCACTGGGGCACTAAACCGGTTTACCGCAGAGGCAGACAACAGCGCTGCGTCCTCCTGCAGATCCCATCTTTTCTTACATGCATAATTCAATGTAATATCTTCCCATTTTATGGAAGCTAAATATTCATGAGTGATAAGAGCTCTGGGCAAACTTTCCCAAAAACTTGGCGATTCCCCTGAAAAACGCACTCCCCCGCCACCGCCGTCGCCACGTGCTTGGGCTGTTTTTGTCGGCGACCCCTTCGCTTTAACAAGATCAATATCGCGGCATCGCCCCGCTCGCGCGCAGCGGCGGCGGGTTGCGTTACAGCATCTCCGGCACATAAAGTAATGAATTCACGGTTTGACACAAAGGCAGATGAAGGCATATTTGAACACTCAAAAGAGGAGAGCAAGGGGAGAAGAACGGAGACAACATTCCCAAAATTAATTTTCATCTCCAGGGTTCATGCATATTTAATGGGGAGCGCTTGAATATCATAGGGTAATACTAGCCCGGCGTGCATTCGGAGGCCGGGTTGCAGGGAGGAAAATAAACGACCGTGATCGTTGTCACGAGCAATAACTCTGCAGAGCTGGGAAACAAAATAGCCAGAAATGCTTTGATGAAGCAAGGGAGGATGGGAAAGAGGGAGGTGGGAGGGGGGTGCAGAGGTTAAAGACTGGTGGAGTGATGGTCCCTTTGGATACAGCTGCAGCGGCTCTTTGTTTTGCAGCGCTAAGAGGAGTTTTAGGGGGGGACTTGTCAGAGCAGGGGAGCATGGGATATGGGCGGCTGATGACTGAGTGACAGTAGTTGACAAGCTCCGTGTCTCAGGAGGCCCCCCCCCTTTTTTTTCTCCTTTCAATGAGTAAACACATCACAGAATCAGCACATGCAAGCATGCATGCACACGTGTCGCCCTGCACAAGCACAGATACACACGTTCTGAGTGGCGCAGCGAAACCCCGACACAAAGCCGCCGCTTTTAAAGCCGCCCGGCACAACCTGCGAGGGGGCTGCTGCTGCTGATAAGCTCGCAGCGTTTGCGTCGCTTCCCCACCTTGCGCGCCGGAGGTGGCGCAACACCAGCGGCGCCTATTTACCTATTTAAAAAGTCTGCGCTCCCCATCCCGCATGCATCCCACGTGCGCGCGGAGAGGAGAGAAAAAAAATGAGGCATGAAACGGCGTCGTCACGCCGAACAGAATTTTAATTAACGACCTTCTACTCCCTTCGGTGGGAAAAAGAAGAGCGGGAGAGAAAATGAAAAGGAAAGCGGCCTTTCTGAGGGGCAGACGGGGCCATTAGCACATGGCACTATCAGAGCGCGCCGCTAAGAGCCAATAGCGGAGCAGTGAGCGCCTCGCTGCCTCCAGAAAGCGGGAAACAACCTCCAGACCCCGCGTCGGGGAGCGAGGGGAGGCTAAAGACTGATCTGAACAAACTTGATTAGGCCAACTCTACATTTCTCTGCCCCCCTTTATTCCTCCCTCTGATGCTCCAACCCCCACATCGCCGCGGCGAGCTCCCTGACAGCTCGGGGAGAGCCCCACTAACTCATCCCCACATCGCAGACGCCCCGCTTGGTTTATTCGCTGCTAAATTGAGTCGTAAAGACTTGTAAAAATAACGACGGGAGTGGACGGTTGGCGTTCGCATGGGTCCCAGGTGGGGTGTTTGTCGGCCCAATTAGGAGGAAAGGGACGAGCGCAAAAAGACGTTTGGGTACGTACGGCTGAAAGGTAAAGGTGCGTCTTAGACCTTGACCCTCCCCACCTCCAACTAAAAAAGGTTAACTTTAAGGCGATAAATCCCAGTTAGAGCAAATCAATCCTTCATATTCTCTTCTTTCACAGGTTTCGCTTATTAACCCCTTCAGGATTGATTTCTCCTCCCGTGGCAGTTAACCCGTGTTTAACAAAGGCGCCAAAGTAGAGGGAGTGCTAAATTCAGTCAGGAGCGATACAATTCATTAGTTGTAATTTGGCGACTGTGTACCTCATAAATCACGCTCTGCCGGGTGGTAGCTCTGCACCACCGTACTGTAGCAGAATAATGCGGGCTTGATCTGCAAAAAAATCCTTTCTCCCTGAAGCACAATTGCAGACTCTGCAGCACAATAGAACCACACACACACAAAAGGGACAATGTAAGTTATGCGGTGCTGCTAATATGCATCAAAAGTGTAAGCACTGAAAAATGTATAAGTCCTGCAGCGCTTAACGCCGCCTTTTCCTGGAAATATTTCACCCAGCTCTAACTCCTCATTTGCAGGCGGTTAGAGTGTGATGGAAGCATTTAATATACAGAAAAAAGTTGACTGCCTCCGCTCGAGCTGTCGGGATGTCGGCGGACGGTGCTTGCTGCAAAGACCCCGAGAGTTGCGGTGACTCATTTGTGCACGGCTGCGTGCTGTCAAGTAGCTCGCGCTTCCATCTCATTCAGGACCCAGTCGTGTGTGAAGAAGGGATCTGCTCAGTGAGCCGCTGATAAAAGCTTTACCTGCTGCCTGTGTCACTGCCGATGTCTTGTTCCTCGCCTGCACTGAGCTTTTGGACAAGTGACAGTGGTTTCCACTCAGCGGCTGCGCTCTTCTGACTTGAAAGTTGCTGTCTGCAAAGCAGAAACGCCAGTATCTTTGAGGAATTAGCATGCCTGTGGATGGTACCTTGACATGTACCACCCACCCAAAATCTTGTTGAAGGCCAGACACTCACCATGGCAACTGTAGTCCCAGTTCTTAAGTTTGATGGGTACACTGTCTAACAAATCTGAATTATCTTTGGTGGAGGAGGTTGAATGTAAAGCAACCTAATAATGTAGCTATGGGCAACTTTGCAAGCAGTTTTTTGCCATCTTAGAGTGCGGCTGAACCTTTCCATCCTCTTAAAATGTCAAAATGACGTACTTTAACCAAATTAACACCATAAACAAGAGGTGGACACAGAGGGATGCATTCCTGCATGTTTTCCAACATATCCTGCTTGGGCATGTTCTAATTGGCTGGACACACCTGAACCATGTAATCAGGTATTAGTAGGGCAAGGATATCTAGAAATCATGCATTGCTCTCGAGGCCTGGAATTGCCCACCCCCGGCATAAACTCAAGATTGCAAGAAAACACCGGCAGGAGTTTAAAGGCTTTTTTCAGATCAGTTATCTTTTGGAAAAAAGATACAATATCATGATTAACCAGAGCCATAAGACATCCATCCATCCATCATCTTCTGATCGGCCGGGACAGAGCGTGGGGGAAGCAGTCTAAAGCAAGGATGCCCAGACCTCCCTTTCCCAGGTCACTTCCTCCAGCTCCTCTGGGAGAACCCCAAGCCACTCCCAGGCCAGCTGAGAGACATAGTCTCTCCAGCGTATCCTGGGTCTTCCCCCGGGCCTCCATCCAGTGGGACATCCCTGGAACACCTCTCGTCCAAGAGGCATCTGGACCACATGTCTAAGCCATCTCGACTGTCTCCTCTTGATGTGGAGGAGAAGCGGCCCTTGTGCTATCCTAGGCATGTTTACATTAAAACTAGAGTCATTTGGACTCCACAAGACAGCACACTGAGCTTTTTTCAAGGATTGTTTAATCGTCACTGGTTTTCCATGGCAGATATAAAATCCTGTCCACCTTTGTCATGGGAGAGATCATACATCAATATCAGGGCCCATATGAAAGCACAAGGGTTAAAAATCTTATGTTCTGTCATCAAGGGTGATACATCATATTCCTTATAGAGAAATTACTTTTTCACATCGAAGCAGGCAAACTTAAGTAACTTTTTATATAAACATGTTGTTTTTACTTACATTTGCCTAAGAAATCACCAAACTTTGTGAAGTATTCACAAGACTAATGTACGTTGCAAACTCCTATGACCTACAAATTTCACTATCCTGTGGTGTCCTTACACTACACTCATTACTAACATATTAGTCAAAACTGCTCTAATATCTGAATATTAACTGTCTGTGGGCAAAAGATGTGAAAAGCCAACAAATTCTCACTCCCGACTCGCCATACATGGATACATGGTTCACGCCCCCTCAGGATCATTTTCTGACAATTTGGCTGTCCCCAACTCATCGTTTTTTGACGTGCTGGCTGTTCACATTAAATCATAGGTCCTCGACCCTCAGGACACGGTATCAGGTGCGGAACCGGTACTCGGTTAAGGTACCGGTACTGGTCCGTATCTCCATGGTTGGGGACCCCTGATTAGAATACTGTATATATTTTTTTCCTGTCTGTGGCCTGGTACCAATATGCAGTCCTGGGATGGCTACTGGTTTTTGGCCTGATGTAATGGAAACAGTCAGCATGTCATAAAATGATTGGTTGTGGACACCCAAAATGTTAAAAAGTGACTCAGAGAGAGGGGGCCCAAACCATACGTCCCGGTATGACGAGGTGGGTGTAAGAACGTGTTGGAAAAGCACTCTCTAGCTGCTTGTAGAGTCCACATGATTCTTTTTTTGGAGGGATAGGGTTCAAATAATTAAAAATATATTTGACACACCTGCATGTCACTTACTTTATCTTTTCTTACCTTTGTGTGTTGCATATGTCCTTAGCAGCATGTCAACAAAATAGATGTATAAACATTGTCACAGAGAAGTTTATGACCATTATACAACCCATATATAACCCTAAAAGCAGTTGTGACGAAGCCAAACGAAGCAATTCCAGTTATAGGCAGGATGGGAACCTAGAGATTACGTTAAGTGTTAGAGGTAAGTGGATGACCATTTGATGGGTATTTTAGGGGTTGCTGTGAAAAAAACCTTGAAAACATATATGACTTGAGGAAAAATGGCTTCCACTTGGTATTCAGAAAATAAAAAGTAGACAAAACAATGATCACAAGTCAGTTTATTCCAGTCTTTCCCATACCAGCTGTGACGACACCAGCATGGGTTTGTAGCCTGATTTTTTTTTCTTTAATCCCACTTGTTCACTGCAAAAGAAAAAAAAATCTGACAAATGGGACTGGTAGGTTCCTGCATTCTGCTTCACTGACTTGCAACAGAAAACAATCATCTTAGCCAGCGCTCAGTCTTCAAGCGCACTGACAAACCCTTAGATCATTCTCTTGTATGCTTCTGTGCCAAAAAGGCACCACAAAATGAAATCTCTCAGATATCTCAACAATCCAATCCCCTGCTTGTCCACAGAAGATCAAGAGGCTCTAGAGACCTGCTGATAAACTGTAGTCAGGTAAGAGAATGGGAACCCATCCGTGATTTTGTATCCCTCACAATCACGTAACATACCGGCACCTTTGCCAAGAACATTTCTCTCCGGTTTTGGAGCAATTTTTATTGATCTGATAAGGTTAAGTAAAGTTCACCGGATCACTTCAAAGTGGAGTGCCGATGTTTGTTTAGGCAGAGTGAGCCTGCTTCTCTTTGAGGATCAAAGCGATGACAGCTGAAGACGACAACGTCCGCAAACCTGCGATGTCTGCAGACAAAGCAGCCTTATCACATCCCAGGAATCGTATTTATTTCTACAATTTCTTTTTCCTGGCTGAGATGGTGGCAAAACTCCGCTCTGGACATCTGTGATGGCAGCTGACAGACCAGTTAGGGAGATTTTCTGGACGCCCACAGAGCCTCGGAGCATGAAGAAAACAAAAAGCATAAAAAAGAAAAAAAAGGAAGTCTCAGCTCAGCGGAGACGTACCGGCCTTTTGGTTTCTTTTCTCCGTCGGTGGAGGTGGGGGGCACACAGGTGCCGAAAAAGCAGAGTATCATCCTGAAGTTGAGAAACAATTCAAAAGAGCCTGTAATATTTTCGACACTTTAAAATCTTTGATTTAATCTTGAAGTGACTCTTTTTATCCTGTGTTTCCATGGAAACCAGTGAGGTTGGGATAGGGGAGACTAAGCAGGGGGGGCTGATAAAGGGAGGAAGGGAGAGTAGGAATGGAGAAGTGATGAGGAAGAGGGGGGAAGGTTGGTTCAGCAGTGGAGGGGAGCGGTAAAGGATTAGCGGTGGAGGAGAGTGTCTTGTCCCGGAGATTTCTCTCCCGCTCTGGTTCAAAAACTCCCTCCCATCACCTCCGCGTCCTTGGCCCGCCTGCTCACAAAGGTATTTATCGGCCTTCGTTCCATTAATTATCATCCAATTAGCTTCCCCCACGGTGGAACTGCTGCAATCCTGCAAAGTGTCAAGTCCTGTCCACTTAGCGGCAAACGTCTTTGCCGGTTTGCGCTGAAAGTTTTCCTAAAGCATCCCTCTGCACACCGAAGCATCCATTAAGACGCCATTCATCTCTGGGCTCGTACGTGAGCTGAGGCTTCATTTGCTGCTTGGACGATTTGTCACTAAACAGCTATTTTAGCTAATTAGGAAGGCAGCTTAGCTTTGTGTATTTGATGTCATTTGCGACTTTCATGTCAGGCTTATTAACGCTCCTTACACTCCTCGCGGACCGCTCTCATTCAAAAACCCTCTGAGGGCAAAAGTTTTCAGCTACTTTTGCGGGAGGGGAAGGCGTCTGACAGGCCCAGAGTACAGCTGGCTAATTGGTTCGCTTTGAGACCGGCCCGCTGAGCTGTGGGCAAGGACGGGCATGTGGCATCGCTGACTTGTTAGCACGGAATTAGCCTCTAAGAGTGAATTAGCCTCGCTGCCTCCGGCCACTAGCCATCACGCGTGGGGGGGCTCTGCACTCGGAGAGAGCTCTCACCCCTCTCCGCGAGTGCAAAAAACAAACAGACATTTGCAGCGTGCAAGCGCACACATGGATGCATCCTCCACACAAGAAACTCATTAAGCCTATAGCTGGAGACTAAACACCCCCAGAGCTTTAGGCTTTGTGCTTTGCATTCATAACAAATCAAATTCGAGTTTCTCATAACAGGCTCCTCCACTCTGTAGTCATAAACCCCTCCTGCCTCCATTAAAAGAAGGGGGGAAAATACCCCGCCTGTCCTCGTGGGTAACAAGCATATTTGCTGGATGAATGCAGACAGTAAGTATGTTAATGTGTGTACAGGCGGGTCTGTGGTGGTTCTGTGTGTTGGGAAGGAGGAGGGAGGTGTTCTGTGGGCTGAGAGGCTGAGTCTGCAGCACATCATCCCACACACCAAGCACAGTGCCTGAGGTTGTTGATGAGTTCTTTAGCCATGCTGGGTGGACCCCCACCCCCACAGTAGAGTATGCTGACAGAGCAGCTGCTGACATGGACTGAAACACACACACGCACACACACTGAAGGCTGCTGTTCTTTGATCAGGCCCCGTACCACGGTTCATGGAGGAGAGGATGCCGATGTTTTTAAGGTGACGGGGTGTCTGTGTTTGCTCGTGTAAGAGGAGTCTGTCAGCTGTCACTTAGATATGGGTCACGACTGGCGAGTGTGTCTGCCGTGTTACACTTCGAGGTGGCATTTTGACGGATTAGCTTTCGCCCTGTCACATAATTATGATAAAGGGAAAAAAAAGAGGTGTGTCTTCATTTCTTAGGGCGCTTTCGGATCAGACAAGTCTGGCTAACTCCATTCGCTGTGTCGTGACTGGCTAAAAAGTTGTCCATCTTTTTTTAGTTTGCTTTCACACTGCACTTTTGAGAGTGGACCAAAGTGCCTGGACATGTCATGTAGTTATAACTAGTGCTGTCATGCAATTCATTTTTTTGAGTAATAAATAAATAATAACATATAATTTATTAATCTAATTCATCTATTTTAATCTGACCTGATAATAGCTGTGAAAATTCTCATTTTGAGGTATTTTATTTAACCTTTAAATTGTGTTTGGGTCAAAATGGACCCGTTCTCAAGTTTAAAAATGTGTTGATTTTGAACCAAACACAATTTACGCATCAAGCATTTATGACATTGTTGTCCAGTATCCATCCATCCATCCATCCATCCATCTTCTAAATTAAGTAAAAGTTTACAGTAAAAGATTAAATTACAGCTAAAAAATGTGGCTTCATATTAGGGCTGGGCGATAAAACGATAATTATTGATATCGCGATAGAACATTTTTTCGATAGAAGAATGAGTCCATCGCGATAGACTTTTATTTTGAAGGGTCCACAAATAACACTTGCTAGCGAACAGTTTCTCCTATTTGACGAATAAAAGTTAGAGAGTTAGTCTCCACAGGGCGAGTAAGTGTTTGTATCTAATTATTGTGTTTATTAGCTCTCATTTCGGTCATTTTTTGGACTCCACTCCGCGTCCGTCGTCTGCATGAAAGATAAACAAACGCGCACGAGCCGCAACCCCCGCTGCAGCTGCGTACCTCGCGCCCCGCGCGCTTTATTACAATCAATCGTCTGTCCACGCCGAATGCATTTGGGGTAAAATTAAATTACTGTACACTGTATTAGTTTTAACAAGCGTCAGATTTGATGTTTGTCGGTCATCAGAAAGTCTGTTGTTGAGTGTGGAAGAAGCTTCCGTCAAAACTTTTCTGGAACTCTTCGTGAAGAACGCGGATACCGAGAGATTGATTTATTTTGAAGAGCTGAATAAAAACATCGGTACACATCTCCGTGTCGGAGTTCAGGAGACCTTCCATTGAGGAGCGGCCGCTGTCGCACTCCTGCACCCAGCTGGCAAGAGCCGACAGGTAGAGCTATGGCAAGCCGTTAGGGTCAAAATTAACCAGAAAAAACGCGGGTATGGCAGTGCGTCACCTGGACAAGTGCTATGGTTAATAATATTTATTTGACATATTTAAATGTTGCCACAGTTAGTTTCAATACAACAATTAATACCAAAAATAATGAAAGTTTAATTTCAAATTACAGTTGTCTGTCTCCAGACATGTACATGTAATCAAAAAATACATGTTTTGTTTATGTTCAAAGCTCAAAATGAGTGAGTTAATGCTTTTAAGTACTTTTTTTTAAACATATATTTTTAACTAAAAAAAAAAAAGTAATTTTAGGCTTTTATCTTCTTTTTTCTTGTTGTTTTTTTTTACTTGTTACTGATCCGAAAAATGATCCAAACTGTGACCTTAAAGCCGTGACTCGATCCAAGCGGTGTGTTTTGTGATCCGTTACACTGCTACTAAATACAACAAAAATAATTTGTAGTATAGTAATACATTTTTATTATATGAACCCTGAAAACATTACAATTTATTTGTAGACTTGATGCTTTGTTTTTTTAATGGAACTGAAGAAACAGTTTTGTAGTCTAATATAAATAAATATAGTCAAATATAGTTATTTGGTTTATATCGTGACCAATATCGTTATCGTGCAATATGTAAAAAGCTATATCGTGATATAAAAAATCCCATATCGCCCAGCCCTACTTCATATGTTTTTTTAATTATTATTTTACCAGATTTCCAACCTTGACTTTTACACCACTAAGTTTTTTTTCATTTTTCAATCTTGAACAATTAATAAAAAGTGAAAAACAAAAACCTTAGGTCCAGAGTGCTCTAATTGAACACATAAAAAAAAAATATCATAAGTTGACACACTATCTTACAGTTTATCACAACAGCATGATAACAGAAAAGACATGAGTGATTTTGTAGTTTCATTCAACCTGATTATTATGAAGACTGGGATGCAGCAGGAGAGAATATACAGTAGGAAGGAGGAGACGAGACACAAGGAGGAATTGAACAATTTAGACTTTATTACTTTGAAACAAACTGTGGCTGCATCATCTCAAAAACAAGCGGTAAGAGGTGAACTCTCCGTCTTTATTGCTATGATTCACATATGGCGATCTGCATGTCTACCACTTTCCTCCAATACAACACAGCGAGGTTGATGTAGACGCAGCTGCCGTTACCATGACAATGCGGTGCACCATGTATCAAATAGTTTGGTTTTGACACATTTTGGTTGCACAAAGAGAGTTGAACCAACAACCCTTGACATCACCCATAGAACTTTATACCACAAATCAATAAAGTACCAAAAATGTGTTTTTAGGTAGAACAAAGTAAAAGGAGAGTTTTCTTGAGTCCATTCCTGGCTCCAGCTACAATAAAGTAAACAAACAAATTCCTATTACTTAATACATTTTATTTTGATTAAAAATAAAACGGTAATATGGAGACCTCACTCACTTATAGAAAATGCAAGAAACCTGTGTTCACCTCCCAGGCCGTGCAATGAGCTTAATACAGTGGGAGTCCTTAGGATAGACCCTTCATGCAGTGTTGTCCAGAGTAAAAACTCTCTGCCAAACCACCTGTGAAAATCAGTGAAAGGTGATTTGCTGTTGCGAAAACTGAAAGGTAAATAACAACAAGACACTCACAGAAAAATCAACCAATAAGCATCCAAAAAGTTTTGACCATGAAGCTTATTCATCTTAGGTGTAAAGTTTGATTTTTCAGCATGGGAGTCTGTGGGAAATTGCTGCCTTCTAAAACCAGGTCATTTGAGGAACTACAACTTTTGATACCCTTAGATTGGCTTTAGAGGACTGTCGTGTGACCTTTGTGCTATCTTAGGCATGTTTACATTAAAAATTGGGTCATTTGGACCCCACAAGACAGCGTTTTTCACCTTCACTGGTGTCTGTGGCAGACATAAAATCCTGTCCACCTTTGTCATGAGAGGGATCACACATCAAAATAAAGGTGGGGTCATCTGGTCCCCATAATAGAACACACCTATGACATAGCTTCAGCAACGTTTAAAGTAAAACTAGAACAAATGTAAGATTTTCTCTTCATTTATGGTGGTTGGCTCCAACTAATTTCTGTTTTTTTAGCCAAGAAGTCAAACTAAAAAAATGATCTGAAAAACCCATTAAAGAATAACAAACTGATAAGAAAAAACAATTTTACTACTTCCAGCTAAGAGCCTTGGTCAACTACGGCTACTCCAAAGAAAAAGAATCAAAGTATTTTTGCTCAAAGGCATTTTTCTTCCAGTGGAGCTACATTTGTAATGAAAAGCTACTTCCAAATGTGAATACAAAGTGTGGACCCAAGATTGGATTTCTAATAGCTTTAAAATCAATCTGACTACACCTGACTCCGGCATCAGGCGTAACATCAGCCGCAGATGTTATTGATGATGCTTCCGGGTGTTTAAAGTGCAGACAAAAGATAAAAATATCAATCACGGCCCACAGAAACTGTCCAAATTCACTTGAAGAGCTGACATGAGCAGGAAAATTGCACATTAAGCCCGAGTCAGTTCAATCCGTTTGGAAAAAAGTGAAAGTAGAAATGTAATCAGGAAACGGGGGTCTTAAAAAATAAAGCATCATCGAGGAGAGGAGTTTATGAATAAATCCTTGGTAATCTCGGTTTCTGCTGATGCTGTTCGAACTTTTCTGACGCCTCGGCGGCTGCACAGACAAACGCATTTATTGTCCTGGATGTGGCATTAGTTTGGAGGAGCAGGTGTCTAAAACATGAAAAAAGGAGGTCATTAGGCATGCTTAGATACAAGCTCAATGGAAGGGGGGGTAAACATGTCCTTAAAGGACTGATTACAGTTCTGACCTTTCATCTGATGGCTCACTAATTGAATCGTGCGGTAAACAGATGATGATGGTAGTAGCGACAATGACGATGATAATGAAGGAAAGACGCCTTTTTCCCTTTTTTTCCTACTCGTGAAGAGGAGGTAATAGTGGTAATTGTAGCTTAAATGGAGGGCACTGAAGGAAAAGTCCAAAGACGACATGAATAATCCAGGAAACGGCAAGATAAAGGCAGAAGCCACGAGCTCGCACTAAAATAGAACTTCCCTCACAATTAATACTGACACCGAGTGAAAATGATCATTATGGGGAACATATACAGACCATTAGTAATTTCCAATGAGCCGCCGAGCTCAAAGGTAATGGCGCTGGAGGCAGGCAGAGCATGAATTTTTAAAAAGTTTTCTTACAGTAAAAAGGGAGAAATAATAAAAAAAAAAAAAACCTCAAACAGAGCGCAGAGTCGCTCCAACCGCTGCCTTTTTGATGCCACGTGGCGCAGAGGGGTGAAATGATTGACATAATCAGAATCATAATAATTGCCACGGAAATAACACTGCCAATCAGGCAATCATGTCGGTGTGCAGGCTATGGTAATTGGAAAACATGGTGACTGACAGTATCTGTGCGAGCTGTCCCCACAACACCTGCTGAATTCGAGCGAGGGATAACGCCGACAATGCCCCCCACCCTTCCACCCCAGCCTCCATGACCCCAAACTGGATGAGGCTGGAACAGAAAATGGCCTGAATAGATGGAGGACAGAGAAGATGAACGGAGTTAAGACCGAGCTATTTGGTTTCTCTTCATCTGAAAGATAGAAAGTAAAGCAAATTCCATTTATACTCATTTGTTATAAGTTTAGTCCTTTTTTTTCCTAACATATAACCCCAAAAAAACAGTTTAGTTCATAGTTTCTTCCAGTCTTAAAGTTTCTCTATGCTCTAAATGTTGCAATAGAATCTCATCATCATCACATGAACGTTGAGGGAGGTACCTCTATCCATTTTCTAAACCAACTTAAGTCTCTGGGTCGTGGTCGTTGGCTCTCTACGTTAGCCAACCCACTGGGTTGATGTCAATGTGTGTAAACACAGGTGGGGCTACCATGGAAACTGCAGGCAAACCCAATTGGGCGCTACATTTTCTGCACACTTTTAACCCTTGTGCTCTCTTATGGGGTCCAGATGACCTCCCTCTTATAATGATGTATGATCCTTTTCATGACAAAGGTGGAAAAAGATGGATACAATTTTATGTCTGCCACGTTCACCAGTAAGAGATAAAAAAAAAAAAAATCCTTAAAGAAAAGTAAAGCGAGAAGGGAAGAATTCGGATTGGGCCATTGACTTGTTTGTAACTTGCTAAATGTCAGCCAAATTAGAAGTTTCGGCCATATTAGCCTATTCACAATACACTTTTAACTCCCAACCATGTTTGGAACATGTAAAAAAACACATTTGTTTGCAATGCAAAAAAATAACTTAGCGTTACTGTGACAGCGTTAACTCTTAAACTTGCTAGAAAGACGGTCAGACACCGCTAAACAATCACCGCGTAGTATTCCCTATAACACCTCACCTTGTTAATAACACGGACCAATATTACCACACATTAGCCTATCTACAGTAACACCCAATCTTGCTTGTAGCACATATAAAAACACAATCCAACACTGCTATATGTTAGCCATGTTAGCATACTCCCAATAAGACCTAACCTTTAAAAACGCTAGTATTTTGACAAAATTATATCAACATCAGTAAGTGCAACCAGAATTGATCCACCCGGTGCTCTGGATAAGGTGCATTTTAACTTTTTTGAAAAGAAAAAAAGGCTTTTAAGTTCACCTTTTATTGTGGAAAACAGGGTCGTTTGGTTTAAATCAAGACTATTATATTCTTTCATTTAAAGAGCTGAACAAATCGTTCATCCAGGCTGTCTAAACCAAAGTTTTTACTCCAAAAAATACATTCTTTCTCAAGTTATTGACCTGCTTAATCCTGCTATGGCGTACAGGCCACATATGAATCTTTTTATCGTACCAATATTGGGCAATGACTTTTAATAATGCATCTCTCTATTTTCTAAAATTAAATTACTCTCTGTGCCTCCCTCTTTGTCACCTGCCCTCCACACTAAAGACTCCGCGGGAATCGTCTGCACAGCAAACCCACTGTGGCCTCAGGTTGACTCAACCTTAAGTTCACCCCTCTCTCACACCCCGTTTTCCTCGCCACACTAATCTCCCGGGTGCATTTTACTACACACGGCTCGTTGTTTGTCTCAGGCTCGGGCTCCCAACCTAAGGGCAGGTAGCAGTAATGGGCTATACAGGAAACAACACGGAAAGGCAGGACCCTGTTGTGTAGATCATAATGAAAATAGGAAGGAACAGACACTGGGGTACACACAGACGCACACACAGGCAAACATATTTCTCCGGGAGCCACGGGGGAATCAAATCTCCCCGTGGCTTAGAAATGCTTTCTTGTGCAGAAACATGCCAGTTACTTGATTTTCCAGGCTTTTATGTAAAGTGGTCGTCTCGGTCCTCCCATCACGGAGGCTCCACGACTCAGGGTGTCTAAATATAAACACACTTCTTTTTTCTCCTTTCTTGTCTAAACGGAGGTAACAGCAGGGAAAAGGTGCCTCTCAGTGATGCGTTCTAAACTGGGGCTAGAATTGCACTTTGAAACACAAAATTCCAACACTTCCAGGCAGGAATTTGTGACAAAACTGAACTGGCTGTGACAGCCTTTGTAAAGTGTGAAAACACTGAGCGTGTGTGTGGGCATATGTGCCCACATGAGTGATGGAGCGCCCTCACCAGACTCCCAAGCTAGCGTAACTGTGTGAGTTTCTAAAAAAAAAAAAAAAAAGCAAAAAAATGTCCAACAAAGCAAACAGTTTTGCATTTTTTTCCCTTTTTGCTAACTCCTCATGCCCACCGAGCTGATTCTCTCCCTGTTTTTCTTTTTTTTTTGAATAAAAATTGTGCCATTTTTTTTCCTTCTCCCACGTTGCCATGACAATTGCACCACGCTGCATAAAAATCTAATTTTTCTGTTGTTTTCCACACAAAAGTCACAAAAAACTGCTGTCACTTGCAATCCTTTTTTTGTTTTTTTACTTTTGCATTCCACAAAGGCGCTAAAACATCATTAGGCCTCCAATATTAAACAAAAATGTCCTCACGCTTGATCATTTGCATTTTCAGAGTGCTGCTGTGCACAATAACAGACTACTAAACAGTCAATCAATGAGAAAATAAAAGTTAAGTATTAAAGTAATGCAATTTATTCATCAGAACAGGACTGTGGGAATAGAATTTGTTTTGGGGTGTTTGTCATTTTTCCAAAAGCGACAGCCCAATGAGAGATGAGCCCAAAAAAATGACGCTTGCTTCTCTTTTTTCCTTCAGTGATCAGTGGCCCTACATGTAATTTATGTGAATAATTGCATATAATCTCATTTATTTATGCAGATAAAACTAAGAATGCAGTTTAATGAAGACAGCCTTGACAATTTCAAATTTATCACACGGTTTTATTTAAAAATCTGCTTTTGACAAAAACGGTTTCTTTCTTGTGCTGACTCTTCATATTTATGTCACTGTCAGTAGACACTGGTGTGAAACACAGGTGGTCTGCCCCCGATGCAGCGTAATAACACCCTTATATGTTATTATCATAAATATTGATGTTGCAATATAACCCAGACCTTGCCCACATACGTTCCCCGGCTCAGTAAAGGTCATGTGATGTCTTGCCATCAAATCCGCCATGAAACTGATTATCACCACCACCTCGTCACACCTTGAATGCGGGGAAGGCCGAAATACGACACACTGTGTTTTGATCTTCCGTTTGTTTTAATTCCGTCAGCGGCGAGCAGACGGTTAATGCAATGATTGGTTGAAATGTAAAATGTGACCTTTCCGGAGGAGTGCCAGCGCCATTAACTAAAGGTCAAGGCAGACAACACATTTAATTTTGACCACGGCTCTGCCGACTCTGACCGAGCGGACACACAAACAAACCCACCAACAGATTCATCCGCTTCTTGTCGTTCAACAACACTGACGTCTTGGAGCCCGAACGTTTCCCTCATTTACATCGAGATGTTCAAACTGTTTTATGAGTTGTGTGTGTTTCTAAGTTTAACCAAAAAAAAAAAAAACATTTATAAACTTTACTAAACTGTGGAGGAAAGTATTTTGTGTTTAAAGGTAAGTATCTGTTGTAGTTGATACTAACCATCCATTCATTTTCTTCTACTCATCTGGGACAGCGTTATGGGGGCAGCAAAGTTGCCCAGACTTACCTCTCCCCTGCAATTCCTCTAGGGCGAATCCAGAGGTGTTCCCAGGACAGTCAAGGTGCAGTCTCTCCAGCGTGTTCTTCTCTGGGGTCTCCACCCAGTGGGACATGCCCCAAGCACCTTCCCAGGGAGGCGCCTGAGTTCAATATGCACCAGGAGCAAGCCCGATTTAGCCAACCATGCGAACCAAGCTCCAGCTCTGTTCATAGAGATACTGGAAGGCTTAGGATGACTTGCTGGACCCCCTGCTCACAGAGCACCTTTCATGGGGTGGCAGTTACTTTATTTACTAATAAACAAACACATTCACACACCAATGATGAGGCCAAACAGTGGCACCAACCTATAACCACCAGGAGCAATTTGGGGTTCGAAATAACTGGGCAGGCAGTGTGGGAACCAAATCTGCAATCTTCTGATCAGAGGTCGTACACTCTATCTCTGCACCACGAATGTGTATGAATCCTCCAACACCCAATGGAGACTGTTGCTAATGCCTCTTTAAAAATTTCTTGTAAACCGTAATAGGTCACAGGGTTGGACTTTAGTCCTGTACCCAAGTTTTGATTAGCATCAGCTTTGGCTAGCTAACATGCATTGCTAAGAGATGAGTCAGTTTTATTGGGTTCTATTAATACGTTGACTTTTTAAATTCCATAATAACCTTTTATCACAATTATCTTTTATGTAGCACTTTTTTAAAGTTCTGTTTTCCACTTTTTAAATTCAGAGAAAGTCTGATTTCTCTCTTGCTGTAACGGTAGCGAGTAACAAGCTAGCCGTTGCTTCACGTCAGTGATTGCCAGCCAAGGCCTAATGACATTGCAAAATGAGTGTCAATGAGATGCTAATTGTCAGCACTTATCATACCACACCGCAGCATTTTTTTAATCTAAGAACTTCACAATCTGCATTAATTATACACATATGATTTCTCAGTACTTCTGACAGCACGAGGAGTCCTCTGAAGTTTCTGAGCGGCTCTCTGTCTGGGCGGTTTTTGACCTGAAGGCCCTGTTAGCACTCATGACATTGGCATGCTCCGGCTGGTGGAGATAATGGAGCAAAGGGACGACCTTTATGATGAATTAATAATTGATAGAGTAATTGGGTTGGCCTCTTCCTGGGCTCAAGCAGCTAAAGGTTTTGCCTTGTGCCGCTCATAGAGGGCTATTATTCTGCAGTGTGTGGCCAGCAAAGGGCAAACAGTGGATCAAATATTCACCATGGAGAACACACACACAATTATCCTCGACTTAATGGGGCTGAATTCACAAAAAGTCTTTGCTAAATGCAGCCATCTGGAGCTGACCGTTGTTCCTGGCGGTCACCTTGGAGGAGTTGGTCAACATCGCTGCCGTGGAGGCGACAGTGCTGGAAATTATATTTCATCTCGCTTTGTCAATAAAGGCCCAGGATGCGATTAAATATAAGACAGGGGGAAGGTTGGTCTTTTCACAGCAATAAGCGCAGATAGCACTCGCCTTGAATTGCTTGATGGGAGATCATCATATAGAGGGGCCGCTCCACTTACATCTGAAAGTGTTACTCCTCCATCTGTCCTCCCTCTTTCAGTGTGTGTTTGACATATAAATAAATGTGCCCTGCCATCTCCTCTTAACTGCTGTCAAAGCCTGCTTGTCCGTTTTTGACAACGTGGCTTTGCCATCCATTAAGGAGCCATTATGTTAAAGATCTTCTGTCTTTGATTTGATGTTTGCTGTGCAGCTAAAATCTCAGCAAGGTCAATCGAAGTCTGTTGTTTAGTGACTCTGAGTGCCTTGCAGGTTTTTATAACAGGCCTTAAGGACACTAATGGTATGTCAGGGATGATGAGCTCTTCACTTTTGAGCCCCAACATATGTGGGTTTTTTTCTGCCTTTCCAGAACAGATGGAGAGAAAAGGCATTTCACCTTGCTGACGGCGAACACATTCCCAACCATGACTGACTAGTTTGTATTCGCATGATAGACTGATGTTTGTGTCTTTTGAGTGTGATGTTGTCGAAAGGGTTGAAGGAAAGTCAGACTAGGGATTAGAGAAAAGAGAAAAATGATCAGAGGAATCTCTTTAGGACGAAGGGTAAGGGGATTTTTAAAACATAAAACAATGTGAAAATGTTCCTTCTTTTATTACAATGCATAATTTGAATATTTTAAGACGCGAACAATGGATGGATGGATGGACATTAAAGGGCTTTAGAACATTAAAAAAAAAACAATAGAAAATCCCAAAAAAGGAAAGAAAACTCTATGGGTGGCAATTTATATCTTAATTCCATAGAACAACAAACAAATATTTATCTTTTGTCTTCTTTTTTTTTTTTTCTTGGGTTTATTCCAGGTTAAAGCGTATCAATAATAATAAAAATACATAATAATACAGGTCATTACATTTAGGTTTTTTTTTATTTTGGTTTTCTATTTTTCCCTTGTTGCACTCTGTGGAAAACTTAAAGAGGTTGTAATGGTCCAAACTGCTCATGGGGATCCAGTAATATTAGTGCAAGAAATAATATAATGTACTTTATTAAGTGGAAACTCAATCAAAATCACCCTAAGCTACAACATAAAGTAAAAATGTTTGTAATAAAAAACAAACCATTCTTAACGGATGCCTCTGTTCAACATACTGCATTACCTGCATTTTCTCAGCTTCTTATTGAAACATTTTTGCTTTTTTTTAATAATGGTTTACTACTGTTTCTGTTGTTCAACTTTTTTCCTCTCTAGAACGCATTGAACTGAAGGTGTTATGAGAAAAAAAAAAAATCCCTTTAGCCTCTAAAAAGTGAAACGAGCTGGTTACAAACCAGTTTCAAGAAGACATAGCAGAATCAGAAGTTATGCCATATTGAAGACTTCCACTTTTCAAAGTTTACTCAAGTTTTTCTTTTGGTTTGAGAAAATGAATTCATTCACTTCCAAAGAAATGCCAACAAAAATCTATTCCAATAGATGACATTTTATATACTTTACTACACAGAATAGAAATACATACAAAAACTTCAATTGTTATCACAAGAAATCAAAGATTTAAAATATTGTCTACACAAAATAACCATTTCTCTGAACAATTCTTCACAAATCTATACAAATCTGTGAGCATTTGTCTTCTGCTGAGATTTTCCATCTCACTACAGGTGTGCCATATCAAGATGCTGATTAGACCGCATGATTATGACACAGGTGGGCCTTAGACTGACCACAATAAAAGACCACTCTGAAATGTGCTGTTTTGTTTCATTGGGGGGTCTAGGGACTCAGGAAATCTGTCAGTATCTGACCACCATTTGCCTCATACAGTCCAACACATCTGCCTTATCCTTGATCCAGTTGTTGATTGTGGCCTGCAGAATGTTGGTCCACTGTGACGGGGCACAGTTGTTGGATATTGGCAGGAACTGGAACATGCTGTTGTATGCCAATCCAGAGCATCGCAAACATACATGCTCAACTGTTCTTCTTCTACTATTTATTAGTGTATGTCCATAAGATACAGTTGAAGGAGACTTGGTGAGAAATAGTGTTGGGTATTGGTTATATTTTCCAGAAACGATTTGATTCACAAGAGCCTGAATTGATTCGATTCTGATTTTTTCCAACTCTTTCGCCTCTTCAATTCAATTTTAAGTTTAAAAATGTATACACATTTGTTTAAAAATACATTAAAAATCTACTATTAAATTTGAATATATTTATATTTATCTGAAACAGTTCACATATTGTAAAATAATAATATTGTTAATAGCATACAGTGTTACATAAATTCGGTAAAGTTCTAACAAAAATATTCAGATCATTAACATAGTAAACATTGTTCTTCTTCTCCTGGAGGGCGTTTCAGTTTGGCCAATCGGTGGCGATCGCGCTATAAAAGTACACTTTGAAGAAGAAGACAACAACTTAAGGGGAAAAAAACCGAAGTTTTAGACCACAAATAGTTACTTTAAAAATCATGTCCTTGAAGAGTTTGAAAAATTAATTTCTGTAATTAAATAAAGATGTTCAGATTTAGTCAGCAATGTATTGTTTTGGTCAACCAAACATTAGCATTAGCTGTCTTATGGGAAACTCTATTGAACGTTTGCATCAAGGTAGCAGATTTTAGCTTTATGTTCTAGATCGATTTACATCTTTTGTGAATCAATTATTGATCCATAAAACTTAAATTGACTCAAATCGATAAATCAATTTTTTCAACCTAGCCTTAATGAGAAATGCACGAGATACAAATCTCCTGGGTCTTTCTCCAGGCTCTCTTTCACAGCTCTATTCCTATAGATGAAAGACATTGTGTCATTATGAATTTCCTATTCAAACAGTTCTCATGACTGGGAAGTAAAAGAGATGCCATTAATACATCACTACCAAATCCAAATCCCTTATGTGTCGTACACTGTTGTGTATTGTAGAGCCCCGAGACGGTCGTAGAATCTTGCGTACCTACATGTCAACGCGGGAGTTTTGAACATGGAAGCTGAACTCACAAGAGCCTGAAAGAGTATAAATGTGTTGGAATAATGACATTCATGTGACCATAGTGACTGTATTGGTGCACAACGGTCTCTTTAAAGCTCAGGTCAGTTCACTCTGGGCTGCAAGTCATTGTTTAATGAGTTTCATTGGACCAAACAGTAGGTTTTATGCATTCAGCCCTGAAGCGTCGGTCCAGCTTTAAAGTAAACATTATGTGAGATAGAATCAAATGTTTCATTTCTGTGCTTTTCTTTGATCTGGAGCCAGCTATAATCTGCTTTAATCTCACATTTCATTTCCTTTTATTTACTTTAACGGTGTATTTTCTTAAATACACTCATTCAAGTCGAGTGCGTCCTTTTTACAATCCCGCATATCTTTTGAAAAGCATTAATGAGTTTTTACTCAGACTCACTCTCAGTTAATACTTTATTTATAAAGATCTGTTGTGTGGTTTTGTTGCCCCCGTCTACTAGCCTCTCAGACATTATTTGCTGAGGTGTTGTTTCCAGCTGTGCAAGTACTCAACTAATCGCCCGAGCACACATCAGGACAAAGAGAAGTTTTGGCCGGTTTGCAGAGTGAAGCAGCTTAAGAAGCCCTTTTGTTTCATTTTGCATGTTTTAATCAACTTAGCTGTAAAATAATACACACACAGACTTTGTGTGTTTTCACTACACTTGGAAAAACAGCTAAAAATGGATTGCTTTTAACAAAAGTGTTGCAAACAGCCGAGGAGCTGAGACGTGCTCTTTGAAGTGTACTTCCTGAAGCTCAAAGCTGTGCGGCGGCGGCGGCCCTGAATGCTCCCTCAACGTCGTGACAACCAGCTTAAACGCAAATGAGCAGAGACAAGTCCGCCGTTTGTGGAAAAAAAAACAAAAAAATTTCTCTGGTCCCAGTCCGAGCCCCTCCTCCTCTTCGTCTTCCTTCACTGGGGCTTCGGTTAAAAAGCGCACGGAGTGATGTGCACAGCAGGTGAAATGAAACGGCGGTAAACGCACTGAAACCCCTCATCTCTCCACGCTGTCAGGGCTGACGGCAGATCAAACACGGGGATGTTGACGCGCCGACGAGATCGAGCGGGATTGTTCTGAATCGAGTGTCCCGTGCTGGATGGTGGGAGGCGATGCCGCCTAATTAGCTATTCCAGGTTTGTCCTTTTCGACGAAGCACGAGGGCAGGAGGGTCATGAGGACTCCCGCTGAGAAAAAAAAGAAAAGATTCTTTGTCACATCAATGTGACTGAACTCTGGTTGGTTCTAGAACTAGATGCAGCTTTATTTATGTGCCGAGCAGCAGATTAATAGCAACCAACCAGGTGGCTACCATGAGGCAGGAAAGCCATAAATGTAATTGCAAGAGGGCGACGTTTGCATTCAAAAATAAGCATCCACAGCTTGCTTTTTTGTACAGACCACAAAATTATAAAAAGGAGCCAAGAAACAACTGACTAATCCTGAGCAAACACAAGATCTGGGTCGTATTGACTTACTGTCAGTGTAATCCATATCATAACAATCTGCTCCAGCGCTGTGAAACAACAGAAAGCGTATTAGCTGCTTGTCTCCTGTGGGGGTTTTAGCTGACAGCAGCTTGAAGGGCTCCACGGAGTCATTTGGAGGAGTACCTGTGAAAGCCGTGCTATGCGAATCCTAATGTTGTTGCTGTCCGTTGGTGTGGAAAGATCAGTGCTTTCCATGTGGCACATTTGAAAAAGCACGAGTCTTTGTATGCATGTTTATAGCATGTGGTGTTCACACATGTCTGTCGTTACCCAATGCCAGCTCATGTACCTACAATTGAATGAGGAATGTTCCAAAATGTTGAAGTGGTGCAAATCTCACAATCACACTTGCTCTGGGCCTTTTCTGTCAGCTCTATTCTGATATATGAAATACTTAGTGTCGAGGAATTCTAGTCAGGGACAAACTGTAGCTATTATGTTTTCATCCATGACCAATTTTTAAATAGTTGGCACTAATGTGAAGTGAAGTAAAATGGACGCTCTACATAAAGATGCTTACATACCAGCCGCGTGCGGTGCGTTCAGGAACATGCTCTATGCGGTTTTATGAACGTTTGCTCAGACTGAACCAGCGCAGTCATGAAGGTAGCGGCAGAGAGGAGATTCTTCTTCTAATATACTTTTACTGTTCAATAGCGTTCCTCTGCAGACAATAGAGAGAACCTTGGATCAAAAAGTCTAAGTGGTGCAAATGCCGCACATCTTGCTTCAGGCTTTTTTTTGTTTTCACAACGCAGTTCTTTAAATGTCTGGGTGTCATAATAACCCGACCAGGTACAAACCGTATTGATTAATTTCTCTTTCGTGACGTGTTTGGCCTTTCCGGGCTTTGAAGTGGACGATACCCACACGCCACAATATCAGTGCGTGCCTGATTTGTACATAGAGCTCACGACTCGACACAGAAGCTATGGATTCTGGTGTGTGGGCGTTTACGCTGACTTTTCATTAAAAGCGGTCGCTTGGTTGCGTGCCGACGTGGCCGGTGTGTAAGCACCTTATTTCACTACTAAATCCAAATCCCTGTTGGTCAAAGTTAAACTAGTTTAACTTTTGATGTGCGTTCAATCAACGTTTTGTACGTAGAGCCAAAAAGAATTAACTCAAAAAGTGGCGCAGTGATGCAGTTTAAACCAAAAAAACTGAAACACACATAAATACGTTTACATAGACTTTTCAGTGAAAATTGTCGCTCAAAGGCGTATGTCTGAACCTGATGTGAACATAGCATAAGAGAACAGCACTGAGTGTGACATCACTAGTAGAAAATGGTTCTATTCTGGCATTGACAAAATGAAGTAAATGAAGTCGCTATTTTTTTCACAATCTTGGACATTGCCATGAACCACAGATTGTATTTCTATGACAACCACTCTCGCCAATCAGGAGAGAGCTTGTAGGAAGGCCACACCCCTAAAACTCGAAAGTGGGAGTCACAAAATCTGTCAAATGTTTTAATTGATGATGTGAGATCACATACTTTTATTGAGGCATCTTTTGCTCAGTTCATAACTTGAACTACAGAAAAAAATATCATGAAAAATTAAATAGGATTACCAAGAACATATTTAAAAAAACAATATCACAGAAGGAATGGTTATTCTGACAAATAGAATGACTGAGTTAACAGTCAGCTGTGTATATTTCTATAGAAGTCTATGGGATTTTGGCTTTCTGGGACCAGCAGGTACTTAATGATGGAGGGGATGGATCACTCTGACCAGTTCTCATAGACCAGCGGTCTGCAATCTTTAATGCAAGAACTATTTGAGCCAGTTTCTTACTGAGAAAACCCCAGCATGAGCAGCAAATTCCCACTTCACCTTTTAGGAAAAATACACTCATGCTGTGAGATCTCACTGGCAGATATCACAGTGCATGCATTCCGTCTAAGAAGTTGCAAATTATTTATATTTCTACCAGGTTTTTTTTAAAATCATTAAACATTTTGATTCATTTTTATATCAAAGTTACAAATTTCTTTTTCTTTATTGACTGTTTTGCATTCATTTCTTCGCTTTTAATTTCAGTTTAAGAAGTTTTTATTCTAATAAACGATTTCCATTTAATTGAAAATATTGTACCAACTATGTTTTATGTCTTTCAAGTAATTTAAAAAAGAGAAAATTACAAAAAAAAACATTCACTGTGATTAAAAACAATTGAGGTTCATGTCACATTAATCGCATTTACATAAAAAATATCAATATTGGCATCGATATCGACGATATTGGAACACCCAAAACCTCAGTATTGCCCGGCCCTACTTTTAATGGAAGAATAAGTTCCTTTCAAAATAAAATGCATCATGTGTCAAATGAGATCCTTTTACTGCTGCAGATTTACCCTTATTGAAATTCAAGAAAACCAATTAAAGATGGGATTTTCAATCATTATGACTTTAATGGGACTTTATTCATTGTCTCCTCTTACTGCCAAATATAAACATTAAAACTTTGGTGTGGAGTCCTTTTGTTTTTCAATGCAATATTATATTTTAGGTACTAGCTCTTAACAGGAACTAGACACTGCTGTGGAGCCGATGATCAGAAAATGTCATTTAAGCTCATTCTAATAATAAATCAACAAAAAAAAAAGTCAACATCAAGCTAACTCAAACTATAAACCCATTTTTTGTTTAAATTATTTGCATTTCTTTTCTCTATAGCCAAAGAGCCACAAAGAGGGGATGATGGAGGCATTTTAGTCCAGAGATTGCCAACCCCAGTTTTACAGTCAATGGTGCTTTCTCTGCCTGGGTTAACAGGAAGTAAACTTTGCAGGACCGTTTTTGCAGGAAACATTTGCAGGAATGTTTTTATTCAAAAATGACTTGAAAAAGTCACAGCAGTGACAGCCATCATTTTGACTCGTCTCTGGGTTGCTGTTGGCATTGTCCCTCTTCATGATAAACTTATAGACTTGACTGCAGTGCGTGAAACAACATATAATAACCTGTGAGGGCTAAAACACACAAAGGTCATTTCCCATCAGCCTCCTCCAATGACCCTCTCTGTATTCAGTGCCTCCCAGACTCTATGAGGGCCACCCGGCCAACCGAACAACCCACCCCGGGGGTTTTAATGAAACCTGCCGAGATCTCCCACTCCCTTCTGACCTGAGCAGGGATAATGGCAAGTGTAACAAGTCTGCCTCCGCCCTTGACACTAACCCGATCTCCACCTTGAAACCCGCAGATTTCACCTGCTTTCATCAGCTGAAGGCCAGTTCTGAGAGGCTAGCCGGAGTTTAGCGGGGGACAACGGCGGCGGGAAGGCAGCCTTAATCTCGGCTTTGTCACTAAATATCAAGAAGACTGCCAGGATAAAAGAGTGTGACAATGCAGGAGAAAGTGCTTCCAGAGGGGTGTTCATTGCATGTCGACTCTTGTTCCCCCGCCTTGCTCTGCCTCCCTCTCCGTCCATCCTTTTCTTGTTACACTCTGTTATCCCCGGTCTCATCCCTGTTCTTAGTTTTAATATCTTTTTCTCCGCCAGGTGAAGCACAGAAAATGAAAAGCCGCTCGCAAGCCAAAGGACTCTGGGTGTGTTTGTGCTCCTCCTTGGGTTGTCGTCTGAACCCGAGAGTCGATGCAGGCAGCGCGATCCCGCGGCTTTTAGCAGAAAACCAATATGCCGCCTTATCGACGTGTCTAAAGATAAAACGCTGCTGTATTTTTGGTGGCTCGGGCATCTCAAAATCTGTAAACAGGAGGGAGGCTGGAAACACGGAAGCAAGACATTACAGCACTCTTGCTTGACACATGTAGGCCAAGGTTTTGTGATGATTTATAGACTTGTGCGAGGCCTGGTTTTATCGAGCGCAAAAGGAACAGAAGGTCCTTAAAATGAGCTCAAGCACGTCTTTTTTTTTATTGTTACTCCATGTGGCTAATTCCAAGAGGGCTCTCTGGGTAACTGAGCTGTCAACGAAAATTAAAAGCAAATATTTCACCTTAAAGGTCACACATGGAAGAGCAGACTTTAGAATCTCAAGACAAAATATGTTTGACACAACTTGCATTGTAATAAATAGCATCAGTTGTTATTTTTGGGTCAGACAGACAGTACATGATCACATTAAGTACTTTGCATACTGCTGCCATAAATACTGAACCATATTTAACTCCCTGCCAATCTCTTTTGAACTCTCAATATCTTATTGACTAAATGCCAGTGCTACAATTGTATTCTGTGTTGTTGGGTCTGACGTTTCCACAGCTGACCGCCCCTCCATCCTCTGGAATGGCTTTGTTTCTGCTCAGTACATTTTTTCCAGAGGCAAAACCTCCACAGTCAAGTAGAATAGTTTTTTGTTTGTTGTTTCTAAGCAAATTATTAGAGAACCTCTTTGTATACGGCATGCTTTCCAGAAAGGTTTTTAAAAAAGAGTGTTTTAAATACCCAGGATTCTGCTTAAAAAAAGGGAAATGATTCTGTCTTATCCACAATTGGCATTAACCTCTGCAATTACATGTTTCTTAATGTTAACACTATTGCAGCCAGATTTATTTTCCATTAAAAGGCATACAAACCATAAATCAACTGTTTTTGTGTTGTTTACCCACATAAATGGGGTTTAAAAGTGCTGCCTCTTGGTCGTTGCCAAATTTTTTGACAAATTAAAATAAACTTGTTTACTTCTGTGTGTTGCCCCCATTGCTAGCATCCTTGCAATGGCAGTTATTGGTTGCCATTATGTCAGGAGAGTGGCTTTGGTTTATTTTGATTTGGAAAAACATCATAAAGCTTGTCGCCATATCTGGGCTCACCTGACGTATCTAGACACTGAGGCAAAACAAACAAAACAAAATCAGAGTCCCTGACTCGATAAAGTTTGATCTGGTTTAACTCTCAATAAAAAGCTTCTAGAGCCCAAAAATAGTTGAAAAAGAACAGCCAGACGGCTGGTTTCATGTGCTGCAGGTTTATTAACACAGCTCAAAGTCAGCTAAATCAGGGTCGGGCTGGCAGATGTCAGCAACGTGGCAGCATCAGAGAGAAACCAGAGTGGTCAGGATCCAGGCGAGGGTCAGGGCAGGCGGCAAACGAGCACAATCAAAGACAAAGCAGGATCAGGTGAACAGGAGATCGGGTCAGGATGAACCGCTCGGTACACAGACTGAGTAGCACAAACAATACTCTGCAGTGAGTGAGGCTCTCAGCAGTGCTTAAGTGTCCTGTGGGTGATTAGCAAATGAGAGTCAGCTAAGTGGCATCCAGGAATTGTGGGTTGCTGGGAGATGAAGTGCATTCAGTACTCTGGAGATTGCTCCTGCCACTGACCAGAGGGGGAGACAAAGCGCTGACTCCTGACAATATTAATAAAATTTGAACAGTGACACGGTATAACTGCAGTGTCGAACACAGAAGCCTGAATCGCACTTTTATTCACATTTACAATGACTTTTCATTGAAAATGGTTGGACATAGCTTGACATTCACAACTATGCTTCTATTATCAGAATGAGTGTGCTGCATTCTGACAATGTTTTACATTTATTTTGAACCAAGAATAAAAACAAATAACTTCAGTGATGTGTTCCAGGATCTGCTATGTTTCAGTTTCCTCTGAAGCTGTGGAATGATTCACAGAACAGGACCAAGCACCTGGCACTGAGAACAGAAAACAACACAGGAAATTGACAGAACACAAGGTGGAAATGTTTAGAAGAGTCTGGCATGAAACAACTGCTAACTGAATGAATATAAACTGAGCATGGGTGATGACAAAACAAAATGCAGGTGTGCAGTTCATCTCAGTCCAGGTGTGAACAAGAAAGAACATGGCACAAACAAGTGGCAGACCAAGTCGCACTTCACTAATGTAAATAAAATGACATCAAAGTAAGCTTTGAAGGTTTTCACTGTGTATATCTTCTGCCTTTTTTAAAAGTTTCATGTACACTTAAAGTCTCGGTGTAACTGGAGGAGTTACCTTTACTTTGATACATGATCTTTCTGGAGGGAATACATTTAAAGAAGTAATTTTAAACTGGCAAAGAAAAATGTACAAGACTAAAATGGATGTTTCCTAAATATTCTCAAATATTGTTTAAAGGAGAAGCACAAAATTTAAGACTAAGTTTAAGAAGTGGGTACCCTGGCTTTTTTTTCTTTAGGCTTATGTGATTATAACATTGAGGGGTCAAGCTCACAGCTTTAAATACATTCATCTCATCCTTTAGTCAGCTTTGAGCACATCATTTTAGCAGCACTTTATATTTAAATGCTAAAGAATGCTTCATAATGCACACAATCACCCTAAAATATAACATTCTCTGCCTTTTTTTTTTACATCATATCAGTCTCTTAAACCCGAGTGGGTCGTAGAAGTACAATTGACAATTTATCGACAATTTCTCTATCGTCTTCAATGGTCATTGGTTTCTCTCTGCAAGTCCAATCTTTGATGGGACTTTTGATGGCGATATTCCCTCGTGTGTCACAGTGTCCTTGGGCAAGACGCTGAACCACACATTCATCCTGGTGGTTACAGGTTGTCGCGGCCACATCTTTGGTTTCAAATGTGAAAGGGTGAATGGGATTGTAAAGAGCTTCAGGTCTTGAAGGAAGGTAGTAAACCACTATATAAGTATATGACAATTACCATGTTGTCTTTCCACCTCTTCTGTCTTCCTCTCTTCCTGTCTCCTGGTACTGTGCCTTGCAAGATGGTTATCATGAGTTCATTTGATTTTGTCATGTGTCCATACCGCGTCATTTTTCTTTTTCTTACAATGCTTGGCATGTTGTTATGTGTACCAATGGCTTTAGAGAATCTGTGGAGCACTTTCTCATTGCGGATGTGATCCTTGTATGAGATGTTCAGGACTCTTCGGTAGCACTTGATATCATGTGCTTCAACTTGTCACTAGGTGTCATTATTGAGGGGCCATGATTTGCAAGAATATGGAAAAAAAAGAGTCTGATTTATTTGTTATGAAGATTCTGTTATGATAGAAAGTTTTCCATTTTGTCAGTTGTGACTCTGCAGTTATCACCAGGATTTTTTGTTAGGGTCCATCAACTGAAATTATGGCACCAAGACATCAGAAACTATCAACAGCTTCCAATTTTTGATCATCCACTTTGATCCTCTATTGGATGTCATTTGACCTGTTGGTCATTTTTTTCAGCACTGATCTCCATGCCATTGACATGTGATGCTTTGCCAAGGACTTCCACCGGAGTGGTCACACTTTTACGCAGAAAACACATGTCAAATCTGTTTTATTTGAGCTTTTGACTGTCAAATTAAATGTGAAAAGTAGAGAATGTGATATAAAACCATCTTATTTTTATGCTAAAACACTATAGTAGGAGCTTGTGTAGCACTCAGCAGAGTTGCGATGTCTTGTTGTATCAATATTTATCCCCCAGCCCGAGCTCTGGTCGGATCGGGGCTTAAGCCTCGGCGGGAAATTAATTTGTTTCTGAGAGAAAAAGAGAAGCCGGTGGAGTTAAAGAGAGATGATCATTGAACCGTCTGCAAACATATGGAGAAGGACCCTGAGAGACCTGCAGAATGAAGACAAAGCTGTTTTCCAGCTGCTCTGAGGATCCATGTTATCAGGTTATCCAGACGAATGAACAACACCTTTGGCAAAGTGGCAAAGACGGCTCGACTTATAAATAAAAGTTAAGAGGAATGTCGCTTGTTGTGAGCCATTATAGATTGGCTCAATCAAAAACCCATCCCCCCACTGCTATCAATCTCCTAACCCCTGCATAAATGCCAAGAGCTGATAATTAATGATAGATTGGTGGTTAATGAAGGAGGCATAAAGGATGCCTGGAAATCAGATGGCATGTTGGAGCCTTTTGAGCTCTGACAGCCAAAGGCACATCAACTGCGCCCCGGAGACGAGCAGCAGCCCGACAGTCAAGGCGGTGACAGCTGTAGGTGAGGTTTGGGGAGAGAAAAAGGCAGCCGGGCGTCCCTCGGTCACCGGTTGTGACATGCGGCAGAAGGCGGTGCGCTCGGCTCCCAGCATCCTCTTGACAGCCGTTTAACCTCGAGCCTTCTCCCGGCACATCAGAGAGAGGGGGTACGAGGAGGTGGGGAGGGCAGGTACCTCAGAGGGGCACAGTTCTGACAAAATATTTAATTCCAACTTAAAAGGTTTTTTTTTTCCTTTTTTTCCCACAATAACACTCAGTCCCCACTGCATTTTTCTCCCACCCCTTCATAATGTTCAATTTATTTCCTTCAGACTTGCGCTTCACTGGGTACCACCGTCGACTCTGTTTCTCACAACAACTGCTGGCTTATTAAGTTTCCATGGCAACTTGCCGCATCCACTTGTGTTTTATTCCAGTCTGTTGGGACCCCACAGGGTAAAGCTTTAAGCCGGAACACCAGGAAGCGACGGGTTTAGAGGGGGGAAAGAGGAACCTGCGGCAGCACAGAGGAGGCGGATTGTTGCAGAATTGTTCATTGCCCCACGCTCCATTTAACCCACCATGATGCGGCGGAGCTGAAGCATCGCTTTTTTTATGCCACGGTGTTACAAATATGAAAATGTATTGACAAAACCACCCGAGCTGGAACAACCCGGAGGGAACAAAACCATCTTTGATTCACTGTGAAGGAATGCAAACAAAGAGTCTTTGCATTTCAAGCCGTTAATTTTTATGAACCACCTGCTTTGCTGTGCCAGGTTAAAAAAATTTTTATCCACGTCAAGGATTTATCGCACTGGTATAAAAGAACAAACTGCAGCCGTTGAATCTCGCTGAATCAGAATCTTTAAATGATCAGTTTTTAGTCAACAGCTTTTGCAGCTTCAACCCTAAAAAAGTTGAAGTGCTGCATAAAATCAAGATAAAACTTACCTTAACTATGAAACCACCATTCCTAATCAACACATTTGCTCATTTTAAATTCAAGGTGTCATATGTTCTAAAAGGACTGCTATGGCGTGATGTTATCCAGCATTTACCCTCTTTCACAGCAATCCATAAACATCTAGTGAGTAAAGAGACCACTGTGAAAACACAAATACTTCATGTGGATGAAATATTATATTTGGGTATAAGAACATTTTTTTTAGATGGTTCAAGCTTTCCATTCCACAGACTTGTACACTAAAGCTTTACTGTCAACTATAGATACTGAAAATGTCTGTTTCACAATTCCAAGACAAGTGAATTTTTTGCACTTAATTCCAAGTCAACTAACGTCTTAGGTCGAGTCATAAATGTTAAGGATCATTCACACCGCCCCACTGCAAGGCAAATTCAAGTCTCCATTTCCTATTGAAGTCTATGTAAACACAAACTTTCGTGTTTCTGCGTTCAAAACTCTCATCTTAATGCGTGGTCATTAAACACGCATTAAAGTTAAAAAGGTTGAATTTTGACGAATCAAGGTCTCTGATTGGTATGGATAGTACTGGCTGATCCCATTAAATCACAGGTCCCCAACCTCCGGGCCGTAAACCAGAACTGGTCCAGTTCCGCAACCCATAGCCAATCGTGGAATCAGTGCCCTAACCCAAACCCGACATTGGACCAGATGCAGTACTGGATGCAAACCAGTACTAGGTTAAGGTTAGGGTACCGGCACTGGACGCATCCCGAGGACCAATACACATTGGAGCCGCATCCGGTACCGCGTCCAAGGTTTACGGACCCTTTATTCTATTATCAGCCAGGATGTCAAAAAATGACATATAGGTACACCCAAAATGCCAAAGGGTGTTGCGGAAAGGGCTTTGTATTTGTTTTCTTTTTGTCTTTTTAAACTGATATCTGTATTCTTAATGCTAAGGTTTTATAAAGATAAATGTTTCTTTTTAAATTGGAAAATGTCGTGGAGATATCCAATCAAAATAAATTAGTAAACAATGATCTCAAATTTAAAAGCTCAAGTCAAGTTGTGAGTCCTTTAGGGAGAGTCTGAAGTTGTCTCACATCTTAGAGGTTGAGTCTCAAGTCAAAGCTCAGGTCTTTGAGGTGGAGTCTTTGGTTAAGTGAAGGTAAGTTTCAAGTCAATAGGCCAAATGACAGCCAGACAAACAGAGCTCCAGGGAAGACCCAGGACATGCTGGAGAGACTATGTCTCTCAGCTGGCCTAGGAACACCTCAGGGTCCCACCTGAGAAGCTGGAGAAAGTGGCCAGGGAGAGGGAAGTACGTAAATCTTTGCTAAAACTGTTTCCCCCAAGACCTGGCCCTGGATGAGAGAAATAGGATGGATGGATGGATGGATGGACCAGCCCTACAGTAGGAAGATATACAGTATGTTGTTGGGTGTGACGTTTCAATAGTATCCACTCTTCCATACTCCTCCACTCCATACCCTTCCTTGCTTTGTTTTGATTTGGCATATTTCTTTAAAAGACAAAACCTCTACAGTGAGGTGGAGATTTTTTAAGCAGCATTTTACACAACAACAGTTTGGCATAAAACTGCATTTTCCAGAAAGTCTTAGAAAAAGAAGTGGTTTGACTGGTCTGTTTGCTCTCAAAAGTTCCATGTTTGAAAGCAAACCAAACGCATTCTCCATTCATTTAGAATAACTACTTTCTGATGATTCATCTAAGGTTCAAGTGCAAGAGAAGTAATGTTTGTTTCAGACCACATCAAAGTAAAAACCTGTTTCCATGTTTGCACAACTGAAGTGGACCGTCCAAGCAAACCATCGTGAACCAATAGCGCAGTGTTAACACCCTCGTGCTACGCACACACCTGGCATGGGTTGCATGTGGTCAATTGAACAGGCGTTGCCAAGCCTGGTGTGAACCTAGCATATGTTTTTTCTTTATAAATACATAAACTATAGTTGTAGCAGAAAGTTCTGCAGATTTTAAGGCTCTGCTACCCCATCACCCACTCTCTATCCCTACAATCATCCCACCGACTAAAGAAGGGAATCTGCAGAGCTAATATGCACTTGCACTGATTTGATCATACATTTTTATTTCATTACTTAATCATCAGTTGAGCTCTGCAGGACCTTTTGAGAACAAATAGATGTAATCTAACAACCTAATGATGTCAATTGGATTCCACAATCCCAAATTTTAAATGCATACTAAGCAGCCTTGTTAAGATTTCATCCCAAGAGATAATTAATTATTTCCAATGCCAAATGAGAAATTGTCTTATCTTTAAATTGCTCTTCAAGGTATTACACCAGATTGAGATTTTCAGCTGTAATTCCGCACAGCTCTGTCAGGGCGTCCCTGCCCACATTTAGTCCTCGCTTAAGTGCCAATTCCATCAAAGACCTCATTTTTCATTAACATCGCAATCAACGCCCCTTTGAAAACGATTCCCCTTGTAATGTATGCTCGGGGAGGACAGGAAGGGATCCTTAGTCAAACTACACACGCTTGAAGTCATTTCAATGACAAATTACCGTTAAATTCACTCCGACCACACACACAGACGGCGTCAGTGGCCTCAGAAAAGGTCAAGTTCACTGGGAAACGACACTTAAAGGCGACTAGACCAGACCTTTACGGCTCTGGTTAGATAATATTGATGGCTACGGCTCGGAGTGTGGAAATGATCACAGCGGATAAGTGATTTTGTTTTGGGATCGTGGACAGATGCAATGCCTGCGTGCGCTGAGGATTTGGGCTCGTTAGCGGCCAAACTTATCAAAACACTGAATATGCATGCAGGAAGGATAATTAGCGACACTGATGTGTCTGAGTCTAATTGTTTGTGGCTCGGACGGCACGAAAGCATTAACAGCTCTTGACAGGGAAGTTTAATGTGACCCCATCACTTTGGCAAAGTTGTTTGGGTGAAAATATGAGGGAGTGGGGGGTGGTGGTGACATAAGTATACCAACAATTGTTTAAAAAAAAAAAAAAAACGCTGCAGACAGGAATTCTTATTTGGTGCAAATGAACAGTATGGGATTTGAACCCTTTAGTGTGTGATTTAAGAGTGCGGGACACCAGGGAGCAGACAGTACATCATGAATGGTTCCACTGTGTCTGGCTCCGGAGCTGCACACACATATACTCGCTGTCACCCACTGCACACCCCAATGCTCCGATCTTTTCATTGCCTTCACGTCACTATGGAAACACCAGCCCCCCTCCCTCCCTCCCAGTCTGTTTCACCATTCCAAAACTCCCACAACTGTCCCGCATTTGGTAACCCACCGTCCTAAAGCAGGAGGAGCTCCTCAGGCTCTGCTCAGAGAACTGAATAAACTATTACTTAACAAACAAGTAGAAATTACGCGCTTCAATACATGCTCGTGAACGCATCTCACTGTTCAGAAATTCCTTTTCAATATGAGCCTCACTCAAGTCTTTTGTGTTCTAGTGTTGTGGGAGGAATATTTGCTCTGTTCTTTTTTACTTTCTTTCTGCTGTCAGATCCACAAATACATGCTGCATTCAAGCATGGGCAAAAAGCTGGGAGATTTGGGTTGTATTTCCTGAATTTGCTAGTTTGGTGACCTTTTGAAATGGTTAAGGAAACCAATGATTTTGAAGACTCTGGTAGAAACAATAATAAATACACATCGGGGCTGTAAAAATGAATATTAATCATTAGTTTCTGCAAGCTGATTGGTGGGAAGCTGTTGAGGCAAAAACTGCCCTAATCTTCAATTTATTAGAAATTTATAATGGTGGAGTCTTGACCCCCATTCTTTCTTTTTTTTTTTGCAATCTCTTTTCAGAAAAGGACGTTTTTTCCCCAAAAAATATATTTTTGCCTCCTTTTATATTTGAAATACAGTCAAGTAGTTGCAGTAGTAATAAAAAAAAGTAATATAGTTAAATTCTCCAACTTTTTGTTGAGCTGGAATGCAACATGGCTTTATGCAAAGCAGAACACATGAAAAAGTCCAAAATATCCCTCTAATGCTGCAGTCATTAATACAACTGCCACCGAACAATAGGGGTGAATCAGCAGAATCTTCAAGATTTTGTGCCACCGTCCGATTTTTTTTTTCTTAGTCGTTGGCGTGGCGAATGTAGACAGCATTAGTCAGGTGTGCAGAAAGACCTGCTTTTTATTTGCACCGGGTGGCTGGTGGCTCTTCATAAGGACAGTCACCGTCCAGACATTTACACAAAGTCCAGTCAGAGCTGCTGCTTGCCGGTTATCCACCCTGATGCCTCCTAGCCTGATTTTGGAACGGAGTCATTGACACCAGTCACTGGACTGTCTCCACAAGTTTTCAAAATGTGTCCTTTCAGAGAAAAATTGTGTTGTCGCCATAAAATCGTAACTTTTTCTTGAAAAACCTTGGCGGCCACCTAGCAAATTTGCTGAAAAACTTTAGGTCATTTAGGTCGCAGAGGCATTTTAAGATCCAAATTCTTCCCCTACCCCTACATTCAGCCCTCCAAACTCGATTACATCATCAATAGTTGTCGGTCAGCTACATTAGAGCGGAACTGCAAGCGCTCGGAAATACATAAACATCTGTTTTACGACTTTAAAAAGGTCATGCTGGAATAATAATCTCCTTTGTGGCACAGCGTGACGTGGCTCACCCCACTGGTGTAGGGATATAGAACTAGATAAAAGTCCCTTCATTCTACCCTTAAAAACTATTTTAAACACCTCTTTCCTTTAAAAAAAACTTCAATTGTTTGGGTAGGGAGAAGTCGGAGGGGTTGGGGAAGAATTTGGATTTGTAATTGTAAATGTATTCCTGTCTGCACTTTGTGAGTTCTTTTGTAAACTCACAAAGATCCATGTGAACATTTTTTTAAATTTTATATTATACATGAATAAAGTAAGTCTATAAATGCTACTTCTCTTTCAAATAAACAAGAGATCATTGGGTTTTCTGGTCATGAAAGAAGATAAATTTGAGGGTAAAATGACCAAAAATAAGGACGGTGGAGTTATAAAATAAGTTACTGATGTGAGGGGGTGCTATGTCATCACAGATACAGAAACACACTAAAGTTATATCTATCTGCAGTTTAATCAATTTTAAATACATAATTTAACTTTTTTTTTTTTTTTAGCAATGACATTTAAAAAAAAAGGAAAACAAAAACTTAAAGACTTAATTTTTTTTTCAATATATGTTCTCCATTATAACAAAAATGCTACAAACTCCAAAAACACCTTTTCAATCAGATTAAGTCTTTAAAAAAATTATTGGAACTAAAGGAGCAGCTGCTTGTCCTTGGATGCACCTTAGAAGCTCTGTTAGTGTTCGGCTACAGTCTATCAGAGGGGATGCAGTAAATACCTCATGTATCACATCCTCTGTCTACCAGCGGCCTCAAAGACAAAGGGATCATTCTGTGCGCCGTGATCTCATCGCTCAGCAATCTCCGTCTCTATTGGTGGCGGGGCTAAACGTTGGAAACAAATGTTCAAGTTGTGTATCTTTTTCCTCTTTCCCACCGAAGCAGGTGATCTCCTCAGCAGTCCCAAACATAACCTTATAAGGAGTTTCCTCTGACTGAAAGGCGGTGGGAGGGATCTGTGCAACCTGGAGTACAGAATGAGATATTAGAAAAAAAAGATGGTGGAGAGGAAGAATAGGGATAGAAGTGGGTGGGATAAAGACAGGTAGGGAAGTGGAGAGGTCCCTCCTTCATGCTGGTGTTGTGGAGCAGGGATAGTAGCAGAGCATGCATTCCATTAGGCCGTAAATATTGACTCAGCAGCGAACAACTGGTTTCTATTGCACGGCAAACAAAGATATTGTGTGCCTGGCAGCCTTGAAAGGCCTCTGTTTGCACATCAGCCTCACATCTGATAAGTGGGCAGTCTCGTTTACCGCAGGGGTCCTACTCTCTACCCTCCAGGACAACAACCTCGTCTCCAACACCTCCCTCCACTTTTTCAAGCCAACGAATAAAACTTTGGGCGTTCCCCCATTCCCAAACAAAAACGGACCAGTCGTGTCGGACCACGATAAGTACGGCTCCGACGATAATCTACGGGCGGCTCATCGGCCGTTACGAAATGTTCCGGCTATGAGACGCCCGGCGAGACGGAGTGCAGCAATGTTTACCTTGATGACTGTACCGAGGGCGGGGCTGTTTGTCTGCAGATCGCAGTGTGCATTCACATGATGGCCTTTGAACCCACGCAGATCTGAGAGGGATTTGTGGCCCGTAGGAGTGGACTTATCTCCTACCTGGGATTGTAAACACGGATCCACGCCCTGGTTTTGTTCTCGCAGTCATGCACTGCTAACTGAGGCTGGCTGACTCAGGCCGACGTCGGGTTGAGCAACGATGGCAATGTAATGCTGTGTTATAAAGGTGTGAGAGTTCCAACCCTCTTGCTTCGTTACAGCATCGATGTGTCACCAATCATGACAAAGACTTGGATTATTCCTCAGATTGGAGCTTTATACGTGTTTGAATTTGTTAACTCAGCACAGATTGGATGGCTTTAAGTATTCAACTAATTCAAGCCACAAAAGAAGAGTTTTCCATCACAAACAAAACATCAAAGGATTCAGCAAAATATGATCTAACTGTTGTGACACTACAGAAGGCGTGTCAAATTATATTTGGTCCTCCTTTTATTTTTCCCTTATTAATGGCCCCATGTTATCTTGCGCTTATTTCTAACTTTTATAATTTCAACATAGTAATGTTAAAAGGTTACATTTTAAAAGTTTTCAAAAAGTTTCAATAAGTGTTAATCTTGTTCGACCCACAATCTAAGGTAGGTTTTAGGTTTTTGTGCGATTGAGTTTGACACCCCTGGTATAGAAGATTTCTCCCTGGGATTCTTTCTTTATTTTTTACATTAAAAAAGTTCTACTCTGTAGTTAGCCATTTTAAGAACCATTGAAATATTGAAAGTTCAGTCAAATGAAAAAAAGCAGTATTTTGGTCTAGAATCTTTTTTAGCTAAGTTTCCCATTTTCCATGGCGTAGTCAATGTGTGAAATTGATTAACTTTCTGTAAGGATGATTAAATCAGATCGGAATTAGTCAGAAATAATCAGGTGAAATTTTACTTTAATTCTCCTGGAACTTAATGCAATAACATTTCATTGTGGATTCCGACAAAAACATATTTTTTTGCCTCCCATTGATCTTAACTTCACTGGGATAAGCAATTTTGCAGATGACATTCTACTTTTTTATTGTGATCATTTTAATTTGCCTATTGTTTCCCTGCATTTTTAGCAAGTTTTAATTTCTTACATTTTGTTTTGAAAATAATGATCCAGCAGCTGATTGTGTTTGACTACTGTTTTTTTTATACTATAAGGCGCACTTAAAAGTCTTGTGTTTTTGAGGAACAACTGTGTGCGTTATAATCTAGAATGTTTATATAAGGATTAATTCTGGTTGTGCTTACTGATGTTGAAGAGATTTTGAGAGTTACATGGCACTCTGTTAAAATGATTGCTTTGGTGTTTTTTTTGAATATGCTGACATGGCTAATGAATAGGACTGTCATTATTGATTGGTTGATTGATTGATTGATCTAGTTTGTTCCCAGCATAAATTGTTGACAAAACAAGAAAAAAAAAATCACACAGATTTTTCAAACTCATTACAGAAATAACAAAATGCATTAATAAACAAAACAAAGACTCGCTTATGTCACATTTGATCCACTACATGTATTGATTAGTAAATAAAGTCAAGTAGAATTTGATTGATTCCGCAAAAAGAAGTGGGAATTGAATGGAAGGACCTGACTTTTAGTTTCAACAAACTGAAAATGTGCAAACATTTTATTGTGTTGAAACACATCAAAGTGCGTAAAGCTGCTGCTGCAACTTGGTGAGTGTAAACAGGTAGAGAGCAGCTTTGGTGTGTCATCATAGTGAAAATGGGGGATTTCAACATTTGGGGGGGAAGTCTTTTGCAAGATTCATGTCTGCAACATCCCAAAGCTGTGCAATGCCATACTTTACAGGTGACTGAGTAAACTTCCTACCTGCTGTCATCGCCGTGTGGTACAGTATGTGCCGTACAGCAGGACAGATGCATCGCACGTGCCTCAACATGACTCACTCCGCTTGAATGCTAAACACTGTGTCGTAATTCTATGCCCAACAAGCCGACCTGTGATTTTGCATCTCCGGAAAACACAGCCGCACACCGGCCTGCACAGCTACACACACACGCACTCAACCCCCTACTCTCCAAAACGACTGTTCGCCTGCCAAAGCGACTCTCAGAACCCCATGAGGTCCCGCGCAGGTTCTGGGTAGTGCATTGTAATTATGCTGCTTTTGTCACCGCGTGATGCTGCAGCAGATGTTCCGACAGGAAGTGCCCAGGAAGGCGCACTTCTGTTTACCACAATCTGCTGCGAGTCCTGTAATATCAGGCTAAAGATTGAAGACTTTAATAGCGCTTCTGCACAGCAAAGAAAGCGGCAGTAAAAATGAAAGCCAGCCCATCAAAGCACAATATGTTGGGGGGGGGAGAGTTTTGCGGAACGAACCACCACCAATTCCCCCATACTCTCTCTTTTCTTCCCATCTATTTTCCGTTTTCTGACTATGCTCCCCCTTTCCTCAAAGAACTGCTACTGGACAGTCTCCTTGATAAGCTGGATTCACCGTGACCTTTCCTTTGTTCAGGTGGCAGCAGGCCACAGCCGGGAGGAGAGACCCTCAAAATCAAATATTTGATTCATAAATGTTGGGGGCTCTGGAGTCAAGGTGCGTGTAATTCCACTGGAGGACTCCGGGACCTTTGATGCTAAAGAGCCAAAGGAAGGTGGAAAGCCCCGGTGAATTATCTCACCTCCCATTGGTGTCACTGGATTTTAGGTTTTGTACAATAAAAAAGATGAGGAAAAAAAAAGGCAAAAACAAGAGGAGGAACATCGTCTAAATAATGTTACAGTCAGCCTCTCAGCTCCTTCCTTCATTCTCCCATCGGCTCATCCTCGTTTCCCCCTGGGAGGAATCTGCTGCTGCGATTTACTGCAGCGAACGCTCCATACACAAACCCCACTTCCATCACACACATACCAGATCACCATCAGATCAGCCGTACTGAAGCAAAGCGGAGTTTATAACTGGGGTGGATTTCAAAGTAAGCATTGATTGAATTCCCCCACTGTCTTCCTCTGTGATACAGTTTGTACTAACGTTGTGCATGTGAAATAAAGACGGACGGTCTTACACGGAAAGGATTTTATTTTTTCAAAGGCAACCGCAGCTATTTTGTGTGAATATCAATGTTCGCTTTTAGATTTTGATCCCGGGCAGCGCAGCTGCATGGGTTTGATATCAGAGAACAAAGGTTATAGCCCAAGGCGAGGTTTGATACCCGCCTGTACTCTCCAGTGCACGCAGAGGGACATCTACGACAAGTGTTGCCGGTTCGCGCTGCTCTTTGCACAGCTGGAAGTTTTTCATTTTGTCTCAGTTGTTTTGGTCTGTTTGAAAAGTAACACCAGCCAGCCTAACTAGAGGTTTTGTTTTTTAAGCCAGAACTTTTAATTGAAATTAATCACATGAATACGTGAAATCCAGAGTGTTCTTGTTCAATTTGGAACTCATAAAATCAGATTTTGGCTTGACTTACCATATTATTCTCACTGACAATGGTCAACATTTACACTTATGTCATACAGTATATAAGGTGCACGGAACTAGACAAGAGTCAGAAATAAGTATGTCAATCAGACTATATTAACTGCGTTCACAGTTACTCTAGAACTTGTTTGCAACACGTTAGCCAAGTTAGCATATTGATAATACCTGTAACACTAAACCTTTTTTGCAAAACGGAAAAAAAAAAAACAGACTGATAATGCTAAAACAAACATCACAGTGACTATGCAAACTGATCATTTTGTCTGTGGCATGTAAAAAACACAGTCCAACACCACTACATGTAAGCCACGTTATTACCTCTAACTCCTAAACTTGTATGCAACACGCTAAAAACCAGGTGGATATCGCTATGACAAACATTGCTGCCCACACTAATAATTCCAACTTTGTTGGTAACGCAAAAACCACCTCTAACTCCCAACCTTTTTTGCGACACGTAAAAAAAGCAGACTATATCCTGCTAAAATAAAGGTTATTGTGGCTAAGCTAACTCCCAACCTTTTTAAGTGACACACACAAAAAGAATTCCAACACGTTAGCCTTGTTAGCATAATTACAATAACACTCAAACTTGTTTACAACTTGAAAAAAAAAAAAAAAAAAGGATGTCATTTTACATGCCAGTCAAAGTTTCTTCATAATCACTAAGTGCAACCAGAATTAATCGATATATAAGGTCGGTACACTGGATTAAAAGGCACACTGTTTGTTTAAAAAAAATTAAAGTTTTCAAGTGCGCCATACAGTGTTGTAAATACCATACATGAAGGGCTAAGGAAATCTGATCGATACACTTTTAAAAAAGCTAATCTTTTTTTTCCCCAACACCATATTAGCATGCTAAACATAATGAAGGTAATTAATTCTGGCTTTAAGAGCCACTTTAAAGTGGTGTGCAGACTTAAAAACATGCAGTGTGTTCTTAAGATGAAAGCTCCTAGATTAAAAAAAAAAGCTGCCTTTGACATACACAGCAGAACGCTCTTTTATATAAAAAATAGAAAGAAAATCAATTTAAAGTTTAAACCAACACATGGTTTGTACATTTTCTAAAGACTGATGTTTATAAAAACAAATCAATATCTTGTAATGTATCGAGTCCTTTAGATGCAGCCGAACTTGATGAACTTGCTAAAAATGTCATTTATAAATTTCAATGGAGCTGATTAGGCTTTTCAGCATCAAAAAACCCCAACATCAGATATTTATACACAAACTTCCTGTATGCTAATTCCTGTTTTTATAAACCATAAACATGAGCTAGCTAAGGAGTGTGTATGCTAGTAATGCTAGCTGAATGATCAACCCAGCATCAAAACTAGACTTCAGAATCAACAAGTAACACTAAATCAACAATGGCTGCTAATTAGTTAGGAATGTCACAGTTGAACAGGAAATGAACTGAAAGCACAACATTTATTTAGTAAGATTTTACAATACATTAGCCTTCCTATTATTTAAGCAAACCAAAAAATCGAACACATTTGTTAATCAGAACACTTATAAAGATACAGACAGTAAAAAGTTTAGCATTTAATAACTTGTGTAAGGATAAAAGTAATCCAAAACAAAAAAAATATTCAAGTGTTACATTAATTTAAAAAAATACTTTGATTTAAATGTAAGCATTTGTTCTTCAGAACACCCCCACGTGAAGAAATGTATTTACTTTAAAACTTTAATGTATTTATTTTAAAAAATAATTTTGGACAACACTTTAAATGCCCCTACAGCTGGAGCAACAGGGAGAGGGAAGCTTGGCATTAGTTGGAGCAGGACTGTTAAACATGTCTGCCCCATAATGTTCATGTAGCTTCAGGATCACATGAATATATATATTTTTTTCTACCTATGAATTTATTATGTCTTTTAACTACCTTTAGCTCCTCAAAAGGGTCAGAAAAATGTAATTGGAGACATTTTCAACAGTTTGAATCCATGCTGGCGTCTGTCGAAGGTGACTGTGGCAACAAAAGTACAGTTTTACAAGATCAAAGGAAACAAGGTCAAGCTCCCGCCAATTTCCTTCCTGAAATTCAATTAGCCGGTGCCACCGCTGCACATCAGTAATGTTAATGACATGTCACTTATGTTAACATAAGAAATTGATTTTATGAAGCAGAAAACAACGAGGTGTGATGTTTGATCCTGAGGCCATCCCACACAAATGACTGTTTTTCCCTCGTCGTCGGTGAGGGGGATGTAGACCGTGTTCCTTGAAAACTTCGGACTTGCCTAAAAGTGGACTGATTACATAATTTACAGCCGTAGTGAGAAAAAATAAAAAAAGATGGATGTCTCCACAAAAAAAGCTGTTAGAACGCTAGCTGTGGCAAAGTGTGGTCAAAACCTAAAGAGGCATTTGAAAAATTTACAGGGAGGAATGAGTCACTATAAAAGCTACATCTGGACACTAAACCACAGCATCACATTAACTGTTTCCTTTGTGAAAGTTCAGCAAAGAATATAAATCTGCTTACAATTAGTTTTTTGTTCTGGTTGATCCAAAAAGTTTGTGCCAAGCAACTATTAACATTTTTAATCGTATTTAATCTCACAACTCTGTGATTAATCATGATTTCTTATAACTGCAATTAATCATAACTCATCACACAACTTTCTTTGGTTTATAGCAACAATTTTTATGACTTAGGAGAAGGTTGGGAAAAAAATATTTCACATTTAATATTTTTCACAAGTTTTTACCAACGAAAAAATGTATTTTCTTTGTCCGGAAGACAAGGAACTAAAGTTCAGATAGATGGAAGTTTTCATATTTAACACTGTCATTCTCTGTGTTTGTAATTCTATAACTTTTAATAGTAAACAAAACAAAATGAAAAAAATAAAGGACAAAAAGTCTCAAATAAAGAAAGTTTGAGCTTCACCAACTGCCTTGAAAGGCCATTATTTTTAAGAGTGAGTCATTAACTGAGTTCTCTATTTCCAGATGGTTTTGTGAAACAGAGCATCAGGTTAGACGACTCTCAACATTCTTTTTAGAGCCACAGTCCAAAAATACCTCCATGATCTAACCCTTCTAGTCTGCAACTATATATTTCGGAGTATAGGTCACATGTTTTGCACAGTTTGGCCAGATGTGCGACTTATACTCAGGAGCGACTTATATGTAACTTTTAAAAAATAAATATTAGCATTTATATTTATTATTTTCCCCACTAACAACCGACCCTTTCCCACTAGGAACCTGTAGAGAGCACTGTGTGAATCAGTATTTACACTCTGTCTAAAACAAACATGGTGGAGAAATCGGATTGTTCTCCTGAACTTTATTATATCTTTCTTATTGGTATCAAGACATCATCATTCTTACTTTTGTGTTTTTCTTTCCTCGGACTAAAGCAGGACAGCAAGTCATCAAGCTGGGTTACATAAACATGGAAGTACCGCTGAAAGCGTCGTCATTGAGACTCTGCTCCTACATTAAAGGTAAAGATGGCCTTAAAAAATAAATACAAAAAAAATCTTGTGAACTCAGACATGGAGACGTGCTTACAGATGCATAGTATTGATCTCTCAATATTGTTTGTGTCTTCCATGCAGTATAACTAAGATTTACAGTCAATGTCTCCGTGTGGCGATGAGGTTAAAACTTGAAGGTACCTTCTCCCACATGTGATGGGAGCGTCTAGTTTATGAACACATTTCTGGTCAAGCATGGAACCATTGAATTTGACACCCATCAAAAAAGAATATATATATTTGTGATTGAACACAGAAAAAGATTTGATATGTATAAGATGTAGAAGCCAAAAAAATGCGTAAAAAGAAGGAAATATTCATACATAACAATATATACATTATATATATATATATATATATATATATAATATATATATATATATATATATATATATATATATTATATATATATATATATATATATATATATACTGTGTGTGTGTATATATAAATCTTAATTTGTAACTCTTTTTCTGTGTTTAATCACAAATACATTCAAAATCCTCTTCAATTCACAAGTTTGGATGCAAGTTTTATCCCATCCTTCTTTTCTTCCATCGGTCCTCTCAGGAAACCCGAATGTGAGACGCATACCATATACGTGACTTTCCATAGGAATCTTTCTTCTCCAGCCAAAGTGAGCAATGGATTTATTGCCGTGCTGATATAAAATCAAATAAGAGGGGGGAGGGGGGGGCAGGAGTGTAAGTTTATGTAGATGACGAGTTAAACCATAAGATGGAGGCCATTAGGGGGATATTGTCTAGTTAGAAGTGATAAAAGCTGCCAAGTATGGAATCAAATCATCTGGGAAGACACGAGAGCTTTTTAAGTGTCTATTGAAGGAAAGTTGCAGCTCTGGCTGCAGCGGCGCGCTTCATTCACTTCATGGCATTTTCTTGCTTTTCATACGCCAGCGCACAGATGAACCCAAGCTCTGGAGGCCATCTGCAGACGTGTGGAAATATGGCTCCCAAGGAATAATGTTAGATTCTTGCATCTGCTTTAGTGGGATGCAGGGAGCCATTGGGCACCAGCTTAACCACCTTTTGTTCTAAAATAGAAAAATGAATGTAGGGTAGTGGTATTTTCATAATACATACACACACGTATGTATGTATGTCAGAATTCTTTGGATTTGGCAAATAATGGCAACACTTAACAGCATTTTAGTGTTGCAAATCAGCACAAAGTTGCTTTTTTCTGCATCAAAATCTGTTGAAATACACTCACTACGAACTTTACAACTTTAAAGTGTTCCGCATCAATGTATGGCTACCTTTCTCTGCTTCAGAATTTTCTGGAACTACGTTTATGGTGTTAATTTCACCAGGGTTAAAGCTTTGGTGTAAAAGGGTTAAAGACTAAAACTAAAGACAAAATCATGTTTGGCTCCTCCCATTTGGGGAGGAACCTGTTCCCTATCAGCAAATTTGTATTAATTACATCAGAAGTAAAGCTTTAGAGGAAAAGGGTAAACACCCAGACTGAAAATTAGATTTGGGTGAGGAGATAAGGGGCAGAACAGCATCAACAGGTCAGTGCTGTTTTCAGCTCCTCTGCCTCTGATTCTGTCTTTGGCTCAAAGCCAGGTTGACACAAGTAAAAAAAAAAAATCTGTCAACCCTTCAGGGAGACAGGATTCAGCTTTTCTCAGTGTTTTAGTTCACAGACGTTTCAGAAAAAGGGATTATTTTTCTTAATATGTCACTTTTTAACTTTTTTTCCACCAGAAATGTTAATATCAAAAGATGAATCTCTTTGAAAATAAATAAAAAATCTAGTTTTGCACATCTGGAAAAAGCTGAAATCAGAGAACAGTGGCATATGTCAGTCACAACAAAAAAGACGAATTACTCCGTGAGCTCCCTATAATACAACCGAAGATCTTCAAAGCGTCAGGTGAGACCTACGAACATCAAAGAGCCTCATTTGACACGGCAGACCCACAGTATTCCAGTATTCCAGGCTGTCAGCTGCAACATATGTAAGAATCCTCATCTGCTTGTACTGAATCACACACGATCTGCTATAGGTGATATAAGATCTAAGTGAAGCACTTACCTCCCTTCACGGCTGTTATGTAATGCTCAGACAGAGGGAGCTTAAAATAGCTGCAGCTCTGCATATGGAAGCACGAGTAGACACCGAGCTAAAGCTTGTAAAGTGTCCACAGTGGGGACCACCAGCAGGGAAACGTAGGTTCATGTAAGGATGGCTTTTAGATCCACAAATAAAAGGTTTGAACTGGCAGGAAGTTACGACAAGACACACAAGAAAATACGGTCAAATTTAAAAATAAAACGATTAATATTTTTGTTTCTAATCTGATTGTTGAGGTGAAAAGAAGCAAAAAAATACTGGGACACACACAAACACACATAGAACAATGTAGTGCGCCGACTACAGAGGGGGTGCGGTTTCGGGTGTCTGATCATGGCAAAAAAACAAAAAAAAAAAACGTCCGACACCCCTACGTTAGCCAGCTTAACATATTTACAATAACAACTCAATCTTGTTTGTGCCTCACAGCGAGAAGGCTTTGAATCCTGGCTGGGTCCTTCCTATGTGGAGTTTGCGTGTTCTCCCCTTGTGTACATGGGTTCTGTCCAGACACTTCCTCGCACGGTCCAAAAACATTTTCAGGTTAATTGATTACTTCAGTTCATTCCTTGGTGTGAATACGTGTGTGGTTGTGTGCACCCTCAACAGACCTGCAACCTATTGATGTCCCAGACTTTAACCTAACAGAAGCTAGGATAGGCTCCAGCAACCCCACAACCTCAGAAAAGGATTCAGCGGAAAAATGATGATTTAGAAAATGGATGATTTAAGACTTTTCCTTTGGCTGATTTCTAGTGCAAGCGTGTTAAAGCTCCACTTGTATTTCCTCCATATCAGTGTTTTAAGCATGTTAGAGATGGGGGGTGGGTTGGGTTACTCCAGTCCAGCTCAGGAGGAGAGACGCTGAATTCAGATGAATTTAAAAAAAAACAGTTACTTTAGTGCATTTGCAATTCAATCGCCACGTCTGGGATTAATGCAGAGAAATACCATTTGCATTCCCGCTTTGAGCCGAGCTCGCCGATGCGCACGAGGAACCGGAGCTGCGGCTAATTTATGGTCTGCAGCATTATCATTCATGATCACATGCACAGAGGCCAGCCCGCGTTTCAACATACGTGCTTTTGAACAGCGGATCGCAGGGAAATATCGGCGGGCGGCATCAGCAGGGGCGCGTGGTTTTCTGATGCTCCCCCCTGCTGAGCTACACCTTCCTCCGAGGCCTGTGATGTTTTCATGATGCAGCATTTGCTTGTCAGCTGGCAGAGTTGCAGAATGGCGTCTGCTCTTTAAAAGCTCCGGATGCTTCCCGACTGGAATTTTTGATCCCAGTCTCGGAATAATGAGTTCCTCATCCTCCCACGGTGATGGGTGTTCGTTCAGAACCATCTTGCACTTCTGCTTGGCTTCTTCAAACTGTCTTTGCAACCAGTTTCAAGTTCCAGGACTTCCTCTGAACCGCATGAAAGGAAGAGATTTTTTGCCCCTTTCTAAATAAAAGTCTGCAAAAAAAAAAAAAAAAAAAGAATTCGGCAATTCTTCCAGATCAAAGACACAGAGGTGCATCTTGCACCCACTTTCATTCCTGGAATTCAATTAAGTTCCACCAGTGTCACACACAAATGCAATGTCACAGTGTGAAATGGATTTCATTAAATGGAAAACAAGGAAATCTGTGTTTGCAGAGGGAGTAATATTTGTGCCTCGGGCAATACCACACAAATGACCGAGCGCCACACAGCTCCAGCGCCATAGTAACAGAGATTAAATTAGCAATGCAGTGAAACGAAGGTATGGTGTCTGGTATGCAGGCCACAATATCCTGTTAACTCCCGCCTTCGACCTCGTATGCATCCGAGTAAACAGAGAATGATCTTTGGACGCCTCCAAACTCCACAGATCCTTATCTTGTTTATAATCATCCAAAATTTTCACTTTTCCACTAAATCCGTTTATCAAGACTCAAGTTAAAGGCACCTCCCCTCTTTACTAGATGAAAACACTTTTTGCATGGAGGGAACAGCTGTTGAACGCCAGCCAAGAAGACGCGACGGTGACGAACTGGCGAGGAGGAGGGGGCGGTTTCCTGAAAATTGGGGGCTCATCTGTGTAGCAGAGAACTGGAATTCGGTCTATCTGCTGATGTCAGATGGTTATTGACCAACAGGACTGCTGATACGGAAATTTGAAACAGATGCTGTGGTGAAACGAGAATAAGATGAGAGTCAAAAACTGGATGATAAAGATGAAGGTAACCCTCTAACCTTTACCCCATATTAACAAAACTTAAGGCATTACATGGTTTTTGGGTTAAAACGTGGACGTTTTTGAAATTTTATTAGGAATACTTAGTGGTAAACAAGTAAACTACTTTTTTTTTTGCTCTTTTATGTTAATTTTTATTTTTTTGTTGTATTTAATTCAGTCATATTTACTTGTTTTTCCACTCTCTTATTTAGTTTTCTCTTAGCGTCTGTTTTGATTTCCTTGTTCAGAAAGTTAGTTTTATGTTCTAGCTTCCATCTTTAGCTTTAGTTTTTGGTTTGTCACGCTTAAGTTCAAGTTTTTGGGTTTATTTTAACACCGTTCGTTTCAGAGTATAGGGATGAACTTTCCGTCAAAAATTGAAAAAAAATAATAGTGTAAACATTTTAACAAATGTCCCACCCCCATCAAACCAAGATGTAAGTTTGATACCAATTTATATCAAAATGATATCAAATAGATATCAAAGGGGCAGGTTGGGGACATGGTTTGATGGAACGGGACTTCCAGTTGCTTTTTGATTGGTCAAAATAAGGGGTGAGGCACCTGTCAGAATTTTTGATGAAAAGTAAATCTCTATTCTCTCTCGTCTGCAAAATAATTTAAAATCTCTGAATATGAATTTCCACCAGAACCACTGGCTGTTGGCAAAAGGAAGCAATTTCCCATTTACATCCAAGATTAAAAGTTTAGTTATTAGGTTAATTATCTTTTTTTTAAATTTCACACAGTAAGAGGTAATATATGTGTGTATTTTCTTTCTTTTTATGGATACAACTGGTATAATAACGATTTCTTTGTTTTATTTTTGACAGAAACTTTACTGATAGGCCTGCATAGTAAATTGAAAATGTATTGTTATTGTTTTTCATTTAAAACATAGTCTTCTTTTGGTCTTTGATACCTCTGCGGTTCCAATTCAGCATCAATCAAAGTGAAAATGGTTATTACAGCAAAACAAAAGACAACCATTTCTGCTCCACATTTGTCTCAGAGTACAAAAACACTCAGGGATATCACTTCAAAGTTGGTTTCTTCCATGTGTACAATCACAAGGTTACAGTCCCTAATCTGCATGCAGGATTTCTGCAGACAAAAGCCTTTGAGTGAGCTGCAGAACAAAGTGTTGTCCAAACAAACCAGGACGAGAAGTCCGCTCCTCATTCTCCATAATTAGATTCATGATCTGCATTTCATGACAGCTGCCGATGGGATTGTGCTCACAGCATTGTGTTTGCCAGCGTCCATGCAAATCAGGAAGAGGAAACGTCTCTTCCCTCTTTGATAGAGCTGGATATCACATTCCAGACGGGAACGCCGTGATCCACACTTCTTAGTGAAAAACAACACATCAGCCTCTGGAACTCCAGCAGAACCCTTCCAGGTACCAGTGAGTTACCGAAGCCTGTCCCACCAAGCAGCTGCTAATTAAGCTCTTTATTTCTGCTTTACAAGCAACGAACACCCTAAAGGACGTTTATAGTTTCTCTAAAACCTGGACTTTTCAGGATTTAAATCTCCCAACTTTACCTGCATGTAGACGTTTGGTGAAGTATTTCAAAACTTACTTCAATGAAAATTGTGTTTTTGGTGTTTTGAACATGTTATTGTGGCATTTTTCTCATGATGGGGGACATATATAAAGCAAATAACCTTAAAATTGTCCATCTGAGATTTTTTTTTTTTTTTTTACTCTAAGCATGAATCAGGAGCAGACGAAAACAGACCATGTCCTTGATATTCTATGATTTTGCTTAAAAACGGTATCTTTACAAAAAGACCAATAGGAACACTTAAAAAGGATCAAAAGATGGTCTGATGATTTCAGTAAATTGACAACATTTGTAAATATATCACATTTTTGACATCCCTTCGATACTGTTGTTTTATTGTTCTTTGGCAGGAGGGGAGAGGAGAGGGAAGGAGCTTGTTTGTTTGTTGTTTTGTCTTTGTGTTGTTATTAGATTTATTCTACTCTTTTTCTGTATAATCTGTGTATAATGTCTTATTTGTTTTTGGACCCCCTCGAAAATGAGATGGTACATCTCAAGGGGCATTCCATTAATAAATACTAAAAAATACTAAATACCACATAGACTCTAAATCTAACTTTTATAAATTTAGCAAGCAGAATTTAATACAAGTAAACATACCCCCTGGATCCACTTCTCTGACGTCACCCGTTGGATTCTGACCCCGTTAGCTCTTCCGAATCCTGGGTGGCGGTGCTTGCTAGATCTGCCAAACCTTAGGCGACGGAGCTCGCTAGCTTGCTAAGCTGTCCACCGAGCGCGAGCCAGCCCGGAAACTGTCCACAAACCTGTGCAAGCATTTCTGTCACTTGGCCTTGCTCACTTGGAATGTATCCATCACCAACTGATCAAAAACTATGCACCTAAAAGCATAAAACATTTATAAACAAGGATTTAAAAACTGAAAACCCAACTTATCAAAAGAAAAAAAAATTCCACAATACTCTATAAAACTCATTTGTTATAATCTGTTTTTAATTGGAAATAGTTCCCTTTTGACACCAACCTCCAGTGATATTTTGGGAAACTGCAACAAACACTCGCAGCATGCCCATAGAAAAATCGACACAAACATTTTCACGCTACAAACTCTCTGAGCGCTCTACGATCCTGATATTTTTTGCCAGACACCGATGCGCCCCGTCCATTTTTCACTCACAGACAGTCTCATCAGCCTCATCACCACCCATAAAAGCATCATCTTGCTGTTGGTTTATTCACTTCCTTTTAGAAATATTAACATCTTTGATCTTAGCTCTTTTTTTCACTGACATTTTCCGTGTTTATTAGGTTGCAGACATGTCTGCTGCAGCTGAATGTGAAGCAGGCTGTGGGGGTTAGCAGGTTCTGAATGGGAGACTCAAACATTCTCCCTGAGATAAATGCCAGAAACTCGAATGCATCAGTGGCATCATGAATCCTATGAACGCGCACAGATATTTGCTGCGATACGGAGGCTGCATGATGCATCTCGAAGACAAGAAGGCAGGCAGAGACTGAGAACGAGGAAACAAACTAATTAAGAACTCAAGATGAAGCTCTACGCCCTCATAAGCAGGAACAACGGAGGAAGCCAAGAGCTCAGAGCGAAGAGATTTAATTTAAAAAAAGGGAGAGACGTGAGATAAATCTGTGTTTACCATCCTTTCTTGAACCTTAATTCTGCCACAGATAGAGATGAACCTGCAGCTGAACTGTAAGTGACTCCATAAATAAATGAGCATTGTTTTTGCTGAATGCTGTCATCATCCCTAAATACCTATGAAAGCTGGAAGGGAAATATTTGTCTGCAGCACATTCAGGTGAGGCGATAAATTATACAGCAGCTGCTTCTTTAACTCTTTCCTAGACTAAACTGATAGATGACTGCTTTAAATTGGATTTACAGAGTATCAGTACCTGTAAGGCGACTTTCAAGAATGCCTATGCTACCCAATACAAGCGTTTGTACTCACAGTTTAAAGGGGATTGGTGCAAAATGTTGAGGTGGTGCAAATCTTGCTCCAGGCGTTTTCTTTTACAACTCTATTTAGATAAATGAAAGACTTATAATTCTGTCTGGAAACAAACAACAGTTATTCATTTCTCCTTCATGATCAACTTTCAAATGGTTGACACTTCTGTGTATATTAAAAAGGTCCCCATACATTCATCAAAACTAAATCTAAGTTCCTGACTGGTCAAAGTTCAAGCTAGTTTAACTTACAATGCGTGTTCGATGGAAACGGGTTTTGTGCGTGGAGCCCAAAAGTGGTCATAGAAACTTGTGTAGCTACATGTGAGCACAAGAAATCTGCACACCAAATCCCAAAACGTGCATTTACGCACGTTTACATCGACTTTTTATTGGAAATAGTCACTTGAACACACCTTGCTGATCGCGGAGTGAACTTAGTAATAATGTGTTAGTAAATGATAAAAATAAAAAGAAACATGTGAGAGTCCTGTCAAAGTAAAATAACAACATAAAGCATGCTGCAGTGCGGTTAAGGGTCAAAGAACTCAGAAATGGTAAAATGTTTTGGGATTCTTCTACCATTTTCAGAAAGAATAAAACCCTTTAAAGAACAAGTATTTGCAAATATTTAAAAACCAGTTAAAGGGAGTCAACATCCTTGTGCTTTCACTTTAGCCTGGTTTCCACTGAGTGGTAGTTTGGTCCAATATTTTGACCGTTTCCATCTCTTTGCCCATCCACGGTAGGTCCATTAAAAAGTGGAACCGTTGGGGTGGAGCTGCTGTAGCCACCCACTGTTTGGCAGAAATTGATGACAAGCACCAATATAGCGCTTACGTTTTCCACAGTCTTCTTTCAAACAACATTTAGTTCATTATGTACCAGAAGCAAAGCAAGAAAAAGACGAGGATAGATGACCTCCATTGTTGTTGCTTTTCCTAGTCATCGCGCTGCAATGACACAGTGACATGCTACACCACACATGTGTTGTGGGAATAAACCGCCCAGTGGAAGCTATAGGCTTAACTGAGTGGAAACGCTCGCCAGAATTAACTGGACCTTAATGGACCAGACCGCCCAGTAAAAATAAGGCTTTAGAGTCCCATTATGGATGTGGAAGGGGTGGACGACAGCATCCATTGCTGCAAAAGCTGTAAAAGGCCTTACCAACATGCTGCTAATTCTTTTTTTTTCTTTTAGTATTTTTTTTTTACTAGCCTAAATAAATCACAGCATAAAAGTCACAGATAAAAAAGTCACTGCACAAACAAGCAAATAGTAATTCCACCATGCTGGGAACTAGGAATGTGGTTCATCTCTCTTAGGTTGCCAGGTTGAGATGACAAAACCGGGGTCCAGGTTGCTGTGGCAACAACACTGATTATGGGACAGAAGGTTGGACCAATGTGTTCCTATTTTTTAAAGGACATTCACCACATGTTTTTATTATGATTTGTTTATAGCTAGTTGTTTTTTAGAAAAAAATATCAGAAGCAGAACTTGTAAGATTTCTGAACAAGTCTGATTTTCTGTAATCCACATCATATATCTCTGTCAACCTTTTAAAACCAGAGATTTCGCAGGGGAAACCTAACTTACAAACACTCGATGACCTAAAGTCATTCTACAGGATTCTAACCTGTAGAAAAGCACATCGTGATTCAGTGTTTTCATTTCATTTCCTGGTTGGTTTATTTATGTTTTGAAAATTGGTCTCAATAAAGCTTCTACTTCAAGTGTGTTCCATTTCACACAAATAGTTGCATGTTTGCTATTTTCCACTGGTAGTTGAAAGAAGGTTGAACTGAGGGAGATGCGAAGCAGCCCCCGTGCAGAAGGTCTCCTTTCCAAAATAAAGGAGTGAAATAACAAGGGCGTGTGAGAACTCGGGGTAAATGAATTGTTTTGGCTGCGATCCACATAGTTTCTCCGGTCGCGCCAGTTAAGGCGCAGATAGCGGTGCGGTTTTCTGTTATTTTCGGATCCGAGCGGAGTATTTGTGCGACAAGGACAACAGCAAGGAAAAGGAAATGGGAACTGGAATGATAATACATCACCCTCCCTTATGTGAAGATGAGGTTGGATAAAAACACAAAAATGAAGTAAAACACATGTAAAAATAATCAATTTACGACAATAATTCTCCTTTTGTTTGATTTTTGAAGAACACCTGCTTTTAGGATGCTCACTGATCGAGTATGTGAATGCATTGTGGGCCCATGCTGTTTACCTCCTCACAGTTGTTGCTTCTTTGAGAGCCCTATAGAATACATCATCACATGCAGGATTCCCTCAAACTGCCTCTCCTCCACACGTCCTGGACACAGACGAGGCGGATGCTGGGGAGCAAACAGGCCTCCTCTGTGCTCAGCCTCTCTGTAATCCCGTAACGGCTGTGTATCTTTGTAATCCCACAAATAGAGACGGAACAGCCCCAATCCTATGAAGCCTGCACTAACACGGGGGATGGAGGGGTCGACCACCTGACCGCTGTTTGTGCAGAAGGCTTTTAGTTGCGCCTTATAGAGAGAAAAATTCCATACTTTTATTATACTGCATAACTTCAATAAGTTTTTTTCCCCCTTCCTAATTTTTTTCAATCAACCTAAATGATCACAATCAAAAACAAATAATAATAAATAAGTTATCTATAAAATAAAAAGTGTACTTTTTTTTTTTTTTTTTTTACATGAACTGGAAGAAGCTAAACCCATTTAGCCTCGGGGAATCAATGCCCCCACACCTTTTACCTGCTAATGTCACTGGTGGCAACAATTCAGCTTATCAAGCACATTTTTCAGTCATTTTTATTCCATTAGTTTTGCAGATCTGTTCCTTTTTGGTCCCATTTAAAAGTTTTCCAGGATTTACAGTTGTTTAAAGGGGCCGTGTCATGTCATAGCAGCACCCTGCTGCGTAAAGAGACACAGAAAAGCGAGTTATACATTTTTTGGTGGTGTTAAAATAAACATTCTAACATGTAAATGGATTAACTAATGATTTCCTTTTGGCTAACAAGACAATTAATGCTTTACATTTGTTCGCGGCTCACCGATCGCCTCATTTCTAACGTGTTTTACATCAAGTGACTGTCTGGTTCAGTTGTTCTGCTCTCGGTTCGTTTCAGACTGAGGAATCTCAGAGTGAACTGAAGTTCGAACTGAAACTGAGACCACCTTGAAAGATGGGTCTGAGAGCGGTTCCTGGTACAGCTGTGATGCCAGGGTAGTTATTCCCTGCAAGGATACACATTCAGGCACGGGATAACTACATTGGCACCAGAGCTCTGCAGGGAAAATGGGAGTGTGTTCGTTGCAGTCTGGGGGCGGAGCTTGCAGCACAGATTTTTCCTGGAGGGGGCTGTTGGCATCGATCTTACATCAGCACGTTTCCACCCGCTTGTTTTCATGAGTATGGGAGGGGCTGCTGCAGAGAGCGCAGGTTTTTAGAGGATTCCTCTTAAATGCATGAACGGATCAAAATACCACTTTGGGGTTCTATATAGTGAGGAATGAGTAGTAAAATATTCCTTAAACCCCAAAAAGTAGAATTTTCATGGTAGGACCCCTTTAAAGCCAAAAATCTTTTTTTTTTTCTACTAGAGATCTTTCAAACCTAAATGTAGTATTTTTAACCATTCAGAGGCGAGGCTGGTTTGTTGCTCTTTATTCCCCTTACAGACATTAACTCAAGTTCTTAAATTTTTATAGCAGCATGATGGGATATTTTTTTTGATTGTGAAAAAAAATCTTATAACAAAAATTATTTATTTTTAACAGAACATTTCCAAAAATATATATTTTTATGAAACTTAAACGTAGCAGCATGTCAAATCTCTGTTTAAAAACATGGCTTTGTGTTTAATTTCCTTTTTTTACCGACACATTAACATAACAGTATGAAAACATGCAGTAGAATAAAAGTGAGGAAGTAGGAGGAGAGCAGGAGATCATATCACCTTTTTTTTCTGTTAGCGGTTCCCACTGTGATGAGAACCCAAACAACTGCAAAGCAAATCCATTTCACAATTGATAAAAAGAAATGACAGTTTATGATCCACTTGGGGTGTTTCACACAGAGCTGCGCTGGTTTCCCGGGATTCCCTGACTTTCCAGTGTGTCAAAGCAAACCTGAGCACCGCTGCGGGCCAAACAAGTGAAATCTGCCAGCAGGTCCGCCTGAGAATGAGGGTCGCGGTTCATTTGGAGGTGAAGAGAGCTGGAGTTTGTCACTAAGTGAAGCAAAAGAGCAACCAGTGAAGCAAGTAGTAAGCTATAGAAAAAGGGCATAATGCATCTCAGAAAGAGGGAAAAAACAGGTACTCTGGAAATTTTAAATCACAAAAAAGTTTGGAAAATGTTTGTCAGTTTGATGTAGTGATTCAAATGATAAATAAATAACAGTCAGAGGAAAGACCTCAGCTTCTTCTGCGTCCTTGTCAGTTCTTGTTTTAGAAAAGTCCTCTCAAAGAGTAGCCGTTAAGATTGGCTTTAGTGAAAACCAAAGTGTCAAATCTTCAGCATACCCCTGAGGCTTCGCACACATATGCTAAACCCGTGTTCGAGAAAGCGCTTCATACTGGCCGAGTAGGAAGGGGATTCTTCTTTTTCTACTGTTTTCTAGCGCATGTTTGTCACCTATAGTTGGAAGAAGTTTGGTTGCAAAATATCGAAGCGGTGCAAATGTTGTAAAACTTGCTCCAGGGTTAAAGGTTTGCCCCCTTTTCACTTGCAGCCTACCCACAAGGGCAGCTGTAACTGGTGACCGCAATGCCTCGTTTCCACTAAGCGGTGCGAGATTCAGGTCATTCAAGTTGGACCGTCTCAGTGAATGCTGGGAAAAGCTCACAACAACAACAATGGAGGTGATCCAGCAGCTCCTTTTTTTTTTTTTAACTAATTGAATTTTTTGTATTGTATATACAACGTTTAATGTTTGAGAGAAGATTGTGTTCGGCGAAGAGGAATACAGCAACTTTCTTTTGTCATAACGACCTTATGCCAATCTAAGGGCTTCAATGGCAGCGCTGCTCAAACCGGTCTGTTCCATTTTTCTATGGACCTAACACAAACAAGGCCTTAAAAATGGTACGGCTCGATCCAGCTTAAAGGGTCCATTTTATAATGGATGTGGTTAAAATGTCGGACTGGACTGAGCCGGTCAGTGGGACAGAGGAATAGATAATTCTTTAGGTATAAATGTTGGTATATGTGGTTGTCTTTCTCTGTGTTCTACTGTGACATACTGGTCACCTGTCCAGGAAGTACCGTCAGTGGCTGGGTAAGCTCCAGTAACCTCGTGTCTCTCAATGGTAAAAAAATCAATCACAGAAAATAGATGAGTGGATAGAACGACCCCTGAGATAGGATTGGGTCCCAATGTGATTGACCTGTTATTGTGATTAGTCTCATCAGTGATAAGTGTTCATTAAATGTGGTTCCTATTCCGGAAACATTCTTGTTTTTGTTCAATTCCCCGGTTTATCCGTGGATCTTCTGCACTTTCAGCAGTCTTATCTCATGTTGTAGTGAACACCTTGGTGATACACAGGTTGAGTCTTTGCATGTTGCAGCAGCATTCAGGCATTACTACGGTGGTACCCCCCCCCTCCACCCCCCACCCACCCTCTGCTTCTTCCTCTTGTACCGCTCGTCCACAGATAACTGCCTGCAGCAGACGATGTCCTGTCGGCACCTGGCACCCAGGGGAAGGAAGCCTCGCTATTTCCCACCTAACAAGCACACACGCACACCCGCCCACCGTGTTGCGCCGCGTGCACTCACACGTGCACCCCCCCGTGCTGTGTTGTGTCTTGACGTGCAGTTGCGCACGCCGTGCCGGTGTGGAGTTATTATTGTGTGCTTTGTGAGCTGGTGTTGTCTGTCAATCTCAACACCTTCCTCACCCCCACACCACCCTCCTCCACTCGCTTGGTCCCAGTCTGGTTTTACTGAAGCAACAGACAGCGTGGTAACACACACACATGCACAACAGCTCTGATCCCAAGCTGATAGGCACAGACAGAGACTCGGCGAAGTTGAGAGAACAGCCCGAGGTTGTCTGCAGACCACGGGGAATACGCCCCCGAGTCACGAAAAAAGCCGGAGCCGCAGCCAAAAAAACTCTGCTAAACCCTGCTGCCTCTGTGCTCCCTGTTCCTGCCTCGCTGACTCTTGTCTGTCATTCCCGTCTTCAATTTTGTTAAGCTTTCTCTTCGTTTCCTCCGCACCCCACAACCAGTTAGCATATTCTCCTGTCTGCTCGCTGGCTTTTATTCATCAATGCCACCGGTCCTGCTCGCAGAAATCCCGTGCATCAGCAGTGTAATTTTGCAATCAGCACGGCGAGGAATACAAATCAGATCGGAAGCCAGGCTTTTAATGCACGCGATCCATCAGAACGGAGGGTTGCAGACAAATTATAAACACGCTTTATTCTGAGGTGATTAATAGTGAGATTACCGGATTGATTCCCCACCCCCACCCCGTTTATTCACAAAGTTTCTGCTGAAGTATGTCGATGGAGACGTGATTACGGAGGACAAACGCGGCGACTTTAAAGCTGTATTTCGCCGTTACTGCGCGGGATCGATTCAAATGAGCTGACAGGTTGGGAATATGCATCGCAGGACTGATGACTGTTCTGCTGGCCACGCTGTAGGCATTAGAATATGTTTGGCTTTCTTTCATTTTATTGCTCCCCGTTAGATGGTAGTTTTTTTTTAAAGAGGGTTGTAGAAGTTCTTTCAGTCACATGACAGATGGCACCACAGTGACTAATTAAAGCCCCTCCCCCGACCCTCTCTGTCGTCACGCGGTCGGAATCACACGTGGAAGCACCTGGCACCGGGATCGTTGCCTGGTGCGTATCGATCGCCAATCCCATCAACCCCCACAGATGTATGATGGTCATTTTGTGCAGCCGGGCTGAGAGAATAATCGTCCTGATTGCTCTTTCACTCTGTTTATTCCTTCTCCCGCATAAACCAGCGATTGACATCGTCTCAGTCAAAATATTGGACCCGCGCTGGCTGGCCCCGGCCATCGCAATGAAAGATTAATGAGGCTCTTTAGGTAGATACAAAGCTAAGTGTCTTGTTTATTAATGTGCTGTGATTGGATCCATTAGCTGCCTGTGTAAACTAATCGCCTCATAATGTGTGTTGTCATTTCAGCCTAACTGCTCATAATGTATTCCTCCCCCGTCTTTGCAAATGCAGTTATTTTGTAATAGACTCGTAGAAATATTGTGGTGTCAGGAGTAAGGATTTTTCTCTTCTGGCTCGTTCCGCTGAGCAGTAACCATGTTTCACTCATCGATTGCTGAATTTGCTATATGCGCCAGCTGGCTGTTAACTAATATGAGCTGTTTCTATACATGCAGATTTGTTTTTTCAAGTCCCCCTCCAATGAAAATCGTGTTTTTTTGAGTTTTTAACATGTATGTGTTGTATTTTTCATATGAAAAAGAACAAATGTAATAAGAAATCATTTTGTTTTTGCATTTCCGAGTATTTCTACTTTTAAATTGCTGTCAATCAAACTGTCTCAGAAAGTCTCTATTTGAATTAATGATCTTTACATCATAAGAAACTCTGTTACACATGCACTAAACCCCTCATCTGGCCCAGCCAGTGTGTCTAGTTCAGGTGCTGGAGGAAAGAAGATGTCATCTTCCCATTGACTAACGTCAAATGAGCCACGTTTACATTTCCGTGGTCAAATCAACCGTAACTGGATATTTTTGTGTGAGTTTCATACATTTCTTACGGCAGCAGGGCTAGGAATGCTGGAAAATCTTAACAAGACTCCATGGAGCTTCCTGATGTGACTCATTTGATCGCAGCAATGTCAATAAACATTGGCAAATTAGCTAAAAGAGTTTATGGTGAACTGGAAGGAGAAAAAATCAGACTTTGGGTCCATGAAGATCTTCACTTACTGTCTGAGCTGACATCCGCATCAAAACGATATTGCTTGACATTTTTATGTAGCAGCGTTAAAGATTTCCGCTATGGGAGAATCAGACAGGGGGGCTCAAACCCCCTTAGAGGACATTTTTGTGGAGATCCGTCCCCTAGCAATCACCCTGATTACTACCAGCTGCTCCGGACAGGATTTAAGTCTCCCCCTTCCCATTCCTCCTCGCCAGGAAGTTGTCTTCACAACGCCAGGTCCAAGCCAAGCCGAGCCCGCCTCGCCTCGCCTCGCCTCGCCTCGCACCACGTCGCACCACGTCAAGCCAAGCCAAGCCGAGCCGAGCCCGCCTCGCACCACGTCAAGCCAAGCCGAGCCGAGCCCGCCTCGCACCACGTCAAGCCAAGCCAAGCCGAGCCCGCCTCGCACCACGTCAAGCCAAGCCGAGCCCGCCTCGCACCACGTCAAGCCAAGCCGAGCCCGCCTCGCACCACGTCAAGCCAAGCCGAGCCCGCCTCGCACCACGTCAAGCCAAGCCGAGCCCGCCTCGCACCACGTCAAGCCTACCTGACAAGGTCCAGTCTTTATCTTTTGATTCTCCCTCGCCTTCCTTACCACTGTCTGCACTTCTCTCAAAGACCCTCAGGAACTCACTCTACTCACCAGCGCCATTCCTCCGTACTGGAGAGAGAGTGTAACTACAAGACCTAAGAGACAATAAAATCTTCTTCTTTTTTTGAATCTTGTCTTGAGTCACTGCATCCTGGGGCTTCAGCTAGTGTCATTCCTGACAGTACTTCCTGGCCAATATGGACCCCGCAGTGGCTCAGGACTGGAAAACACAGATTGAGGGAACCATCGGACATCATAATGCTCAGTTCTCTCAATTCTCAGCCCAACTAAATGACATTTCTCAGAGACTGGCGCAATTAACCATTTCTCCTCAAGGAAACGATCCATCCAGTTTACCCCCTCGACAGGCCCCGGAACCGAAGATCCCAGCACCTGAACGGTTTGGTGGAGACCCGATGAGCTGTCGGGCTTTCCTCACCCAGTGTTCTATGCAGTTTGTCATGCAACCTTCTTCTTTCCCTTCTGAAGCTTCCAAAGTGGCTTACACCATATCTCTGCTCACGGGTCAAGCTAAGCTGTGGGGAACAGCAGAATGGGAGAGACGCTCTGCATCGTGTAACTCCTTTGACAGTTTTTCTAAGGAGCTGCGGAGAGTTTTCGACCCTGTCAGACCAGAGAAGGAGGCTGCGCGTCACCTCTCAACCCTGTTTCAAGGTAACCGTACTGTGGATCAGTATGCTATCGAGTTTCGCAGATATGCAGCAGACACCCGCTGGAACGAGCCCGCATGTGTCGACGCCTTCTATCGAGGACTATCAGAGAGGGTCAAGGACGAGCTGGCAGCAAGAGTCCTCCCAGAGGATCTGAATGGACTCATCGAGGTGGCAGCCAGTATCGATAGACGCCTGAAGGAACGCAGAGGTGAGAGAGGCAACAGAACACCAAGACCTTTGTTTCCTCAGTACGCCATGACTCCTGGACAAGAAGGGGGAGCCACCAGCCCCGAGGAACCCATGCAACTCGGCAGGACCAGGCTGTCACCAGAGGAACGAGAGAGACGGTATAAACAGCGTCTTTGTTTCTACTGTTCCGCGGCTGGCCATCAGGTCAGAAACTGCCCAGTAAAAGGACAGGCTCAGTAAGGACAGGGGACACGTTACTGAGCCGATCGACCATCAAGGCCCCCAAGAACCACTTTCAGCTCAGCACCACCCTGCACGTCCCTTCACATCCTTTTCAAACTACGGCCTTTATTGACTCTGGTGCGGATGCTGACTTCATCGATCATGGTTTGGTGCTGAGGCTCCGTATCCCTGTCAAGACCCTTCCTCAACCCCTGAAAGTTCACGCTATTGATGACCGTTTGATTCACCCCAGCAAGTATATCACTGAACCTATTAAAATGCAAATAGAAAATCACTATGAGGAGCGTTCATTCTTTGTTATTGAGTCTCAGTCCTTGCCACTTATTTTGGGTATCACCTGGCTTCGTGACCACAATCCGCACATAAACTGGCAAACCAATAAGGTTCAGAGTTGGGGTCCTGATTGCCCGTCAACATGTCTGAAAGCAGCACCCTTAGGAACGCCTATAAACCACGTAATTGATCAAGCACCTCCAGATCTGTCTAGTACTCCTGTGTTTTATCACGACTTACAGGAGGTATTCAGTAAGGTTAAAGCTACTTCTCTCCCTCCCCATCGTCCTTATGATTGTGGGATTGATCTTCTGCCGGGTACGATCCCTCCTAGGGGCCGTCTTTATGCCCTGTCCGCCCCCGAACGAGAAACCCTAAAGACATACATTAACGACTCATTAGCAGCTGGTCTCATCCGTCCCTCCTCATCACCTGCGGGAGCGGGTTTCTTCTTCGTCAAGAAGAAAGACGGTTCTCTTCGCCCCTGCATTGACTATCGAGCCTTAAACCAGATCACCATAAAGAATCGCTACCCCCTACCCCTGATGAACTCTGCGTTTGAACTTCTTCAAGAGGCTAAGATCTTCACTAAGCTCGACTTGCGCAACGCGTATCACCTGGTTCGCATTCGAGAAGGAGACGAATGGAAAACAGCCTTCAACACACCGATGGGGCATTATGAGTACTTAGTGATGCCTTTTGGACTCACCAATGCCCCTGCTGTTTTCCAAAATCTGGTCAATGACGTTCTGGGAGATATGATAAACCGTTTCGTCTTTGTTTATCTTGACGATATCTTAATCTTTTCAAAGACTGAGACAGAGCATGTGCAGCATGTGCGAGAGGTTTTGGGGCGTTTACTCCAGAACAGACTCTTTGTGAAAGCTGAGAAATGCGAGTTTCATGTGCCTTCCACCACCTTTTTGGGACTAGTGGTGTCTGCAGGCAAGATACACATGGATCCCGCCAAGGTCACAGCAGTTTCCGAGTGGCCTAAACCAGAGAACAGGAAACAGCTTCAAAGATTTTTAGGTTTTGCTAACTTCTATCGTCGCTTTATACGAAACTACAGTCAGGTTGCCTCTCCTCTTCACGCGCTTACTTCCAGTCATGTACAGTTCGTTTGGTCCCCTGCCGCCGAGAAGGCCTTCGCTACTCTCAAGGGTCTGTTTTCCACAGCTCCGATTCTAGCCATGCCTGACCCCTCCAAACAGTTCCTGGTGGAGGTGGATGCCTCAGATTCCGGAGTAGGTGCAGTTTTGTCCCAACGCAACCCAGACAACCGCATGCACCCGTGCGCCTTCTTTTCACGTCGTCTATCTTCAGCCGAACGCAACTACAACATCGGAGACCGTGAGCTTTTGGCCATCAAGATGGCTCTAGAAGAATGGAGGCACTGGTTAGAGGGTTGCTCTCAACCGTTTATTGTCTTTACTGACCACAAGAACCTGGAGTATCTCAAGACCGCCAAAAGACTAAACGCCAGACAAGCGAGGTGGGCTCTGTTCTTTACCAGGTTTAACTTCTCTCTGTCTTATAGACCAGGATCCCGCAACGGCAAGGCTGATGCTCTTTCCCGCTGTCATGAGGGCCCGGATTGTGTAACAGAACCAGAGTTTATCCTTCCAACTTCTGCTCGTCTGGCCGTTGCATTTACTGACATTGAGGAGGAGGTCTCTCGTGCTCAAGGTGAGGTGCCTGTACCATTGACCTGTCCTCCTGAGAAACTCTTTGTTCCAGACAACCTCAGATCCAGAGTCCTGCATTGGTGTCACAACTCCAAACTCACCTGTCATCCTGGGATTCCACGCACTCTCTACGTGGTCAGCCGGCGTTTCTGGTGGCCAACCCTGAAACAGGATGTTCGTGAATACGTCTCTGCTTGCCCAGATTGCTGCAGAGCCAAAGCATCGCACGCCTTACCCACTGGTCAGTTGCATCCTCTACCTATTCCCAGAAGACCCTGGTCTCATATATCCATAGACTTTGTGACTGGCTTACCTCCCTCCAAGGGCCAAACCGCTGTTTTGACTGTCGTTGATCGCTTCTCCAAAATGGTCCATTTCATTCCTATGCCAAAACTGCCTTCTGCCAAGGACACCGCTCAGTTGATGATCGACCACATATTCGTCTTCATGGGTTCCCTCGGGATATCGTTTCTGATCGAGGTCCCCAGTTCATTGCCAGATTCTGGTCTGAGTTCTGTCGATTACTTGGAATTACAGTTAGTCTGTCTTCAGGATACCACCCCCAATCCAATGGCCAAACTGAGCGCCTCAACCAACAGCTGGAGACATCGCTGCGACTCCTCTGCAGTAGAGACCCCTCATCATGGGCACAGAACATCATCTGGGCGGAATACGCTCACAACACTCTGCCGTCCTCTGCCACGGGTATGTCTCCATTCGAGGTGGTGTTTGGTTATCAGCCTCCCCTGTTTGGTCCCCAGGAGAGAGTGGCAGCTGTTCCGTCTGCTATGGCCGCCGTCCGCCGTTGCCATCGTGTCTGGAGAGCGGCTAGACGGGTGTTGGAGAACACAGTCGATGCCTACAAGAGACATGCCGACAAGAGACGTGCACTGGCACCCCGTTATACAGCAGGACAGAAGGTCTGGTTGTCCTCGAAAGACCTGCCCTTACGTTTGGACTGTCGTAAACTGGCTCCCCGTTTTGTTGGTCCTTTCCCTGTCACCAAGGTCGTGAATCCTGTGGCGGTTCGCCTTAGGTTGCCTGGACCGCTTCGTGCTCACCCCACGTTTCATGTGTCCAGGGTCAAGCCTGTGTTGTCCAGTGACCTTGTGCCTCCCTCTGCTCCTCCTCCACCCCCCCGTACATCGACGGGGTCCGGCTTACACTGTTCGTCGGCTGCTCCGGTCCCGGCGGCCGTGGCAGAGGGTTTCAGTACCTGGTGGACTGGGAGGGTTACGGCCCTGAGGAACGCTCGTGGGTGCCGCGTTTTCATTTCTGGACCACGATCTTCTCGACGCCTTCCATCGGGATCACCCTGACCAGCCTGGTGGATCGTCTGGTGCCGATCGTTGAGGGGGGGGGTACTGTGGAGATCCGTCCCCTAGCAATCACCCTGATTACTACCAGCTGCTCCGGACAGGATTTAAGTCTCCCCCTTCCCATTCCTCCTCGCCAGGAAGTTGTCTTCACAACGCCAGGTCCAAGCCAAGCCGAGCCCGCCTCGCCTCGCCTCGCCTCGCACCACGTCGCACCACGTCAAGCCAAGCCAAGCCGAGCCGAGCCCGCCTCGCACCACGTCAAGCCAAGCCGAGCCGAGCCCGCCTCGCACCACGTCAAGCCAAGCCAAGCCGAGCCCGCCTCGCACCACGTCAAGCCAAGCCGAGCCCCGCACCACGTCAAGCCAAGCCGAGCCCGCCTCGCACCACGTCAAGCCAAGCCGAGCCCGCCTCGCACCACGTCAAGCCAAGCCGAGCCCGCCTCGCACCACGTCAAGCCAAGCCGAGCCCGCCTCGCACCACGCCAAGCCAAGCTGAGCCCGCCTCGCACCACGTCAAGCCTACCTGACAAGGTCCAGTCTTTATCTTTTGATTCTCCCTCGCCTCCTTACCACTGTCTGCACTTCTCTCAAAGACCCAGGAACTCACTCTACTCACCAGCGCCATTCCTCCGTACTGGAGAGAGAGTGTAACTACAAGACCTAAGAGACAATAAAATCTTCTTCTTTTTTTGAATCTTGTCTTGAGTCACTGCATCCTGGGGCTTCAGCTAGTGTCATTCCTGACAATTTTGGAAACAAAGGCTTTAAATGAACATGAAAAATGGCTTTTAAAGACATTAAGGTTGTGGCATTTTGAAAAAAAAATGTCTTAATCATAATTAAAACACGGCTGGGAACTTTTTTTTTTTTTTTATTAAAAAATGTCGTCATATGGGGACCTAAAAAAACCTCACCTAATGGAAGACAAAATATCAACCTGATGGGGGGGATTTGTGCAAAACAAAACAAAAAATTGGGTCAAATCTCATCTGTAGTCAACAACTTCTGCAACCCCAGAATGATGATTATCGACTCATAATATCAGATATAGTATTTCCTTTTAGACCAAAAAAAAAAATGTTAGAAAGATAAAGGCGGAATGTTGAAACCATTGTAGCCGCGCCGTCTGCCATCCTCGGGGATCGATTTCTTCAAAGCGTAATGTATGCCTTTTATTCTCCATCTGAGATGCAGAGTTGGTGATCTCAAGGTGCGCCGCGAGACTTTGAAGTGCTAAAGAGCCGGAGTGAAAGATTGGAAGATTCGCAGCTCAGGTGTCTCCCGCTGAGAAGCTCTGACCTCCAGTGAACGCTGTAAAGCTGAGCAAAATGAAAATGTAGTCAATTCAACGTACATCCTGCTAAAGAATCTCGTGCCACTATTAGTCGGAACTCACTGAGACACATGCCGGCTTTCTGTGACTTCCCGTTTAGTTTTCATGCCAAACTTTGTGAGAAAAATTAGTTGGATTTCACAAACTCATCAAAAACTGCAGCCGGTTCTTGTCGCAGCGGGTTCGCTCAAAGACAGCTGCCGGTCGCGCAGGGACTCCGCTTCAGCAAGAGCAGCTCCACAAATGCTGCATGCTGGGAGAATAAAGAGGGAAAATTGTGTTACTGTTTTCTTTTTTTTCTGAGAAGTAGGCATGCCGCTGAGTGATAGGCATGCTGGGAGCTGGATACAAAAGACAGGTCTGCATGTTCAGTGAGTACGCCTTGAAGACTGTGTGTGGTTTCCGCCTGCAGAGGTACAAGTGTAAATACACTGTACGGGCGCAACAGTCAACAGATATCCATGCTTCTGACTGCTTTACATTTCAGGAAAAGCCTTTAGTTTGTGTGGGGTTACAGGCAACATGTAATAACTTCTTGTTTCATTTTTTTTGGAGCCTGATTTTTTTTTAATCTTGTTTTTAAAGCTCTTACAGCACGTTTTTAAAGACAAAACCTTTCCCACTTGTAATAAAGTAACTCCCCTTTATCCAAAACCTAAAAAAACTACATATTTTGTTTAATCTAATTCAAATTTGTTGAATCAAGAAGTTCCATCCCACTCCTTATAGTGCACTTTTTTCAAACATACATGAATATTGTTACACTTCTCTCTCAAAGTTCAAACCTTTGTAGAAAAATGAGTCCAGTTTCATAGAATGAAAACAGAGATCGAAAATTTACAATTGGCAAACTGAACGGAGTATGAACAGGAGACACAGCACAAAAGAGGTTGTTTGACAAAGTCAACAGCCAATCAAGATGTGGAACACAAAAAAAAAAAAAAAAAAGTGAGAAAGTATTCAATATTGTGCTGAAAAAGATGAGTGTATTTGGCTATGGTTGGTTTGGATCAATGATCCGGGTCTAGTTTTCCTCCATAATAATTTATTAGGTGTGTTTTGACTTGTTCCAAAAACCTAACCATAGTATAAATGACAAAACGTCATATAAAGGTGTAGATATCATCTGAACAGAATGTATTTTCCTACTCCCCAAGCTTGCTTAGGAAGGCCATACAGCTCCTTACCTCTGTCCTTTCATCATAGTGACAACAACGTGAGTCCTGTTTGGTGGATCTCCATCACATCTGGGTGTTTTTTTTTATATATAAAAAAACTAGATGCACCTTTAATCAATCCTTGTGTCAAAACAACTCAGTCTTGGTCTTCTCTCACCTTAGTTCCCAGTCCAATTTGAACCTTTTTCTGCTGTCATTGCAGGTCTTTAAAGTCATCTCCTCCAGTTTTACTCCGCCTTCTCAGGATCCCTCATTGCTGATCCACTTCATTGCTACCAGTGTGACTCTAGGAGCTCTCTGTACGTTCTGTTCAGGCATCCTGTTTGTTCTCCAAACATCTAAGCACCAAAACTGCATAATTTAATGCTCACTTTCTATTCCTGCCTCGGACTTCCTGATTGAACTCGATGGACGTGCTCTTTCATGTTGGCAGGCTGCCATTCATGCTGCAAAGAACCCTGTAATGTGGCTGAATTCAACCAACTCGGCAAAGGAGTCCTGAAAATGAAGCAGGAAATGGACAAATGTTTTTCTTTCTGCTTTGTAAACCTGGCTGAGATAAGAGAGGAGTAGAAGTAAGCGCCAGAAAACACATCCAGGCAGCAGCAGTCTGCATCTGCTCCAGGATGGAGCAGACAGTTCCTGTTTCATTTGTTGTCCAGATTAGAAACACACCTGGAGCTCCGTTGCAGAAACAAAAATTCCCACAAAGCCTGATCTGAGTCACTGGGATGTGGACGATATAATTACTTTCTCAGGATTGCAGGATGCATAAAACAGAACAAAGAGGAGTTTTAGCACACCATAGTCATGCCGGGAGGAAAAAAAACACAAAAGAAAGGGGGTCAATTCTGTAAAAACAAGTGTTTTATTTGTTCTTTCATTGACTTCACTGTTAGGACCCACAGTATCTGTCTCTCAAACTAAAGTTGTGATCATAGAATCTGTTGGAACCTTGAACTTTTTAAATGACGGCTTTTTAAATGATCATCATGTACACCAACCTGAGAGACCAGACTGGCCCAGAGCGTAGATTTACCTTATGACTATGTTTTTGGTACATCCATTTTTTAAAAAAACATCCTGTTCCTGATCTGGATCACCGGTTGGCTGGTGTCTAATATTGTCATGTTTTAGTTTGAACCTTATACCCGACTTCTTGTCACTTCACAATTTGCACTGTGCTCAGACGTCTGGCTAAAGTTGACTCCTTGATGTTTTTCATGACATATTAACCATGTTTAAGCTTCTTGAATCAGTGGACAGCGACTAACTGGACCAGAACTCACAGGTTGAAGACAGTAGCTTCACTGTCACGTTCCATTAGTTCTCCTTCCTTAAAGCAACTTTTACATTGGGGTGGCCATGTTAAAGCGGCCGACATCTGATTGGAAGATTGCAGGTTTGGTTCCCACCCGACCTGCCCATGTGTCAAAGTGTCCTTGGTGTCCAAGTCATAGGCCCAATCCACATTCGTCCCTTCTCCCTACCCCCCAACATTTAACGCTAGTCACCAACAGCGCGGATCTTCCAGCGCTCAAATATACATAATAACAGCAGTTTTATAACTCTTAAAAAGTCATTCTTAAACATAAAGTCAGAACTTGCATTTAGATGTAAACTTCTGTGCTTCTGTGCACCCAGGTAAAGAAATGTGTTTCTCCTTCGTGGCACAGTGCGACACTGAACCCCTCGCGACGGAAGTCTTTGTAACCCTCTGCTTGGAGGGTTAGATCTTAAAAAATTATTTCGGACACCACTTCCACTACAAATGCACCTTTGAATAATGGTTAAGGGAGAAGGGAAGATTTAAGATGGGGGCATAAGTGCTGCCATAAGTGTTTATATGTGTGTGCATGGTTGTGACAATAATTGTGTTTCCACCACACATTTGAACACAACTTAATCAAAACTCTAGAAATTTTGAGAAAATACAATTTCACAATTGGACAGTTTCCGTGAAATCAAAATTATGTGATTAAACACAAACCAAGTAACGCGATAAGTCATTCAAAAATACAGCAACGAGTGTGAACAATACTTTGATTTACAGCAGATACATTCAAATTTCTGCCACAGCACTAGCGGCCCTCATCATCTATCAAAGGAGACGTCGGCGTCTTTTTCAGGCCATGAAGCGGCAAGCCACACGGGGACTGCAATACATTGAAGTTGTAGATCCAATAATTCCGCATGACACGCTCAACGTTTGACGAGCCGTGTGACGCTGTGGAACCTCTTGTGGCGGTAAGCGTGTTAGTCACATGACTCATTTAATTTAAAAAAAAACAGTGCTTCCATTGCAGTTTTGCTAAATGTGTCAATCCTGACACGCCTCATGAACTACCTCCTCCAAGCGTAAAAAGTTTTAATGATAAATGCGAGTTATTGTTAAATAAGCGTAAATAAAATGGAAACACAGCTTCTGACTGTAAAGCACTTTAGGCCGTCTAAGACGGTACACCATTTATTATCACAAAAAGTGCCAAAAACCTTTGTAGAATTGCCCCATTCAAACTCACAGAGGCTAATAATTATTGAACTGAGTGATGCATGCTCCTTCTGCTGGCGGTTCGTTGTGTGAATGAAAGGATTTAATTTGTCAGAGACGCTTATAACTTGACTTTCCCCAATACTTCTCTTAGTGCTTCTGTTTTGCTTTCTCTTAACCTTGCAGTGGCGCAACTCTGACACCCCCCTACTTATCCTCTTTCTTAGTGCCTCACTTTACCTTTCAACAATATTTACCTCTTAGTTGAGGTTATTTCTACTATGCTCCATGTCCAACTAATGCTTTGTACTCGTCCTTGTGGCCGCTTCAGCACTCACTTAAGAGAGAAAAGCTTTCTCGAGAGTATGCAGATGATGGAAAACTCTTTTTATTGCTTGCGAACCTAAATCGGTGTTTGGAGCATCTTTCATAAATGACCTTCTCCGACTTTGTTTTCCTGCTTTTTAAAGTGTCTTGGGATTTAACGGGTGAGCGAAATATTCTGTCTTTCTGTGCAGCGGTGTAGTCTGAAAAATGGAACTAGGATTGTGTGACTGTTGGGCAATATTTTCTGTGACTGTCTGAGGTTTTTCAGGAGTATCAACTTGGTGAGGAGCTTAGTGTTGGAGGGGATTGAAAGAGTACTTGAGGAGTGGAGGGAGAATCCAACAGACAGCTGCTGGAGACGAGCTGGTGCCTAATTTACCTGGATTACCACAAATTAACCATCAAAATTAATTAATCAAGGAGAATAGCTCAATTAGATTCAACTCTAGTTTTTGCACATCTCCGCCTTACTTTTCCTGTCTTCACCTCCAGGAGTCAGTCTTATATTTAAGCACAAAGCATCTAAAGCTGAGTTTCTCCTTTAGTGGTGTTGGGGGTTTGCAGGGGGTTACTTTGGTTCTGAAAGTGTGGGATTTTTGACTCTGCCATATACTCCAAAGCAATAAAAAAGAATTGTTTAGATAGAATTTTTTGCACTTTACGCTGCACTTACAAGTGCTTAAAAAACAAAAAAGTGCACCCTATAACCCATGTCTTGTATATGGAAACATTTTGTTTGGCATGGGTGTTATTATGAGTATGCTAACACGACAAACGTGTAGCCATGTCAGACTTGGCTTCATTTTTTCTTTTACATTTTAGGAACAAGATTTGGAGTTAGCTTAGTTACAGTACCATTTGTTTTATCTGTCTTATTTTTTATGTATTGCAAATAAAGGTATTGTGAATACGCTAAACAAGGCTTGCGTGTAGTGGTGTTGGACTGTGTTTTATTTTTTTCACTTATGTATTACTAACGAGATTGGCAGTTAAAACATAGCAATGGTTGTTTTACAAAGCAGGTTGGGGTTTCAAGTAAAGTGAACATGCTAACGTGCATTGGTGTCAAAATGTGTTTTTTTATTCGTGTATTACTAATAAGGTTGATAGTTAGTGTAGTCACAGTAACATTTTTTTTTTTATTTTATGTCTTGCTAACAATGTTGGGAGCTACAGGTATTGTAACGCGGCTAATGTATAGCATTATCTGACTTAGTTTCTTTATGTGTAAATAACAACGTTGGGAGTTAGCATAGTCACGGCAATGTGTGTTTTAGCAATATCAGTCTGCTTTTTACATGTTGCAAGCAGGGTTGAAAGTTACAGGGTTTGTGAATATGCTAACAGGGCTAACACTTCTAACATGGCTAACGTACAGAGTGTCACATACAAGTTCTAGAGTTATTGTGAATGCTGCTAATAAAGTCTGACTGACTGATGTCTGACTCTTTTGTCTCACTTATAGTTTGGTACACCTTAACTATGACTTAAGTTCAATAATAGACCATTCATTGACAGTGTCCCTAGTGTAAACAATACAGTTACTTCTTTCAGATGGACATTCTCTGATGTGGTTTTTGTCTCAGAATGTAGTTTTTTTTCAGTCCTCCAAGCTCATGTTCTGCATACAAAAGAAAATTGTTCTAAAATTAGGGCTAATTTGTATTTTTTAAATGTTTTTGTATGTCCTTTTTGCATAGAAACAAATGTTGGTTGTCAAATTAAAGGTCTCTTGACCTGAGCTCCGTGGCTGTTCAGCGAAGGAAGAAGAGAATCGCTTTGGCGATGATTAACCGCGCAGCTTTGCATCCATTAATCCCTGATGTCTCAATATACCATTGTTGCATCAATCAGGTGGAAAATGAAGCCGATGTCCATTTATTAACGGAAAAGCACTCTGTCCTAACCACAGTAGATCTAATTTCTAAAATGTGATAGTGCCCCAAGTTCTATCACCCCAGGCGCACACACATTAACACACTCATGGAAGTTGTGACGGTGTCACATTACACTGAGGTGTAACGAAACGCATAGAAAAATTCTGAAGTGAAGTGATGAATTTATGTTTTGTTTAACACCTTTTATTCCTGCTGTAAAAGATTGTGGTTGCCTGTTTTATGTTTATTGTAAATTATTATTCATAACAAAAGAAAATGAAACCAAATAATGAAAAAACTTTCGGCAAAAGACTATATAAGGAGGGGAAGTCGGCACAGCTGGAGCCCAGCTAACTTCCTCTGAATCCCAGGTAGAGGGGCGTGGTGCACGGATCTGCTCTCCACACCTTCAGGCCGCGGCTGACAGCTCCACAGGTGGATGTCCTTGGAAGGAGCATCGGAGCAAGCGGAGCGCTTGGATCGCCAAAAGAAAGAATCCACCGTGGCCAGCACTGAATACGGATTAAAGCAACGGAAGCATCATCGGAGACCCGACACCGCAGCACTCAACGGGCGTTGTGATTGCCACGTAAGAGGATTTGCTGCGAGAGGCCGCGTCAAGTCCCGGAGTAGCGGGTGAGATCAAACCTTTTTTTTTATTTACTGGTATACCAGAAAACTCAGCGATCGCTTTAGGGACATTTAATTTTTTGAATCATTTTGGTTTTTTTCGGGGGATATTTTTTTGGAGATCCGGAGTGGATTTCGACTTATTGTGGACTGAACTGAGGGATGCGGGACTGAAATGTTTGATTTTGTGTGGACTATTTGATGAACATATGGATTGTTAAAGATTTTGCCTGAGATTTTGAGTTGAAGTTTTCACCTGATTTCACCTTTTGACCACATTAAGAAACTATTTTGTTGCTTAACCTCTTTTGTGTGTTTACTTATTTGAGTAACTAGCTAGTGATCCTAGTGAATTGTTACAGATGGTGGCCAGTATGGGGACCACAAAAGAGATTTTTTTTTAATGTGTTATGTATTGATGTGTTAAGAGATATCACAAGGTACATGATTTAAAAAAAAAAAGGATTATTTTGAACTTGGTGAAACTCAGAAACTTAGTCATGGCAAATGTTCAAACCGAAGAGGGAATTTTGTCTGATGTAAATGAAATCGTAGATGAAGAACAAATAACTCATATTCACACGCCTTCTCCTGGTCGTAGTGATGCTGAGGAAGTGCGTAAAGGGACTCTGGGTTACAAGAAGAAATCCTGTGGGGAAATCACCTCACTGATTAGCTCTCTTTACCTGGATGAGGAAGAGAATGAAGATCAACCAGGGGGGCTGATGATGAGAACAGATCATTAAATTTTTCCTGATGTCCGTTCCTTTTGCAATGACCTTGAATTTTAAATGAAAAATTAACCAATCTGGAGAGGTGATTTCAGAGACTCTGTCAGCAGTGCTCTAAACAGAGAGGAGAACCTTCGTTCTTATGTGGATAAATGTGTTGAAACGTTAGAAGACCGTACAGTGACTATGATGAAACAATTTGAGGAACAGCTGGTTGATTGTCTACGTCGGAGAGAGGAAAAATGGAAGGCAGAGATAGAAAACTGAAGCGTACCAGCCTTTCCACCTTTACTAAAACCTCTTCAATGGGAGGGGCTTCAACTCGTCAGACACTTGATTCTGCAGCTTATGGATCACTTCCCAAAGTGAAAGCTTCATCTTCTGCTCCATACTCTCAAATGATTACTCCTCCCCTTTCAGCTAAAACACAACCTGTTGGACAATCTCTTCACATGCTCAGTTCAGAATCACAACCTGGTCCAGGGGATTTTTCAACTCTAGAAATGTCTGGTGCCCGCTCAAGGGGTTCAACTCAGAGTGCGGTAGAACAAAGTCCTGACTTCATATTCAACCCAAATGCTGCGATGCCCTTGCATTATGCAAAACCAGCTATTCATATGGACTTTCCTTCTTTTACTGGAACAAGAGAAGTAGCAGAAGTGTTAAATTTCATAGAAGAGTGTGAATCCTTTTTGGCTGTTAGACCTCTGACTCATGCCGAACTTATAGGCATTTTATCAGGGGCACTAAAAGGTCCTGCACACAGCTGGTGGAGTGTAACAAAATCTCAGATACATGGATGGGCAGAGTTTAAAGAAGCATTTCAATCTGCCTTTCTTCCACCTGATTACATATCAGAAGTAGAAGAGGAATTACGTGATATGGTACAGGTCCCAGGCCAGTGTCTGAGGGATTTTGCTTTCGATTACCGGGCTCTGTGTTTGAAATGGAGGCCCGATATCAGCGAGCCAGAATTAGTACGGAAAATACTTAATAATTGTAATCCTCGTATAGCAGGATGTTTGCGAGGTACAGTTAACACAGTCGACCAGCTCGTGAAAATAGGAACCTTAGTAGAAAGGGATTGCACATCCTCAAAAGACTATTGGGGAAAAGTAGATCTAAAAAAATCAAAAGAAAAGAACACAAAGAAATCCCATGACAAAGGTTCAGCTAAGAAGAACACCGAATTCATAAACATGGTCCACCCCAGGAGGGTTAGTCCACAGAACCTACTTTATGTTCCTGTGGTGATAAGAGGAAAACAATGTTGTGGAGTTTTCGATACAGGGTGTACCTTTACTCTGATGAGACAGAGTCAATGGGTGAAACTAGCTCAGATAGGTGAGACCCTTTGCCCCAGCAACAACCAAAGCTTTGCTATGGCAGATGGGAAAACCCATGAGGCTATAGGGAAAGTTCAACTTCTGTATTGCAAGCACGGAGTAACTTATCCCATAGAAACGTATGTCATGGCTGACCGAGATCTGGTGTTTCCTGTGATTTTGGGGCTAGATTTTTTGACAATAACATCAACCATTATCGACCTAGGTTCCAACAAATACGGAGTTAAAGCAACCAGAGGCTATGTCTATCATACGTTTCTGGAGGGACCTGAAATGCAACATCCTGTGTATATGGCAAACTTGTATTTTGCTGTTCCTGCTCCAAATGCACCTGATCCCTCTATTACCTTAATAGAGGAGGACTCCCTTAAAAAGCATCCAACACAGGTCATAGACTTACTCAAGACCTGGCCAGAGTTATGCTCTGGAGGTTCAAGGCAAACCACCGTAGAAAAACATTGCATCTATACTACAGATGAAGTTCCTGTTCGCTGCAAAGCTTATAGAGTGTCTCCGCAAAAACAACAGATCATCGCAGGACATATAGATCAGATGCTTAAGAGTGGAATAATTGAGCCATCCCAATCTTCATGGGGAGCCCCTGTGGTGTTAGTCCCTAAGCCAGACGGATCAATCAGATTTTGTGTTGACTACAGAAGACTCAACGCCAAAACTCATCCGGATGCTTATCCAATGCCCATCATTCATGAGTTACTGGAGTCCATGCATGGGGCTTCAGTCTTCAGTACTCTAGATTTAAAGTCCGGATATTGGCAGGTGGCAATGAATGAAGAACACAAAGCCAAAACTGCTGTCATTACACCTGTGGGACTTTATCAGTTTCGAGTTATGCCATTTGGATTGAAAAAATGCAGGTGCAACCTTTCAGCGCTTGATGGAAAAAGTTCTTGGAGAGCTAAAAGGCAAAACCTGTTGTGTGTACATAGACGATGTTATCGTTTTTTCACCCAATCCTGAACAACACTTAAAAGATCTCCATGAAGTGTTTGAAAGACTGAATCGGGCGCAGTTAACTCTCAATCTAAAGAAATGTATTTTCTTCCAGACCCAAATCAAGTTCCTTGGACACCTGGTGTCGGGACAAGGAGTGCATGTGGATCCAGAGAAAACTGAAGCCATAACAGCTTATCCTGTACCCACCAATCTCAAGGCTCTTCAGCGTTTCCTTGGACTAGTGGGTTGGTACCACAAATTCATTCAACACTTTGCCGACATAGCAGCTCCCTTACATCGATTAAAAAGACAAGATGTGAAATGGAAATGGTCTGAGGACTGTCAATTGGCGTTTAGCCAGCTAAAAGAAGCATTAATAAAAGCTCCTGTCCTCGTCCATCCGGATCATTCACTGCCTTTTGAGGTTCACACTGACGCAAGCGAAGTGGGACTTGGGGCAGTTCTGGTCCAAAAGACAGAGCAAGGGGAAAAGGTGGTCGCCTATGCCTCCCGAGGTTTGAAGGGAGCAGAATGTAACTACTCCACTTCTGAAAAGGAATGTCTCGCAGTGGTCTGGGCGGTGGAAAAGTGGAGGCATTACCTGGAGGGAGTGGAGTTTGTCGTCTATACCGACCATTCAGCATTGACCTGGAGCTTTCAATTGTCCAAAGACATCTTCCAGACTGACCCGTTGGACTCTGAGGTTACAACAATTTCAATTCAAAGTTCAGTACAGGAAAGGACTACATAACATTGTACCAGATGCTTTATCCAGAGCCGCTATTCCACCTGCTCCATCTGAGTCCTATGTAGCCATACAGGTTTCTGCCTGTTCTGCTGACCTGCCAACTACCCTGGTAGACATCAGGGAAGAACAAGAAAAAGATCCAGAAATGCTGACCTTGGGAGCCCTGGCGGGGAAAAGACGCACTCCAGCTGGAATTGGATTTTCAGTCATTCAAGGGTTGTTGTATCGTCATACTCCCGTCAAAGATGGTGGCGATAAATACCAACTCATCATACCAAAATCACGTAGAGACGTTTTCTTGGATTACTATCATAACAACCCCCTGAGTGGACATTTGGGACGCCTGAAGACACTTCTGAAGCTGTTAGAGGTGGCATGGTGGCCTACAGTCAGAAAGGATGTCTGGACGTACGTCAAAAGTTGCATTGTATGTCAAGCATATAAGCCTGACAACAAAAAGCCAGCAGGTCTGTTACAATCAACAACAAGCGAGGAGCCATGGGAGAAAGTGGGCATTGATTTCATGGGCCCGTTCCCCAAAAGCAAAAAAGGCAACATGTTTTTGTTAGTAGTCATTGACTATTTCACTAAATGGGTGGAGCTTTTTCCTTTGAAGGATAGCAAAGCCCACAGAGTCGTTGCCATTCTCAAGGATGAAATCTTTACCCGTTTTGGTGTTCCAAAGGAGTTGATCTCTGATAGAGGCCCTCAGTTTACAGGCCGAGAGATGACAAACTTTTGTAAAAGCTGGGGGGTGAATCACAAATTTACCACCAGTTACCATCCCCAAGCAAATCTAACAGAAAGATCAAACAGAACAATCAAAACCATGATCTCCTCATATGTGGGAAACCAACACAGAACCTGGGATCAATGGATTAAAGAATTCCGTTATGCCATAAACTCTGCCTATCAAGAAACAACTGGAAAATCACCTGCAGAGCTTACATTAGGACGGGTGCTTAAAGGACCTCTGGAACGAATGATCCTTTCGCCACCGTTGCCAAACAGCCCAACATACACCCTTCTAGAAAGGCAGCAAACTCTCATAAATCAAGTTAAACAGAGGGTTAATGAGTGTCAGTCTCGACAAGCCCGTTACTACAATACCCGGCGGAGAGATGCGCAGTTCCAGCCGGGCGACGAGGCCTGGATTCGCACTCATCCTCTCTCTGATGCAGCTAATAGTTTTTCAGCCAAGCTTGCGCCCAAGTGGTCGGGACCAGCTGTAGTAGTGAAAAAATTAGGGCCCCTTAACTATCAAATACAGTGGGAGGTATCAAAGAAAATTGACAGTGTTAATGTGGTCAACATGAAACCCTACTTCAGAGGTAAACCTTCCATGCCGCTGGCTGGGGGGGGGGGTCTGTGACGGTGTCACATTACACTGAGGTGTAACGAAACGCATAGAAAAATTCTGAAGTGAAGTGATGAATTTATGTTTTGTTTAACACCTTTTATTCCTGCTGTAAAAGATTGTGGTTGCCTGTTTTATGTTTATTGTAAATTATTATTCATAACAAAAGAAAATGAAACCAAATAATTGAAAAAACTTTCGGCAAAAGACTATATAAGGAGGGGAAGTCGGCACAGCTGGAGCCCAGCTAACTTCCTCTGAATCCCAGGTAGAGGGGCGTGGTGCACGGATCTGCTCTCCACACCTTCAGGCCGCGGCTGACAGCTCCACAGGTGGATGTCCTTGGAAGGAGCATCGGAGCAAGCGGAGCGCTTGGATCGCCAAAAGAAAGAATCCACCGTGGCCAGCACTGAATACGGATTAAAGCAACGGAAGCATCATCGGGAGACCCGACACCCGCAGCACTCAACGGGCGTTGTGATTGCCACGTAAGAGGATTTGCTGCGAGAGGCCGCGTCAAGTCCCCGGAGTAGCGGGTGAGATCAAACCTTTTTTTTTATTTACTGGTATACCAGAAACTCAGCGATCGCTTTAGGGACATTTAATTTTTTGAATCATTTTGGTTTTTTGGGGGGGATATTTTTTTTTTGGAAGATCCGGAGTGGATTTCAACTTATTGTGGACTGAACTGAGGGATGCGGGACTGAAATGTTTGATTTTGTGTGGACTATTTGATGAACATATGGATTGTTAAAGATTTTGCCTGAGTTTTTGAGTTGAAGTTTTCACCTGATTTCACCTTTTGACCACATTAAGAAACTATTTTGTTGCTTAACCTCTTTTGTGTGTTTACTTATTTGAGTAACTAGCTAGTGATCCTAGTGAATTGTTACAAAGTTCTGCTGTCACACAAGGTGCCAACCTGTAACAACCCCCCCACCCCCCACCCACCCACCCCAGGAGCAATGCTGGGTTCTATATTTTTCCCTACAACTTTTAAACACATAAGTGGTTAGGTAAAACCTAACCTTCCTGTCAGATGTTGAACACCCTACATTTCACTCTCCTCCTACAGCTTTAAAGCCTATTGTAGGTTGACACGAACATGTTTATACCAATGAGGGATGTTTAAGACCGAAAATGACAACAACAAAAAAAAAGTGTTATTGATGAGAGAGAAATGGCCGACATGGTGACAAAGAACAGCAGAGGCCTCTTATGCTACGTTCATAATTAGCATAGGTGTGTAAACATAGGTGAACGTGGCATGAGTGTGTGAACATAGCATAAGTTTGCATATGTTAAAAACTTATGCTACGTTCACACCTAGCATAAGTGAGCATATGTTCACACTTATGTTACGACTGCAAACTTATGCTATGATTACACACTTATGCTACATTCACAGATTTACGCTACGTTTACACGTTTCATTAATGTGCATACGTTCACTTATGCTACAATTAGAGACTTATGCTACGTTCCCAGGTAGTGTAAGTGTGCATACGTTCACACTTATTCTACAATTACACAAACTTATACTACTATTACACACTTATGCTACTTCACACACTTACGCTACGTAGTGTAAGTGTGCATACATTCTCACTTGTGCTATGATTACAATCTTATGCTACATTCACAGGTAGAGTAAGCGTGCATGCGTTTACACTTATGCTACATTCACACACTTATGCAACATTCAAATGTAGTGTAAGTGTGTACGCATTCACACTTATGCTACGTTCTCACATTCATGCTACTTTTCGCATCAAAACCAGGTGAACTTTGACCAATCAAAATCTTGGATTTGGTTGTGACGAATTGGTAGTGTCCTTTTCACAACACAGAAGTACCAAATTTTTGAAAATTTATCATGAAGGAAGAATACATAAATAATATGAACATCACCAATGCTTCTTATATGAGAATAGAGCTATCAAAGAAAAAATCCTGGAGAGCAATTTGCGAGATTTGCAACATCCAACTGTGAGCACATGTGCTATCATCGAGTAGCAACAGTCCAGTGTGAACAGCATATACATTCAAGAACCAAGGCTTAGAGCTATCTTGAACGTATATCCCATGCCTGGTGTGAACGTAGCATCAGAGTTTATTTTGCTCCGGCTTGAAATGAGCACATGCGTGTCCTTGTGTGTGCGTGTTTGTGTTGATGTGTCTTCTGAGGGGAGGGGCATCCTCTGGGACGGATCAAACCTCTGTCATTCAGCGCTTACAAAAAAAATAAATAAATAAAACAAAACACAAACGGTAGGGGCAATTAATTATGCAATAAGAGATTTTTAAAAAAGGGGGAGGTCACAAAAATTGGTATGTAAGCAAAAGTAAGTTCCCTCCTCTTCTGAGCTCTTTGTGCACTTGCCTATTAGACCTTAATTGAAAGATTCCAGGGATAAGCAGTGAAAGAATGTGGGTACTGTCCAAGGCATGGCAGCGTCCCAACACAGAGGGGGTAGAGAGGGACACCTCCCCTCCACCTCACCGCCTAACACACACACAGACATCCCGGCTTCTCATTTCCTTTTTTATTCTCTGTTCTGTGCTCACTACAGGAAGACGTTTGCTATATCTGTGTTTTTTTTCCTTCCTCCCGTGCATCTCTCCTCCCCATCGCTGCCGCGTCGTTTGTTCCGCTCCCTCGACGGCTTGTTCACTTACTTTCCCGTTTGACGTTGGTTTGTAAAAACTTCAAAAACACGCTGGCACAGAATACACAGACAGATGTTGGCCATGAAATATTTATCTGGTAAATTATAACCTGGATTCCTTCGCTCGTGAGCTTAGCCAACACGTCTTTTATTTATTAATGTTTTCTTCTTTGATTCATTTTTTTTCTGTTGTGTTGATTTGAATTTTACCCCTTTTATTTTGGAGGGGAGGGGGGGGTCTATTTATTTCCGTGCAAGACAGTAGCAGATGATGAGCGATGAGGGCCAGAAACAGCAAGCTCAGGTCTGTTTTCATCCCATAAATCTTCATCCGAAATCCATCTTTATTTGCCCTTCGATGGTGATGACTGGCCGTTTAAAGATACTCGGGCTGTCTGTTGAGACGGAGCCAGAAGCGTTTGAGCCGGAGCTGTGATCCAGGATCCTCCCACTGCTTTGACACATAAATAAAAGAGAATAATAATGCTTAGCGGCTGGCTTAGCAGGCAGTCATGACGACTGAGTACTGACTTTAACTCATTAACCAATGCACCATATCAAAAGGTGGAAAATGTGATCCAAAGAGGCTTCCAACCGGCTCCGCGCGGCTGCAAGCCTGCGCAACTGGGATCTGCAGTCGAATAAAAACCCATATCTGAGACAAGCAAGGGGTCGGATTTCTGATCAAATGAATGTTTAACTATAAAATCGAGCCATAAAGAAACGCTTGGCAGGCGGTGTCTTTAAGAGCAAACGCACTGTCTGCGAAGCAAGGGACGGTGGGAAAAACTCTGAGGCAGAGATTAATTGGCATGCAAGCGGAGTAACTGTCCACAGTCTGCCGATCACAGGGCAAGCCAAGCATGACAAGCATAGCCTATCTTCTACTTTTTCATTAGGCCGCGGACGGGGGGCCAGCCACAAGCTAGGGTGTGAGGAGGTGAGGGGGGGATGGCTACCAAAGACCTTTAAACCACACCCCCCCCAAATAAAACAAAACAACAGGATGTAGACAGACAAAAGCAAACAATGACAGTAGAGAAAAAATTAAAATTCTCTGTCATCCAAATGAAGAAAATGAATCAGTGGCAAGCGCGGATAGGGGGGTGAAAAGGAGGTGCAGTATCAGAAGCAGACTTGATCAATGAATATGTGTCGGGGAATGATTAACTAGGTCTTTACTCTGGAAGCGTGCCTGCTCAATTTTCAAAATGTACATTTCATTCATTGAGATCCATTAAGCGGGATGTGTTGGCAGAATTATGATTAGTGTACGCAACAGTGGCGAACTAATTAAAATATGAGCTCGACTGTTGTTTTTTTTTTTTTTGTCCTATATGTCGAATGCATGACTTGGAAAATAGACAGGGAATAAAAAGTTTGAAGCAAAAAAGTAGTTGTTGAATAATAATGTCAAGTTTTGTTTGTGTACATATAGACAGTCGTTATAGCTGAGTATAATTTTTTTTTAAATGACCAGTTGCCCTGTTGGATTTATATAATAAATAATAATCATTCACATCATGTTTTATAAACAATTATGAGACTCTAACCTGCCCTGTAGTTCATCATCATGCCACTAGAGGCACTAGAAGGGCTTTTTTTTTTTTGGTCATTTCGAAATGGCTTCCTGCGTGAAAAGTTAAACTAAATTAAATTAACAAGGAAATTTTCAAATTTGTCAATACTATTTCAAACTTAATGGAGAGAAACGCGTATCTATTGATATTTTTTTTTTCAATGACTACTAGCTGCTCTGAAAAAATCGAAATGTGTTGGTATTTTATTCTTAATAATACAGTTATATCATGTTGAAAATATGTGGATCAAATTTGAGAAAGTGGATAAATAAGAGGCGTTTTTTGACTGAATATTTTTGTCAATGTCTGAAGCTAACATTGTTTAAGCAAAATGTATCATAATCAATACTATCTACATCTCATAATAAAAATGTTAAGCCTATTTTTTGTGCGTATTTCATCAAAGGGTTTAATAACATCTTAATCCTTTGATGTGAGGGACTTCAAAGGGTTAACTTTCAAATGCAGTTATTGATGTCTGTCCATTTAGCTTTTCACTCATCATAACCCCCTGTCTTTTTCTCTTCTACAATGGACACCAACTAGCATCTTATAAGATGGTCCCCGATTTGTCCTAATTATAACCTTAAAATCCGACGTAAAGATGATTCTGGAATTTACCTTGTCTTGTGTAGTTGTGAGTATCTTATATTTTTGACATAAGGCAAACTTAAAATATTTTTCAATTTGTCAAACATTAAAAGTGGCCCTTATAACCTGGCGTAGCTTATTTTGGTTGTCATACAGGATAGTTGCTTTTCTCCATCTCAAAATCCTCTCAAACAGTCGAAGAGCTACAATAGTTCGAAGGTCGTATGTCATTCTGGTGTCGCCAGCAACACCTTCAGTTGTAAGTTTCGTATTTTGTACTCTTCTCTTTGTAGAGCCAAGTACCATTTGTCTTAAAGATGGTTTTCCAATAGAGGCAACCAGAGATCTATTTTTTCTTAAGGCATGACTGTCCTGCTAAAGTTCTTGAGATCTTTCACTCCACTTGTAACCTTCCCTTCTTCCAGCTTTCCCTACCATTCTGCCTATTGATCATCAGTATGAGGTGATAACTAACTGACACCTAATCAGCTAATTGATAAGACAAAGCAGTAGAACAACTATTATGGTATGCTTTGAGAGGCAGGATTTAAAGTTGGGACCTACTAACTAGTTGGTAAAGTTCACAATAGAATGTGTTGAAAGCTATCACATGATGCATCAAGTATGTTTCCCTCAGTCTGTTCTCCTTGAACCCTGCGGTAGCAGAGTAAAGCCAATGCAAAGGGAATTGTACACCTCTTGTTTAGTCCTACTGAAAGCTCAATTCAGCAGTTTGACCTACTTTCTAAATATACGAGAGCCACTAAAGTCATGGGACAATCTGGATGTAAAAGGAAAAACAAACAGAGCAACTTTTGTTGCAGTGTATAAGAAATCATATTATTTATTTTTTAAGCCCATTTTTTTCTACATTTATTTTGGCTCTATGTAAATACATTTCAATACAACTCTTCAAACAAGTTTGTTGGGAGGGCTTAAGTAGGTGTATCACTACACTGGATCTGTTAAATATAAAAAACACTAACTAGCCACTTTATTTGGCACACCCGTTCAAATGCTTAATAACAACAATGTCTAATGAGCCTATCACATGGCAGCAACTCAATACATTTAGGCATGGTCAAGATGATCTGACCGATGAAACCGAGCACTAGAATGGGCAAGAAAAGTGACTGAAGTGACTTTGGTGGGGTGCTTGAACTTTGAGGTGGATAGGCAAAGTCTACACTCCTGTCAGCTAAAAACACAAGAAACTAAGGCTAAAATTAACAATACAAGATTGGAAAAATATTGTCTGGGCTGATGAGTCTCCATTTCTGCTTCAACATAAGATGGTAGGGTCAGAATGTGATGTCAACAGCAAGCATGGATCTATCCTGCCTTGTGTCAATGGTTCAGGCTGGTTGTGGTGTAACAGTGTGGGGATATTTTTTTGGCAGACTTTTTGCCCCTGAATACAAATTAAGCATCCTTACAATTCCACAGCCGACCTGAGTATTGTTACTGACCATGTCTATCCCTTTATGATCACAGTGTACCATCTTCTGGTGCCACTTCCAGCAGGATAAGTCTCCATGTCACAAATCTGGAATCATCTAAGACTTGTTTCTTGAAAATGACAGAGACTCTAATGACCTCCACTGTCACGAGATCTCAACCTAATAGATCACCTCTGGGATGTGGTGAAATGGGAGATTGGCATCATGGAGATGCAGTCAACAAATCTGCAGAAACTTTTTGATGCCATCATGTCAACACGGACCAACAACAAAAATCTACATTTTTTGGCACTTTTAAGACGGAAACACATTTAAATCAAGTTTGCACGTCTAACTTCAAAGCATCACTTTCCAGACACAGAGTACGGTTGGCTGTTACAGGAGCAATCCACGAAACACTCAAGACATTTTTACCTCTACAATCAACGAAGGGTCCTAATGGTTCATAACTTTCAGTGCTTGTCAGCTTGAAAGGCGCTTCAGAATTGTCTTTAAATGCCAAAGATAGAAAAAATAAACCATTATAATTACCAGTGTGATGATGGTGGTGGGTAGTTTACTACTGTCCGTGTATAGGGGTATGAAAGCACATGACCACGCCGTGTGCCAAAACGGCAAGTTGTTACACTCTGTGTTTTGTTCTGGACTGACACTGGGTGGGGGCTTGTTTCCTTGATGGTGGGTGGTTGAGAACCCTTATTCTAATGGCAGACACCCCTTCAACCCCCCCATTTCCCCAAGCTTCCATGTTCCGCAGGAGAGTATTCTTCCGCCTACCATGAGAGGCTGCATTCACAGCCACCGAGGGTTAATAATGTGCCAAACAATTATGTCACAGTGTTTGGCCTCCCGTGTGAGAAAGTTCACCCCCTTCCTCCTCCCTCCCTCTGTTGTGTTACAGTATGCAAATAGGAAAAGACTAAAGTCTGAGAACTAGCTATATGGAGCGGGGCCAGACTATGATTTTGAAGTGAACTGAATGGCGTCGATGGGAGGGCATATTTGAATTGGAGCAGAACTGCATAGAGAATTGAACAGGGAACAAAAGAGCAACTTTTTTTTTTTTTAAATGTCAAATGTGGAAGCCATTATGCATTTCTAAATTTGTGCAGATCTGGTGTTTTGTTGGCTTTTTTTCTTGGTGTTTTTGAGTTTGCTGGCCCTCAAAAATAGCTCAGTGGGAATAAATAATGAGAACTCTTCTAGGGTGACACGAAGGAGAAACATCACAAGAACGTACCACCGCAGGTTTACTGTGGGAAGTGTGTTCTTTGGCCACTGATGTTTCCTGTTTCTCTTGGCAGGAGCACTTGTTAAAAACATGAAACATAATGAGAAAAAAAAATAAAAAGAAAGCTGAGAGCTTGTAGAGTTAAAAAAAAAAAAAGAAAAATAACGTTGCCTGAATATGCAGCACTTCTTCTTGCTGGCCCCACACACAAAAAGCTCCCATCTTTCCTCCATAAATTACAGACATTGTTTACATTGCACCAACAAAGGTTGGTGGGAGACTGTAAAAAGCTGGGATGGGGGGGTCAAAGCGTCCTCCGTGCTCTATAAATTACGCGCCCTGTGCGTGTTTAATCGCATGAAGCACAAGGCTGGCAAACGAACCCTGGCCTGACCTTCTCATAATTAAAATGCAAAGTAACCTGTTGCCCGTCCACTGCAGTTATTAGAAGTGATGTGGCGCAGTCGCCCGGCCGTCTCCGCCAGGCTTTGAGCTGTTTTGTATGTGGCAGCAATAGCATTGAAACAGTCAAACGGAACCAAAGAAGCACATTTTTAAAGTCAGAGTAAAGGATGGTTCTGAATCTCAAATTGTTTTAAAAAGAAAAAAAGGCTCTTATAGTGATTTGAGAGCAGCTTTTTTTTAAAAAACATTTCCCATTGTAATAAAAAACTGACTGACTTTAATTCTGTGTTGGAATAAAAAATAAAAAAGGAAAACCGTTTTGGTGGATTGTAGCTTAAATTTCCTACCTTGTATTTTTGGTCAGTGTCCCCTTATCTTGCAATTGTGTCCTGAAATCTCTGTTTTCTTCATACTGTTACTTTTTGGCAAGGATTGAGTTTGTGTGGGCAGGATAAAAACAGAGCTAATCAAAAATGTGTTGCTCCTGCAACAAAGTTAAAAGCAACTGTGTTATCTGATACCACTGTGGTCAACTGTATAAACATGACTGTGGCCACAGTGTTGTGACGCTCATCACTCCTCCATTCTGCTTGTGATAACCTAGAACACAGTGATCCGTACACATCAAATTAGAAAAATACCAACCGTCATTTTGTATTTTTTTAAGCTGCATATCTTACAATTTAATGCATTTCAGATGCAATTCAATTTGTATGTCCAATTAAACAATGTTACTCTAAAACTTGTGTAGTTTAGCAGAAGGTGTGTTTGAAGGATGATGGAGTTATTCCCAAAGGGTGTTTTCACCAAGCAGCAGTGGATGCAGTTTATTTTTTCCCCTACAAAATGCAGTCATAGGTTTTGTTTTTTCATAGTTTTGTTGCACAAAGCTAAACATGAGGCAGATTTTGCCACAATTTTACTTTAATATTATACCTTTCCAGTTTCAAGGTACCCTATATTGAAAAGCCATCTTTCCATTTTTTGTTTGAACAATCTTATCATAACTAACAGGATTATATCATTTTTGCACAAATAGTGTGTTTGCTTGTATTACCTGCTTCTACATTTTGGTGAAATCTGTTATTTTTCATCATTATTTACTTTATATTATATAAATTTGGATGAAATAAAGAAAAAGAGGTAAAGTGAAGTGGATGGTAAAGGGTACGGAGAGGGGAGACCTTGGTAGAGATTAAATGCTTGGCACGTCCGCGTTTTGGGAAAGGATGCCATCCATGTGTCACTATCAAATCCAAGTCCCTAATTGGTCAAAGTTTAAGTAGTTTTATTTTTGATACAGTCATTCAACATGCCTTTTTTTACCTGGAGCCCAAAAACATACTGAAAACTTGCACAGTGTTGCGTAAACACAAGAGTTTTGACCGTAAAAGCCCGAAATACGTATAGAGTGTTCCCCTGCTTATTTGCGGTTTCACGTTTTCGCAGTCTCTTGAGTTCTGGTTTGTCGCAAAAACTCAAGACGCTTGTATGAAATTTTTGCATCTGAAGGAGGTGCTGTTACAAGCTAGCACCACTAGAATATACTTGAATGATACTTCAGGCCCACTTCAACACAGCTAACAGGCAACCCAACGATACCACTAACCCTTTTATCACATCTGCAAAACATGAAAGTCCCTTTAATACATCTTCAGATTCTCCCTTTTTGGCCATAAAAGAATATGTCCATCTAAAAAAAAATGGCTCATCTCTTGTCTTTTGATGTCTTTAAAATGCCAAGGCGGCACAAAAATGACCAAAATAGGAGATGAGAAGATTCCACATCATATTTGCTCCTTTTTTCCTTCGGAGTAACTGCTGCTCTAAAAGGCTTCTTGCTTCTAAGAGAGCAGCTTAAACGGCGCTGCAGGGTGAAGGGACCTTTTAACATTCCTAAGTGTTGTCTCACAAGCATGATGCATCTGCATGCGTGAAAGGCTCTTCCCAGCCTGATTCTTCTTTATTAAACAACAGAACCTCTTGACCTGAAGAATAAGAACAGGAAAATGAATATTAAATTAAAGAAAGACTTCAATAAGTGGCGGACAGATGTCTTTTTCTTTAGGGAACTGCAATTAATCTTCAAAATATGCTACATAATGTCGGATGTCATCTGAAACTAGGAGGAGCGTGGCCTTTCTCCACGATCACTGAGCGTATCATTTTCCTCCATCGTGGCTCAGTCGACTTCTTTGCATGTAGAAGCCGTGGGACGTAATGATAAGTCATGAAGTGAGACGTCTATGAGCATAACAAATATTTTCTCACGTGGTAAACGTTTGGCTGAGATTCCTTTTTTTTTTCTCCCCAAGCAAACACGACTACCTTTCGCTTCCATGCACTCCATACATTTTGTTTCAGTTGATAATTAATTCGTGTGACCGAAAATTAATTAGGGTCTGGCGCGGAAAAACGTCGGCAAGTAAAATTAATTTCTGAGATGGAGGTGGAGAGAGGGATTAATATTCCGCAGGAGTGCCGTTGTGAGTTTCAAGCCGAGAGTTTTAGTGGGAGATGAGGAGAAATGTAAAAAAGAAAAACAAATGAGTGACACAACGACTACTGTTAACCGTGGAAAAAAAATGAAAAAAGTTGAACTCCTTCACATTGAGTGATGTTTCGATGGTCAAAACCAATTAAAAGCAGAAATTAAAAGAAGTGATTTCTTTTTTTAGGTAGTTTGACATAGTTTTGTCATGAAACATCCTTGATTGAACATTAATAACGATTTTTTCCTATTGAACCAATGTCCCCTTTCCAATGAAAATATGTTTTTTGCTTGTTCATTGCATTGCATTGTGTTTTTCTTTCATTGTGTGCATAAAATTACGTTCACACTGGGCATGACATGCGCTTATAAAAGCACATTCTTGAACATGCATTTAACCCATGGTGTTCACATTGGATAATGCTTATGCATGCGGTTGGCACTTGCAAAAATTAAAATCATCTACAGGTTACTATCAAATACAAGTCCCTGACTGGTCATAGTTTTATCTGATTTGACTAGCAAGTCGCGTTCCATGGCCACTCGTTTAGTATGTAGAGCTCAAAACAGTCATGTGAGTTTTGAACCCAAAACCCCGAAATGTACGTCTTTACATGGGCTTTTTATTGGAAGTGGTCGCTTGAACGCATGTTGCTGAGGGCGATATGAACGTAGCTTTATAATGGGAGTGTGAGGGACTGTAAGCTAGTGGGAGAGTGTAAACAAAGGGATGATGGGAAGTGGAGGAAAGCTGACCCTGCCAACAGCACTGTCCCACACTCAGGCAAATTTTCAATAAACTACTCCAGCTCTACAAAAACTATGTCATAGAAAATGACAAAGGTTTTTGATTTTGGCTAAAACACTACAATTATAATTAAAAGACCACTGGGAACACTTTAAAAATATGTCAAAAGATGATCAGAGTTGGACTTTAGCAAGTAATTGCTCGAGGGGAAGAGGTTCTTTTTTTCACAATATATTATTACGGGTCACTAAATATGTTCTATTAACCCTTAAAAAGAGTTTAAAAAAATCCTGCCTACGACCATAATAACAACCAAACAAAACAATACAATAAAAAACAAAGTCACTGAAAGGTATTCGTCCAAATGTATTTGAGGTATTATCTTTGGAACTCTAGATAACCGCAGTGAGAGACGTCGTCCACAAATGGAGAAGACTTTGAACAGTGCAGAATCTTTCCAGGGGAGAGTGACCACAATGATTCCAAGAACCAAATAAAAGGTCATAAAACAGTCAGAAGGAATGACAGAGGTTATGATTTCACAACCCAAGGAGACTCAGGAACAATAGATCCATGGTGGAACAATGCAACTCAACATAAAAATACCCTCTAGATCCTAAAATCAAATATCCAGAGGGAGTAGTGAGACAAAAGAAAAAGGTGTGTCCTGTTGCACCTGGAGTCAGACTATCAGTCATAAAAATAAAATAAAAAAACAGTTAACCATAGGGATAGCACAACAATGATCAAGGATTGTTTTATTGTTTGAGATCTTAGGCTGGCATTAGACATTAATTATGTTGTCCAATAGAAACAAATATTCAGGAACTCAATATAGATAAGACAAAAACAACAAAATATTTTTGCTGTAATATCTAGAAATAAAATATGGTACTAAAATGTGTCAATCCAGTGGGAAGTAGCTCAACTTCCCCCAGCAGTGAGTGGGATAGGCTCCAGCAATCTTGTCACCCTGAATGGGATTTAAGGAGTTTAGTGGATGGATGGATGGATGGATGGATGGATGGATGGATGGATGGATGGATGGATGGATGATTAAAAGTCTTTAACTTTTCTTTTGGGTTACAGGCCACTAAATATGTTTTATTAAAACATTATTACTGCCTACAATCAAAATACAAACTACAAATATGATGGATGAACTTATAGATCAACAGATGCATGGATGGATTGATTGGTTTATTTCAAGCATATTTATGGATGAACAAATGGGTCTGTCCTCCTGCTCCTGGTCGTGGTCTGCAGTTCTGCCTCATCTGGACTATGGACTTAATCATCACTTGTCCCTCAGCTCTATATGAATGAACTCTACTCATATATGCAGTTTTAGCAGCTAACTTTTCTTTAACCGTTTTGGTATCGCCTGTCCGTCCTGGGATGGGATCTCTCCCTCATGTGGGAATCCCTAAGGTTTCTTCTTTTTTTTCCTGACTCAGGTTTTTTTTAGGAGTTTTTCCTTACCACGAGGGAGGGTCTAAGGACAGGGATGACCTGTTCTTTATAGTCTGCTTAGTTTTTACCTATTGTGCATATTTTATGACTCCATCTGTGCATCTGTAAAAACTGCAGGCATGAAGCCCAATGAGGCAAATTGAATTTGTGATATTGGGCTATATAAATAAAATTGAATTGAATTGAATTGAATTAAATGAATGAATGGATGGATTGGTGGGTGGATGAACAATGAATGGATAAAAGTACGGTGGATGGATGGATGGAAAACTAAAATATAAAAAATACCAAGTTGTAATGACAAATTACACAAAAATTACTTTCAGATTCATATGTTGCACCATTATGAGCCCAGAATCCCAGATTCTCATTTCGTCTTTAATCAGTCCCAGTTTCAAAAGCTGTGTCACGTTCATGACTTACAGTTCCGAGCAGCTCGAGACAATTTGTTTTTCCGAACGTGTTTGAAATCTTGGCAATAGCAGAGCAAGGAGCTGCAACTTTCCAGGCTCGACCAGGCTGACGGTGCTGGAAAGCTCTCCAATATGTCTGCATTAAAAAACAAATCTGCAAAGAAAACTGGAACAGAATTTTCCACAGCAAAATGAGAAACTAACTGCCGGTTGTTCAAAACACTTTGTAGCAGAGGCTGCCGCCAAGAGTGGCACAACAAGCTGTTGCGGCGAAGGAGGCTGCTCCTTTTTCTAACTGGTCCAATCCAGATTTTTTTCTAAAATAAAATAATTTTATAACTTTATTTGATTATTTAAATTCATAAAATGGAAAAAAAGCAATTAACAAACCTATAGCAGAGGAAATCATTCATATGAAGAAGAAATCTTTGAGGTAAAAGCTTGACATTTTCACTTTTTCTAAAAGAAAATTAAGTAAAATCCAAAATGTTTCATGAGTTTTATATGTACCTCACCATCTAAAAAACACACGTGTTTCTATTGGCGAAAATTTGTAAGAGATTTATTTTTTGAACTTCTAAGACAGATAAAGGATAATAAATGTAAAAAGTAATACTACCAATGTGATTTGACCTCATCTTCTCACGCAATAATTGCAATTTGAGCAAAGCCGAATCCATAACATGCATAAGTTGGAAGGTAGAAATACTCACAGAGTGTGAAATTAAAATACATCTTGTCACGAGGCTATCGCAATCTCTCTGCCGCTGTCTGTCTTTCTTCTTTTCTCTGCCAGGCATAACACACAGACAGGAGGCAGTTGTCATGGTGATTAATGCAAATGCACTCTGTTAACCTGTACAAGAGAGAAGACGACTTTTCAAAGCATCTCAGACCTTGACTCCAGCTATTACGTGTCTCTGCTCTCTACATACAGTACACAATGGCAGTGGAAATTGAAAATCATACCAGCTTTTATAAAGCTTGACATCTCGTTTAGCTGTTGTAAATGAAATTCCTGCACTTCAGATTGTGGATTGGCTGGGCGCGCTGAGGAAAACACTCTGTAAGCAGTACGGGAGTGTGTGCTGAATGCAGAGCCGTTCCCGGGGCGGGATGTGGCAATGCGGTGGTGCCGGTGTAGGTGCTAGGTGGTGAAGTGTATAGCAACAGCATGTTTCAAAAAGAAAAGCCATCATTAGTGTACATAAACCAACTAATATTGCACCTATAGTCCCAAAGCCAATGTGACCTACCAGGAATGCTTTAATGAGAGCGGGAAAGGACAGGGACAACAACACGGTTCCACCGGGGGACCATTATAAAGGAATGCGCCCGTCCTCCTCGACCGCTCGACCCCTGGCTCCAGTGGCTGGCTGTGTATTTTGGTCCGTCCCCCTGAGTGTGCTGCTGCTGTCTACTGGACTGACACAAGCCAGAGCCTCGGAGGCTGAATCTAATTACAGAGACAATTATGACGGTGACCCAGTTCGACCCGGATTTGTATTCAAATGGACTCATTTACCTTGTGTCCCCGAGATGCATCTTCTGAGAACTGGGTGGTGAACCCGGAGAAACGTCTGCCACACGGTCTTTGTGGTTCTTTATCAAGGCAGTGTGCTAAAACAGCACACACACACACACACACAGCTTCATTGAAGCTTATTTATCAGCTCAGTGCTTCATCCTTTGTCCTTTTCCGCTCAGTCCAGACTGATCTCTATAATCTACCTCTGATGTCTCCATTGGGCCTGACTGATAATTCAATCTGATGGTTTATTTGAATTATATTGTGGTGCCGTGATCTTACAGAGCATTTTTACATCTATTCCTACACAGCAAAAGCAACAATGCGCATGGATCAAAATGCAGTCGAGGAGTTCTTGTGTCATCCAAACTGCAGCACGCTCTTGCCAAAGTAGCAGGAACACAACAGGCTGACAGATTTTGATTCATAAACGAGTCTGGCAAATCCTGCAGCGTCCAAATGCTCAGCAGTTTGACTGTGCAGCGGCTAGTGCTGGAAGTGCTGAGGGCAACAAGTATGCACAATAACTGGAATCAACTCGAGTCAAGTCAGGTCAACTCAATAATGCCGGTTTGCACCGCGCAGCGCCGTTGCTCTGAAGAGGCTCCGAGAGAGTGCAGTGAGCCGCGGTTAGCCCCGAGGGGGGGATATGTGTCAGTCATTCACCACCTGCAACGCTGAGAGCAAGATATACCGTGTCACGCTGTTCTCCAGTGACTGTTTCCGTTTATGTATCTGGAAGCAGAGGTGGTAGCATATAAAAGAAAGACAAAAGCTGCTGTCATGTCAGACTCGGAGTCTGAACATATGGCCGTTCCACAGGGAAACAAATGTACACATGCAGCCTTGGTGCACACTCAGCTCAGGAAAAACAACACCAGCAGATTGCTTCTTCCTTTATTTTTCATCACAGCTTCCTACAAGCATTCAAACTGGGCATTCAGCAGGTAAATGCAACTATTAAATACACCCTAAAGTGACTGTTTAACAAGAAGGGTCGCCACCGACATCCATTTATCACACTTTTAAATTACAACGGTGGGTTCCACTTAAGATGACATTGATGAAACTCGATTTATGCAAACCCGTGACCCTTCTGGACCCGTTTTTCCTTCTCTGTCAAAGCAGCTGCTGCTATTGTAAGAGCGAAAATTCTTCACAGGGACTCACTGTAGTAGGGGACATATGACCACTAAAATCCAGTTCATTTGACTGGTGCATTATCTACTGTCAACCATCGATGGACTGGCAAACCATCCAGGATGTACCCCACCATCACCCAAAAGTGTCTGGGATAGCCTCCAGCAACCCATGATCCAGAAAGGGATGGAAAGTAAGGGAAGTTTATTTGTATAGCACATTTCATGCGCAGAGACAATTCAAAGTGCTTTACATATAAAATGGCACTAACCTGTAACCACCAGGAGCAATGTGGGGCTGAGTGTCTTAGGACACTTCGACCCATGGGCAGGAAAGGCAGGAATCAAACTTTGATGTTCTAATCAGAGGTCGACCGCTCTACCACTGCATCATGGCCACCTAGAGGAGGTGGGCCATGATTCTGTGAGATTGATGTGCCGTACTCAAAAGCCCCATTAAGACATAAGAATTATTAGCAGGGCATGACATCAGTAGAGCAATACCGATCAAACACGGGGGTGAAAACATTGTACTTTGGAGAAGTATTTCTTCTAGGACTGGTGACGTAGAGGTTAGTGCTGTTGGTTCACAGCAAGAATGGCATATGCTTGTGTAGTACTTTACTACCTTCTTAGAAGGCCCAAAGTGCTTCACGGTGACAGTCCCATTCACACACACACATCCACACACTGATGTAAATGTCGAACAGGCCTGAACCAGTGATCAACCTGAGGTTGACTGCCCTACAGCTGCAGTAAGGCTACCCCATTTGGTTTGATTCCCAGCTAGGTCCCTTCTGTGGAGTTTGCATGTTCTTCTTGTACATATATGGGTTTTTTGGGGGCATTCAGATTTCCTCTCACAGTCTAAACACATGCTTCATTAGTTCATCGAAGAGTCTAAATGGTCCTTAGAATGTGAGCATGTATAGATGTATGATTGTGTTGCCCTATGACACCTTCACCACCTTCAACCAATAGTAGCTTAGATAGACTCCAGTAACCCTGTCACCCCGAAAGGGATTCGTCCTATTCATGACTGATTCTTTATATGAAAAATGGACAAAGGCCATGCAATTTCAAATTTTAGATAAAAACCACTCACTTTTAACTAGAGATCTGAAAATGTGTGGTGAATTATATTCCAGAATGACAATGACTTAAAACATGTGGCCAAAGGAAAAAAAGGATGACTCATTTATGTAGCACGTGCAGCTCCTGGTGTAGCCAAGCCCATCTAAAGACCTTAAACCCATAGAAAATCTGTAGTGGCAGATCAAGATTTAAGTTGCCAAAAGTCTATCACAAACTCCAAATAACTTAGAGGATTATGCAACATACTATGTTGAAGTGTTGGCGCGCTAAAAATTATCTGTACAGGTCAGAACACAACCAAAAGTAAAATGAAAAGTCAACAAGACTTGGATCTGGATCTATGAGAACCACTAGTGTCCAGGATCCAAGCTCCTCTGTTTAGTCTTTACCGCTGGGTTCTAAAATCAACAAAAAGTCAACAAAATATTTACATGATGCACAAAATGAGAAGCAGATGGTGGTTTATAAAAACCGTGTCTTGTGTCAATAATATCTCAGTGCTACAAATGAACTTGATTGGCCATGTCAAAACCTTGTGTTCATGGGTATGACACTCTACTTCAATTACATTTACTTTTATGAAACCTGTCAATTAATGTTTTTAAAAGCATCTCCTAATTACTGAATTTTACACACTATAAGATGCACTGATTTTTCTTCAAAAAAACAACAATGTGCTTTATAATCAGAGCCAAAATGTCAAATTGTTTTTCTATTACAAGTTGCAAAGGAGGGTGCTTATTAATGTGATTATGCTAACATGGCTAATGTGTAGCGGTGTAAGGCTGTGTTTATTTCGTGTACGTAACGAGGTTGGAAGTTAGTGGAGTCACAGTAAAGTTTTTTTGAGCTACATCAGTCTCTTTGATTATGTGAAAAGAAAGTTTAGTGTTATTGTGAATATGCTAATGTGGCTAACGTATAGCGGTGCCGGGCTCTGTTATTTTTTGTGTTACTAACAATGTCAGGAGTTACTGTAGTCACAGTAATGTTGGCTTTAGCAGTACTAGGCTTTTTTAAGTGTTGTAAGCAAGGTTGGATGATATCATAAACACACTGGCACAGCTAACTTGTAACGATATTTTAGGTGTTAATAACAAGGCTGGGAGTTAGTGTAGTCACAGTAACCTTTGTTTTGGAGGTATCATTTGTTTTTACGTTTTTTTTTTTCACCTCTTTTTTTTTTACAAATAAGACTGAGAGTTAAAAGTTTTGTAAATTTTCTAATGAGGCTAACCTGGCTAACATGTAGCATATCACAAGCAAGTTTGAGAGTTCATGTAAACACAGTTAGAAAAGATTGACTGATGGATTTACAGCTGACTCTCAATTTTATGGTTAAAACAACTCTGACTCATCTCTGACTTTTATCCCATATAACCAATCTAAAGACGATAAGGCTCAAGTTGATAATTTGATGAGGAGTCAAATTATCCCAATTAAAAAATGGACAACACATTGACGGTGCAGCCCATTATCCAATATTCCTTACAGTGCGGAAAATACGGTAACTAAAAATGTAAAATCAAAATAGTATTATGATATTTCCATTTCACCTTAAAAAACGTTTTTGTCTGATGCAGAAATTCCTTCTTTAAGCTCTGACATGCTCAATGGCTCCTCATGCCATCAAGTTCCTCTCAGTTCCATATTCTGGCAAAGGCTTTACCATCTCTAGTACCTTCTGCTGTCTGCCAACCTAAAAAAAACCATCAGTAGTATCTCCCACAGGATGATCTATTAATTTTCATGGATTAATGAGGTGCTGCAAACAGATCTGTCTTTTTTTTTTTGTTCAAGTTTCTGAGGCTTGAAAACACAACAGATTAAAGAGAAGTTGGACTCCTTGTGTTGTGTGCATCCTCTCTCTTGTCCTCTAATTCCCGCATTGTAATTAGGTGCAAATTCTAATTTACTTTGAGGGTTCATTTTGGGAGATATTCATTATTTAAAAAGGGATCCAAGAATAAGTGGGATTAATATTAAGCTGGCAGGGTAACAAAAGTACAGCGTTTCACCGAGACACAGTAAAGAAGATATCATCTTTGATTTTGATGAAGCAGGTGATAAAAATGGGTGCTGCTGCTGGTGCAGCACTGACTACCACTGTGGTTCTACTGATCCAAAAACACGGAGGAAGGTCACTGACCTCCAATTTTAGTCTTATTTTCCTACAAGTCCAATCCTAATAGACTCCATTAGCAGGAGGAGAGGGAGAGAAAGCCCTGACATCGGAGTTGAGCCTGCATATGTGATGACTTGCAGTCTGGCTGGCTGAATGAACCGGGCTCAGCGCCTGATAACCTCCTCTTTCCTTATTATTTCCCCTCATTTAACTCACTGCGTGCCTCCATCACAGTTCATTTTCTTGTGTGTGCGTGCAGGTGTGTGCGTGCCCAAGACCCGGGCTGGGAAATCTCTCTCCTGCCAGCGTGTCTGTTATTTCACAGCAATTTTGGATAATGATTTATTTCACAATCCACAACTGGAAGGCCTTCCGCTTGAAAGGGAATGATAAAATGGTAATCCCATAGCAATTATGTAGTAAGAGATAGTGACATTCATTGGAATTCACTGATACAACTGGCATGGACCTGAAAACACTTCGACCCACTCTGACTAACACACTGAGCCTTTTTCAGGGTTACCAGCTGAGTAAAGCACTCAAAACCAGACAAGCCTTTAGAAAACACTCTGTACTGTAAATGTGGCAATTATATTTTTTACCTGGCGCTGAAATTTGTTGTCACATTAAAAAGCAGGAATTTTTTTTTCTTTCCAGTATTACAGCCAAAGTACAAAAATCACCAGCATTTACAGCGAGAGAGAAATAGACGTCGGATAAAGAACTAAGATTTACTGAACAGTGAATTTTTTGATTCTGATCTACTGGGCTAAACATCCTTTAGACATACAGATAATGCCCTGGAAGAAAATACAACCATTTTTTTTTATTTTTGGCAATAAAAGTTGAAAATAATGTTGAGGTAAGTGAAGAAATATGGTACCACACCAGTTACTCCCAGGTTCAAAACTTAAAATTGACAATAACTTGGTCCATGTTTTCTTCCCTTTAGTTCATTTTCCTTCCACTAGGGGCAGAAGAACTCATTTCAAAATGGCCGCCTCCATGAAATCTAATAAAAAACAAAAAACTTTTTGTCGGAAAAGGTTTAGCTAATTTTTTTTAACTTTATGTTAGTATATCTCATATATTGTTATTCACTTGTAATGAAAACTTGTTTTATTAAAAGAAGAATGCCCGGAGATTCTTTGAATCCATAAATGTAAATATGTACCAATGCTTTTATTCAGCTCTTCAAATTAAACAAACCCGATATCTTTCGATCCGCGTCTTTCACTATGAAGTTGAGAAAAGTTTTTGCCGGAAGCTCCTCCCACACGCAGCGGGAGCTTCAGGTGAACAGACTTTAAGATAACCATGAAGCAGCTACTTTAGCGCTTGTCAAAACAAAGAGGATTTACATGAATTTGATGTGAATTCGATGTGACTTGAAAGGACGATTAATTTATATTATTCTAGTCTGAGGTGCACGTGGCGGGTGGGGGGACCGCTATACACACATGTGCTGAACCGGATTTGGACCGCGGTCTGCCATTTGCTGATACATGCCTTAAAGAACAATATTGTTATTTTGTTTTTGGAGATTTCACCAAAGTGTTTTCAAAAAAATCTTAATTAAAAAAATTCAAATTTTTTTGTCACTTATTGAATGTAATGACAGTGTTAAAGGAGTATTTTTGTTAGATATTGTTTAGTTTTGACTAATTAGTTTTGATTCCTAATGCAACATTGAGTCTGTTTTAATATAACAGAACTGCATATATGTGTCTATTTCATATTTATAGTTCTTCATCTTACTTAGAGTTCTTTTCTTACCAGTTCTAGACCTCTTTACTTGAACGGATCTTCTTAAAGTGCATAAATTAAGCTACTACTAGCTATTGTCTGTACATTTGTGCACTATAAGCTAGAATCTCACTGGGCTGTGACAGCTTAGACTAGTTGGGCGTGTAATTAAATGAACAAATAATATATGAGTTCCTGGTAAGAATTTAGATAAAAAATGTTCATATATATTCAGGCAACATTCATGCCTTTCCTGTCATGTCAGTGTCATCTGTCACAATTTAGGTCACAAGACAATTAGGAAATTTTATAGAACATGCTTAAACGTCTTTCTTAATTTGATACTCTCTTCTCAACATCAGAAAAAATGGCAAATATTTAGTAGAAAAGAAATGATGAATAGGTCTCAGTTTGAAACGTAACAGCAAGTCCCCTCAGTAGAAGAGATGATTTAAAAAAAATAATTTCAGAGACCACTACCGCTCCAAATGCCCCAACAATTGAAGGGGTAGGGGGAAAATTCTCATTTGGCCTCAGAGATACACCTTTTGGCTTCTTTTGGCTCAGCAAAACTGACTTTGATGGTACTATCTGGCCCGACAAACATTAGCTTCCACCAAGTAACAACCAGATAACGTTAGCAAATTAGCTTTAATTGTAGCTTTCTGAAATAAACATTCATCCCTATGCACGTAAGTGCACTAATAAACCATATAAAACAAAAATAACAAATAGAGCGGGACACTTAATTTATATTTTTAAAAAAAAGGTAGCTAGGCTAACAACATCACGCTAAGTTCTATTTGCTGTTTAAGGTTGAAGCAACATATAGCTTCTTAAGTTTTTTCTTTAATTCCAGTCACCTCAAAAAAAAAAAACAAATCTTTTATTCACAGAAAAAAAAGGATAATAGAAAAAACTAAACTTCAATATTTTCAAAATGTTAAAATTCCATTTTTCTTGCACCAATATGTTTGAAATCCAAAATTCTAATTGAAAACTTCCCAAAGGTAAAGACAATATAAATTTTGTTCTTGTAAAAACTTTTTGAGCCACAGCCTCATACTTTTGAACATTTGCTGTTACTAAATTTAAGCTAAATCTTTTTTTTTGTCTTGACAGCAATGCATGCTTTATTTAACCCTTGGGCTAACCTAGGCATGTTTACATTAGAAGTGGGGTCATCTGGGTCCCACATGACAGCGTAACCATTCATGTCTGTGGCAGACATAAAATCCCATCCACCTTTGTCATTGGATTGATCACACATAAATACAAGGGTCGAGTCATCTAGACCCCATAAGATAGAACAACAGTTAAATGTGTTTCCTAAGATGCATGCTAGCATGGCTGGACAAAATGCTAAAACCGCTAACTGGCACTAAAATGGCGGAACAACATAAAATTGGAATTTAATGACTTCTTTTAGCATCACCAGAACTAAAACTGACAAGCCAAATCTTCTGATAATGAAGTTTACCTTTTACCAAAGGTAAGTAGAGAATCCAAACATTACCAACATGGACATTTTCCATCCACATTGCCATTGACTAACATCATTGACTCACTCAGTACTTTAGCTACTCCGAGAAATCCTGACAATTCTAAATTATAACACTTAAGTCACATTTGGCCCATAAAATCCATGCAGCTACCCATGTTTAGCCCAGTTTAGGACCTTTAGGCCATTCAATAAAAAACTGGTTAGCATCTGAGCCAAAATAGTGCCTAATTTGGCTAAAGGGGAAGCTTCGTCAATAACCATGGATTGTGCACTTAGCTGTAAGAAAATGTCAAATACATTAGAAGAAATGGTGAAATTAACCCGAATTAGAAGCCAGCTTCCCTCAGATGCATTATAATTTGAGGGTTTAAGTAGGTTTTTGAGTCATCGTGAAAATATCAATTACCTTCTTCTTTGTCCACCTTCTACCTCCAAGGTGAATTTTTGTTTCAGAGATTGGTGAGGAGACACTTTTTATTTTAAACTAGATTTTGTGGTTAATTTTGTCGTAATTATGTCGATTTTGTTCAAATTAATACAATTTTGCATTAATTTTTTCTTCTTTTAAAATGGAGTATTTTATTTTTATACTTTTGCACTTGAATAACATATAGTAAGACTGTTAAATCATAAGAGAATGTGTACTATAGTTCTTTGTCGCCTAATAGATGGAAACATATTTTGTTTTGTCTAAGTGCTTCACACGAAAATCACATACAAGATCAGCTGCATTTTATTTTAATATTAAGGGGCGGGTATATTTTATCAAGTTATGAGTAGGGTTCAGAAGAATTTTTAATAGCTCTGGGGAAGCTAGAACTTTTAAAACATAAAGTTCAGCCCACCCCCCAAAAAAATTCCTCAGTTCTCTGAAGTATCAAGTTAAAGAGCTTCCTCTGCAGAAACACGTCCCCTGTGATTAACATGAGTTTTTAACTTGCAGATTTCATTAAAAAAAAAAAAATCACTTGTGGCTGTGAAATCAAAGTGGCAGGATTTTACCCGAGACTGGTTGTAACCAGATGCTCTCACCTACGTTGACTTCAGAAAACATGATATAAAGTGGACGGTTTAGCGGATCTACTTCCTTAGATACAACATCTAAGTAAGAAAGCAAATCATAGTTCTACATTTACTAGGAGCTTTATCCCCATTTGCCCACTTTTTTGCAAACCAAATTTTCTTGAAAAGTATCTTTTCTATTGGATAAAATGTTGACAACTCAAACAGAGCAGCAGGATTAACATTTCAGCTTTGAAGCCAAAAATAAAATGCTTTCTGGAAACTTCAACATCCTTGGGCGAAATCCTTAGAAAAAACCTTTGGGTGAAAATCCGAGGTGCAACAGAAAGGAGAAGTGGGGTGCGACTTTCACTTAGTTTAATGTTGTTTTGCAACTTCAACTTGGCTCTTCGGTTTAATCCACCGCTGCTTCGCATCATCTTCAGAGTAATTGTCTAACAAATGCATAAAAAAAGGCTCTCCTAATTAAATGCCATGGGCTGTAGGAGATGGAGATAAATTATTTATACTGCTTTGATGAGAACAAGCAAGCTGAAAGGAAAAAGTGCGGCAGCAGGTTTTAGGAAAACTTTTTTTTGGTTGAAGAAAAGGCAGGTTTGTTTCTTATTCCAAAGAAGACTTTTGAAGAGATGAGGCTGTTTATAGCTGCTGGCAGGTGCAGCGTATTTAAATTGGCAAATACATGCGCTTCCTTATTTAATCTGTTGCACCGGGGGAGCTTGGATAAAAAGTAGATAACCTCCAACAGATTTAACCGAAAACTACCATGAAGTATTGAAACATTTGGGGTGTAACAATTCATCAATGCTTTATATTGATCCAACCAGGTTGATCCAACTGATACGAGTCGTTAATCGAATCAACCTATATTACATAATTGAGCTACTATAAAACCATTTCAAAATGAAATATATTGATTTGAATGGGAAACATCATCTTGATTGAGGTACGGTAATTTTTTTTTCTACTATAACGCAAAAATGACCATGACAGCTGACAAAACATGTGATGTCAGCAAAAAATAGTCATGCCATCTTTACAGTTCAATGTGTGGAAACACTTTGAATTTGGCAAAGTCATGTGACCAAATAGTGTCGTAGAACATTCTAATAATGTTCTGTTTGTATAATTTGGATGAGGGAAAACAACAGTTGGCTGAACTTCATGAAGCTAAAATTTGAATGTATTTGACATTAATTTGTGTTTACTTATTTGTTTGTACACCTATTTATATCTTGACACGTACTGTTCAATACCCAGGTATTTATCGCTGAGTCACTACTTTAATTTTTGGCCAAAAATGTCCTGAATTGCTTTTAGGTCAGTGGGTCAGATAGAATTGGATCAAAATTCATCAACATTGACAATCAATTGTATCATCAACTACAAATCACGATAATAATCGAATCGTTACAATGAATTGGAACACTCTTATGACAAAATATCAATAAAAATTTCAATTCATGATAAGAACGGAATCACTGCAATAAAGCGTTACACCCCTATGAAAAAATATCGGTTAGGTTTCAATTCATTATAAGAATGTAATAGTCATGATAAATTGTAATACCTCCACGTAAAAATATCAATAAAGTTTCAATTCATGATAAGACTAGAATCGTACGATAAATCATTTCAACCTCATAAAATAATATCAATGAAAAGTTTCAATTCATGAGAAGAATTAAATCGTTATGATGAATCGTTACACCTCCACAAAAAAATATCAATGAAGTTTCAATTCATAATAAGACTCGAATCGTTACGATAAATCATTTCAACCTCATAAAATAATATCAATGAAAAGTTTCAATTCATGAGAAGAATTAAATCGTTATGATGAATCGTTACACCTCCACAAAAAAATATCAATGAAGTTTCAATTCATAATAAGACTCGAATCGTTACGATAAATCATTACAGCCTCATCAAAAATATCATTGTAAAGTTTCAATATGTGATAAGAATTGGATCGTTACACCTCCATGAAATAATATCAATAAAAAGTTTAAATTTACAACCAGTAAAAGAAAGAAAGACAAACTAATAAGACAGAAGAAGCACCAGTCAGATAAGAATTTCTTATTATTCCAATAAAAAATACATTCATACAGAAATATAACAATTTTGCAAAACAATTTCAAATAAAAATTTCATAAAGCATAAACATAACAATTTTTACAAAAGTTCTTTTTTTTCCTCTCCTTTTCTTTTATACAAAGATTCAGAACAAAGAGCTGTGTGAGACTTAACAACTGAGATGATGTGGGGGGGGGGGGGGCACGATGATGATAATGATGAAGGATGGAAGCAAAAACACTGAGCTAAATCAAGGCTCACTGGGAAGCAGAATCGGCTACTGCTCTCTCTGCCCACCAAAAAAAAAAAAAAAAAAAAAAAAAGTCCTCGCCAGCATTCCCAGAATCCACTGCAGCAAGCAAGTTTGTGCTCATCCCGTCCGCCGCGCTCGCTGACGTGAAAATCCATATGTCGCGACTTGCTGCAACATCGAAATTCCTGCAGCGGAAATCGCTAACATCTCCGCCTTTTGAGCCCCTCCAACTTTTTCCTTTTTTTGGCCAATTGTGCATCCCTTCCCCACCTCCCTTCCTCCTTTCAACCCCATAATACTGTTGCAGCTTGGCTAAAACAACGCTCTCCAGACAGGTCAATAAGAAAGCTCCACCGTCAGCAGTCTGTGACAGATTCCACGCCAACAAAGCCTTTAGCAATTCATTACAGAGAGGCAGTACAAGGCGAGGCCTGTCCCACTGCAGACTGTTAATTACAATAAATCTTTAGATTTTTCTTGAGTCCCACTCGCAGTGATGGATGGCGGTGGGGTGGAGAATGCTGGTCAAGACACCAAGAAAAGAAGCAGATCCCAAAAAAGTTTGTACCTTTGTTCTGTGCAAGATGGAGTACATACTACACAGTAGTTCTCGCCTTTAATAAACAAATTAAGTGCTCTTTACATACAGTGTGTAATAAATACGAATGTGGTCGGCTCAAACGGCGGACACAAAAAGGTCTTTATATGTCAAATTACAACCAAAAACAAAAAAAAAGGAGGTAAATTGGGATATGAGCCTTGATCCCAGCTCCCAAAAGAAAAATGACGCCCCTCTGGGGCAAAAAATAAAAAAAATACAACCCTACAACCCGCAGGGGGCACTTGCATAAGGCACCATTAACAGTGCATTATTAAGATTTTAAATAAAAAGAAATGGATGAAGAATGGAGGGGTAAGGAGAAGGCTTTATGTACAATATCGTAACATTTAACCAATCGCATTTTAGCTGCACTTTTTTATTGAAACTACTTGCAGTCCTGCTTACAGTGGAAACTGGAAATGAACAAACCCCTAGAAACCATGCATTTAACCTGTCTATGATACTGACGTTAGAGTATAGTTTGTGTTAAACCTCACGGCTTATACAGTCGAGGACTACAAAAGGAGCTTTGTAGATTGTAAAAAAATAAATAAAAAAAGGAACGAAACCAGGCTACATAACACATTGCACATTTAGTAGCTGCACCAAAAAAAAAAAAAAAAAAAAAAAAAAAAGAGAAACTCCTGTCATACACTGAAACTGGCGGGGGCGCCCCCCTCGGTCCACAACGTTGGTAGCAGCCCCACACAGTGCACCCGCCCACCCATTGATCCGACCAATAGGAAGGAAGGGTGCCAGCCAGACATTCACAGTGCACGCATGCTTACGTCAGACAGGTCTGCCAAGTACCAGTGTATCGTCTGTCCACGAAACATCATGCACCACACGTACAAATCAATCGCTCTGTATGCTTGTCCTTTTTTTTTTTTGTTTTTTTTGTCTTTTCTGTGATTCAAGTTTTTTTTTTTTTTTATCAAAAAAAAAAAAAAAAAAAAAAATCGTTCTCCATCCATGATTTTTGTCCTCTCATCGCAACACCTTCAGGAGAGCGCCTTTTGTGTTTGTCTTTTTCTCCAAAGAGAGCTCCCGGAGGCACTGGGTTTGGTGCAAAACGGCATGCTTTGGCTGGAACACTCCCGCCTCTCTGCTCTGGGACAGTTCAGCCAAGAGGCTTTAGCTGGGAAATGGAGTTTTTTTTTTTCTTTTTTTTCCCCCGTATTTAGAAAGAAAGAAAAAAAAAAAAAAAAAGGAAAAAAGAATCCCCTTTGCTGCGTAGCTTGGTTTGACCCTGCTTTAGATGTGCCTCTTCATGTGAAGGGCCAGATGGTCAGACCTGGAGAAACATCTGAAAAAGATAGAAAAAGGGGGCGGGGTTAGTTGTAAGAAACACTTTATTTTGTTTATTCTAATAGTGTGGAGTCCCGCTCACCTGTCACAGTGACTGCATTTAAATGGCTTTGCCCCCGTGTGCTTCCTGAAGTGTCTGGTCAGCTCGTCGCTCCTGGCGAAGCGCCACTCGCAGCCCTCCCACGAACACCTGTATGGCTTCTCACCTGCGAAAACGTTTTAAACCATCTGTAAGCGAAGGCCACTTTGAGGCTTAAATTTCTTGAAGTATGTCGGGAATGCCGAGCAGAAAATACGAAAAAAAAAAAAAAAAGTTAGGAAGCATTCAGGGCGCCCCCCTCCCCGCCCATTCAGCCCTTTCCCATGGTGAAACCCAATCTGTTTTGAAGCCCTTTTATCTCCCGTTCACCCCCGCCCCCGCCCCTCTCATTCGCTCACTGCTGGCTCAGTCAGTCACATTCCACACAGATTAGGTCACTTTAGGTATCCAGCCATGCAGAGCTAATGCCCGCAGCTGAGGCACGGACCTTTAAACGCGTTACACAACCACTTCCGTCAAGAAAAATGAAGACTTCCACCGCTGGATCTCACCTGTATGAGTGCGCTGGTGTGCTTTGAGGTGGGAGCTCTTCGTGTAAACCTTGCGGCAGCCGTTGAAGTGACACCTGTGTACCCGCCTCTTGCTGTCGGGGGACGCGTCCCCGCAGATGAGTCCCGTCTTTTCAGAGCTTTTCGCTACCCCGCCGCCGCTGCGGATTTTGACCGGCAAGTGCAGGTCACCGTGGCCGGCCGCCCAGCCGCCCATGACGGCCTCCGGGGAGGACGGCGGCGTGCTGATGACGGAGGGGCTAAAAGGTCCGGAGCCCGCCAAAACCGAGCCCAGCGGGTTGGAGGCGAAGCTGTGCGTAGGCGAGAGCTCCTCGGAACTGTCCGACGCCTCGCTGCTGGCGTCCGAGTTCACGCTGTTGCTGTCCAAAATGGGGCTGTCCTGATTGTCCTCCTCGTGGGCTGACGCCAGCTTGGGGCCGGACTCGGCCTTGGCCTTGTCGCCGCACGCCAGGATCAGCTTACTCCACAGGTCCTCCTGGCTGTCAAACTTTAAGTCGGACGTGGAGACGTACGGCTCGCTCTGCAGGTAGCGCTCCAACTCCAAACATGTCTGCAAAAAAAAACAAAACATTTTATTAAAAGGCTTCAACACGGAAGTTAGACAACATTGAACAGCTTCCATTCTGCAAAACTCTGCAGCGTCCTGTCGTTTCATCACGCCGCCATGACTCACTGAACACATTTAAAGTCCTTTTAAGGAAGCGCCTCAACTTCCCCCTCACACACACACTTCCAGCACGAGAGGCCCATTCAGCTGCCTTTCCTCATGTGCACCACTGACATGCAATCACATCCTTCCTCTACCCGCTACAACATCCCCACACATTCAGAGGGCATAAAAGGGGCTTCAGATGAGGATGCTCAGTGATGGTTGGGATGCAAATCCTCAGAAAATAAACAAGTTAAATAATAATACTAATTCTGCATGAGCTGCACTTCCTTTCCCATCTGCAGCTTTCATTCCATGCATCCAGCGCCGCCTCGACTCCAGCTGTCAGACTGACACACTGATCCACTTGTCTGACACCAACTTCACCGTCCATTAAAATGTGAATAATCCTCTTTTTTTTTTTTTTTAACAATAGTTGGCAAAAAAAAAATTAAATGAAAATGACTAAATAAGTTACTATACCTGCTGCCAGTACTCCTCCAGTGACGGTAAGGCGGAGAAATAGCCCGTGTCGTGAACTATTTGAAGTTCCTGAAAGATGCTGCACATCGGTAAAACATCCATTTCCCCCGCGCGTCTCACAGCAGCCCTACGCGGTTTAAAGTGAGCCTCTCTCGGCCGGAGAAGACGCAGAAGAAGCCAGTCAGACGAGTTAGAACGACTCCAAAATTATAAATATAAATTTAAGCCAAGAGTTCTTGGAAGTGGAAACCAACAGCGGACGCGAAGTCCGTCCCCCACGTCAAATCCCCGACACTTCCTTCTCCTCTCCGCTTCGAATATTTGCAAACACCGAACTGGACGAGGAGCGACTGCGCTCTGCAAACTTCCCTATTCAAACCAACACCTCCACCGCCCCGCCTCCTGTCCTCTCGCTACGTCAGCGGCGTCTCCGCCAATCGGCGGTGAGCAGCGTAAAGCTGCTCAAATGATATCACACTCGTCCAATCACGAACGCCTTTTCTTTTAATTTGTTTTTTTCTGTCGTTTCCGATTGGTTTATTCGACTGAGGGTCGCTGCTGATTGGCCGGTTATTTTTAGGAGCGTATATAAAGCGCTGCCGAGCTCCCTCTGCTTGTAGTTCTCAGCGACGGCCAAACGGTCTTCCACAGACAGCGTATGTGAGCCGAAACTGTACACTTATGTGGAAAACATCCCTGCAATCTTAGCCACAAATAGCATCTGCAACACTGCTGTTTAGATGGGCTGAGCTCGCCCCCCAAAAAAACTGTGGTTATGTCTTGGCACCGAGTCTTGGGACACTGACTAATAGCTGGCAGGATGTTGTTGTGTTATCTTAGAGGAAACTTTTGTCCTCACTTCTCGTCTATGACTAAATTCATGACATACAGAAAATACTTCTGCTTTATCACCCAAAAGCAGCAGCTTTGCCCTGCAGCCAGAACTGCAGTCTTTAATTAGTATTAGAAAATTTAAAAAAATAAACTTTTCTAAACTATTTGGCACTTTTAAGAACATAAAGCTATTGTGCATGGCTTATATCAACACACTTTAAAGCCTTATTTTATATAGTTATTTAATTTTTAAAAAATGAAAGTCTGCCTTATAATCTGTTTTACATATGGATTAATTCTGGTTGTGCTTACTGATGTCACGATTTCATGGGGAACTCTCAAGATGTCAGTTTGTTCTTTAACAAGATGCATAGAAGGTTTGGTTGGTATTGTACGTAGCTAACGTGTAGCAGTGTTGGACTATGTTTTTTTAATGTGTTACTAACAATGGAGTGAGTTTGCATAGTCACAATAACGTTTGTTTTTGCAGAATTAGTCTGATTTTTTTTACGTGTGCAAAATGGTTGGGAGTTACAGATATTGTGGATACGCTAACATAGATAATGAGTAGCGGTGTCGGATTGTCTTTTACATGTTATTGACAAGGTTGGAAGTTGAAATGGTCACTGACACTTTGGTTTTTCGCTGTATCAATCTGTTGATTTTTTTTACTATTGCAAACAATGTTGGGAGTTGTGAAGACGGTAACACAGCAAACGATAAGTGGTGTCCGACTTTTTGTTTTACATGTAAAAAAAAGTTGGTTGTCTGCGTATTAACAGTGAAGTTTGTCTCAATGCTACCATTCTTTCTTTACGTGTTGCAAATAATGTTGGGTATACATATAAATACACAAATTCGGACACCTTGCTCACTACTTTTCTTCCATTTCTCTTTACACCGGATAGAAAGTTACCGATTTCATAAAGTGAAATTCTAATCAATGAAAAACATTTTGTCTATTTGTGGTTCCACTGTGTTCTGATGATAAAAAAGGGGGAAGGTTTATTTAAAAAAAAGTATTTAAACCTGTTTTTTCGCAATGCATTGTGGTCTATATTCACCAATGTAATAAACAATGGTGCACACTAGATTTTACCAAAGACTTCTAGGAAATTTCTAGTGCACTAAATTTTTGAATTGTTGATTTGGGCAGCACTACAAAATGGCAAGGAAGGAGTTCAGAATAGGAATTCAGAATAATACCTAGAGTTACTGTGAACGCAGTCAATAAAGTCTGAGTTACAGACTCGCTTCTGGTTAATGAGCCCTCATGACCCATGTTCAACTGCAATTCACATGTCTTTAAAGTCCTTGTTTAAATATTTGCTACTACTACCAAGATCTACGCATGAGGGGAGACGGTGCACTTTATGATTTGCTGGACCCTATAGAGCTGAAAATACGGTAAATATTAAGCAAGCTTAGATCTTCAAAGTTGAACTTTGTTTTCCTCCTTCTGCATTATCTATCTCCATACACTGTAAAAAAACTATTTAAATTAACCCCAAAAAAGGCATTTTAGACACAAATAGCAGAAATGATTGCTACTTTAAAGAGGTTTTCAGGAACTAGTTTGGATGCCGTGTTTTTTTTTTTTTTTTTACATTCAGCAACTTTGAGGAAAGTATGTTTTGTTTGATTGGAATAGAAATTCTACTTTGTATTAGATTTATTTTGTTTGTTTCCTAGTAAAAATCCAATGAAAACTTCATTCAAAGATGCAAGAGTTTTGATTTCTCCCTGATGGGAACAATGGGTTAAAAAAAAAAAATAAATAAATATTAAGCAAGGAGAGAAATTTTCCAAACCGGAAGCCGATGTCAGTCAGAACATTTTAAACACAGATTGTTATCAGAGTAATACAACTACACTGCAACACCCAGAATTCCTCAGCTGTCTGGTGATACCCGGCTGCATTCTTGCATGAATGAAGCCTCATTCCGGTAGCATTCCGCCGCGTATTTTGGCCCTGACGACACGTCACCCCGAACAGCTCTTATCACTTCCTGTCTGAAGGGAGGACTCTCGTGCCACACAGGCATCTCCTCTCTCAGCTATTTCATAAAGATTAAGTCACAACTTGGCACGGCAAGGCCTCCTGAGATAAACAGCGTTTCACAAACAGACGCCGCTTTTGTTTTCCGAGCGGCTGGAGTTTTTGCGCTGCCGGCCCCCAAGCAGACAACTGAGCACTCTTTGTGGCGCTTTCTATTTGCGAGGTCGCATTGGTCACCCGCAACATCTGATTTGATCATAAGGCAATGGTGATGCCTTGTGGAGCCCGGAGCGGGCCTAAGTGTCCCGGAAAAGAAATTCCACGCTGCCCCATGTTGCTAATGGAGCTTTCCATTATCTGCATCCATGACTCAGCTGACATCTCACTTCAGAGGGTGAAAGGTCCACCTAGTGTATGATTCATACATTTTGAAATGGGATGGACTGGGTGGTCTGGTTCTTCTGAGAAGGCCTTTTAAACCAAACATTTAGGGAATGTGCCCAAATCCTGCATGGCGGCTTTTATCTTGGAAGGCCAGGTCTGCAGCTTTATCATTGTTACACAACCCCAGTCCAGTCGGTAGCCACAGGACAGAGCAATTACCAGATGACCCATTTCAATGCATCACTGTCAGCACTATCAAAGAGTCGTTCTGAGGGTTTGTTCTGAGCAACCAGGAAACTTTTGTTATAGACGAAAGCTGAAGCAGATCTTTAAAACCAACAGTTGATTCATAGTCGTAGCAATTTTTGATTAAAACTTTGGTGCTAATATTTTTCGGTTGTATGGGTCATAAGGTTGGATGTCAATTTAATTCAATTTTAATTCACTTGATTCCAAAAAAAAGAGTCTGTTTGGCTGACTTGAAATTTAAAGTTACACTTTCAGTTGTTGATGCTTTCAATAAAAACAGAAAAGGGAAAAAGTCGTTGATGGAAAATCGATCGGTGAATTTTATGAAGCAATATCGCGTCTTGTGTGTCAAGAACAAATTGAAACTATAAATTTGTTAAAGCCGCCTTTAATGACTTCACTGCTGCTCAAACTGTTTGATGCAGTTAAGTCAAGGTAAAAAGCTGCATTCCAATTAAATTAAGAAGATACTTTTACACTTAAAAATCAGAAGCAAAGTTAAATCCATAATCTTGAGAACGATCAAAAGGGAGTTGCTTGGATGTGAACGCTTCTTTCTATGATACTTGTACCTCATAAATTACTAGATTTGAGTTCCTTAAAGTGCCACTCTGATCATCTTTTGATCTCTTCTAAAACATTTCCTGTGATGTTATAATTATGACTATATCGTTTTTAGCCAAAACAAAATAACCTGTCATTTTCTATAGTTTCTGCAGAGCAACAGTAGCTCATTAGAAATGTACCTGTGAGATGTGGGTGGGACTCTTGATCCAGATCAACTCTGCCCCCTTTCTCACCTCATTGCTGAGAAGTTGGAGCTGGAAGCTTTTGGACTGTTAGTGTATTTTCTACACAATTAGTATATCTTATAAATTACATTTTTTCTATCTGATCCCAATTCAACAATTTAAATAAAGGAATACTCAGACATGCACTTTTAAGCTTAGTTTTATTTATAGATGTACTCCATCATCAGAAAAAAAAAAAAAAAAACGTTAAAAACACCAAAAAAAAAAAGTTTTTATCAGAGTGGGTCTATAACATCACCCTTACTCTGTAGTAGAGATACTATGGATGTTGTGCAAGTAAGGTCAGTGCTGGGTCATTGTGTGCAGTACAGTTTAAGTCGTCCTCTTTGTGTAGTTTTCATCTGACATTTTCTGTAGTATTTAGATTGTTTTTCATCAAGATGTAAATTTTAAGAAAATCTATAATTTTATTAAAGATCACGGTCGATCTTGTGCCATAAATCATCAATTATATGAAAGGTTAGCAACGAGAAAAGACAATCTCACTTGAGACTATATATACACACTTTATTTACGCACTAAAATTATTTAGTTGTACAAATATGTGTATATTTTTTGCACAGGATATTAGATCAAATATTTTGTCTTCACTGAAAGTTTCACTTATTTACTAATAAAATAAAAGCCTCAACACTGTTGTCTTTGTTAGTTAAATGGGAAATCTTTCTCCTAAACTAGAATTTAGAGTTCAGTGAAACTGTTTAAACTAGAGGCTTGAGTATGTAAAGGTGTGTTTTCTTAACACTAAATTTCTTTCTGGAAAATAGGTTAAGTGGACACGGCTGACTCCATTGGACTCGCCATTTGCCCGCTCATGACCAAAAGGCCGGTTGGTAATGAGGTACAGAGCTGCTGATAGAGATACATTGCACTCAGCGGGGGCCACTGAAAATTTGTCCAAGCTTAAATAAAATGAGGATAAAAATAATTGATTGGAAATCAATACACATGCATCATTCACTCTTTTGTTAAAAGGAGAAATGGGAAGAAGGAGAGGGAGGGGAGGGAGGGGTATCTGGAAAATCGATGGTCATTCGAATCATAAATCAGAATTGAGTCAGCGCTTGTGGGGAGGGGAGATAATCGTTATTCTGGTTTGGATTACACCCTGCACCCGGCAGAGCATCGTCCCGCCTGCAGATGTGTGCCGGCGACTCGCCGCGATCCTTCCAAAAGAGCCTCTCATTGGAATGCATTGATGGTTTGCGTCGTCCTCATGTGCGGCTGTCAGGCCTCGTCTGGGGACAGATCAACACGTGTGTACAATGGGCGGTGCAATGTCAGGCCCATCAACCTCCGCCTCTCCGCAGCTCTCGACCTTGAAGATGAAGAGTGGGCCCCCGAGAGCGTGTTTTTAGCTGAGCGGACATGCATGGGCCACCGCAATCAGTCAGGATGCTCTTGTGATGGTTGGTGATGGAGGTTTGTGAATTGGTTTGTGCGCTCGCATTCAGAGCAGGCCAATATATCAGTTTTCTGATATACGGAGGGGAAAATCAATAATGTCCACCTCCGGCGTGATGGAGGTTCTTCCTCCATCACTCCTGCGATCAAACACAGTAAAAGAGTTTCTTATTTAGGTTTAGGTGGACGGGTCAGGTCATCCACACAATTTCATTCTCTGTTTTTGTTTGTTTACGAACAAGAGATAGTTCATTTTAATTCCATATTAATCCCCAATGACCTTTGAGATGTGCTGAGGTTTGCTTTGTAGCTAAATTGCCTTGGTTGTTCTCTTGTGCATTCCGCAACCACTTGGGCTTTTTCCTTGTAAATACTTATCTTTTAATGACATGTGGTTAACAATTGCTACAAAAACTAGCAATGTTTGTTGGTGTAATGCCATAAGAAACTTGTTGCGTTCAGCCTGCCGCCTGCCCTGACCCTTGAATGAACTCTGAGATCTCTAGTCTCTTCTTGAATGATCCCATGCTCGTGATTGACCTCTGCCTGTCTGACCCTGATTTAGCTTTGTGGACTTTTAGCTGTGTTCAGTTCCTGTCTAAACCAGCTGCACGTGGAACCAGCTGTCTGCCCGTTTACCTAAATCATACCTTTCCCTCACCCAAGTGTTTGCTTCACCCTGTCGCTCACATACAGCCCGTACCCACCTGTTAGGCCAGTTCTGACCAAGGCATTAAACATCCGTCTCAATAGGTTGCAAATATTTGCAACATTTTGAACAATGATTTTTGATTCGCCAACATTGAGTTCCTAAAGGTTTGTGCATCTGGAAAAAGTTTTTCTAAAACTGTCAAAAAAGTAATCAGAGTACTTTAAAGTCAGGATTAAACTGATCAGAACTGTTTTTATGACATAATGTGGGAATTTAGAGATGATTCTGGGAGTGGTTGGCTTCCTATGAAACTAAATGGAGACTGATTTGAGACATAAAGGATATTTTATCATTTTGATTATTTCTTGTCTTTTAGCAGGAAAATCCCACGAGCAAAACCTGAGGTAAAATGTAATTGTTAGATAAAGAACTAATGTACCTGGAAGGGAAATTGTTGCTATCCAACCCACATTTGATCATTGTTGAAAATCAAGTTAAATTTTCAGTGAAACTAAAAGAAAAAAATATTCAATCCTGAAAAAAGGCTGTTCTGCCGTTCTTCTGGAAACTGTCGCTACAGCAGCCAAACAACTGAGACGGAACTGAAAAAGACGCAGAGAACTAGTGTTTTTTTGTTGAAAATATTGCTCTTTTATTTGTTTCCCAACACAATAAAAGTTTTTTTTTTGTTTTTTTTTTTTGTTTTACAACTTTCAAAAATGTGTAAAAAAGCCTGACAGAAGAAGCTGACGGTGGTTGGAGCACGGCCAGTAAAGCCACCACAGATCTAAAGATTCAATGGCCATCTGTTAAACAAACAATCACAATCATTTTTGGAGCATCAGTTTAAACAATATTTGTATTTGGACTGATGTACAAACCACACTGTGGTTCAAATGATGAAATAACCTGGATACGGTTTGTTTTGTTTTCAAATCAGCCTCAAACAGGAAGTCAACAGGAACTTGACTTCTAGGTTTCAAACCTCTAGACCAGAGATAGTGTGGCAGGATATGACATCACCCGATGGCCTAGTAGAACTGCTTGATAGCATTTTGAGAGTGTTGACTCTGGTTCAAATCCACAGCCAGCATATACCAGAGATGCTTTCCTCCTGAAAACTTTGGGGATACGACCACCAAATGTTTGCTGTTGTCAAAAAACATCCAGAGATCCAGATTTATGGTCACTTATGAAGCAAAATGACACACTTTCTTCAGAATAGACACTGTTTTAATTTCACATTTATAATCGACGGATAAAGCACCTTAGAAGTGACCAAACAGGAGATACTTTAAAGCCTGCCTGAAACAGGAAGTCGTGGGTGGCTCACTGGCTTTATGGTAATGATCAAAGTGCACCAGGAAGTTCTGGTAAAACCACCAATCGCAGGGGAAGTCGCCTTAGATGCTTACTAAAGATAAATCAAGACACCTTCTGCTGCACACTCCAGCTGTATTTGATGCACAAGTCTAAAAAAGCCAAAAACTCACCTAAAGTTTTACAAAATGAAAAAAAATCTGCATTTCAAATCTTGTTTGTTGTCACCTAAACGATGCCTTTGTCAAATGGCATCGAAGTGTTACACAATCAAGCCATGTCAAAAATCTAAACCAGCCAGAGTTAAGGATCTCCTCTGGTGCTGTTTGTCTCCGTTGTCATGGCAACAGGCGCTTTGAGCAAAACACCGTGAGCAAAAGTCTATGTGAGAGCAGTAGCCTTGTGCGCCTTAGCGGTGTTTTGACAACAGACAATTAGCGGTGACCATGCAGCCTTGAGGTTGCCACTGTGTACGCTTTTCCTCTGATCCACAGTGGCAATCTCGCTGCTCTCGGGAGTCTTCGCAGCTCAAGTGAAACAAATTGTCTCCAGCTACGTTTGTTGAAAGGCAAAGCCACACATTCGCACTCACAAAGCCCAGCTTTATTCTCTTTTGACTGAAACACTCGGCGCCGGCCAAAGACTTCAAGTGGTGCTTTGTTTTAGCGTTGGAGTCGGGCAGCGGAGAGATCTTAGCGGATCTTAAAAATAAAAACAAAATGCTGGAAAATCTGCAGGACAGCTCAGTGGTCATTGTTTCTCTTGGGGTGGTGCATTCAGGGGCTGCAAATTGTGCTTTTTTTTTCCACCCTGCAGCAATGCCAGGTTTACACTAAAGGCTACTACCATTATAGCAGGCTAGAGGAATGTTAAGCATTTTATTATTTTCTGCCAGCTCCTGTGGGAACCAGCACTCTCTGGCTGTTTCGGGGGCGGCATTTATCGAGGCCACGGTGTACACACCACTGATTAGGGAACTGGGATGTATTCATTGCACACTTTAGGGTGTGGGAGAGAAAGGGGGGGGGATTGCGATCAGGTTACCATGACCGTGAGCGCACTGAGCTGAATGCGGCGTGTCCAGACTCTGTGATACACTGAGCACAACTACTGATTCTTTGTGCATGAACAAAAGCAACACTTAGTCATAGTTTCAGTCTTGCAAAAAAAAAGATGCAATCAAGTTCCTGTCATTGTCATAAAAATGTGATTGTTGTCTCCCAGGGCATGCATCCACAGGAGGACCTGATTGTCCTAAAATCTGAAAGATCTAAGTTGTATTTTTTTTTTAAGATAGGCTTTTATAGTATTAAATGTGGTTTAGTAAGCCACAAACTCATATCACGCAATCTACTGTTTAGATCTTAAAGGTCAAAAGGTTATTTCATAGGAAAAAGCCAGGGCCAGGAAAGATTTCTTCCTATTTGGTCGAGGTAACAAAGACATGCAGAAAGCTGATTCTGAATCAAACTCTTTTGTTAAAACACAAAGCTATCTTTTTCATTTTTTTCATATATCTTGGTTTTACGGTGTGGTTTCATCTAGCAGATTACATTTCTTCAAGCACATTCAGTTTTTTTCCCCTTTTTTTAAGTTGTTATGGTTGGTAGAGAGGAATTCCAATGAGGGGTTTTGGCTAATGTGGAGCTCTGCTCCTGTGTCAAAACATACATTTGGCTCAAAAAGTCAACGTTTGTCCAAAGTGTTTTTTAATCCTTTTACACCAGAGTTTTATTCACATAAAACAACATAAATCATATTAATAGGAATAATTACAATCACTAAAATCAAATATTAGCTACCATTTTGTTATATTTCTATTCACAAATGTTACATATAGGAAATAAAATAACTATTACATTGCATAATAAAAAAAGTAATAATATAGTTTATTACGAACACAATATTAAAGAAAATAAGTATGATAAACAAAATAACATCTGTTTTTTATTAAGGTCATTTGCACTTGTGATTATCAATTTATATTTATATTATGCATTTGCATTGAAGTTTATATAAACTATATTATATATCTTAGTGTTTTATATATTCTTGCACATTTGCGTATTTACTTGTATAGTAAATAAAGTAAAAAATATATATATATTAAGTTGTTCTTTTTGTATGGGGGTGTAAGCTAGCAGGAAAGAGTGTAAACAAAGGAATGATGGGATATAATTGGAGGCGTACCTCCATGCTAACAGTCTCGCCCAGAACTCAGTATGAAGTTTCTGATGAATTACTGTCACTCTGCACAAACTTTGTGCTAGAAAATAACAGCTTTTTTTTTTTTTTGGATAAAGCAACATAGTCTTAATTAAAAGACCACTGGGAATGCCTTTAGAATAGATCAAAATATGATTGGAGTGGGACTTTAAATGCCTGTTAGCATAACCATATTCGGATTTGTGAAATTTTGAACCCTTAATTAGCTATTAGCACAGCAATGCTAGCATGCATCAAAATATGAACACTTATGTAGCTATTAGCATAGCTATGTTAACATTTGTCAAACTTTGAACACTAACATAACTACTAGCTAGCAGTGATAGCATTTGTCAAACAATTAAAACTTGAACATTAATGTAGCAATGCTAGCATTCTTCAAACTATAAATGCTTGGACAGCAATTTATATAAACAATTATAAAAACCACAAAATTTCACAAAAAATATTCAATATATATAATTTTTAAGTAGTGACATTGTGTAGCTTTAATTTATTCATATATGCTAATACATAGCATGTCTTTGACTTCATGTAAAACAGTGTAACAGCGAAAAACGTCATCAAGAGTTCTTAGAAAATGTGCCATAAATATTTGTGTCATTAGGTTTACATCGATCTACAGGATCAGACAAATATAGTTCTATGTTTGTTTAAATCTCCAATTTAAATCGTGTTTTTCAGAGAAACTGGAGTCACCAGCCTTATTCCTGCATCTGAGTTCACGTCTGTGAGTCACTGACCTACAAGGCATGCCATTGCCCCAGGGGTATTTCTCCTCAACACAACTGTGATCAACGTGACTCCACTGCTTGTTTATCATGTTAACTCAGTCTATGATCTGTTACTTGTTGCCTCAGATTTGGGTCAGAGATCAACTTTGGATGAAGTTACCCAACGTTCCTGCTGCTCTTGCTGGTAACCGGTCTAAAAATAAGTCCAAGTGAGGTACCAGAAACCCAGCTTTTGTTTTCTCAGAGGCCTCTAGGTAAAATTTTGCAATAAGTCACTTAAGCAGAACAAATTAACCATCAGTTGTCATCATTCGGATTTAAGCTATAAAGCACTAAAGAACAAGCTTTGAAAAAAAAAAAAATCTTTGTTGCAAGGCACTGCTTTATCATAATTGCGCCTTTGTCAGGAGAGCTGATCAGTAACAGCTAATGCGGGGTGTGAACTTTAGGTGTCCGTGCAATATAGGAAACTCATCAGCTCTGCTGCACCTTTTGCTAAGGTCGTGACTTTTAAAGGTTGACTCCAAACACCGGCTTTGTTGACTCAGCTCCTGTCTGTACTTTAGGACACAGATAGCGAGCAAGCTAACTGCCTCTTGTTGCCGAAGTAACAAATCCTACCCGCAATGACCTCACCTACCGGTGAGCGCTGGTGAACTTTGAACAGCTATGTCATTTATTTGATCTATGTGTCATAGGCATTTCCTTTCCCAAGTTCCTCCCCTCTGCCCACCTCCCTCCTGTCCCTGCACTTCATGTGTTTTCTTTCCCTAGCAAAAGGAAATCCTATCCCCAAACCTCTTGTTTTCCTTCATAACCACTTATGTCAATGCTTTTGTTAGACTCCATTGTGACTTTTCTTTGGCATGGTCATTACAACACTATGGCATACTTCTAAATCCACTTTCCCAAGCTTACATAATAGATATTACCCAAGATTAAACACTCGAGTGAACCTTTTTAATGCGGTGACCTGCACAGTGTAGGTTCTGGTTCCCATCTGATCTAACAATAACAAAACAAATTGCCCTAAAGTGCTGCAAAGCAAGAAAAAAAAAAAAAAAAGCTTGCTGCATTGCATTCCTCCCTGGCAGATTCAATAAATAAGCATTAAGGTTGCCATAAAACAACATATGTTCCTCTTTGTACACCATCATCATCTGGTTGCTCCAGCAATCAGATGATAAAAAAGCTCTCTCCCCGTCTCCCTCCTTCCCTCAGCTAACACCTTTGCCCGGCTGAGAGTGACTCATTCATATCTCATGACTGATTTCCAATGAAACTTGTTGTTCCAAGCAGCAGTTTCCGGAAGGCAGGCGGATTGGTGATTATACCATCACACCACAGCGGGCTCCGGGGAGTGGGGCTGACATAAACAAATATACCGAGCACAAACTGTACATACTAATGGCCCTAATTACTCGTCAAACAGACATTGATGCAAAGCGAGGAGTGGATTGTTTCTCTTTAAAGCTGCAAGTTGTAAATCTTTGAAGGAATAGAAGACTGATAATTCAGTTTTTGTACTGACAAGGATCTTATTTAAAGGTTAGTGGAGGGTCTTGGACTTCGTATTTGTCATCTGGAGGTCAACTTTATTCCATGTTGCACCCAATCGTTTAAAAAAAGCATTTTAACTTAAAAACTATTAAAAAGAATATTAATCTAATATTTAAATGTAAAATAATCATCCCTGGGCGATGGTAGCCTGTTTTTCCATGATCTGTGTGCTGTAGTTGTTATGAGCTCATTGAAATTAAAAAATGAGTTTGTTATTATTGTTGTTTGAAGAGGTAGTGATCTCAACCATCCATTCTGCTATGTCTACCAGAGACATACAGGAGGTTCCATCCATCAATTCATCTGTCCATCCATGTCCATCTGAAATGGCCTTCCATCCATTCGTCCATCCATCTATGTCTATGTGAAGTATAGACATCATTTACCCCTCCATCCATCTATCCATGAATAGATAATAGACATACGTAGATACATACGTACACATGGACGGGATGTATCTGTGCGTGTACATCCCTCCATTCTTCCATATGTACGTATGCACATATATACATCTGTCAATTCATTCAGTTATCTGAGATATACAGTAGGCTCCATCCATCAATTAATCTATTCATCCATGTCAATTGGAGGTAGTCATCCATGCGTTCATTCCTAGATACTGGACTATCTACTGGAGTACCTACATAGATACATACCTATGTATGTACTATATATATCTATGTGTGTATTTATGTTCATCCATTTATGAACATCCATCCATCCATCCAAAGACCTAACCTTTCTAAACTTCCCTCGACCCAGTCACCTAGTTCGCCTCTTCTATGTAGGACATAGTAGACAATAGAGGTGGGACAAAATATCAGAATGTTGAACTATTGTGATATTTCAACTTACAAACGATGACCTCTTCCCTTAATCAGTTTCTTAAAGCAATACCAATAAAGTCCACTGGGGGCGCTTCGGGTGAGCACAACAGTGAAATATAAGGACTCCGTCACGAAACCGTCATCAATTTTTACCAGGCCAATTAGATTTTAGCCTAAAGGCCTAAAAACATAGTGGTGGGGGTACAGCGCACTTTCTTCACTGCTTTTCAGCCTGCAGCGGATTTATTGATCAATTTATTTTAATGTTGGAAAGGGCATTAAATTAACACATTGTGTTTTTAATTGTTTAAAAAAAAAAGGTTTTGAAAAAAATAAAAAGATATATGTTTTTTAAAATAGTTATACATCATTGGTTATTAAGGTAGAATAATGATTATTGCAATGTTTGCCAGGTCGCGATACTATCGGTATTGTGAGTCATGTATCATGATTTGCATTGTATTGTGAGTTACCTTGAGATTCTAAGCCCTAGCCGAGATCCTAACCAGTGAAAAATGTAGTATCCCAAAAGAGTCAATTTTCTGACTAAAAACCTCCTCCTAAGAATTCACCAAAAGAACCCAAGCATCATGAGGGTTTTCATATCAATGGTGATCCCAAATGCTTGAAGAACTTAATATGAAGTCACCTCTGGGGCCAGCTTGTCAGAACGTCCAGAAAAAAAAAATACAATGTAAGAAAATTTCCTCATGAAAAAAATCAATGTGGCTTAATCTTGATATTGGGGTTTCCCTCTGGAGGGTGTCGACAGAGTTATAGGTGAGCGCCTGCTGGGAGCCACACTCCAGTGGAATCAGAACCAGCAGGAGGCCCCATGAAAGTGTAATGCTGATTGAGCAGTAAGTAGTCTGAAGTGGGATGTTGGGAGTCTACCCCCATGAGAAATGTTAAATGTTTGTTTGCTAAAACATAATCTGAATGAGGCATCACGACTGCAAACTGTAAATGCAGCAGGTAGCTTACACAATGCAAAAGCAAACAGGAGCAAAAGGGTTGTTGTAATGTTTTCTACTGGCGTGGATTTTTTTTATTTGAAGACACAGGTTTTTTTTTTTTTGAGAAAGTTAATATATCATTAAAACTGAATACTCTTTTTCCTTTTAATTTACTCAACAAATTCATCTGGTAGAACAATCCTGTGAGTTTGCATTGAGTGCAGTTTACAGGCACAAACAGAAGAAACTCACCGTGCCTCAACTTGAATTCCTCTAAAATTATAAAACATATAGTCCTAGACAACATTTTATGAAATCAAGTCTAAACTTAATCGTTCATGGAAAAATTTGAATGTTTTTTTTTTTTTTGTCTTCATGTAAATATTTGTACATCATCTTATTTTCTTCTGAGGCTATTTAGGAAAAAAACAACTTTATTCATTGACTGTTTATGAGAACCGAGTTACTGTAATGTCATATAAATTTAGTGGCTTCCTTCCAGTTCTAATGAAATAAAGTCAATTTAGTTGCCATTTTTATTGTGATACAGACTCTGACATTCATCGTCGGTAAGCAGTGATTGGTCCGAGTCAGTCTGAATCCACGTTTTTATAGAAATCCCTTTAGGAGTGAGCTTCTACCTCTTGAAAATGGGCTAGAAAGAATCTGTCAAGCAAACATTTTATTCAGGCTTTTGATTGGTCAGATTATAACTGACAGTAAAAAAAAAACATTGTGAAATAAATGAGGATTATCAAACAGTGTAAATAAAAAATGGTTTGATATTTGGAATGCGAGGGGGGAGGGGGTCACTCAGTCCAGTTCTCATATACAGTCCAAGACTTTAAATTAAAAAAGTGTAAGAATTATGAATATATTCAGGCCTAACATTGCTTAAAATCTCTGAAGTATAAGAGAACTAGATTGAGTGAGTGTGATGTAATCCATAAAAAATAAACCAAATAAAGTCAATTCAATTGCAATGTTTTTTTTGGAACAGGCATTAGGGGTGTGCTAAAATATTGATATTGCGATATTAAGTCTTGCGATTGATTCTGAAGAATTGATCTCTTACCATTTTTAACACTGAATTTTACAAATATTCCAATTCAGTTGGTGCCAATGGTTGTCAAAGACATAGTATTATTGATTTAATCAATGTTGCACAAAAGTGTCTATTTGTTGCATAAAATAAGACACAAGTTGTTTACTATGGTTGTGTACAAGCTAAAAGATAAATGGGGATATATTTCCCCGAAAAATATATGTTCTTCTATATAATATGAGTTTTTCTTTGTTTGTTTCTTTTTTTTTTTTTACCAATTATCGCAATATTATTGATATCGTGAGCCGCATATCGCATTGTATTGTGAGGTACCCAGTGATCCATTGTCAGTGTCATCACGTTGGACCGTAAAGTTGTCAGTAAGCACTGACAGGTCCAAGTGGGTCTGAGTCAATGTTTCTATGGTAACCACTCCCGCCAATCAAAAGTGAGCTTCAAAAAGTCAAAAATCTGCCAGAGACATAAAAATATTCCAGCTTGGCATCGCTCAAAATGCAGTGGAGGTTAGCAGCAGAACACAGGAACCTGTGCACCGCCCCCCCGCCCCTTTACAAACAAGGTGTTGCTCCCCAACACACGCTGACGCTAATGATAAAGAATGTGGGAATTTGTCTCGGATCGCCAGACTGATGTCATTTGGAAGCCTCGCAACAGGACTGGGACCTTCCAACGCAGCTGCAGCACGGTGACACGGGAAAGACAGACAGACTGGCTGGCAGACTAACGCAGACAGGTAAACAGACAAACGGGGTTGGGGTAGGAGGGGGCAAAGCCCCAGAGAGCAATGACACCAACCAGCGCCTCCCGACTGCGGCGGGCCAGAGGCGGGTGGCGCTCTCAGATGCCTGAATATCGGCACGCAGTCACAGTGCAGCGCGCTCACCTCAAACACACAGCCTGTAATGACTGGAGACACGGCTGCCTTCCCCGGGGAGAAAAACAAGGCGGGGAGGGGTGGGGGGACCTCACAATCTCTTCTCCAACAAACCTTAATGGCCTGGGCTCAATAAACAACAGCAGAGGCAACAACAACCCAAATAAGCCATGACAGCTCGTGGGGTACCTGAGCGAGTTCCTAATTGATCATCCTCAGCTGGAGACTTCTTCTCACTCTGCATCCAGCGCATTCACTCTCCTCATGCATGCAGCTTTTCTTGCACCATGGCTATTCTTAGTGTTCCAGCACCGATTTTTTAAATTTATATATATATATTCCAGAAACATTTATTCATAGAGAGGGTGCTCTCTTAGCTGGTTTGATACATCGCCAGTATCACACCAGACTTATTTCTGGAGTTCGTCATCTTCGCTGTCAGTCAAAGCCAGTCCGACTTTAGCCTGCAGCCCGAGCTCCTATTGTGAGAATTAATTAGCAGCCCGGGCAGATTTTAGCACGGTTATTTGGGACTTTCTGAACGTAGGTGTGATATGCGGGGAGTGACACGGCCAGACGTCACCTCACGCCACCGGACACTCATGTCAACCTCGACCGAGCGCGCTCGGCCTTCCAAACCGAAGGGTTCAAACCGTCTCGGTCGACTGTATTAGCTCAGCCATCACACGCGGCGCCGGCCCTGCGCCCACCCACAGAGCCGACAAGCTGGAATTCACACCCTCACACCGTTCATTCTGTAGACGCAGCCACACGCAACACTGAGCCGCAGCGGGATGCTAATAGGAGCGCCTTCTTTTTGTTTCCTACCACTCACTGCTGCCTTTTCCCTCTTTTTCTTTCAGATAAGGAAAAAAGGGGGGGTGTCTTTGACCCGGTGAGCGCAGTGTTTGCGCGGGGGCAGCGGGATCACAACGAAGGGGGTAAAACAAAAAAGAAGCGAACTTGACTCCTCTTGAAATACAATTAAGCCACACTGCAGTCGGTGCCCAAAGCAATTAGAGTGTCATGTTCAAGTTTTATTTTCCCGCTTTGTGGAGTCGGCCCTTCCAGTTTGAGCCTCTGCCGTTTAACCTCGGGGGTATCACAAGGTCAGATCTGGGCGATACCCCGCGCCTGTGTCGGAACCTCTCAGCTGTGTGCGGTAATTACCGGTGTCCTTGATATTTGACGTGAAATGGGGATGATAACCTTTGGTGTTTGCCTGTTAACCCCTCCCTATCCCAGCCAACAGCTCACTCCCCTCCTTCAACGCTCTTGCCCTCAATCGCCGCTTCCGTCCTCTTTAGCTCCTGGGAGTATGTTGGTGTTACTTTGGAGGGAAATGTGAACGCCAGCCTCCGCCCGGGGTATTTGGTTAAACATGTATCGGCCAAATGGCGCCGCTGTGAAGCGGGATGACACTGTTTGATGGGATTCCGGGGCCTCGATGGGGAAAAGGGCGAAAGCGGTTTGGTCCTATTTATAAGGTTGGACTTTGCTCCAGGAGCTGGGACTGCAAACCCAGAATGCACTGGGTTTGATGAAATTTGTTGGGTCATCAAAGAAAGAAAAAAATGACATAAAACAACAATTCATAGTTTTTTTTTGCTCAAAATTATGCTAATAGTTTTACTGCAAAGATGTGCCCTGATGAAAATGGTGTTTTGATGTGTTCTTGTGTAATTTTTTCCTAATAATGGAAGAATTTCTGAGTATGTCTTTTTTCAAATTGTTGTAAATAAAAAAAAAAACTTAATAAAGATGACATTTGTGATTTAGAAAATATGCAGCTCTTTGCTCCGCCCCATTCTGATACATCACATTCTCACTCCCAAGTTATTACATACTTACTTATGGTTAAGTACCCCTCCACGTCACTTTTTTGGCACGAAGGGGTAATTGGGTGTCCTCAGTCTGTTGTTATGTGACGTACTGCCTCTTATCATTAAATGGGTTCCCAACCTCCGGCCCACAACTCAGAACCTGTCTAGTACTGCGATGCATAGAGCACCCTGGCACCCATACATAGAACCCTTGCCCTAACCCGACACCAGATCAGATGTGGTGCCATATGCAAACCAGTACCAGGTTAAGGGTATGGGTACCAAAACTGGACTTGTCCCAAGGACCAGTGCGTCAGGTATCACATCCGGTACTGTATCCCCAGAGTTGCGGACCCTTGATTTTATGATCATCAAAAGACGAAGAGTTGGGGACACCCAAAAGGTCAAAATGTGACGCAGATGGGGCCTTAATCAAACGTCAATATGTGACGACTTGGGGATGAGAATGTGTTGGATATGTCCACTTGTAGACAAATAGATCCATATACTCAACCATTCACAAACACATTCACACACTGATGGTGAATCTGCTGCTGAACACTGGCCCCAACCTTCCACCAGAGGGCTCAGAGTCTTGCCCAAGGACACTCCAACAGATGGGTGAGCAAGGCGGGAATCAAACCCCCAATCTTTCGCTCAGGAGTCGACCGCCTCACAGCTGCACCACAGCCCCCCTAAAGGTTAAACTTTGTCATGGATTGGTGTTTATTAGGCCTTTTTTATGCTATGAAATCTCAACCTCTTAACTTAAATTCTGGAATCATTCACTGTTCTGTCTGTTTGATGACTTTCTGGACGAGTCCAGACTGTGTTTTTGGACACTATGGTAAGTCACTCCTTCCGTCTCTTGAGTCCCAAGCTCCTAAAACTGCCTCAGCTTCTCCTTACAGACTGATGACATGTATGACCCAGGCACGTTTGGTCTCAGAAAACAAAGAGATTCAAACCTTGTGGCGCTCACAGCAGAGCTGTTGCGTTGGATTGCACTTGATTGCACCTTTAAAGCATCAGGAGAGTCAAAAACAGAAGACAAACCTGTCTGGGGACTGAGGGGAACTCTCTTACCTCATGACTGGACTTTCAATGTGGGAAACGTGTGAAAACAATCTGAGATCACAAGATTAGGAGGCCACCGGATGGCGTAACGCGATCCGAAACGCCCTTGATGAATAAGAAACACTTAGCATTGTGCATGTCCTCAGTACACTTGCTTGGACAAATCGGACATATAAGAACGAAAATCTTTAAATCAAACCGATTTAAAGAGGAGGACAATAAGTAATGCACTTGTTAAGGTAATGAAAAATTCTTAAGGGGATTAGCAGACTGGACCTGTGATTACCCGCTCATGTTGCTCTGCCTTTGGCACGAGCTTTCATGAGACTGCAGGTTGGCCCAGGGCTACTAATTAGACTAACAACAGTCCCACCATCAAGTCTCTGATGAGCTGCCTTAATTGGCGGAGCAACAATTGAAAAGAAAAAAAACAAAAGCCTTGCGGCCATAACTCGGAGCTCCACCTCCAGTGCAGAAACTCCTCAGTCTGCAGCCTTTAAAGTCAAACCACACATGGCTGCACAGATAGTAAACAAACTACAATGAGGGAGCCCCGCCCTGAGAGTTCAACCACATCTGTCACTGCTGCTCTCATATCAGCATGTTGTGCAACATACCAGGAATATTATCTCGTGTTGTAGGTGTGTCGTGTTGCAACAGGCCAGATGTTTTGACAGTCAGATGTCTCTTGCACAGCCTTCGTTCTTGCAACAACCACCCAAACGCCACCTGCAGCTTATTATATAACCCCACCCGCGGCTCGTCAGTCTGCGGCGCGGAGAACCTGTTTCAAGGAGAAGAAGGGAAGGGCGAGACGCTCTTAGGCAAACACGCCGCAGAACATATCTGAGATGCCTGGCCAGAATGATCTAAGATCACTGCACGATCCGCGTGCCAAGCACAGAGAAACTCCAGCTTACAACGAAACATGGCAGGCAGGAAACACTGGGCTGGTCCCGGGAAAACCGGCCTTTCTCTTTCACATCGTTAGTGCTCCAAATTAGGTGCTTTTCTGCCGGGTGCACTGAGGGAAACAACTCTATTTGCCCACTTAACAGGGAAATATTGATGCTGCATCAGTAAAAATATCACGACTGCAAAAGGCTATCATATTGCAATTACAATTGGTCTGGGAATTCACCACCACAATTATAATAGCTTTCCATTGGAGGCATAAACAATAATAAAATATGCATCTATTGACATCACTTTTCCAGTTAATTTCAAGTGAGCCTTTTGTTGAGGTTTCCATTGATTTGGTGTACAGCTTTGATATAAAATGATACGTGTCAGGAACTGGTGGTGTAGGACTTAATATGCGGCAGAAACTTAAACATTTAATGAGTAAACTCAATAAAAAACAAAAAGGTGACAAATCACCTGACTTCTACCAACTGAAATCAAGACATTTATGGTAAATACTTTCATAGCCCTTTACTACTTACTTGACTATATTCTTAGAAGAATCAAAGTTTTTTACGCTCATAGTCCCATCCACATTCACACACTGATGCCAGTTCAAAACCACCAGATGAGGTTCTGTGTCTTCTTGCCCTAGGATACTAAACCTACAGCCTTCCGATCAGAGGTTACCCACCCTACCTCTGTACCACAGCCGCCCCGTGTAGGCTGAGGACGATTAACAGAAATAAACAACTCAACAAAAAACAAAACAAAAACAGAACCAAACCGTACATTCCTGACAGTAACCCTCCCTAAAACGGCATATTCCAGATACCCTATCACAGGGGTGCCCGTTCCTGGTCCTCGAGACCAGGAACAGGACCAGATGTGTTAATTGAATCAGAATGTGAAGACATCTGATGACGCTAATCAGCAGCTATCAGGGCTTGGAGATCTGGAAACCAGCAGGGTAGTAGCTCTCAAGGACAAGGAATGGAAAGCAACACCTTGGAAAGGGGACCTGAAGAGGCAAAAAAAAAAAATAAAAAAAGAGCTTTTTTCAGAAAAGGTCACATGAAGAGGAGTGGCCCCAACGACCCTTACCTGAAGCAGACAGGTCTGCTTACCTGAAGCAGACATGAAGAGGAGCAACAAAAAGGTGACAAAGCAGATGACGAAAACCTGAAAACCAGATACACTTATAGTATATAAGCTGAGAACAAGTAGCAGAAATGAAGACAGGAGTGGACTAATATTAACATGAACCTGGAGTGACTGACAGGAGACAACTCAGAACAGAACATGACCAAAAACATGTGCACAATCCTCACAATGCAGAGGTGAATGGCCTCCATCTTCTGGCTGAATGGCAGCGTTCTCTGCCTGATACACTTTTGACCTCCAGGTATCTTCCAGAACACACACAGCAAAAAGGCTATATGCTGTTCATTTAGAAGACAGGAAAAAGTTTCGTCAACTGGCAAGTTCAGAACCTCTGTGTCGTGCTTAACAGTGCTATTTCGAGAAAACGGGTCAAAGCCTCCGCTCCGAACCCAAAATACACCTCGAGTCTCTTCCTCCAGGTGAACCTCGTTACCCAAAACTTAAGGCGCGGCAGGTCACGTCGCTGAGCATTAGTTACAAGCAAGTTGGGGTTATTATTTATGGAGCAGAGCTTCATTGTTGATGCTCGCTCCCGGCACCTCCTGGCACATGCTCACTCTCCTCTCATCAGGTTGTGACCGATGTTGAAGAAATCTCGCTGCACCATCTCCATTTTTTTTAGTCACTTCAATAAAGCAAAGCTGGCAGGAAGAGGTGAAGGAGGGGGAGATAAAGGGAGCTGTGGGTGGTGGCGGTGGGGTGATTGCCACCTGCCACTTCATTCAACTGCATTTTAATCTGGGGTGTCTGGAGGAATGGCGCTCCACAAATGACTTCACCAGAGGAGTGGAGATTTGAGCCGCTGATACCTCGTAACAAATCACCTGGATATGAACTATTCGCTTTCTAATGGGAATCCATATTCATCTTCCTCTCCAAAAGCTCTCCTGTGGGGATGCAGATGTGGGGCTGCTTTTATATCGTCTCCCCATCCGTGTACCCTAATCAACCCCCTCCACCACACATATATTTTAAGGCCCTACACCGTCCCCTCACTTATATTGAATTTCCATTGCTCCACCATTGAGTTTATGGACCATCTTGGGGGTTATTAATGACGCGGCGCAGAGTTACACATATGAATATGGAGATCAGCCACATTGTGCATGGGCTTTCCTATATAACAGGATTGATCGAAATCTCTGGCGTCTTGTTTGACGGATGGAACCACCCTTCTTCTCTGCGCCCTTTGCTTCATAATGCACCGCCCTTGCCGCCATTATCTATGTATTTAAAAACGGGGGGGGTAAAAAAGCTCCCGTGAATGAAAACCAAGCACACCCATTGAATTCAATCCAATCGGGGGACATTGATAAAGGGGTCAACTTCACGGCACAAAGGGATCCAACTGAAAGCATACAAAGATTTAGTTCCGGTGGTCCTTCCGCAATGTAAAGAATTTGCGTTTTCTCCAAGGAGCCTAAAGGGCACCTTCATGCCGTTGGGGGAGCGCGCAGCCAACATGCGTGAGATATCCCAACGAGATACGCTGGATGAATTATAGCAGCGGAGGGATTTTATTTATTAGGTATCTGGACAAACCTGGGAGCATGTCAACTACCGCTGCCCCATCCAGGGTCCTATCATCTGTATTGTTGAAGGGCAGATAAATGCTGTGCAGCTGTTTTCATGCTTAGAGATAATGCGCTAAGTTTGAACTGACATTAGTGGAACATTCGTTTGAATTTCTGTAAGAAGAAGGAGCATCAGGCTGGATAAAGAACCCATGGCCCCATCTCATGTACTGTATGTGGATAGACATCGTGACTACCTACTGACTGGCTCAAATTAATTCTATCTTTTTCATCTTTATTGTTGGATGTGATGTGAACAAGTTCAGGCCTCTTGAGTAGGGATGGGTCTCATTTGGGTTTTATTTGGTGCTGACCCATTAGTTTTGATACAGTTATGGTGCATAAATGGGGGTTCAACCAGTCCTGAAGTAATATGGACTGCATTTCACCGCGCATTGGTACGATGTTGGTCAGTTTTGGAGCAACACGACACTCAAGAATGCAAACTTAGTATATGGTGTTCACACTGGTCTGTTGCTATCCAATACTTGTGCATTTACAGTGGTTTAACGTGCAATGTATATTCAATAGATGCATATTTTGTGTGGAGAGTCTGAAAATGGTCTCTAAAACTTGAGTAGCGATGTTTGACCATGAGAGTTTTAACAAGTACACATGTTAGATAGACTTTTCTTCAAAAGTGGCTGTACGCGTTGTCAAGGCCGATGTAAACGTAGCATTATCAAGTCACTGAATTCTGAATTAGAACCTTTTGTAGTGAAGTACAGCCAGATTAGCCCTCCGAACGGAGAGCTTCGCACATCCTCACAAGCTCACCCATTCCTATATGAAGCCAGTCTACAGTCACTGGAAAGAGAAACTGATTTGCAATTAAATTAAGCAACAAAATTCGTGTTTTCTTACATACTGGTACTTCATATGTCATTATTGGTACCAACATGGTGTTGAGTTTCATTGCCTGTCCCTACTTTTGAGGCTACTTTGAAAGTAAAGTCAGTTCATGACGTGGCCTTTAGGTGTTGTATCATACAAATATGGAAGGCCAAATCCAAATTCTTCTCTTGTCCCTTCGCCTCCATTTGAAGGGGCTTGTGAAGTGCAAGTGGTGTCTGAAACATATTTTATAATATGCAAGCGGAGGGATACCGACCCCTCCCGCTGTGCTGCAGAGGAGAGGCAAATTTCTTTGAGTGGACGTGCCCTGAAACTAAGTAGTTTAGATTTAAATGTAAGTAATACATTTTTGTTGTTGTCTATGTAAAATCGAGCATTGGAAGCTCCACTCTAATGGTAGCTAACCAGCGAGTATTGGTGATCTCATAGACCAAAAAAACGTCCAAAATATGAGACACTAATTGTTTTCTTAACTCTCCGTTCAGAGGGCTAAATGTAGGGGAAGGGAGAAGGGAAGAATTCCAATTGGACCAAAGTCTATATATATAAAATTGATCAAAAATAAATTTGCGTAAAGTCTTATTCCAGAAAATCTTTCTTTAAATGCATTTATTATTCTTGATGACTCAACGGCTTCCCGTTTTTTATTCTTGTATCAATGGCGAAACAGACTGCAATTCAGAAGCTATGAACAGATTCTTAGCGTCTATATGTGAACGAATGTTAATAAATTAACCGTTTAACACATTGTAGGTCAATTTGTAAAACAAATTTTAAAGGTGCTAAGAAAGTGTCTCTCTCCAGGGCGCTAATTTGTTAGCACGGACACGTAAACTTTCCAAAATGCTTGAAGATACAAGTATGGAACCACCTAAAGCTTGTCACCTCTTTGGTAATTTACCCGACTCTTTGTCATGTCTGCTGCAAATTCCATGCTTGTCTGCTTGTTGTGTTTTAAAATTATCCAGTCAATGCTTAAGTATAGAAAGAGATGTAGCACTTGTGGAAAAGTCATTAGTATCCATACTTTTACAGTCTACAACACTCTGTTTTGGTTGTTGCAAAAGCTAAGCATAGCACAGATAGAATAAATACAAATAAGATAATGTGTCAACCAAGTGTAGAAAACGCACTGCAACAAAATCTAAAGTCGAAATGTATGTTTGTAACATAAAACTTTGTGTTGAAAAATGTGATTCTATTTCTTTTATATTAATAAAATTAAAAATCAAAATCAAAATACACACTTAATAATATTCTTTAGTAAAAAATATATATATATATATATATTTACAAGTGTACTTATTACACAAATAAAATGCTAGAAAACACTGTTGGAGTGCCACAGGGCTCATGTCTTGACCCACTTTTATTCTGTATTTATATGTCCTCTTTTTGCTGGATAATATGATAGCAAAATGACAACTTTTTATTAAATTTTACTTCAAAACCCCATGATCCCCTGATTTCCTCAATAGCAGGTCTCATTAGCTTCATTTCCATCACACATGTTGAATTACACTGTTTCCATTAAACAATTATTATGAGAATAAACACAAACTGACTCATGAGTCATACTACTTTATTCAGGGCAAACGCACAGAGGGGGGGGCAAACCTTGTAAGTAAAGTATAAAAGAAAAAAACAACCAATAATTAAATCATCTGGGGGAAAAAAACAAGCAAAACAGAGAAAAAAAAACATATACACAGCTGGTTGCCTTGACTCTACAGGTTTTTACATGCTCCATATGTTCTTGTGTTATACTCCATTCCTCCCATCTTTTTATGAAAATTTCTTCAGTTTTTAACTTATGATTTAGCATTTCCATCTTATATATTTCCTTTACTATTTCCTCTCATTCCCGTTATGTTGGTGAGTGTCTTATACAATTTTTTAACAGTTGTTTTCTTTTAGGCAGCCAGAAAAAAATTATTTAAATACTTGTTACTTTTAAAAACTTTGTTTGACAAATTGCCCAAGTAAAAGAATGTAATAAGACAAGTATATTCTTATACGTTTGCAGAAAAGTGCTTTGTATCTTCTGGCTGCTTCCAGTGACATCATCCGCCTCCATCCTACCTCTATGTGTTGACGGCAACCTTTCTAAAATAGACTGCAAATCTAAAACGGGAACTATAAAAGTCGGAAAAAGTGAAATGAAAGCATCACAAAGCTTTAAGAGTTTCTGTGTGCGGCTTCATAAAGCAGCTTCTAATAAAATTCCTTCCTGTACCGTTTTATTAGGACTTTTATTTTTGAATTCAGAATAAAAACATAATAAATTTAGGTTCATGTTGTTGTTGAGAAGCTGTTGCTCACTTGAACAGAGGAGTTTTGAGTCACGTTACATTTGCAAATATTTGCTGTGTGTTCAGCTCATGTGACTGACAAGTGTTATCCTGTTTTCAGTGTCAGAAGGAATGGCTTGCATTAGACAGGAACGACACACTTCTAACTCAATAAATGCCGTTTACGCGGCTTCTTAGACTCAATTAATAATTCAAACTCAAGAAAAAAAACATCTGAATTACGGGTTTTTATTTATCGTTGATCTATTTTTGTTTTTTAAAAACACCCGGAGCTGAAGATGGGATCATGTATATTAAGGGTAAACACGCATTTCCATAGCAACCAATGAAAACATCTGCCATGAGCGATTGTAGGTTGCTCTACTACACTAGTGAGCTTCAACATAACAAGGAAAATATGTTGCATGAGATCTTTAGGTTTATTTTGTTGAATAAAATTGGTCGTTTTTCCTCATTTATGTTTGTGCATCCTCCTAGTCTCAATAGCAGCTGGAGAGGTGTTGTGTTTTGTTTTTTTTACCCTCGGCGTCCGTTTCGCCCTGACCTGCGCTGGTAATGAGTGTCATCTGCTCATGCTTGTGGAGACCTCCACAGCATCAGCTGATAGTCATGTTTGCTCCGGGGTTGTTATGCTGGCTTGAGAAACGGCTCGAGGTAAACAAGAGGAAAACAGAGCGCCTACACATGAGACCAGCCTCTGAGCAAATGACATCAAATTGCTCTCCTTATGGTTTTTTTTTTCTACCCCCTCCCTCCCCCTCCCATACTCTCTATTGGTTTTAACAGTAAAGTGATGGCGCCATCATCTAACCAACAATTTCTGTGTAAATGTTCCAAACAGCAGCTCAAGAGATAAATGCGTCATTCAACGTACCAATGAAGGCGTTTTTATTTTTTTCATTCAGGAGCCTGGTTGTGTTTTTATTTATTTATTTTTGTATTTGCGAGCGCCAATTTCATCTCACAGTTTTCATACAAGCTGCAGAAATCCAATGAAGATGACAGACTGCGTGGCTCTTGAGGGGAGATTTACACAACTACTGACGAGTCATGAGGAAACCAGCAGAAATATGGAACTGCAACCTCGACTCGTTGGGTTTTACTCAAACGGAAAGTTCCTATTTATGTCCGCAGCTTTCCAAACAGTCAAAAGAATGAAAACCTTTTCTCTTTTTGGAGGCTATTTGAGTTTAACCAAAAAAAAAAAAAACACGGAGGCCCTAGTTCCTCTAGAAGGCAAATCTGGCTCCTTTGGTTATATATATATATATATATATATATATATATAGTATATAGTTTTAAAAAGTACCCTTAAAGAAAAAATTAAATAAGATGAAAAGTTAAAAAAAAGTGCAGTGACTCAACCTTTATTCAACTAATTTACAAAAGGACAGTACGAATTATTCATCAAGGTCTCTGACTACATTACCCATAATGCTCAAACAATCCATCAATCTGTTGTAGTTTACCAAAGTCAAAACACTATGACAGGTCGTAAAGCACTGTGTACTGCAAAATATAAATTTAAGGTCAACAAATGTTCTATTTTTGAACCAATTAAAGATTTGAAGTGGGCCTTATGATTCGGAGGAAGTGGTAAAAGTAACAGAAATTGCTAAAAATTAATTTGACTTTGGTAAATTTACAAATTCCGGGCTAAGATGCCCAACAAGCTATAAAAAATGGTTATTGTTATAATATTAATTATTAATGTTATTACTGCTGATATGACACTACTTACAAATACATTTGCTCTTGTCTTTTATTTTGAAAGCAAGTCATGTGACTGTTTCATAGTCATGCTAACTATTTCATATTTCAAGACTATTTTATCTTCATGTTTTGTTTATGCCAAAAGACGACAGTTCATTTACAACTATCATTATACTGTAGTAACAATAGCATAAATGCAAATAAGTGTCTTTTTTTTGTAAATCATGACATCAAATAAGACTTTGTGACTTCTATTATATTGATGAGAAATTGCGTAAGGATCGCGATGGCGGCTGAAAATCATTAGCCGGAAGCAGAAATTCCACAAAATTTCAGAGTTTTTGCAGAATTCTTTACAAAACATTTTATAGTGAAACGGGTCAAAAAGAGGGTAAACGCCATGTCGACTTTAAAAAAGGACATAAACTACAGTGTTCAGATTTGAACATTTGATCCGACTTTATGTTGCAGCTTTAGCTTCAGACCAGTGATTATGTTTGACCGCAGTTAGCTTCATAGGTTCTGCTATGTCAAAGAGCGGTGTAGGTTTTGACAGATTGGCATTTTTTCAGGTCTTTCAGGTCTATCCCGGAAAAAGCGCCACAGAGCGGAGTGCGTTCGCCATGCGCTCTTTCCTGCAATTCACACCAGACGTGCATTTTTCCGTGACTGTCGACAGGCACTTCTGCAAGAGCTTTTATTGTTTTTGCCATCATGGGGAAATTAATAACCTAAACATGTTCTACCGGCTTAGGATTTTTCAGCCACCATCTGGTCTGCCACCAAGTTTTCTTTAGAAATTAACGTAAATATAAAACGTTTTAAGCTACGTTCACACCGTCTTCTGCAACGCGCGTTCAACCGACCACTTCCAATGAAAAGTCTATGTAAACACGAAAAACGCATACGCAAATATGTGTTTTAGACTTTTTCATTAAAACTCTGATGTTTACACGTAGCTACACGCATTTTTAAGATTGTTTTCAGTCTTAATGTACAAAATACGCGTCCATTTAATGTATGTTACAAGTGAAATCTTTGACAAATCAGACACTCGAGAGACTTTATTAGTGGATGACTTTGCTTGTAATTAACAAAAGGCCAACAGTTTAAAACTTGATCATAACTCCTGTTGTTGAAAGCCAGCATTATAAATAAAAACGATTTGCAATATCAATTATTATCATTAACTATTTTTCTAGAAATTGTCTTCCAAAATGAACGTTTCCAAAGCATAGCACCATTTGAAAGCACGCATCACTGCACTGTCATGTTGACATCACATGTGTTGCTTTAAAGGTTTCAGATCCCAGTAACTCAGGAAAAAACCCGTCTCACCTCCGGCCTTCGTCGTCGTCAACCAGCAGCCTCGCAGGGCGGACAATCAGGGGATCAAGGCCGGCCAGGAGAAATCCTGTCCCCAGACATAAAAGAGGATGCACAGTATGATCTCTACCCCCCTCCCGGTTGTCAGGAATTCTATTTCATTCAGCTAACATCTGCCAGAGATAAGTAAAACATAAACAATGTCCGTCACACACAGAGAAAGCTCAGGGCCTCCATTTTATTTTTACTAAACTGACACACAAACTGTGTCACAAGCCTTAATTACACGTGATATTTGTGACCAACATCTTGTGCTTAGTTTTAACTTGTGTAATTTTGACAAAATACATGTTTTATGTAGAGTAAAATATTGTTATAGCTATTTAAGGTTTAAGTTGTTTTTATGGAATAATAATGCTGCCTTTTATCATTCATAATGATGTTAGCGAGTTACAGTTTTATAAATTGGCAATCTGTAAATCTTTTGGACTATTTTGGTATTTACTAAGATTTTTTTAGGCTGTTTTGGAGTTTAGCTAATATTTCAGCTACAGACTAGCTGTTTTGGCTAATTTAGGCTCTTTTTAAAGGCTAAATTGGCATTTAGCTAATATTTTAGCTTTAGCGTTTTCACCTAAGCTTCAGTGTTTTCAGTTAACAATGTCAACCTCTTTAGCTTATAACATTCACACTAGCATTATGGCAGGTAATGCTATATATCTAAGTTATAATTATGTTAAAAAGTGACATTTTTAAAGTTGCAAAATTTTAGTTTAAGTTTGTTTAATAAATGTTTATCGTGTTCGGCCCGCAACTTAAGTTGTGTTTTGGATTTTGGCCCCTTGTGAGATTGATTTTGACGCCCCTGCCCTACAGGATAAATTGATCATACACATTTCTATAGATGTGCTTCAATGCTGGCTATGAGCTGAAGAAAATTCAACAGATCTGGCCTCAAAAGGACAGAGCGGTTTTCCATCCCTGGAAAAAAAACTCAAGGAGTTTTCCCTTTTTAATGCCGTTTGCTCATTTTTTCCTGCTTGCTCAAGACTGATCAGAATTTCCTAATCATGTCTGCTGCGCCCAGCATAAATCCTCATTTGGTTTCTTTTTTCTGGACTTCAGTGACCGCATCGGAACGACAGTGGAAGAATACTTGAGCGAATGATTGATCGTCAAACGAGCGATGCTGAAACTGCTGGATGTGCAGGCCTAAACAACAGCTTTACAGGGGGAGACGGCAGATAAATGGGAAGAGGAGATTAATGGGGAATGAAAGCTGAAAAAGAAATTAGCCGCAGATACGTCTTCAGTTATTGACTTTTTTTTTCCTTTTTTGACACATCTTCAGCTTTTGCTGAGCTGCCGGATCATTTGATATTTCACCGTAATGGGACCGTGTGACGCATTTTGGCGAGGAAAAAATGAAAAAGACCTGCTCTGTGAAGCTGTTAAACCACAAACATGTGAAATGTGACCCTTTGGAGAGGCTGCTATTCTATGAAATTGCCTATAATTTTTTTGTGTTGTTAAATTATTCCTCTTTAAAATGTGATTATATAATAAAACAAAAGAAATGTGTATTTTGCAAATTCACTGAAGCCTGAACCAGGAGACGTTTGTGGGTTTTTTTTAACAAAAAAGACAAATGACTTACAGAAAGATTATTATGTTTACAAAAAATAACTTTTGATTTTAAAGACAGACAAATACCAAACGTTTCCAGTTATTTAAGCTTGTTTGTCAAGACATGAATGCTTTTCAAAAATTACTTATTTAGTTTCCCACTCAGCATTTCATTGATTTTGACAACAAAGCTGTCAGTTTTGGGGTAATGTAAATTTTGAGGAGAACCTCAGTTGTATCATTGATTTAAGATTAAACAAGTCGATACAAAACAGTCAATGACGAAGGAAGGTAAGTAGTGGGAGAACCAAGTTTAATAGTGGAACTTCATTATAGCTATACATATGGAGGGGATTTTAATAAGGAGAGATCCTAGAAGGCTAGTTATGATTTATTGGTAATATGGAAACTAATAAGTCCATAATCATGGATGGTTATGCTCTGGGCTGGTGATGTCTTTTGTACTTTGTTTGAACTCGGACCACAAAAAAGACGCAGAGCTTAGATGCTAATGATGGTTAAGGGTCAGACCATTCCAAAGCTGGATTCCTGGTAGAGGATGGGATGGAGGAAGGACGGTGAAACTATCTGGAATCCAGAGGAGTAAACATCCAATTTAGAGGAGAAAATGTTTTTGTGATTGGCAGAGAACAAAAGGTGTGCAATTTAGCTATTGGTTCAAAATGAGAGGGGTGTGGAAGTAATACCAGTCCATCATTTCCCATAGTAAGGTAGATCTCCCTTATTAAAATGGTGTCAAAGCTTCACTTTCAATTAATACTGGGCCAAGAAATAAAAAAAATGGTTAATTGTGGTTAATTATGAACAGTATTGGACCCAACACAGACACCTGTGGAACGCCACAAAATTCTCCCAAAAGTTTCCAGAAATTTCAATATTTGTTGTTATAACTCAAATGATTTTTAAATCTAAAATGCACAGGGCAAATGTATTATGTTAAACGAATATTTAGAAGATCAAGACAAACTGGTTGTATTTGTTGGTTGTTGATTGTAATCCATGCATCTTGTCTGATTACATTTTCTTGTATCAGATTTGACTTTATTTTTTTAAGCCACAAATTGTCTGATTACCCCCCTCACAAAAAATATATAATAATATGTAAAGTATAATGTAAATTGTATTGTATGTACAAGTGTCAAAAGTCTGACAGAAATCTGGAACCAGAGACTGTATAAAGAAAATTTTGATGTTCCAACCAAAGTATTTGTAAATATAAAAAGCTCAAGTCTAGTATTGTGAATTCCAATATAATATTAAAAGATTTGATCGATCAATACATACTGATATTTCCAAATAAGACCTGTTCACCTTGTCTGATTAAACTGTGTTGTCTCAGATTCAGAACTTTTTATTCTGATACCACAAGTTGTCTCAATTAAAAAATGATTTAATATGATTAATGTTATATAAACTGTACTGGACCCAACACAGACCCCTGTGGAGCTCCAGAAGTTATAGAAGCCTCCACTAATAGTTACATTGTGACAGTATCCTAAAATAAAACCTGTGCATCTTATCAGGTTACAAAGTTTTCCTCGTGTCCACCTTTAATTTTTGTTCTTAAACAACTAAATATCATGAAGTTTTCCTTTAGAGAAGGAGAAACCTTGCTGAGACCTTTTGACTCCGGTCTTCCATTGCATCTGATCTGCTCCTCCGCCGTCTGACAACCAGCGTGACCATCGGACCATTTCACAGCTGTCATCAATAAAAGCGGCGATGTGATCCACCTTTGAGCGGCTCTCCTGCTGCCCTGCTCTGAGATTGATTGCCTTTTGAAGTAAATAAGGAACACATAATGCAATAACCTTTTGCTGATGGAATAATACAATTTTCTCTTCACTGCTTCAAAGGAAAACATAGGCCACTATTATCGCTAAGTATTCTCTAGAGAGGAAAGATGGCTGTATTTGTGTTTTCTTGCATTTGGAAACATGGAGAAAGAATCAGTATTCATGCAGACTTTGGTTATTTAGTGTGCAGACCTCATTATATTAGCATACCAGGAGGTAAATGACAAATAAATGCAGCATTCATTGGCTCCTCTATTTCCACTCGACAATGCATGTTCTGCATGAATGAATATTAATGCACGGCTTTCCTGGGATGCTACTTTTTGGAGTTAGCATTCTCCCTCCTTTTTGTATTTGGCAGGGGGGTTGAGTAAAAAGGAGAAAAGGGAAACAGTCGCGGCGGCACCGAGGAGACTTGTAAGCAGCGCACATTGTTAGCACTGAAAGTGTTTCCTGCTGGTAGTCAATAAACAGGATGCTTGCTGTGTCATCCCAGCCGTTTGAAGACAGCTGCTGCACAGCAAAGAGAAACAGCTTGGATTCTGTCACTTTGAGCTGAAATCTATTTCTAGGATTTATTCCTAGCTTTTTCTTTCTGTTTTGTTTTTTTTTTTTTTTTTACAAGTTTTTTTGCTCTTCTCGTCTCTCCTCCTCCAACACCACAAGCGCTCCTTTCTCGCCTCCGAGCCCCACTCCCCGGGAAGCCGGCTTCACACACCTGCCCGTTCCTCGAAACTAAAACGTGCTCCCAGGTAACTATGGAAATTCCAAGAACACTTCGTTTTTCTTTTTTTTTTTTTTTTTCCTTTCTTGTTCTGGGAAACAAAGTTGTTCGTTCCTGTGCCAGGAAACCGGGACAGTTTCTTTTCGCCCCGATGCAAAAGGATTCAGTCATTAGCGCTCAATACATAAAGCGCTTCATAACAAACATTCAGCAGCACTTCCAGACTCTGTGGTTTGCCAAAGCACTTCTGCACAAGAATAAACTTACAAAAACAACAAACAGGACCTGCTGGATGATCACTTTATGACCACCGTCTTTGTTAACCCAAGCAGTCAGTCCTGTTAAGAGGAAAGTTGCCTTTCTAAAGCTTTCAGCCCTATTCAACCCTTTGTGGTTCAGTCCTTTTACAGAATTTCTTCACTATAAGACGTCAATGAATGGACTTTTTTTTTATTTGTGTCAGATATAAAGCAAACTGTAAGGCAGATTAAGCAAGAAAATAAGTCAGTCAGTCAGTCTTTATTAGCTACATTCACAGTTTGTAACATTTAACACGTTAGCTACGTTAAAAACATTAACTATGTTAGCATATTCATAATGAGTCCCAACCTTGTTTGCAACATGTAAAAGTGCGCTAACACTGACCGCAAGTTTTAATGTTAAGTCAATGGTATAGACGCAAATTGAGGCGATTTGAAGTCCCACGGTGCAATTTGAGCGACAGGCACAGCGCTAAGATCTGCCAACAGCTTGATTTGAGCGGTGAGGCGCGAATTAGGCGACACAGTCAAAAATTTAATATCTGAAGTTTGATAGGTCGCTGCCAATCAGGAACTCAGCTTTGGGCACGTGACGTTTTCAGTGACTCGATCAGCAGGTAGCATACTAATCTAAAGCGAGCGTTTTTGTCCTGAACTTCCATCTATTTCATTAACCTGCTGGAGCCGCGAGGTTGCAGAGCTCATCTGGCGACTTTGGGGTGAAGACGGGATACACTCTGGACAGATTTGGTTTCTATTATATTTTTTACTCTTATACAGCTTTAGCTTCAGTGTTGACATTTTTTTGAGTACCCGATGCAACTCTTCAACTGTTTACGGAATTTATATATTTCCAGGAAAAGTGGCTCCAACTTGCTTTAGTCTGGTCAGAATCAGCTAATTCACATTGAGTTTTTTGCCAAAATCCCTGGAGTTAAAAAGTCAAAAAAATATTAGGTGTAAGTTTCCATCATACCAGTGTTTCTTACCAAACTCAATACAAAAGAGACCAGTTTGATTAAAAAAAATGACTTTTACTGCCCATAGTTTGTGGAAGTTGGAGCAAAAAAAGAAGAAAACAACAATGATCATCAAGTATATTTTAAAATTACAAGTTTCAATTGAATTTAACACAGAATTAATGTCACGTGAAGGGGCTGATATGGTCTTACAGGACAGCAATCCAAAGAAATGAAGCAACAAATTAGCTTTCAGGTGATGGAATGGTTTTGTGAAGTCCCATATTGATCACACGCGTGTTTCTGAGTTCTCATGCGTCAGCGTTGATGCGGTAGATGCCATACATGCTCTCATGGCTAAACCATCATGGTGTCAATTAAAAAAGGATTGAATAAAAATCGATTCAAGCTGCTCTTCCATTCTGCTGCGCTCAACAGACATGGTTATCTTCTCAAACCACTTTGTTTGCTCAACAGTTTCAGCTGAGATTTCCCATGAACCCCCTCCCCCCTATGCGCTTGTGGTTGAGTTACATTGTCCAGTTCAAATTGTGGCCACTACTCCATCTTCCTCCTGGGACCGACGGGTTTCCTTCCTCTTCGGTTCCGGGCCAAATCCCGCCTCACTTCCATTTCCCAGCCCTCTTCCTTCCTCAGGCGTACTGCAGGAAGCAACACTTGCTGCCTTTACCTCACTTCCTGCTGTGAAAAGTTTCCTCCGATCCCACTACTCGTCCCAGCAGAAAGCGTGGAGGTCTTGTCATTCCCTTTCTGGCATGGCGCTCGCCTCCGTCAGCTGAAGCTGGACTGTCAGAGGCGGGTTGTGTTTGGACACTTAATCTGGTGTCAAAGACAACCTTGGCTACTGTTTGCTCTCTGACCTCATGCCACCTTTGGAGCAAGTTCCTGGCATAAATCAACCCCCCCCCTCTGTTGGAACCTCGTCCATTCATCTGTAATGACCTTTGCGGGCTGTCATCTTCACAGCAGCAGAAACACCACAGCGCTTCAGCTTGACCTCTTTTTTTTTTTTTTTTTAGGACAGGAAAATATGGACGTTGCGCCGTGAGTGTAAAGGAGAGCTTCTGTTTAAACCCATTTCCCTACATTTGTTGCCATTACACGGCGAAGGGGAAAATTCTCATTGTTTATCGCCGCGGCAGCTCTATTGAGTTAGTTAACTCAAAACAGGATGTTTCGCTTCGCAATTACCATTGAGCAGGACTGATGGGGAAAGAAACAACAGCTGAAGGTAGCCTATGAGGAACAGTCATCTCTGGTTTTCACCGGGTGGAGGCAGCCTATTGTTTAGCCTCCACTTAGTCTTTGTTCACAGCGCTCCCTGTTCCATCATTAGATCTAAAGTGTCAGCTCACACTTTATCATATTGAGCTTACTCTCTCTTTATAGCTTTAGCAGGATAAAAAAAAAAACTCTTCTCTTGTGTTATTGAGAACTTTACTGCTATTCATCTGGGAGTTTTCCCCAAAAATATCTTCTCATACTTAATAAAAAAACACAAATAAAGATTTCTCTCTTGGTTGGCTCTTATTTTGAAGTCGGAACTTGCTAGCTAAAATGTGTTAGCTAGCAATATATTGTCGCAACACGTGTGATTAAAAAAGCTAATCTTGTCTTTTCCTTTTTAGACAAAAGTTTGAACATAATTTAGCAAAAAAGGTTAAACTAAGAGAAATCAAAAGGCAAGTCAAAAAATATTTAGTAAATGTTTGTTAAAGATGAACACGATTCCTAAGTCAGAAGTTAAAAGTGTCTCTTTCTCCACTTGTTCCTTTCTTTAGTCTAATTTTTTTTATTCAGACAATGTTTTACCAGTTCAAAAAAAGTGACTCCGCAATTATTTTTAACCAGTATTGCATGGCAGTGATTTACCAACTGAAAAAGAAACTGTTGGTTCTTGCTTTTGGTACCAGGCCAGTGGTCCGTGCCAGCTATTTTTTATTTATTTATTTTTTTTTATCCTGGCACGGACACTTTGGAGCTCATTGCTGTTCCAGCTCTTGGAATCTGCTCTTGCAATCTGCCAGTTTCACTGGACCCAGGAGACCCCGGCAAGTTCTCAAAGCTGACAAACATGTTGTTGACGTGGTCTGGTACCGAGCCAAGTTCTGCTCTGGAACATAGAAATGACTCATTAGGTTCATTTAAATAACAATATCATTTTAAACCACCGGCTGCTTTTTGAAGCAGTATTTTAAAGACTTGTGTTTATGGATGTTGAAGTCCTTAGAATCTGGATGTAAAAAAAAAAAAAAAAAAACCCACATCTAACACATCCATCCATCTTTGACTGTAGGGAACCATCACATCAGTCAGCCCTCCAAGACATCTCATGCTGCAGGGATGAATGATCAGCGTTTCACAACTGTTAAACACCACTGCTGTCTGATATAAAGTCAATGATTCTGTCCCTGTTGTTTCAGCAGCTTTTTTCTCACTTTTGAAAACAGAAAAAAAAATGAAGTTGACTACTTCTTTCAATTTAAGATGTTTAATCTCTCCATCTCAATAAATTAGCCTTTTTTTCTTCCTTTATCGTAGTTTTCATTTATGGCAGAGTTTTGGGACCACCATAAAAGAAAATAAATGAGAATAAAGTCATGAAATATTACAGAAAATACAAACTTACAAAAAGAACATCATACAAATATATATACATTTAAAAAATTGTAACTTTAAAAGAGAAAAAAAGCCCCTTGAAATAAAATTGTAATTTCTTGGAGAAACATTTGTACATGTACACGTGTCTGCAGCATAAATCAAAGAAATTATGTTGAATTGTCTTTGTAGAAACATTTAAAAAAAAACTAAACTAAGCATTTTCCTTTTTTTGAAAAGCAAGACTTCCTTGTAAAATTGCAACTTTTTGAACCATAAACGTACAACTTTTATCTTAAATTTTTGACATTTTTTCATGGTTTTATAACTTTTTCCTCATAATTATATAACGTCATTTTTGTAGAAATTTTTACTTTTGACTCATATTTGTTTGACTTCCTTTTAGTAAATTGTCAAATTTTTGTGAGGATTATATAACTTGTTTTGACATTTGTTAGGCTTCTAAAAAAATTTGAGTTTGTCTCATATTTGCTTGACTTTATTTTCATAATTTTGACTTAACATTTTTGACTTAATTTTTTGTACAATATTGAACTCATGTCTCTTTTTGAATAACTCTGCAACTTTGTCCATGTTTTCTTGTAAAATGTTGATTTTTTTTATAATCACAACTTTTTTCATAGTTATAAAATTGTATTCTCATAAAACTTTGACTATTTCTTGCAATTTTACAACAATTCTTTGGTAAAATTTGTACTGTCTCACATATTTGTCAAATTTATTCTCTAAACTGTTACTTTTTTCATAATTGTGCAATTTTCTTTCCAAAAATGCAACACTTTCTTGTGAAATGGCAACCTTTTGAACCATTTATTTACAATTTTTCTCATAAATAATTAACATTTTTTTATAGTGGTACAACTTTTTTCTCATAATTGTACAATTATTTTTTTTAATGTTTACTTTTACTCATATTTATCTTGAGTTTTTTCTTGTATATTTTTTATTTTTTCCCCACAGGATTGTACAACTTTTTTTCAGATTTGTGATACTTTTTTCTATAAAATGTTGACTTTGTCTCAAAAATTGTTTGACTTTATTCTCATATAATTTTGACTTTCTCTAATCTTTTTTTGACTTAATTCTTGTAAAATTGTGACCTTGCCTCATAATTGAACAACTTATGTGACTTTATCCTCATCTTCTTGAAAATTGTCAATCTTTTATATAACTACATATTTTTTCTCATAGTTGTGAAAACAATTTGTACAATTTGCTTTTCGAAAAGTCAACTGTTTCCTTTAAAATTGAAAATTTTTGAACGGTAAATGTAAGTTTCTCATGAATATTTGACTTTTTTGTTAGTCTTTTATGACTTTTTTTCTCATATTTGTACAACTTTGTAAACATCTTTAATTTTGAATCATATTTTTCTTGTAAATTGTTTTTTTTTCTCACTTTATCTCACTTTATTCTCATATCGGTCAAACTTTTTACTCTAATTTTAACTTTGTATCATTTCTTATTTGTTCTTGTAAAATTTTGACTTTGCAACTTTTTCAATAAAATTTAACTTTATCCTTGTTTTCTTGTACTTTGCTACAACTTTTTTCTAGTTGTAAGAATTTATTCTAAGAAAATTTAGTCTATTTCGTACTATTTTAGAACTTTTTTACTTTCACTCAAAGTTTTATGACATTTTTTACTTTTATCTCATACATTTACAACTTTTATCCCAGAAAATTTTGACTTTTTTCTCATCATTTTAAAACTATTTACAAAGTTTTTTTTAATTTATTTGTTGTAATTTGATTACTTTTTTCTCATATGTTTGTTTGTTTGTTTTTTTTCTTTTTTGGTCGCCCTAATACTCAGACGAAATCATTACATTTTTTCTTTGTTTTTGTTAGTGTTATTTCTGGCAAACACTTCCCTGTTTACAGAATGTTGCTGATTTATTCATGCTTACATCCCTGTCATAAAAACTAACCATCGCTGATACACTGGATGACTCATAATCGATCCATTTCTACTGATTTAAATGGCTGTGTGAAACTGTTAATAGAACATCTCAAGCCTCCAGGCTGAACCCATCGATCCCATACAGTGTTTTCTCTGGCTCCAGATGGAGATTATTGATACAGCCAGTATGGATTCACTGTTTAAGGCTTTCTATGGACGTGGAGATTCTTGGCATTGAGAAAGGAGCGGCATGCGCGTGAAAATATACTGCACCGCGTCGTTTTTTTAAACACTTGGGGGTCCAGTCAAACGCGCTGTGCAAGTTTGCCGATGCAAATGTGATCAAGAAGACTGGCAAGTGTCCCAAACGGACGGGCTTCAAGAGGGATTGATCCGTCTGAGGCTTTCATGACAGAGAAAATATTTCATTATGAGGATCAATATTGTCGTCTGGCTTGAAAGCACACCTTTCATTATGAGCTGGGAGTTAATCCAGCATCTCATCTACGCCTGTTTTCAGGTTCATTAAAAAACTCGGGTTCAAGGATCAAAGCGGCTCCTCAGAAGTCACTCTCCCCGGTGTGGCTCTTGTGTTGCCAGGGAACCGAACAGTGAGGCGACAACAGGAAGTGATTTTATCGGCGCTCTCCTTTCAAAGATGGCACGCTGCCGCCGCGCGTTCACTGAGAATCAGACTCAACGAGCGCCGCTCAGGAAACAAAAGCAAAATTATTCCAAGTCAAATCCCAGATGAGCTCACACGATGCTCATTATGAGGGAGTTCAAATGCAGTCGAAAAGAGAGAGCAGCTGCAGGCAGAGCGGCGGTACCACGCCGTGTTTGACAAAATTCTGATTCACTGAACAAGCAGTAATACTGTTAGAATATTAAGCAACAAAGAAAAACACCCACACACCTATTGTTGCCAATGTTTTGCTAAATATATATTAAGAGGCTTTAAAAAGAAAAAAAACATTTTTATGTTTTATCATTTTTTTAGCCAGTCTCAACAATTGACTGTATAAGAGAGCTGGAATTAGTGACCCCTACCCTTCTGGTGTTCCAAACAGGAAGTACCCGCTGGCTGCAAGAAGTCAAAATCCAATAGACTTCTACTGAGAAATAAACAGCTATGTTTCAGTCATTCTTTTTGTCAGAATAACCATTCTTCCTCTGCTTAATTTTTTTTAACTATTTGTTGTTAACACTATTTTTCCCCAATATTTGTAGTCTTTGATGAAAGTTATTAAAGTTAGAAAGTGACCAATTAAAGTCTGAGGTTTCTGCTGGCACCACGTCAAATATGCGAAATGTTTAATTGACGAGTTTTATAAAGTTCGCTTTTGAGTGATGGGGTGTAGACTTCCAATATGCTCACTCCTGATTGGCCAGAGTGGTTCCCATAGAAGCCTTGACTCAGACCGACTTGGACTAATCACTGCTTACTGATTACATGTGGTTCCAAGATCTGCATTGTGAAAAAATTGCGATTAAAAGGATTAAAATGTCTTCATTTTGTTAGCTGCTCAGTTCAGAATCAAATTTTGTCTGCGGCTAAATTTCTAAAAAGTAAAAATATTTGGCTTGACCCAAAACGTCATCAATATACTATCACATTTGGAGTATCAAATAATTAGGTCTTATTTAGAGATTCTTGCACCAAAATTGAGGATAATTTCCATAATCACAATTTGTATTTATAGTACGTAAAAGATATGTAAAAATCGAGATGTCACTAAGAATAGCAATGAGGAAATATATCATTTCAGCTGCTGCATGTTTTATTTTTTTTTATTTATGTAGTGATAACCAACATTAATGAAAATATTCAGACATTCTAACATCATCTGTTTTTTTCTGTTAGGTCATCAAAGGTTTTTAAATGTGTTTCTGAGTTTTTAAATATAATTTTTATCAACTTTTCACATTTATGGTTCTTAGGTGTGAAGCCATTAATCTTATTGAATTTGACAAAACATTTACAGAGATTGTCAACTGTTGGACTGTAAAAAAAAAAAGTCAAATGTTCCTTTTTTAATCTAGCTATGATTCAAAATATTTACAAAATTGCACTGGCAATATTTCATGCGCAAATATGTTTGTCTCATTTGTTCAACAAGTTTGTGATGAATTAAGTTTTAAGACAACTGCTTAGCACAGGCATGCAACTGTTAGCATTGACTCCACCAAATCACTTTTCTGCAATTCAGAATTGTTTTTTAAACAATCCTCGAAATGCTGGAAGATATTCTCTTGACAAGTTGCTTTTTTTTACTATCCACCTTATTCCTGGGGCCGCTGATGTAAAACGGGTCATGGGTGCAACTTCCGGTATAGCAACCGGAAGTCACACAGCGCTCTTTGTTTCCATTGAAAGTTGGCGGTTTTGTTAGCTTTAGCGGTGTATAGAAACTTTAGAAGCGTGTTTTACTTAATCCCTCAAAAGTTTCAAAAAGGGCTTTGCGCAGCTCATGGTTGTTCTAACACCCAAACTAAATTAAATTTGAGTCTTAAGGAGCGTTGTGTGGAACATGGGCCAATGACGAAGAGGGAGTGCAGCTGCCCTCCTCGGTACAGATTTTACCGTCCATCGGGCGAGGATGAAGTCAGAAGGATTTGGCTCCAAATGTAAATCTTAAGAAGCCACTTAAGACTTTATATGTATGTTCGTTTCATTTTGTGGATAAAGTACCCACGGAGGAAAATCCGTATCCGACGTTCTGGTTGGGTTACTCCGGACCACCATAGAAGAAGAGACGCCGGGTACTGCAGAGACCTGACAGCGCGGTGAATTTGCTGCAGCGTCACAAGAACAGGGACGATATTTCCTGTGTAATTGCTGCATGTCCCTGGTATTAACTATTCAAAAATTACCGATGTTTAAACCACAGCTGACTTTAACCATGAAACGGGCTAAAGCTACACCGCGCGATGCAACCCTCATTGGCTCTCGCATCATGTAAACACAAGCATGTAAAACGATAAGGTTACAATTGATCAGCACTGTGTGGTAACTCCGGCAGAAATAATCATGTATGAAGGTATTGATATGCCTCGGGGCTTTAAGATTGTTTAGAGCTTCACCATCTGCCGCAACCGAACTGAGAAAGTAGCTAAAAATGCTACTATATGTTATATTTGGACATTTTTTAACGTCATCCTTCAATTTTAACAGGCACCGGAATTGTTACGTCGCCTCTTTAAAGACATGACAGCTGCTGTTTCCACATTTATATGTAGTTATAGATCCAAAACAAGGGGGATTGCGCTGTCGGCTCTACAGTTGTAATGTAAATAAATGCTACTTCCGGCGTCTACAGGAAGTATCCCCCATAATTCACGCAAAGGCTCATGGGGCATAGGAATAAGGTGGATATAGAACTTGTTTTTATAGCTAGGACTTTATCACAGGATATTCTGTGCTATTGGGTGTGCTTTTCTTTTACTGTTTTACAATACTGTTGTTTTTCTACTGTAGTAGTTTTTAATTGCTGTTTTGACTTTTGAATATTAAAATGTATGACCCTTGTCATCATGTTTAGGCGCGATGCAAATAATCGGATTGTGTTTTATCAATGTAACAGTACAAAGACACTACTCATGTAGACTCCCTATCTATACCCTACAGTAGTGTCTTTATTGTAGTTTTGAAACCTATTTTAAAAATAGATGGCAATAAACTACTTTAGGAGCCAAAATCAAGTACATTTAATGCAAATATTGCTAGTAATAACATAAAACTAACAATAGATACCAAAACAATGAAATTTACATCTAAAATGTTGGGCTATTTGTTAGTGTCGACACACACAAACTAAATTGTTGCTTTTGTTTAGCTAATACATGCTAAATGTAAAATATACTATTGGTCCTTGAGGCCAGAATAATAATAAACTTATTAAAAATTATAAGTTGCACTAGAGTATAAGTCGAAAGAGCAAAAAAAATGTCTAATCAAGAAGAAGAAAACCATTTATAGGTTAAGTCACTCTGGAGTATAAGTCGCACTTTGTGAGAAAAGTGTGACGTTTCAGAACAAATCTGCCAAAAGAATAAGTAAAGAAATACAAGAATACTGATCTTTTCATCTGTTTTAGAAAAATATCAAGGTTCAAGAAGAAAACAGTCAGATTCTCTTCCATGCTTGTTTTGAACAACATTTCTTCTTCTGCTGCCAGTGTTGAATTCTTATTGTCAGATGCAGCGCCCTCTAGTGGTTGTTAGAAGAAATAACCCTTAAAAGACAACAGGTGTTTATTGGGATAATAACAATTATATAACCCTTTTGATGTCTAAAACATTTTTTTTTAAAAAAGGGGTGGGGGAAAGTCGCACCCTGGCTAAGCTTTGAACAAAACTGCGACTTATACTCCGGAAAATATGGTACTAGGTCTATTGAAATGTTTTGAGCTAATTTGATTTTTTTATTTTATTCCCACTTTTTGACTTTTGTTTTTACATCTCTGCAGTTTTCGCTGTGAAACTTCTATTGTTTGAACGTTAGCGCTGGATTCCGAGCCCAGCAGACCCTAATAAACACTTCTCCCAGAATTCAGTGACTGTTGCTGACAGCTCTGCGGTTTCTCCCTCTGCATCTGCAGCATCGGAGGACGTGGTGAGTCGGCTCCCCCTCATCGCTCCTCTGCCGTCTTGCTGTGACTGCCGCGTCCTCCTATAACCTCGTCACACTTTGAGTTACAATTCATTCTCAGGTGTTTCTGGGGCTGCTGCTGTGCCTTCAGGTGTTTTCACACACCATATTCTGCACTGTTGCTCTTCAAAAAGCTCAAATATTTTCACACCTGTTTATATTTGCACTTAATTTATATGCCAAACATACATAGAGATGACGCGGAAGAAAAAGTAGTTCCTATATAAAACTTTTTGGAGATTAAGATATTTATCTGTGACTACACATCCATAATAATGTGCCACAAACTTATTGTATTGAAGGTTATCAACGTTTCAGCATAAATAAATATATTTCTGCTAGAAAATTTCACTATATTTACCAATGTGTACCGACAAGCTCATGGCCTCCATTAACAATTAGGTTTTTGACTATTTCCTTGATACTTTGGGAGCAAAAAAAAATACATTTTACACTTAAATCTTAGCACAGTATTGGACAATATTTAAGCAAATCCAATGCACCATATTTTACGCACTAAAAGGCGCACATTAAAGCTTAGCATTTTTTCAAACACGACTGCGCTTTACAATTTAAAGCGCCTCATGGATTCATTCGTGTTGAAGTGATCTTTAGAGGCACATGGTGTTCTTTCAGTGTCTGTTTCTTTTTCTCTTTTAATGAGTTACAAATAAGGATGTTTTAAATATGCTAATGTTTAGTAGTATCGAACTGAGTTTTTCTGTTGCAAACAAGGTTGAGAGTTAGCATGGTGACACTTGAGTTTGCTTTAGCATTACAGACTGGTTTTTTAAACTTTTTTTCAACACTTTTTACATTTAGGTTAGGTGTGAACCTCTGCAATACAGACATGATACAAGGTTGGGTGACATTGTTAATAAGCTAACGTGGCTAATGTGTAGCAGTGTTGGATTGTTGGTTTTTATCTGTGTTACCAACAAAGTTGGGAGTTAGCCTAGTCACAGTTTTTGTCTTAGCAGTAAGATTCTGTTTATTTTACATGCTACAAGATTGGGTGATATTGTTAATATGCTAATGCGGCTAATGTGTAGCAATGTTAGTTTGTGTGTTGTTTTATTTTGGCATGTTACTAACAAGGTTGGGAGTTAGCGTAGTCACAGTAATGTTTGTTTTGCCATTCTTTTTTTATATGTCGCAAACAAGACTGGGTGTTACAAATATGGTGAATACGCTAATGTGGCTAACGTGTAGCGATGATAGACTGGTTTTTGTGTATGTTGCTAAGGTTTGAATATTTGTGTAGTCAAAATAAATTCTGTTTTCGTGGTATCAGTAAGTTTTTCACATGCTTTTCTTGCATTATGTGTTTCAAGATTGGGTGTTATTATAGGATGGCTAATGCTAACACTTGGTTGGCCTAAAAATACATCACTGACTAAATGAAGAATCTTTATAAACTCAAAGGCATGAAGTTTCCAAATTCTCTTAATAAAATATTTTTAAATAAGACTATTTGTGGTCCAAAACATCATTTTTTTCCATTATACTGTCGTCTTCTTCTTGAATAAGTTGTAATGCTTTAGCGCGATCGCCACCTAGTGGCCAAACTGAAACACCCTCCAAGAGAAGCACAACAATGTTTAGAATGTTAATGATCTGAACATTTTTGTTAGAACTCCTTTTGAGAATCCATGTAACGCTGTATGATATTAACAATCTCAATATTTCACTAATATATTTTACAGTATTTGAACTGTATCAGATTAATTTGAATATATTCAAATTATATTGTAGACTGTTAATGTTTTTCTGAGCAAATGTGTATAAATGTGCAAACTCAAAATTGAATTGAAAAATCGAAAAAAAATCGGAATTGAATCGGTTCAGGGTCTTGTGAATCGAATCGAATTGTTTCTGGAAATTACAATCGATACCCAGCTCTAAATATATATGCAATTCCAAAGTATGTTAAACTTAGATATGAAAAAAAAAGTTTTTCAGTCTCTTTGTTGTAAAATGTTGCAAGTATCTACTTCAAATCGAGCGTATAGCAGTCAAAAACAGTAATTACGTTAAAAACCAGTTATTTATAAGAACTAACATGGAAAAATGATTTCCCTTTAATGTCTTATTGTAACAGACTGCCATAAAATCTGGGTTAGAGCACAGTAATGATGTTAATGTGGATAAATAGACTTTCTGTACCGCACTAAAAAACCCTTCATCATTTACGTTAGAGGAAATCTAAATGGTCTGTGACTTTGAGGACATGAATTTGCGCAGCGGCTTCCTGTTGCTCAACATAAAGCTGCCTAATGTGCGGTGACAGAATGCGAGCGCCTCTGTGACTGATCTGTGCTTTCTTCATTACAGACTGTGAGCTCAGAGTTGGAGGAGCCTGATGTTTGCCAGGTCAGAGCCAGAAGGGCTCATCTGGGCAGATAAGAGTGAACCATACCAGAGCAGCCTCGGGCGGTCTCTCTGACATCTTCTCATGCCGGCTTGATTGAGCTGGGAGGAATGTTGCATCTCCAACACGTCTATGAAGCAAGTTATTTAACAAAAAAACTAACCAAAAAAAAAGCTTTGGTATCTGAGATATCACACGAGGAATGCAGGCGATGGACTTGTTTTAGCTTCAGGAGGATTTCTTGTTTCAAATTTAGGTGGACAGACGATTTTTCCGTCCTTGAAGGTGCATTTGAGCGTCCCGAAGCACCCAGCTGTTGAAGTCACCTGTATTTGTCATTTCACTGGGATTCTGATCCAAAGTGGTTGTGTCTGCTAATGAATATTCAACACAGAGCGGTGTCAAAGGATGACTGATGTAACCGGGGCCCCATTCATGAAGACGTGCACCTCTGAAACCCCAAACATCCCTGCTGTGTCACACCGCTCCGTCTCCTCCATTAATACGGTGATAATAGCCCGGCGGTACCTGTCAGGGGTTAAAAGAAAGAATGCTCCCGCAGTAATTTGTAGTGCTTTTGGCCCCGGCGGGGCGAGGCCTGGGTCTTCTCAGGGGAGCCTCACAATAAGCCAAGGACTACGTTCCCAGAAACATGCCGGAATTTGGCTCCGGGGCAGATGGGTATCCTTTCGACGAAGAGAGGGTGGAATGTGTTTTTTTTTTTTTTTTTTTGAGGTGGGGAGTGTTGCAGAGGGAGGAGTAGGTGCGTCTGAGCCGGTGCCAAAACTCTCTTTAACTCTTTTTAGTGGCTGGAAGACGTAGAAAGTGATGTAAACATGAAGTGAGCTGATGAAAACAAGCCTCAGAGAGAGATGGGAAAGCTGATCACAGCTGGGTTCATGGAGACACTGATACTGAGGCAATGCAAGTCTCAACACTGACTCCAAGTTTAGTCAGTGTAACGTCAAGCAAAGGCAATTTGGGCCTTAGATTTTACACTGATTGGATCATAAACAACTTCAAGAAAGATTTTGAAAGAATGTGAAAATTGTGCAAAATGGCAGAAAATTGAATTAGTTCTGTTCAAACGTCAAAAAGATTGTGTGTGACGTCTCACATTTGCAGTTAAACCCCGGAAATACAGACAAATAGCACAAGGAGTTTACTAAACAAACTAACTAAACAAATCAAGCTAACAAGTAAGCTAATTAGCTAGCATAATTGGTTTAATTTCAATTCATGCTAGACATTCCTTACTTCAGAACAAAGGTAAGATCCAGTAGTGGCAGTATTTACAACTTATGCTGCATTGTGTTCATAAACTTGATGCTTCTGACTCGTGTTGGAGGAACTACTGTCAAAAATGTTTAGCCTCAGATCATCTGTAGAAGATCACTTCTATATCTGAGTACTGGATTGGTCTTTGCTGAAGTTTAGACATTTGAACTCTTGAAGTTCTGCACACTGGAGCGCTGATAGATCACGTTTAAAGCTCGAAATGTGCCTTAAGACCGTCTGTACAATGGCTTAACAATGAAAGTGAAACATTGGATCAATTAACAAAAGTTCTGGGATTTGTTGCACAAAAGATTATCCGTTTTCAGTTTTACATAGTAATAAGTGCTGCTGTATATGAAACTGCAGTAATCTATCCAGCCTGTTTTTGCTGTATGGGGGAGGGGCTGAATCACAGGATCCAATATCATCTGATTCTTGAGACAACACTTTCAAATTTCAAATTAAAATAGAGAATGAATGAAATCATTTGGCAAAACCTCCACACAGGCAGAGCAGACGACAGTAATACAGCTGCTGGAATGGTTACTAAATGCAATTTTACAAACCAGAGTCTCAGGACACACTTGAGACAGTTTTGAGACAATCTTTAAGATGTCTCCAAACAATTATTACAAGTAAAAATAAACACAGAGGTGTAGCACTTGTTTGAGGTGTGGCTGGAATTTAAAATATTTAGAAAAACACAATTAACTCAATCTGTAAGACTTTTTTTCGATCTATTTTCAAAGTGTTCCCGGTGATCTTTCAATTCTGATTATGAAATTTTTAACCAAAAAAACCCTGTGTCTCTAGGACATAGTTTCTGCAGAGTGCAAATGAAAAAAAAAACTTAAAAAAACATATGTAAGAGTAAAAGTGAAGTTTCATTAAAAATGAGGCAACAAATAAAAACAAGGTTAGCATTTAAGCTGTGTGGTTAAAGCAGCAACTACGGAGTTGAAATTGGCAGAAAAAATGTAACGTATGCGAAACGTAGTATTATGTTACCATATAAACAAAAAATACGAAGCACAAATCATATCAGTTTTACTTTTTTTTGGCATCAAATCAATTATAATCTCTTTTTTCATGCACGAATCCAAATTATTGAGTTAAATAAATGTCCTTGCTCATCTTGTTTACTAAAAGAAGGCAAAAACATTCACATTTTTACTTTATTTGTTATGTCCTAGTTTAACTCAAAAGAATAAACTGAAAACATTAATTACTACGAACAGAAAGTCAAGTTTAGATAGGAAGAAATTGTACCTATTAAACAGGCAAGTCAGTCTAAGGTTAATTTAGTTCAATTCTAGAAGCTTTAAAATTGTACAAAAATGAGCTCATCTGCTGCTGCTGGATTATTAATGGTTTAAATATAATGGGAAAGGAACAAACAGCGATCCACACTCCAAACAATGAGACCTCAGGTGTTAAAATTAATCTTGAAAAAAAGGAAAATGAAAGGCATTAAGTTGAGCTTTCGCCAAAAGAAAGAGAACAAAAGCTTTCATTAAGTAATCGCTGCTTCTTTATGTGAGTCTGGGTTTTTTATTCTGAAAAACCCACTGATAAGTGAAGGGGGAAAAAAATGTTTAATTAGAAGGTGGAAAAACGGTTGAACCGCCACACTTTTAGCACTCCGACATTCCAATTTGGATAAACTCTGGCTGTCTTTTTCCATTATTGTCCCGCGCTGTGTGGAGGTGGAAGCCACATTTTTAAAGCCGGTTTCTCTCCCAGCTGCACTTGTGTTTATTCTAGCAACAGTGGTTCGCCTGGAATAAACAGAAGAGGAGCAACGATAAACCGAATGAGAGCGAAGAGCCGGATAAACGAGGGAACGCTAGCACGCTGACAGCCACTCAGCTTGACTGACAGTGATTATTTCTTACTGTTTGCATTTTTGAGCAATTAGCAGCAAACCTAACAACAACAACAAAAAAATTGGGGGGGGGGGACACGCTGCGCGCACACAAAAAAAGGATCAAGTCAAATCTAATCCTTAAAGCTCCAGCTACTATTGCCGACTTTAAGCTCCAGCATCAGCTCTTCTATTAGAAGGAGCTGGAGTGTTTACTGGACTTCCCCGAGCCTCTCTTCTGTCCCTCAGGGAGAGGAGTCTCATCCCATTAACTTAGCCAAGGTTGGCCAGGATTTTCATCTCCAAAGATATGCATTTCTAAACATTGTATAAGCATTGTGCATTATTCAGTGAGCTTATTAGAGGAGGTGGACTTTGGGTTATTGCAAATCAGAGGAACAAATATTAACCCACAACATTAGCATGCCAATGAGCGCGGTCATCTCTGAGTAACTTCCAAGGATTCACGGAACAAGACCTGAAGGAAGGACAGCTTCATTCTTAATGCAAACAATAGAGGATGGGATTATGATAGGTTACAGCCCTCCAGTTGTATTCTTGGTTTAAACAAAAGACTGTCTTAGTCACACCTGCCCTTATTGGTGGACACGGGGCATCTGTAGGGTTGGGCACCGATTGGGTTTTATGCGGTTCCCGTGCCAAAGCGGCTCCTTGGTTTCAGGTCCTTTCAGTGCTAATTTCAGTACTTCTGTAATAAAAATAAAGTCTACATCCTCCCAAATCAACACATTTTCGTTCCCAAGTCACATGTCAACACATGGTTATGACCGCCGTCAAAAATTGATGTTCTGAGTGTTGTTTCTTTGGCGTGCTGCCTGTTCCCATTAAATCAGAGCTCCACAACATCTGAGTTGCAAACCAATGGCCCACTACTCTTTTACTGCGTGCCGAATTTGCTACTCCCCACCTGTCAAACATGTGATCCTGAGGGAATTTGAGGGGCTACCAGGGTTTTAATCTCACTCAGGGGGTGTGTCTGGATGTCAGCCGCTTCCACTGTTTCTGTGTCTCTGTGACTGAGTTTGAAGGCTGTCCCGCATTAACCCGAGAAGGGGACCTTTGTTTTTAATTATCGTCGCTACAAAAATAAGTAAAATCTCACAGTTTACAAGAGTCGATCTGGCTGCCTGTGCTCCGCGGTCTACTAAAATCAGTATTGTACCCGCTGACAGGGTCTCTGTAAACAACACGTGACTAAAGCAGAGTTCCTGATTTGCTGATGCGATGCAGCGACGTATCAAACTTCTGTGATCTGCTTTGAAATGCAGCCAGACATTCAAGCGCTGCGTGTGTTTGTCCTGTCAACATTCTTAAATAAGCCCGCCTACTATCGGAGAAAAGGGAAAGGGACTAGCAAGAATTTCAAAGTGCTGCAGTGATGGTCATAGGCACGTTGGGCCTGCTGTAAGAAGGTCATTACAGTAAGAAGTAGGGAGAGGCTGATGACTCTCCTTTTGTTTTTTTAATGTGGTGTTGTCCAACTAAAAGCCAGAGCCCCTGTTTAAGGGCTCTTTTAGGTTCCTTTGTTGCTGCGTTTCTACAGTGTTGACCAGAGTAGAAGTGATTGACATGTGCTATGACAAATAGACCTTCAATGAAACTAAGAACTGAAACATAGCACCGTTTGCACCATCAGCTCTGCTGTAGCGAGATAGCCAGCCCCGCTGTAGCGAGCTCCACTGTAACGAGTTCTGTTGTCCACAGGGGGGCTGGTTAGCCACCAGAAGTGCCCACTTCAAGCCATAGTGGACAAACCAAGAAAACTGTGGACAAACCCAATCGGGGGCCACATTTTCTGCTCACCTTTAAACCACATGGTGCCCACCTGGCCTTGGTGGCAGGTAGGAGGCCTGCATGACATATCAAGGTCATAGACCGCTCAGAGAACCTGTTGAGAAAAAATGTTCTTGCACCTTTTTTACTATGGGCATGCTGTAAATGACAGATCATAGTAAGCACTTAGATGCATACAAAAAAGTCCTGTGCAAGGATCCTATTAGTGCCTGTTAGAAATTACGCCGGATTTCCACTGGTCCGTCTGCGCTGCATCTCCCTTATTGCTTTGGATGGGAAGTCAGTCCCATGACTGTCAGTTAGTTTAACACATAAACTCTTGCTCCTTGGTTTCCTAGGAGTGATTTGTCCAGCACACCCTCATATTGAGTACCTCATTCTAAACTTTGACGATCGGGATCCACGTCCTCTCCTTCCTCACAAAGTCATTGTAAAATACATGTTTTGTGCAATATATTATATCTTTTGTATTTTTAAAATTAAATCTTTGCTGTTCATGGCAAAAACAGATATTATCTGCTGTGTTAATGTGCATTGTAATCCTATAACTTGAAACCTTAAATAGAAAATAGAATTTGATTTGAATACGATTTCCCAATTAACCAATTGGAAATAGAACTTCTACATGAAGCTTGCACTGCGGAAGGACGTCAGACGCATACATAACGGAGGCAATGTTTAACATGGCAGACGGACCACCAGCGTAAATCATCCCTTAGAAAATCAGGGCATAGTTAATGTGGACATCCAATGTGTACGGACGTTCTACTGGTACTGCTACTTATCTCATTTGCACCCTTTCATATACCTTACAGAGTGAGGCGTACGGGCACTGTACGACATCACTAATACATCATAAGTGCATATCTTATATTAGCCTTTCAAATACTTCATGATACAGTTACCAAACACAATACAATTATACGTTCCAGTTTTATGACGCAAGAGCCTTAAGGAACCACCAAGACACATCGGTGCTCACCTAAAGGTTTGACCGCACCTTTCTTCAACCCCTTCATGAGCCTGGATGGACCGAAAACCGGTAGCACCTGTACAGGTAAACCTCCTGTATGAGTGCCTGTGACTGGAGTTTTTTTTTGTTTTTTTTTTAAACTCTAAAGTGAAGTTGATGAAATCATCCGCAATCGCATGCATTTGCGCCATTTAACCTGAGCTTATTTCAAGTGATTAGAAAGATGTCATGGTGAATCAAACCCAATCCAGAAAACTAGAGTTTCCACGTCCCAAGACTTCAAAAACAGGCGGTAGTACTGTATTCTAAATTCAAGAGGAGTTAGACGTTCTTTTATTCTGACCGAGTTCTGGAAGAAATAAAATAAATTCCCTGCACATTTACTTTCTAAGACAACTTCAGCTTTATGAATTTGAATTATTTTTTTAATAGGAACAGATATAAAAACATAGACATACAGCAAAGCAGCAGTCCCATGCTCACATAATGATGCTTGTAGCAAGAGGTACAGATGGGCTTTTCATACAGTGAAATAATATATTTGAGTAAGATATGGAGCAAGTGGCATATAATTTCAAATTGAACTTTTTTATCAAACAGAATCTCAGAGATCCCGATGTATTACATCAAATAAAAGTACACAACACTTGAGACAATCACATCATCAACACCTCTCAGAAGAGAAACCGGCCAACCTTAGTAGAAACTACAGGTATAAACAGTTAAGATAAGGACGATATACGATTTGTGCAATGTCCGATTGCTATGATGTATAGCCTTCTAGCTTAAGCTCCACCCTAACGGAAAAAAATACTATAGCTAGAAGGGGACAGTAGTCCATGTTCAGGACTGCGCAGGAAAGGTGGCAACACTTGTCCTTCCATCCTAGTTTATTTATGAAACTCATCCATCCTTCAGGACTGAGCTATGTCAGTGTGACCGCAGCTTTTATTCCTCTGATATTGAAAAGTAATGAGGCACAGCAGTGGAAAAACCACACAGACTTCAGGCCCATTCTGCAGCTGCACTCTGCTGGCTAACTGCAACGCTAGCAGCCGCGGAGATCAGCTGCACACGCAGGGAATAACAGACGTCCCACCAACTGTAAATGGACTGGTGCTTCAATTCTGCCAGATTGTCACTTCAACCTCAAACTCACAGTGGTTCACTTTGTCTGAGATTGTCCTGTTTCTTAGGAGGTTAGCGCAAAGCTTTAGCTTGATCTTTTTGGTGCAGGTGGATTCCAGATCACCTTAAGCTTTGCTAAGTATGCTAGCATTCATTGTACAAGAAAGAGGATAAGAGTCAGGAATAGATCCACAACTGATGACTTCAGAGATAAGAATAAATACAAAGAAAAGAAACTTCTTAAAAACAAGACATCTTAAGGTGATTAGGAGACAGCAGCGACTGTTTTGATTTTAGTTTAAAAAGAAGATTTATCAAATAACATTTTTGGCATACTCTGTTTTTATCTTATGTTTTTATGCTTTTATGTCACGTATTTATACTTTTTATCTGTAATTCTAATTTTTATCTACAATTCTTTTTAATATTTTAGCTGTTGTTTTTATTTTTCTTTGAACTTTTAATGTACAGCGACTTGTCTGACCCAGGTCATTTGAAGGCTCTTTTTATATTTATTAAAATTTAACCATTAAAAAAAAAAAAAAAAATTGATTTAAAAATCAAACTTTCAAAATATTTTTCCCTGAGAGAAACCCACCTAAGCTAGCTCTAGCATGCATTCAGCAGGAAGCATAGCCTAGCCTACTAGCAAAGCAGAAGTTAGCGTCACAGCATTAAAGACCAAATTTAAATTCAAATTTGAATAATTACAATATAACATTACAAAAAGTGTAAGTACCTAAACACTTTAAGGCTCTTCCTTCAAATTTACTGACACTTTTATTATAAATATTATTCCACTTTGAAATTATTCTAATGTCTTAAAAGAAACTCTAAATTTCAAAAACTCAACCCATTCAAAGGAGTTAAAATATTTTCTTGAAAGAAAAAAAAATTACACTCTTTCACATAACAAAATATTAATTATTGACCAAAAAAAAGTGTAATTTTTGCAAATATTGATTAACTTGATTGAAAAACAACATAAACAAAACAGACTAAGCTAACAACTTTAGTTTTCAACTAATGGTGTCTAGATCAAAGAAGAATTTGTTTGTCACTATTTCTAAATTTTCAAATGGTATGGGTGTTGACTTCCAACAAACTCACTCTTGATTGACCGGGGTAGAAAGGTTAACTCAAATCCATATTGCAAAAAAAAAAAAAAAAAGTTGCCAATGAATTGACTTTGTTTTGTCAGAGCTGGAGGTCAATCAGTTACTATGGGTATGTAGACCAGTTTTCATATACTGTCAAAGGTTGGAGCCGTTTTGTTGATTTACAAAATGAAACTGGGATTCAAGCGTTTGAATAAAAGCCAGTAACACGGCCGTAGCTCGTACCTTTCCCATCTCATTTATGTCAGTCATCCTGCGTTTGGCAACTTCCCACTCAGTCTGTGTCCATCAGGTGTTCAGCCAGCAGTCTCCGCCTGCACTGACTTGTCAACCAAATGACGCACGCATTTCAACTCAACCTGACCCGGTTACTCAGCTCACTCGACTGCTTCTCATCTCATCCGATATTTACTGGAAGAGAATGTCTGTTAGAGACAGAAGGCAGTCGTTTTTAACTGGAAAACGTTTTCTAATGACCATCTGTTATGGAAACGTGCGCTGGAGCTGATGGTGGAACATTTCTGTAGAAAGACTAACCTCATTATGTTTTCTCCCAGTGTGGGGCTTTCGGAGGGTCTGGAGCTCCGCGTCACCGTGAAAACAGCCTCAAATATAGGTTTAGCTCCTCTGACACCTGTTTTACTGTCTGTTTGTGAGAGCACGTCTGTAAATGCATGACCCTTTCCACACTGTTTGTTGACAGAATAACAGCGTCACAGCTCTGCAAGATCCAGTCAGATCTCCACACTGAGCTACAGCGGAGATTAAAATAAATGATGAGTGAGAAACAGATGTCTGAGCCAAAGAGTACCGCCTGCCATAATGTGTTAACAAGATAGGAAACTTTAAGAAGTTGTTTTTGTGCGGTGGTTTCATTCAATTCTTTATGTTGTTTTCTTTCATACTTAACAATTAAAGCTACAAATTAAATTAAATTAAAATCCCACTCAGATCATCTTTTACAAAAGCATTCTCAGTGCTCTTAGTTATGGTTGAATTGTTTCTAGCCAAAATAAAAACGTGTTGTTTTTTAAGACATAGTTCCTGCAGAGCGGCAGGAGTTCATTATATATTTGCCTCTAAGTTTGTCCTTAGTTATCCAATCTCTACTTCCTGTCAATCATCTGTTTACACACTTCCTCTAGCTTACAGCCCCTCACAGCCACCATCTTTCCTATCCAGTAAAACAAAAAATCGCTTCTAAAAGAGACACTGTGATCAGATTTTCATGATGATCGAAAAAAAATCCTTTTTGGTTGACCACCCATCTCAATGGAAGACTGTCTGTCCCTCTATCCATCCATTCGTCCTCACATCCGTCCATCCCGCTGTCTGTCCATCCATCCATCTATTCTTCCATCTGCCTGTCCCCCTGTCCATCCATTCCTCCTTCTTTCCCTCCATCCGTCCCTCCGTACATCCATTCATCTATTTATCCATCCATCCCTCTGTCCCTGCGTTCATCCACCCCCCCATCCATCTGTCTGTCCATTTGTCCTTACATCCGTCTGTCCGTCCATCCAGCCATCTGCCTGTCCCCCCATCCATTCTTCCATCTGCCCATCCCTCTGTCTGTCCATCCGTTCCTCCGTCCTTCCATCCATCCATCCGTCCATTCCTCCATCTATCTGTCTGTCCACACATTCATCTATTCATCCATCTGCCCATCCCTCCGTTCATCCATCCACTCCCAAAAGTTTGCCAGTCCATTGTGGAAACAATCAATTTCATTTCCTATAATAATGACTGTGAAGTTTTCACTGGTAAAGAATTCCCAGCGCAGCTGCTGGAATTTATGAGAAGAAACAAACTTTTTATTGTACGTGTATAAGTATCTAACAGGTTGTGCATTGCAGGTAGAACTATATTTCAATGCTTTTACAGCCGGAAGAATATTCAGTCTGTAGAAATGTGGTTTGCTCATACAGAATCTATGGTGCCCTGATGCTAAAGGAAAGAGACACAGACATTCCTGCAACACAGAAAGCTAGCAGAAAAGTGAAAGATGACATATTGTATTGCTGCCTCTCTCTTAATTCTTTAATAAACGCCAGATTAGATGGTTTTGTACTCACATTTGTATTTACAAAACCATTATGATGGTTCATGGTTACTGATGTTTTGTTTGGATCAGCGGGACTCAGCATTCAAGTTTGGCCCACTTCTCCACAACCTGCCTTCCTTCATTGAGATAGAACTCAAGTAAAATAGAAAAGTGAACCAGATTGAGCCACATGACGAATAAAAAATCGTTGTGAGCAATAAAACAAGCTGCAGAAACCACCCTGACACTTTTTAGGGGTTTCAGAAGACCTCAGTCCTGTTTTTTTTCCCACTCCAAATCTCTCTTTCTTCAACTCAGGCATCATAATCCCTTCCTGCTTCACCAAACTGAGAGCTCTGGCTTTGACAGGTAAGACTCTACTTATTTTTTCTTTTTGGCTTCGGCTCCCAGCACTCATCACTCTCCCAGCCAGACAGGTCAGTAATGAGAAAAGCTTGTCTTAGTCTGAAAACACGAGTTTAAACTTCTGGGGAGAAAAAACGAGAGAGAGAGTGAGAGAGAGAGAGAGAGAGCTCCTCTGTTTGGATCTTCTGTGAGCAGACCCAAAGTGGGTCAGTCGTCGTTGCGCTCCGCTACGCCGTCCTTCCTCTGGTCATATGGGCCATTGATTGAACTCCGTCTCAACTTGCCGCTAACCTGTGCAGAGAAGCAGAAGACACGTTATCACTCAGGAGGGAAAAACAGGGCTGATCGAAGGGAAAGATGATGTTTTCGTTTGCTCCACTGACTCTGTGAGAGAAACACGTATGTCTAAATATAACAATGCCACTTTGGGGAAAAGGTTTTAGCTCTCATCTGGCAAATTAACTATTCAATATTGAGCTCATCTCTGTTTTTTGATTAAAAGTTCAATTTCGCTATTTTCTAAGTCCCCGACGTCTGACAAGTTTGTTCAGATTCCAATAATCCAGCTCTTATAACCAACGAGCCCCAAAGGATTGGTGATGAATTGAAACACAAGCGGACATTAATGACTCAAATTGACAATAACAACCAGCTCCGCGTTGTTTGTTTTCGCCGGATTTCAGCAGATCTTTTTTCCCGCCGAACGCCATCCATCATTGCTCGGTCAAAAACCTGCGTCTTGTGAGCGCCCATAATGTGCTCGTAAAAAGACGGATGCTGCTCCGCATAAGCAGCAGTAGATAATAGCCCGTTTTTTTTTTTTTTTTTCTTTTCCCGCATTTGTCACTTTTGTTTGTACACCGGAAAAAGCAAAGTACATCAGCAAGGACAACTGTGGCTTACACGATCCGCTGGCAGGCGGCCAGGCAAAGAGTAATAACAGAGATGGGAAGGTAAGAGGAAAAAAGAAAAAGGAGCAATCTTACATCATCCATTTCACTGAAGAGCGACAGGAGAGTGATAGACTCTGTATGTGTCACACAGGGGTGTTTAAAGGCTTCAAATTGGTCTCCAGACTACTGCGAAGGCTGCATGACTAACCCCACTTTCTAACTTACGCAGTTCTTTGTAATTATTTTGTCTAAAAACCTGACATTTGTGTGATTTATTTGACAACAGCAGAATCACTGATGGATGACAAATTAAACAGAAAGTGTCTGTACATTAAAGCCTTCTCCTCTTATATTGGTTGAATTGAACACATCATGTCATTTCTGTCACCAAACTTCTAGTCTTAGATGACTGTATGTTAGTGTTTACTTTTGTGTGGATACTCATCCCCGTTGACAAAGGGTTTTCTTTTAATATCCCCATGGACCAGGATTTTGCAACCTGAGGCCCTATAGAGCACGAGTCCCCAAAGAACGGCCCAGGGGCCAAATTCGGCCCTCCTCCACATTTGACCCTACCCCACCAAATACTATTAGAGATGCGTTTTTTATGTTATTTTTCTCAATCTTGCTGACCTAGAACATGACTTTTTATTCCACCCTTCTGCAGTCTTTACAATAATGGGAGAGGATAGACCATTTATTTATTCTATTTAAAAAAAAAAATGTTTTAGTATTATTTTTTCTGTGAAGATTACAGATATAAATAATTTAAAATTTGACCATGTGTGCTGGAAAACCATATAAGTTTACATTTGGTGTTGATTGTTACACTATTTCTATACTGAACTTGGCCCAACATCAGAGAAGAAGACATTTATGTGGCATTCACAAGAAAAACTTCTAGATCCACATTTAGCTCCTTTGCCCCTCCATTGTGGCTCTCTGGTTGAAGAATTTTTTTTTATTATTATTATTTTAAAAATAACATATTTTTTGGACTAAAAGACAAAATCCGAATTCTTAGCCCTCCAAACAAAAAATAACATCTTCAAATTCTGCCGTCACTCCCACAAGATGACATCATCAATAGTCGCCGGTCAGGAACATTAGCGCATTGCTGCTAAATACATAACAACATTGGTTGTATAACTCTGAAAACGTCATGCTAAAACAAAAATTCATTACTTACTTTTAAATGTGCTTCAGAGCCCAATCACATGAAGAAATGCGGTTCTCCGCGGCACGCTGTTCACCCTCGCGGCAGAGGGCTCTGCATCCCAACACGGTGAGGGTTAGCGCTGCAAATTAATTCTTTCAGACAACGCTACAACTTTAAGTGCCCCTGCAATTGGATGGGCAGGGAGAAACTAGTGGTAGGGGCAAAGTCCGGATTTGGCCTAATACTAGTTCACACAAGCAGTTACTTTACTCGAAAAGTCTCTGTAAATGCACGTTTTTATGCGTTTTAGACTTTCGCATTAAACTGTGTAAGTTCTTAAGTCCATTTTTGGACTCTACGTACAAAACGAACAAATTGAGCCATGTCAAAACTTTACCAATTATAGGGCTTTGGTAGTGACGTATGATTAGTGGTTTAATATATATTTTATTAAAAAATAAGTGCAGTTACTTGCATGTCTCACCACTTATAGATAAAACGACTGATGTCCATCACTGCCACGATTTTGCACACCCCCTATTATTATTATAGTCTGCTCTTTACAGTTTGCACAATTTGCTTGTTTTTTCTTGTATATATATATATATATATTTTTATTTTTTTCTTATCTTTTGTAAATATCGATATATTCTGTATACACCTAATGCTGCAACAGCCTAATTTCCCAGCCTGGGATGAATAAAGTATTTCTATTCTATTCTATTCTATTCTATAGGTTGCTAAAATACTGATCACAAACTTTTGTCGTTAAATAAGATTTAAGTTTATGTCTTTTTTTTTAGCTGGCCCATTGCCTGTAGACACAGTAAATTCACATCTGAGAGGAATTCCAAGTAAAGCTAATATCTCGCCTCATACTTCTAACTCCCAGAAAATATTTACACCCCCAGATGCACTTCTGGCCAATTAAAAAAATGAAAGTAGGAGAGACTGCATGATGAGGTTCTTTTTCTTTTTATTCTTTTTAGTACATGCTCTCCTCCTATTGCAGTCAAACAAAAACTTTTACATGTGTGTTTCTGCACCAGAAACACAAACTGTATCCACTGCTGCCTGCTAGGAATAAATTATAGCTAAAAACCCTCAACTTTAAAATAATAAAGAGAATTTCTCCAAGTGAAGGTTACAACCGGCTCAGCATTGAGCTGTCTCCCATGCACCAACGCCCACTTGGCTTATTTATCACAGTGCCAGATTTGCTCAGTATTATTTTTTCCATTTAAAATATGTACTTTCAGGGGGTGGGAACATTGATTTTGATGATGTCTTTTTGTATCAAAATGTGCTTAAAGCAGGATCTGAAAAAACAAAATGTATTAAAGTTCGGTTTTACTGTTGTTACTTTATAGCCTATAAAATGTGTACAAATAGGCACAAAGCTTTATTTTCAAATATAAACTTATCTTGGGATGTTTTATATTTCAACAGGATAAAAATTTGATTTTGCAATTTTACTCTGGTGTTTCAGTAGAAGGTATAAACAAAAAATGGCCACTTTAGCACATTTTGGCTCCTCAGTGCTGTTTGGGGATCTTGTTTTATTTGATTTGTATTTCACTTTAGGCCGTCATTATTCCCCATTTTCCTGATTCCCTGTTTTCCCCCCAGGTGTTACATGAAGTATTGCATTAAGGCTTTTCAAGCTCCTAAAAAGGCCGATTTAGCTGCTATGGTGAACACCTTATAGATTCTTACAACACTTAGACTCGAACTAGACCCCATCAATGCACTATAATTACACCCCTAAAAGATTGTCTGAAACAGTAATAGTTCTTTGTAAGTTTGCACTTGGTCACAACTAGGTCACATAATGCAAGAAATGTGATTTTTATTTGAAAGATGAAGCAATAATGTGTTCAAGTAACAGTGTTGCTCTGATTCATAGTGGCAAGACATCTAATATAAGGTCAGTTGTGGTAGGTTGGAGTGGGGCACTAAATGGAGCTTCTTGTACTGGGGTACGCACACTTTTTTGGCATGTGAGCCACTTAATAGAGAACCATGTATATATATATATATATATATATATATATATATATATGGATGGAAAACAGAATTTAAAATGAATCAGACCAAAATATTGAAATAAATTGATACGCTAAATCAGACATGGGCAAACTGCGGCCCGCGGGCCAGATCCGGCCCGCCCCCACGTTTAGTCCGGCCCGCTGAACAATATCAGAAAGGCATGATTTCTTTTTTTCAATCTGGCCTCACAGATCAAGACTCACATAGAACGTGACAAATAGAATGTTGTGTTTTCTACATGCGGATCACCTTTCGCATCATGCTGATTCTTTCAGAGCAATTATGCTGCTGCGTTTTTTTCTTTTTTTCTGGTCCGGCCCTTCTGTCGAATCTTAGAAGCCTGTGTGGCCGACGAGTGGAAAAGTTTGCCCACCCCTGCGCTAGATGAATGTGTAAGATTACAACATGATACAAAGTTCTGTCACTTTTCCATATCGTTGAATTGGACCCGTATAGAAACATTAAGTGTGTTCTTTTTTTGAGGTTCTTTTTGAGCAACTGACCTTGGACCAGTCAAAAAAGCGGCTTTATCGAACGTTAGGAGTCTGACCCTCTCTGACCTTTTTGAAGTTTGGATGGAAGAAAACCAGATAGATAATCAGATACAGAAGATGATGTTTGATTGGCTGTTCCTGATTGTTTTTTTGTTAACCTATGTCAAGGCATGCTAAGGCTGAGGTTCTGGTGACTGATTTAAATTTTTTCTTTTGGAAGCCTGCTATTGAGCTCATACTTCTATCAACTTTATAGGCCCCTTAGGCTTTCAAAGTCAGTCGACTAATATAGGTAACATTTGAGGCGGAAGTAGGTTGGCACCAGACCTGAATTATAGGACAAACTTTAACTAATTTTAACCTACTGCCCCCTATTGGTATACACTGGAATGGCTATTTCCAAATAAAGCCCACACGTGTTTACAATTTTAGGGAGAACTATATATATATAGAACTATATATTGCTTTGGGTTGATAAACTCTTAGTGTAGAATAAAAGTTGATAGGGTATTCTTAAGGGACATTCTCACATACCATCAGTTTTTTTACCCAGTTTTCAAGGAGGACTTCTTTGTATATGTAACACTCTGAGACCTGAGAAAATTAGAACAAAATCCACATATTATTTAATTGCGCCTCATAATAAACTAAAATAATATTATTACATAGCGGTAACATCAAAATAAAAACATTTTTACCTTCTTATGTACCTAATACACCTTTAAAATTTAATTTCTAATTTCTTCAGCACACACCTGCTGCTTAAAATGTATTACGATCAATCTGTGAAAACCCTCACAAAAACTGGATTATTTCTATCAGAGAATGGAACGCTCTCCCAAAGCCGCAGAAGTCTATTAAATACATGGACTCAGTAATCCTCCTCACAGAAAGTTAACTGAATTTCTCCTGTGGAACAAGCGAAGGGGTCATCAGTCATTACTGTCCTCCGCACCATTACAGTAACATCATCGAATGAAGGTTCTGAGGCCACACCAGCTGAGTGACCAGTCGTGTGTGAGGTGCCGCCAGAGCACAATCATGTCAGCGTCGCTGCAGTTGTTTCCAGAGTCAAACACGACGGGCTCCATTCCTCCAAGTTCTGAGGTGTTCTGGGAGAATAAAGACACGGGGAGGATGTGTAGGTTTGCTTTGCATGGCCAAGGACAATTAGCAGCTTCATCAAGCGTGGCAAGAACAAATACCGTCCAGACATCCCCCTCCTTCCTTATTTCCAGTTGACTGAACCCTAATTCTTTTTCTAGTGGCGGAGGAGGGGACACCGAGGAGCCACATCAGCTGGAAGCTGAAGTTTAGGTGTTTAAATGGAGCTTTATATACTTGTTATAGCTTTTGATACTGTTGTTTCTGCTGTGCAATTTGTGTATCACTAGTCACACTATTACATAAAATCTTGGCAAAGAGGTATGGAAATGTATTAAGTTGCAGAGTCATGAAAACAATTAAGAAAACTGCAAGAAAGGGGAAACAGGGCATTAATCTACAAAATACTTGAATAAGTGTGCAAGTGGTTTAAAAAATGCTAAATCAGATACAGTACATAAAAATAATGGTCTTGGCACAAACCCCTGTGGGACACCATTAATATATTTATCAACACAGAAATCCATGAGTTAAACAATCTATGGGGAAAAACGGGCATTAATCTACAAAAGTCTTAAATAAGTGTTTTAAAAAATGCTATATCAGATCCAATGGATAAAAGTAATGGTCTTGGCACAAAGCCCTGCGGGACACCATTAATATATTTGTTGACATAGAAATCTGTAAGTAAAACAAATTGCAAACAGCCTTCCAGGTCCCTACATTGACATTTTTGGAAATTATAGTAGACTTTTTAACCCAGGGTTAATGTAAGAGCACAACGTAGAAAGGAAAAAAATTACAGCTCCTCCTTTTTAAGGTAGACTCATAATTGAGTTGTGACATCTTCTCTGGGGCAGAAATTGTCTTCTTCAAAGTATCGGAACAGCTACAAAGAACTAAGTGATGCTTTGATGTTTGAAAAACAAAGTCCAGGCAAATATCTTTAATGATGAGTGAAAAACAGTGTTGTCTTTCTTCTTCACCAGGCAGATACAGCAGAGATGGGAAGCATCTTTCTTTATGCCCTGATTAAAGGCTGTCAATGACAGTGAAACAGGCTGGACAGCATTTGTAAAAATTGTCTTTGTGAGATGACTATAAAAGCCAGCGCTGGCCTTTCATCATGGCATTTGTGTGTGCCAGTTGCCGAAAAAAAAAAAAAATAATGACTGCGCCTTTCAGTATGATAAGCACTTTTTAAGTGGGGCTCATTCTTCATGGCCCATATCCATTGTCTTACCCTGTCAGCAGTGGGAACCGCACGGCCATCCGTGTCCAGCAAAAACAGAGTCGGGGGGTATTTTCTGAAATAGGGGACACGTGACACTTCGGATGTGACAAACGGGAGTGTGTGCCTCCATGGCGAAGTTGAGTATGCATTAATATTTATAGAATCAAGGTGGTAGTTACAGAAATGTGAGGTAATTACATTGCAGATAGCGAGAATGGATGTGAGCCATAACATTACACTGTCATGTACAAATTGGCTATAGGGGCATAGATATAAAAAGCCTTCTTAGGGTAATAACTCTCGAATAAGCTGGGTAAGCAAACTTTACCAAGTCTATAGAGAGATTTTTTTTAAATGTAATTTTTGTTTTTCTGTAAAAAGAACTACAACCCATTCTTCTAAAGCCCATTGTATGATTTGACGGGATGCTCGAATGAGAAGGAAATCGTTGCGGCAAACTTCCCCCTAATGCGCCCATTACTTTATAATGATGCCAAGTGTTCAATTTCACAGTGGTGGCATGAATTTGTAATTACCACATATGGATTTACCAGCGTCTTCTGATTGTGGGAGAAACATACTGTACTCAGTATCGCCCCGGGTCCAATAACCAGATGTTGAATAGTTTCGAGCTCCGCAGCAGCTCCCCCTCTGGAATGAGCTTCAGCCGGGTCCGATGGGAAGTGTTTTCCAGTTAGCTATCTGGCTGCAATCAATACTTGACCTCCTCTCGTAATGCTCGCAGAAACCCAAACTTCTAATGAGGGACTTCTGTAGCCATGTTTCGCAAGCTGTGTAATGCATGCGGTCAATAGGAGAGCGGATCTGCAGGGTGAACGCAGGAGGACAGCACTAACGGACCGGACCCTGACCCAGAAACAGCTTACCGTCCACAATCTGATTTTCTTTTTTTTTTGAAGGATGAAGTCAAATTATGCCGGGCCTCAGTTAGTCAAAATCAGATTCAATGTTTTTGCAAAGGTTAATGGTGAAGCTGAGAAATATCCAGGGAAAAACGGAAAAAAAAAAGGAAGAAATGTTTGGGTTGAGGCCTTTCTGATGGACTAACATTTGTGCTGCAGGTGTGGATGCTGCCTGATGACCTTTGTCAAAAAAAAGAGCTGATTAAACAGAAGGCAGAGCGGATGAGATAGCGAGACCACACGACTTTCAGAACATGAAGGCCAACTCTATAAATCTCATTACTGCTTAACTTTCACCTGTAAAGTATGTCTAAGGCAGAATAAAGATATACATACGCCGCACCGCAAGAAGTACCCATCCATATAATTAAACTCAGGTGTTTCAATCACTTCCATGCATGGAGACAGGTGAATAAAATCATGCATCTTGCCATGCAGACTGCTATTACAAACATTTTCGAAAGGGTAGGCTGATATCACCCGAAATGTCAGTAAAAAACATGCTTTTGTAGTGGATTCAGCTTTGGGTTTACTATTGTTTCTTTTTATATATATATATATATATATATATATATTATATATATATATATATTATAATATTTATATAATCTCATAAAAAAAAAAACATTTTTGCACATTTATTTGCCCACTTTTATAATGCGTGATTATTTGTATTTTTTAATAAAATAAAAAAAAAACAATGGAAAAAAAACAATTTTGGGGTTATTTATTTTATCTATTTTGATCGGGGCGGAGCTACAAGGTGGCAGCTGAGCTTTGCCCCCCCTCAAATTCTTGAATCAATATTAGTATAATAATTGACGTATATTAACCCCGTAAAGCCCATTACATCAAATAATTGACAAAAAAAGACGTTCTTTTTTAAGCATTTGATGAAAGCAAGAAGAAAAAAAATCTTGCATTGTTATTTTTTAATGAGGTAGAAATAGTATCAATTACAATCCATTAAGTAATTTGTTAAGTTTTTGCTCACAGGAATGTTAGTTTAAGATGAAAAAAAATAAGATGAGTGTTCTGGAAAAAAAGAAAACACCACATTAAGCACCACTTTATGAACTAGATTATAAAGAAATACATATAAAAGATTTTTACACTTTTTCCATACAGCAAGTAGCCATTTGAAAAAATGAATGACAAAAGATAAGTTATTGTCACCGTAAAGTTTTGAAAATTGGCAAACTTTTTTCACATTTGAGAGCTGGATGGATTTTACTTCTGAGATTTCATGGAAACAGCCATTTTGAAATGAGCAGGAAAAGTCCTTCTACTGCCCCTAGTGGAATGATGATGAACTATAAGGAAAAAAAAAAAAGACATACCAAGTTATATACGTTGGATAAGTTGGAATGAAGTATGGATCATGCTATCTGCTTAAATGGTTGTATATTAAATTATACAAATTGTTATATAAGGTTAAGTAAATATCACTATAATCTTCTTCAAGCATTGCAAAAGCAAAGAAAGCAATATTTTGCAATGAAATCATGTTTAAACCTGTTTTTTTCACCCCAGTATTGTTTATGCTGGTCCATCTGGGCTTTTAAGAATTTCTACACATTTTTTTTTTTTTTTTCATTTCTTGCTATTAATTTTACATTAGCAACAGCGCATCAGCTAAAAAAAAAAAAAAAACTGCTGTTTTAATATAAATAACAATAAAGTAACAGTTTGGAACACATTTTCTGATGATTTCAGCAACATCACTGATTGTAACACTTGTTTTAATTTAGAAAAATAAAACTATAGAAATTTCTTGAGGACACAGAGATTATGAGCATTCAAGTATTTTTGAATTTTGACAGTAATGCATCAATTTTCATGACTGCTGTATCCCTTTTGGTGGAGCTTGTCCCAGCTACTTTTGAGCAAAGGCGGGATTCACCCTGAACAGTTCTCCAGTCTGTTGCATCAACATAATAAGATTTCTTACAGTTTTAGTGAGTCACCATCATCTTAAGGCCCAAAAGATAGACAACAAACAAAAAAAAAGATAAAAAGTAAACAAAGAAAATAAAGCAGTCAGATAAGGCAATCAAGTCAATATAAATTAAACGCAATTTAAGCTAAATAGTTAAAAATGTTGCTCAAGTAAAAAACCCAAATTTAGTATTGAACATTTTTCACTACTTTTCCATTTAACTTGAAACTATAACAAACCCACTGCAGATCTGGACTCCATCAAAGCTTCCCTCTGACTTGGCCTGCAGAGGTCAGAGGTCACACAAACACACATAAAAAACTGTGGTTTATCCGCCGTAAAAGTGAAACAGGTCAGTGGCTGCAAAGACTCAGCGCAGAGACTGAGTGGAGATGGTCATGGTCGGGCAGCCTGTGGGTCTTCAGCAGGACTGAGGGTCACGCAGGCCGACCTCAGCTGTTTTCTTTATCAGAAGAGAAAGTTTAGAGGAAGCCGTAGTAGCAGAGTGGGTGTGTTTGAACTGAGAAAAGGAAGATGTAAGCCTTAGCTTCCATTCTGGTTTAGAAAAGCCTGAGAAATAGAAGTACTGTTCTATGCAGGTTTTACACTTCCTCCTTTTTTTGCACTGGAGCCTCTTTATTTCCATGGTCTGTGGCAGTCCTGGACTGTATGGGCCAAATTTTCTTCTTACTGCGCCTTTAAGACATTTTTTTTTGCCCTCGTTATGAACTAAAAAGCTCACCAAAACTTGCACATACCTTGGTAGTCTTGATTTTTTGGGCTTTGTTTGTTTCCTTTTGATAGTTAGATTTTAGTTAGGCGGCCCTTAGCAGGGAGCTGCTGACTCTCACGGTCGACATGGCGGGTTATTTAATGTTTAGGTTCCAATTCCTTTTGTTTGTCTTGAACCAGCACACTATGTCATTTTGTTCTTTCTTTTCAGTTCACGGTTTTGTTTATTTAATCTATTTTTTATTCTTACTGGTGTCCAGTTTTTATGTTACGGTACCCTTTTTAATCCCCTAAACTGGAGGCATGTGTGTCTTTTAGGGACAGAACAGACCGGGTCCTCGCCCAACAGTGGTAGAGATAGGCTCCAGCAACCATTTGACCCCCCAAAAGGGATTATGGTGATTTAGAAAATGAATGCTATATGTCAAATAAACAGTAAGAGGGCTAAACTGCTTTCCAATCAATTAAAAAAGTCAGTTTTGATGTTAGGTAGGTGTGCTAGCCCTGCTGCTCTGTTGTTCCACGTAGACTATGCAAAGTTCCTGGTGGCATCACGTGTGCACAGTCAGATAAATGGAAGAGAAAACCCATCCTGTCACCAGCTAATAGAGATTAACTCCGCACCCCTTAGAGAGTGTCCTTTTCCAGAGAATAAACGAGGAATTAACAGCTCCTCCAGACAAGGTTCTCCTGTCATTGCAAATGTTAAGCTGAGTTTAATGCAGCCCAGGTTGATACATTTTGCCGGTCTTAGAGCATTAAAAAGAGATTGAAATGAGCTTTTGTTGATCAGACTGCTGGAAGTCTTTGTTCTTCGGGGCCATGATTTATTCAGGACATGGCACTTGGACTGTCGCTATTTCCTCCCTGTCGCGTTACGGCCATACGTTCACCGGCGGGGTTCATTTGTGCTGAGAAATGCCATCTGGCTGAGGACGCCAAAAAGCCTCCGTCAAATAAGAGGAGAGGGGCCGTGCAGCTACTGGGGGGATAAATAACACGTGTGTGCAGCTGCAGCATCTATCTGTCGTCTTAACAGGCCTGGAGATGGATGACAGACGATCCTGAAACTACTATTGGCCACCCTGAAAATAAGAAAAAAATAATAAAAAAGACATTCTCAGTGATTCAATATGAGTTTAAGTGTCTTAGTTTGGTTTGTTACTGAAGAAGAAAACAGAACATTTGACCTCTACACAGAGGGAATCTGTCCCTCCTGTGTTTTGGAGGCATTTTGCTGGCAGGGTTTAGGGTCTCTTGTGCTTTTATTGTGAAGGGTCATCCAAAATCAATGCAGAAGTCCTTCTAAAGGTCACCTTGAACCTGCAGTGGAACTTTTTCTCCACTTGGCTCTAATTTTGATCCAGTCACTGAATGCCAAACGTTCATAAAACAAAAAAAGGTGATTTATGGTTGTAAAACTCCAGTCGAGAAATTGTTAATATTGAAACAATAGCGCTACATTGACACTATTTGGAAAATTTGATTTATTCTGAAATTAAGCTTTAAAAGTTTTAGCCAGTTGTTGTTACAGAAACTGTGTAAGGATGAGCAAAGGTCTGTGTGTTCGTGAAAAAACATAGACTGGAAGCATGTTAAATTATTTCTTGTTTCACTTGATTTACAGAATTTCTGGACAAGTTTTCACAGCCTTTTTAAAGACCCACTCCAGTGAAAATAGTTTTTTTGTTGTTGTTGTTGTTGTAAAATTTTTCTCACAGTGGAGGATCTATATAAAATAAGATACGATTCGAACTTCATTTCAGATTATTTCTTAACTCAAATCACATTGGATCAGAAAACTGAATGCTAGAAAATACTCAGACTAATGAAACAGCTACTGAAATGGGCACGTCGCTCACGCCTAAGTGTTCAAAACACAATTAGTGTTCAACTCTTGTAGGGAATTACGATTCTTTGAGCACCGACCCAAAGCCCAGCTCCAGAGTCGACACCAGTGACACGATCAGATCCTGGTTTTCTTCACTCACAGGGGTACCCGTTTGTCACCAGAGACCCTACTCGGGATTTTAAACTACAGACTCAAGCCTCAACACCACCTTTACCTTTACCTGGTGGATTGTGACCGAACACTTGGAACACACAGGAAAGATTTTGTCTTTTAGCTTGCCTGGAAAGACCTTGGGGATTCCCCCAGAGGAGCTGGAGGAAGTGACCATGGAGAGGAACGTCTGGACACCTTTGCCCCCTCGACCTGGCCCTGGATGAGCGATAGAAATAGGATGGATGCATGTAAAAACAAGCATTTAATTGAATTCCCTTTCTTTTCTTTTCTTTTCTTTTCTTTTCTTTTCTTTTTTGTTACCTCTTGGCCAGGACTCCCTTGTAAAAGAGATTCCTTAATCTCAATGGGACTTCCTGGTTAAATAAAGGTTAAGTTAAAGAAAAAAAACACACAACTGTTGCCTTATAGCACTGTCAACTGATAGTGTCACCAAAGCAGAAATATCTACAATAAGGCTATTAAAAAAATTAACTAATTCATTGCATTCTGGGTGAAAAATCTAGATTAATCGCAATTTTTGTGACATTATTTGGCACCCACTGCAAACATAAAATCACATTTAGAACATTTATTTTCATTTCAATTAGTCATGTCAATCAATTAAAAAAAATATTCAGATTAATCAAACTTTTGTGTTGTGATTATTCACGATTAATTATTATTACTTTTTAAGAAAATATGTGAAACATATTTATTAAATTTATATGACTGTGAACTTTCAAATATCCTATATCAAGCGTTGGCTCCAACAGATTAATGCTGGCGTACGGATCGCCACTTTAGCATGACGTGCACTAATGCATGGCGTAGTGAAAATGTGTAAATCTGACTGAATCGCCGACGGCCTTCATTTTTCTTCAGCCTGACGGCGGCAGCTGCTCGTCGCCGTCCTACGGTCATTTATTACCACCCATGTTATCCTAGTCTGCCATTTTACTGCCATACCCCCATAAATCAGCGGAGGGGGCAAGAAGGGGGCCCCGCACCCCCATTTGTGACTGCCTTAAAGAGAAATATAAAGGAAGCTAAAGGTAAGAGCGGCATTTAGATATCATTCCTCGCTTTCCTGTAACCCTCAGGTGAAATTCTTTAGATCCCACGTTGGGTTGTAGTAAATTACACTTTTATTTTACAACACAACATGACTCGTCTTGAGCGGGCGACTCCACCGACGGCTTTTAATATACGAGCTGCTTTTTTTTGGCTTTTGAAATACATTTTTACTGGATGCCGGTGATAATAAATATTGCGGTGCAGCTCAGACGACAACGAATGCTCAAATGTAGAGCTGCGGCAGTAAGTCAGACCCGTTTGGCTCCTGTCAATCCTTGGCAGCGCAGAGCTTTTTATTTGATAGGGGAGGCCCGCCATAACTCATAAAGGAAGAAAAAAAGGAAAATATGAGGGTTTTGAACCCCCCCCTAAGATTTCAAGTGAATCCTGATTGGTGGAGACAAAAAATGGGAAGTTAAAAGCAAAGAATTTGTACAACATAAGACAAAAAAATTGTAAAATGACACAAAACATCTTTAGAAATTAATTCCTTTTTCATTTTTTAAATACTATAGAATAAACTTTTATGAACCTCCACCCCCCGATATACAGACAAACTCATTCAACTCTGATAGGATTTGCAGAAAAAAAAAAAAAAAAACGACTGTATGGTTTTCCAAGATAAAAGTTAGCGAGTGCAGAAATAGATAGTGGCTTGACAAAGACCCGGAGGAGAATTCTCACATGCCTGCATGTGTGCGCACGCCCACCCCGGCTAACGAACTAATCTGAGAGATGAAGAATGTCCACAGGCGCTTTCACACACTTTGTATGCCGACACCTGTGCTCGCTGCACACATTCACCCACCGCGGCACCAACTTGACCTGTAAATCTCGACACGGTGGCGAGGATGACAGCTCTGTTCTGTCGATGCTTGGGAGCGCTCTGTCGCAGTGACATTTTGGGGGAAAGATTGCAGTCAGTCTTTTTTTATTGGGAACTTTTTGTTCATTTATTTGATTTGGTTTAACAAAGAGACAATATTTAGGATTTGTTTTTCGTTTGCACTCCCTTGGATTTGCACCTCAAACAGGTTTTTCATGCACAGCCCTCACATTGTTCTGCAGTGATGGGAAGAAGAAGCTTCATGAAGCTGTGAAGACTTTTATCCAATTGGTGCAGTGTTCAGTGCTCTCGCTTCACAGTGAAAAGGCCCTGGTTCAAATCCCAACTGGGACCTTATATATGGAGTTTGCATGTTCTCCCGATGCATGTGCGGGTTTTCTCGGGGTACTCAAGCTTCCTCCCAAAAACATGCTTTATAGGTCAGTTCTTTGTATGTGTGTCAGACTGATTGTCTGCCCTGTGACAGACTGGCGACCTGTCCAGGGTGCGTCTCGCCTTTGCCCAATAGTAGCCAAGACAGACTCCAGTGACTCCCAAAAGAGATAAGGATGTTAAGAAAATGGATGGATGGATGTTTACGACAGGAGAACATCTACTGGATACCCACAACATCAGTTGAGGTGTGTGGTACTTTTCAGAAAAGCCTGTGAATAAAACTGTCAGCAAATAAAGAAGAATTCAACACCTTTCTATTGTCGTATTATATGTATGTCAATGGCATTACAGAAAATGATCATTTGGAAATGATAAAGATGATCATTTACAGTGAGGTGAGGGTGGTTGTAGTACGGACAAGGTTTTTTTGGACATTGAGATAAAGGAAAGGATTATCGCTTCATTCGTTATTGTCATTTCCACACTATAGGACGCAGCAGATTATAAGGCAAGCCATCAACAAATTATGGTACATTTTTAAACTTTTATATAAGCCGCACCAAGGACCAACAAAGCCAGTAAGTGAGATAAAAGAGTCAGAAATAAATCCATCAGTTAGTCAGAATGGATAAATGGTTCACAGTAACTGAAGAACTTGTTTGTAACGCGCCACACGTTAGCCATGTTACATCTGTTAGCCATGTTAGCATATTCACAATACCAGTAACTCCAAACTTCTTTTGCAACATGTAAAGAAACAAACAGGTGTTGGTAAAAACAGACGTTACCATGACCATCTGCTAACTCCCAACTTTGTTAGTAATACATAAATAAAAAATACTCCAATACTGCTACATGTTAGCTGAATTAGTGTTTTCACAATAGCACCCAATCAAATACTTTAACAGAGTGCTGTGTCTCTCTTAGAGTCACTTTGACATCTGACATCAGTAAGTAAGTCTTTATTTATTTATTTATTTTTAAGCACGATCAGAATCAATCCATATATAAAGTGCTATCCATAGGGTGTATTGTCATTTTTTGTAAAAAATGAAGGATTTTAAGTACACCTTACAGCACAGAGAATACAGTACTATTTAAAAACAACATGTTCCAACTCTACAAAGTATCCGAACTTCTCATCAAACACACTGAATTTTAATGGAGACTGAAGGATTCATATCGTTGTCAAAACTCTCAATAAAACCACTTCCTGAATCAGTCACATGGTACAGCTCAGACGTCATATTTCAGCTCCTCCCCTAAATGAAGCAAGCCTCAAAACGCCACTACTTCGCTCACTGCCACGATTCTCTGATGAAACAAACTCTGGTTTTGATCAGAGTTGGATGCTCTAGCAGCAACAAATTCTGGTCATTAGTCTCTATAAGTTGCTGAAATCACAGGGAACTGAAAATATTGAATGAACTGAAATACACAAATGAGGTGAAGAAAAGGGGATAAAACCAAACATATCAGGAGGAAACAGAAAGGAAGGATCTGATGAAAGGCTAACCATATTCTAATGAGCTGGATAGACTGAGCGAGTTTAAGCAATGAGAAGCAGCCGGGTAAATTGAAAGTGAAATCAGGTGTGACAGATAACAGCAGGCAAACCGAGCCAAAGACAAGAGCGGAGGAAACAAAAAATAAACACAAGCAGAAGATTAAAAAAAAGAAAAAAAAAGTGGGTTCATTTCTATTTCGGCCAAAAAATTCAACAAAAAAAGGAGTTTAAAACCAGTTCTAAAACACCAGTTTGTCCATTTTAATTATATTTGCACAAAAATCTAAAAGGCTGAAATATGACATCAGTCGATCAAAAATATCCTGAGTGTATCTAACTGTAGAGAAACTCATCAGTGGCTGAGATAAATCTCAGAAAAATGTATTGAAACACAATTTTGATGGATTGATTGATACTGACAGATATAAATAACTAAAAGGGAATAAAAAAGATCAATAAGTAAAAACAGTAGCAACATAAAAAGATTTTGGATCTGCCACCAAACAATTGTTAACTTCAAACCCGTCAATGACGGTAGAGAAGGCCGTGCTGACTCCGTTCTCATGGAGATTACTGGACTCGATTTGACACACATATATGTATAAAGTTAACCCCCGTAATTTATTTATGACTAGATGACCCCACTTTGACTGTAAACATGCCTGGGATGGCACAGGGTTATCGTTAGACGCCCGTTCGGACACTTCTAAGGGCTTTGTGTCTGAAAACAGAGACTACAGAGGGCGATTGTTGAAAGGGACACTGATGGATCGGCCATCTTTGGACTTCAGTCAAAACATCTTTTTCTTTGATCTGCTAAAGTTATTTACAATGATTCTCTATTAGTGCCACAGTCATTACCCTTTCCCGTGGGAGTGATGCACTTCCACCTTTTATCACACACACACACACACACCAGTGAGCTCATACTGGCTATTCATTCCCATCACCAGCAGAATGCGTGGAGATTACAAAGAGCGTGTGGACGCGTCTCAGCGCGGCCATACATACATAAAACAGTCTTTCTTTTCTTTTGAGCCCACGGTGCCGTGAAGACCTTCTACACTTCTGCATGTGACGCAACAATTATTTATGAGCATGAGATGGTTGGGTCTCCAGGTGCTGCTTCATCCTGTAAAATATTCAGGCGAGCTTAAATTCAGCTGAAAATGAAATACATCGTTCCGTACGTTTTTTTGTTTTTTTTTTGTTTTTTTGTCCTAGATGAGAACAAGAGCCACATCTCGTTCCTGGACTTTTGTTTTTTTTTTGTCCTAGATGAGAGATAACTGAAGAGGCTTTCTTAATGGAGACGATGTCTGAGAAACGCTAGAAAAGTTGTCATTGCTTCAGGTGAAAAACTCCAACTTCAAGGGTTTTTCTAAAAGAGAGAAAAGTGTGAAAATGTTCACGTCTGTCTGAGAAAAGTATCTAGTGAGGGGTTTGACTGTCTTAACATTTAGTCCACCGCAGATTATTTTTAGAAGGTTACTCTTGCGATAAACGAGGGAACACTGTATTGTCTTTGGTTCACTTCTACCCTTTGGTCTGCTGAGGAGCATGTTTTGTTTGGAGAGAAAATAGACTCACTCTAATTTGTGGGTGCGTGATTCTTGATTTGTAACTCATATAATACGTTTTGTGCAAAAATTATGAAATAAAAAAGAGATTCAATTTACAAATGCATAAAATAAAATTACAACAGTTTGAAACTACTTTAAAAATCTTTAAAAATTACATTGTTACACACACAAAACTTCAGTTACAGACCAATCTGTGGTGAGACTTATTTCACGTCTCATTGATTTGTCCGTAAGTGATGCATTTAAATACTACTAGAATGCTGGGTCATCAAAGTTTTCTTATCAGCCGTTAAACTTAGATTGGGAATAATATCTCAGACTGTTTTGGGGACCGTGGAGACCCTCCTACCAGTCAATTTTTGTGCTGCTGCCTTTCTGTCACTGGACTGCCACCACAAGACGTCAAAATGTGTCCAGGCGACCACTGACCGTTGTCAAAAAATAATTCAGTCACTAAAAAATTTTAGCTTTATCTTAAAACCTCTGCAGCCACCAACTGCATCTAAAAATGCGTCTGCTGCTTTCCGATTACAAATGCTGCCATGTGGCCACCTGCTGATTTCCGCGTGGTGGCATTCTGGAATTTGTTTCGAACTAAGCAGACTAACTGAGGTAAAAATAATAAACCTCCAGTAGCGATCACCGGAAATGTCACCAGTGACATAGAAATAACAAAACTCTTTGAACTTTAATTCTTAGAACATTTACGCTATTGGCAAATGGTGAAGGGGCTGAACATCCAGACGGTCCAAGAAAGGAAGGAAGAAAAACAAAAGTTAAAAAAATACTCTTGTTTTTGGTTGAGAAATTCAAATTTAACTGGCGATTATTTGCATTATCCTCTTTCCTTAAACAATGGAGATGCCTCTATAAAAACATATGCCCACTGGCACACGCTATACGCTGGCGCTGTGGTCAGAGCTCCTTCCAACTGGTACAAAGGTCCTCCAGTGAAGACCAGCCTGGACTGCAACTAAATGGTTATTTTGAGAATTAAATCAAATAAATACTTACTGCTACATATTGTTGCTCCTGATCTGACAGCGGCAGGCCCGGCTCTGGGCGCCATGCAGCCCTGCTGCTATTAAGTGTTGCATTTCAGTGCACATCTGCTTTTTGCTACTATAAAATCTGCTTGAACTCCATTAATTGCACAAACCATTGAAAAATGATGGATATTAAAAGACTGTCAAGAGTTAAAAACGTTCCCATGTCTCCAAAACTCGCCCGCCGCCGTATCAAACAGCCTGGATTTGTCTGTTTGGGCGTGGACCAAACCAAAATGAAAACTCCCGTCTCTGGACTTTATCATTCCTTTAAACTTTTGGGCACATTTCAGTTCCGGAGCCCGGCGATATGAGGTCCTCTCCGTTTGATGTGGGCGTCGGAGGAACATTACCTCATGTTACAAAGCAGCTGCAGGAGGAAGAACAATTTGCAGTTTCCCATTGAAGTGCACCTGTCAGTGGCGGCCTCCCTGATCAAAACAACCACGGAGCAACCCTGTGGCTCGGGCACCTTTGTCGCTCACTTTGGGAGACACATTGTTAGACATTCAAAGGGGATGGAGGGGAGATTATTACTTTGTTAGAGAATACCTCCAGCTGACAGAGACGAAAAATGTTCATTTTCTGGCTGTTGCAGAGCGGAATGCGAGAAAGAGAGCGTGACCTTGGCGGTTGGCAATGCTCTGACCCAGGTCACCGTGTCTGATGTATGATGCACCATCACGGGACACACGGCACATTTATTAGACTGTGTAATGATAAAAAGATAGTGGGGGGAAATGGATGATGGTAGAATCGGAGCCCACACATGGAAACGAGGCGTGTTCTCGGCGGTAATATCATAAAGCAGAAGAGAAGACGCTCCTCGGGAATACAAATGCCGCCTTTAAGTTGGAAACGTGCGGCCCGAGACGTGGCGCCATATTGAAAGAGGGGAAGATTTAACTCTTTAGCCGATTAATCTTTGTCATCATCTCGGCATTGTGGGGAAGCAATTTAGATGGTAAATACAGTTTGTGTTCCATATATCATTTGGTTTGTGTCTCGGCGTGCTGAAGTTTAGGGGCTAAGCAGGATTTATGCTAAATAAACGGCCCCATGTGTCATTGGAAATTTATACTTCTTCTCAGAGCAACACGAGTGGGATGTCACCAGCGCACATTTGCATTTTAGCTCTTCAGGAAAAAGGTAAACTTGAAGCAAACTGTCTTAATGAGAAGATGAGACGGTGGACAAAAGTTTAACCAAAAATAAAGTTTAGAATAAAAAATTTGAAGAAGAATCTGATTTATTAAAACTAAAAAGTACAAATTCTTCAGTTTTTCACTTTGTATGTATTATAAAATGCAATAACTTCTATTTGAGAAAGATATTATTTAAGGATATGCTGATTTAAACCTCATTAAAACTGGTGTGCATGAAGTGTGTAGACTATTATTTCAAATCTTGAGAAATTCTAGTCATTAAAAATACATAATTCTAATTCAAATAGAGTTTAATTACCAAAAAACATATTTCTATATATTATCCAAAGAGAAAAGAAATGGGAAAATCATTTTTGTCATTCTGATTTTAGAGTTTGATATTTGATGTTGTAGCAAAAGCTGTTAAAGGATGAGTATGAAGAATTGAATGGATAGAGGGTCTAAACTCATGAATTTATTTTGTTTCTATGGACCTTTCAACTGGATGGAGTGACCCCTCCCCCATCTTGTTCCAGACACTAACTCCATGATCCCATTTTATTATTTATCCTTGCAAATCCTAATTTTTCTTTTGATATTTTTTCCTTTATTGCAAGTTCTTCAAGTTAAAGACTGACGCTTTCAGGTAATAGTGGTATAGACTTTCACAAGTGACTTTTTCACTTGTGAAAAATCTCGTCATTGTTTTTACAGCTTTGTGTAATTGTAGCAAAGCAGTAAGGCATCTCATCCTATCCAATATGACGTCCAACGAGCTAGCGTAGTGCCTCTAGCCTTAATAGCTCACTGCTTGAAACTCCCAATTTTGTTTGCAACTAATGAAAAAAAAACTGCTAAAAAATGTTACTGCTATTATGCTAACTCACAACCTTGTTCGTAACACATAAATAACACAGCTACATGTTAGCAATGTCAGCGTACTTACACTCAATATTGTTCCAAACTTGTAAATAAAACAAACTGATACCACAAAAAATGTTAGTGATTAAGGTAACTCACAACCGTTTTTGTAAAACATAAATAACACCCACCCCGACACCGCTACATGTTAGCCACGTTAGCGTATTTACACCCAACCTTGCTAGCAACTTGTCAATAAAACAGACTGATACCGTTAAAAAAAACTTCACTGTGACCACGCTAACCTACAACCTTATTTGTAACACGTAGAAAAAGAAAACACTTCAACATCGCTAAATGCTAGCTTCATTAGCATATGCACAATAACAATCAACCTCGTTTCCAACTCATAAAAACAGACTGACGTTTTGACAGTGAACTTAAAAAATTACTTTAACATCAGTTAGCACAACCAGAATTAATCCTTAAATAAGGCGCTCTGGAATTATAAAGTGCACCTGTAGTGCGGAGAATACGGTAAATTTACCAGTGATTGAGTTTTTATTTTAACATTCCCTCTACAAACAGCTGTATCTCGGACAAATGTTTGCATAACTAAATGCGCGCCTTCCCAGCTTGAGACCCCGACGCGCGTTAACATATGCTGAAAGCAGCTTCTCCGAATCAAACTGGGAGGACTTCTCTCTGAGCGGGCTACACCCCCGTCTGGCTTTCCTCACATCTTACTTTTAATGAGCAAAACATTTTTGGAGCCTGTCCAAACCTGAAGCGGCTTCACAGTTAGAGTAAAATTATCCATGCAAGAGCTGCTGAAAACGGTGAGAAAGAGAAGTCTGCATGGAGACTACTCTCACTCCCTTGGCTGTAATGCGTGAGATGTACTGCCTTAATATCTCTTTTTTTGAAAAAAAAACGTAAAGCCTGTCTCTTTTATAAGTCCTGAGAAACTCCCGCATGCCTGCCTCACTTCACTGGACCGGTGACAGAAGTGGTTGGAAATGGAACGCATGTTTCATATTCAGCAGTCAATGGGGTGAGTAGTGAATTATGCCACAGTCTGGCAGCAAAGCATTACAGATTGTCCTCCTCTGTGTGCATAACAAATGCCAAACAATTTTACATATGGTGTTCGTGTGACATCTGCAGCTAATGGAAAAGATAGGAAACGTATAGGTTCACGCTGAGTGATGGAATTCGAAATTGTACTGCACACATGAGTGCCTCATGGCGGGGACCGTCGGACCCGAGACGCTCGCTAACCATCCATCCAGGATTATTCTGCAAAAAAAAAAAATAGTTAAACCATAAAAAAAATCAAGCTGTCTTTGTGTCTTCCACCCCAGACTCCCAGAGAAGGTGATGTCACTTTTAGGCGTTGCATACATTTGACCCTAAATGAACGTATTGGAAGCCGTACATGCAAACTGCAGGGAGCACAGCTTCGGATAATTGACACCGGAGCAGCTTTGAAATGCTGATTAAGTGCAGCCGAGCCCCCCGCCTCCTCCTCTCCCTCCTAGACAGATAGCTGCACATGCGGAGGAGGAGGAGGTTTTTGACACCAAGAGATCCTTAAAGGGAGTTCTTTCTGATAGAGCTACAGTATCATCAGAATTCGAGGCCGCTCCTCCGGAGATGCTCATGTGAAAGGAGAGAGATGTGAGGAGCATTCATTAGGGCGCCGGAGCTTCATTAAAAACTCCTTTCTGGGTTAATATATTTCCTCGGTAGCTGCATGTGAATTCTGTCACATCGCCTCTGCTTCTTCGCACCGCTGCTATCAGCTCTTGGTTTACACTTGCAGATAGCGCGACGTGGCGAGATAGCGATCACACTCGGAATTAAAATTTTAAGGCTCATTAATTTCTAAATCGGCCTTTACATGCCGGCAAACGCGAGCGCTGTCGGTGTCGCTTGCAGATTTGGGCTTCGACGGCGCGCTGCGTTGCCTGGAGGAGGATCCAATTAGGACTCGCAACAGCTGAGAGCGGAGCGCGCTCTGTCCATGGCAAGGTCACCGTCCCCGGAGATATTTATCTCCCCTCGCCACATGATGAGAAATATTGACCAAGAAGGTGCCAAGGAATCCCGGAAAGAGCCCAACTTTTTCACTTTGACACGTAAGCGAGGGCTAGCTGTAAGTGTGGATTAAAAGACCTGATGCGTACCGAGAGATATCACTCAGGATGAGCAATTCAAGGGGTCTTTCCGGGTATACAGTGAGGGACTGCAGACGGGAAACCCATAGGTCGAGCTTTGCCCGACAAAAGCCATGACTTACCCTCGCCTCGTCGTGCTCGGAGAGGGGGGAGCAGACAAATTTGTCCCCAGGGAGTAAGAAGGACCTTCTAACATAACTCAGCCCTTTGACCTCTCAACCCGAAGTCTTATCCAGCTTTGATGGATGGCTCTGTGGACAATCCTTATGACTTCCAAGAAACTGCAAGCACAGTTTTTTCCTAAACTGGATCCCTACTTCTGATTGATCCAGCTGATCTACTCCTATCAATTTGCATCTTTGTCAGATGGGGGTCTTGTGATACTGTATGGGGTGGATTAGGGTTACAGATTGGTATGGTAATTGTAACACCTCTTTGCCTTTTTAAATTTTTTTTCAAATATCCATGTGTCAGAGTGTGCCTTTAATGGCTTCCTGGGGGCTGTGGGCTCAAATGTATTTTGCGTCAAACCCCTGTATCCTGTAGGTTATGGCAAACACCCGTAGTGAGGTAACCTTTACGCCAGGAACATAAAAGCTTCTCTGTCTGTCTTGGATGAAACCTCTGAAACTCTGACGCGGCCAACCAGGAACCAGGAATAGATCATGAAATGGTATTGACCGTTTTTAAATCTAAAAAAATAGCTTTAGCATTTGAGTCTGCATGGCGGAACGTCAGCAAATGTGGATAAAAGATTTGAGAAAATCTATTAAGTTGAACCCTTTATACATCACTCCCTGCACCAGAATACTGAATATTTTGGCTTCAGTGCAAACACAATGTACCTGAAAGTTCTTTACACATGCTAATTAGCATCTATACCGTGACTCCAAGCATTGATATTGTAATTTGGTGCTTTCTCTTTCCTGTAACAGTTACCAAGGCAACAGCAATAAAAATGTATTGAAAGAAATACATTTCTTTTCCTTTATTTTATAATAACACAAATGGGTACATTTTGTTACATCAAGCCTTAAAAGAAGGTTTCTATGCACACACCATTGTGAAGGACGCTCTCTCTCAGGGCCAAACTAACAAAGGTGAACTATGATTTCTTTGCTCTCCAAGATTTCTGACTTGTTCATTAGGATTGTCCAACATTGGTCATTTTGTCAGTCCAACTTAAAGACAAGGATTAGTTTTTGTTTTCCTTTTTAGATCTTTTATACTGCTTGAAAAGTAGCATGGTTTGGTTTCATCTACACTAAATCCAATGAGACCCAATCATTCCTGATGGTTTTCTAACCACCTCTGCCTTGCAGCACTTGATCAACTGGGCATTCCTGAGTCTTATTTTCATTGTGGGTCAATAATATCTGTTAAATAAGTAGGCTTTATGGATCCATGTTCTAGATGGTGGTGTGGTTGGTTGAGCAGTGGAAGGTCAAAACTATGGACTCACCAGGTGTCAAACTCCAGACATTGGGGGTCGGTGTCCAACATGTTTTTCCAACTAAACTGCCAATGTAGTTCCTTATTGGCAAAATACACCTGCAGCTACAGGTAGAAGTGGGTTTCTGGAAAACCAACAGGATGCCGACTGTCAAGACCTGGAGTCAAACACTTCTACTCTAGGCCTTGTTCTACCTTATTACGGGGTCCAGATGACCCTTCCCTTACTTTGTAGTGTTATCCCTCCCATGACAAATGTGGACAAAGGTGGACAAGATTTTATGTCTCCCATTGGCACCACTGAAAATCAAAAATCATTGAAAAATAAAGTCTTATGGAGTCCAGATGATCCCACTCCCAATATCAACATACAAGGGCTAGACTGCATGAGGAGTTCAAAGACTTATAAAAGGAAAAAGAGCAAAGAAGATGGAACTAAAAAAATAAATAACCCAGCAAGCAAAACACAACAGGAAAACCATAAAATCTCCTCCCTCACAAAGACCAACTATCAGACAGATGACATGGTTAATCTGGGTGGTCCCAGTGGAAGTGGTCAATCAGGCTCCAGTCTAAGACTAAAGCGTAAAACTCCAGGACCCACTGACAATCTGCAGGACTAGAACCCTCCCAGTCCGTGAAGTACAGGATGCCAAATCCAATAGGAACCATACAATGAAAGGGTTGAAGTCAGCTTAGAAAACAAATTGAAATACTTCTGTTGGTTTTAATGACTGATGTCTGATGCGACTCAGATCATTTTACCTGCCTATAAAGTTATGTTCATACCACCCTTGGTAAGACACGTCAAATGACCACTTTCAATAAAAAGTCTATGTGAACAAACATAAATGGCCATGTCGGGCCTCTGCATCGCTATGCAGGTTTCTATGACTGGTTTTTGGCTGTATGCATTAAGCACACGCTGAAAGTAGGGCTGGGTTGAAAAGCTTAATAAGTAAGCTTACTAGATCAAAAATCGATTAATCAAAATGTAAAATGATTTAGCACATAAAGTCTGCTAGCTTAATGCTAACATTTAATGTTGACCTTAACATACATTGCTGACTAAATGAGCAGCTTTATAAACATCCAGATATGATTTTTCTAAACTCTTCTAAGAAAATATTTTTCAATGTAACCATTTAAGATCTAAAGAATCATTTTTTGCAAATTTTTTCTTCTTCGTGAAAAAAAGCGTACTACTATTGAGCGATCCCCACCTAGTGGCCAAACTTAATTCCCTCCAGGAGAAGCAGAACAACGTTTACAGAGTTAATGATCTGAACATTTTTGTTAGAGCTACCTTTGAGAAACCATGTAACACTGTATGCTATTAACAATCTCATTATTTCACTTATACATTTTAAAGTATGTGAACTGTATCAGATTAATATATATATATATATATATATAATATATATATATATATATATATATATATATATATATATATATATGTGTGTGTGTGTGTGTGCGGGTTTGTGTGTGTGTGTGTGTTAATGTATATCTAAACAAATGTGTCTAAATCTGTAACTGTGTAAACTCAAAATTGAATTGAATTGATTGGATAAAAAAAATCTGACAAAAAAAAAATTGTAATCTAATTAAACCAGGCTCTGGTGAATCGAATCGTTTCTGGAAATTAATATTGATACCCAGGCCTAATGGAAAGTTAAACCAGTTTGTACTTTGACCAATCAGAAACTCGGATTTGGTCATTTTCAGAAGTGCCAAACATTTGAAAATTGAAGGAGAATTCAATAATTTCAGTTTTACACTAAGTGTACAACACAAAGTCTTTTATTTAGTGTTATAAAGTCTGGAGCAAAATCCACCAGATTTGCAGGGCTTTGATATTTCACACCAAACCTCTTCCAGCTGTGAGTATGTGCGGTTATATTGGGTAATGGCAATCCAGTGTGAAAACCATATGCATTCAAGAACATTCTTAAGCGTGACACATGCCCAGAGCCAATAGCATCAGAGCTAAAAAAGGAATTAGGCATTTTTGCTGACGTGTTTTGCATGAAATGCCAAATTTGCAACTCTGCATTATGTTCTAAAAGGCTTGAATTTGTAGTTTTTTTCTCCAAAAGGAGTACCACTAAGTTTGGTTGCTTGTGGTTTGGCAGACATACGGCAATATATCCGTTTTATTAAGAAGGAACTCCTGGCACTGCTTTTGAAAAAAAAGTCATTAATCAGCAGTTTGTTTCTAAGACTCCTGAGGTTCGCTAACACTTACCACGCAAAATGGAGCTTGTGGAGTCCAAAACTGTTCTTATTCTTTGATTTTCCCCATGTCTTTGTATGTAAAACCTTGGCAACGCCTCGGCTGCAAGTTCCTGCTTTATATGCGCCGGGTATCAGCCCAAATCACAGGTAACCCCTGAGAATCCGCAGGCTGACTGGAATAAGGAGAAAAGTACAGACAGATCCGGTGTATACTTTAGACAGGAACAGTGTATAGGGTGAAGTAGGCCAATTTGTTACATAATAGGCTGACAGGTTAGAACAGTGCAGGCAGCTCCCTGCAGATCAGTGACCCAGAAATATCAGCAGCAGTTTTATGGCACCTACTATATTACATACAGTAGATTTCTCACTTTAACGGCCGCTGGCTCTCTAAGCTCTTCATTGAATGTGCCGTGTCTTCAGGCCAACAATGAGAAACATCTTTACTGAGGCATAAAGAAACACGCCCTCTGAGTTATACATCATGTAGTAGTATTATCACAGACACATGGCTAAGATGAATGACTTTGAGGAATTTGGTGTTACAGTGCTTCCAATGATTTCCCAGTTTTGAGATGTGTCTTTTTTTTTTTTTCACCCCAGCCCCAAGAATGAGAAAAGGTTGTGGCTTGTTTTGTGGTTAGGTACATTTCCTTAGTGCAAATGAAACAAGACCGGCTGGATTTCAGATTGGCTTTTTCTACTGTTGAGATATTCACAAGTAAAGCCTAGAAAATATATAAAATATAAAGCCAAGCCCTCATAGATATGCCTAGCAAATTAATTGTGGTTGGAAAAAAAAACTCCATCCACTGCTGCCTGTTATAAAAATCCTTCTAGGACAAGAACTAACCTTCCACGCTTTATTGCTAATAACACAATTGTTGAGGATCTTCCGTCCATCTATCCATCCATCCATCCATCCATCTATCCATCCATCCATCATCCATCTATCCATCCATCCATCCATCCATCCATCCATCCATCCATCATCCATCCATCCATCCATCCATCCATCCATCCATCCATCCATCCATCTATCCATCCATCCATCCATCCATCCATCCAAAGTCACCTATGAAGCATGTTTCTGGACTCCACATTGAAAGGTCCAAGCTGGGATTTGAACCAAGACCTTATCACAGTGAGCCAAGAATGCTTATCTCTAAATCTCTACACCACCGAGCAGCCCTGGTATTTATATCTATTTTTTTTTTAATGTTAAAACATTTAAAATGGTCAAAACATCCATAATATATCATCTAGTGGTCAAGAGGAACAAAGATGAACTCTGGAAGAAGACTTTACTAATATAAGGCAGGTTTCTTATCCAAGTGTCATCCTATAGGTTATGTCAACCCACATTGACCTTTAGTGATTGAGTGGAACAAAATGTAATAAAACGCATTCAAATTAAATAATTGCTAACCAACCAAACCAGAAAATGTTGGCTTCTAAAATGTCCTTTTGTACTTATCAACTGGACTGACTAAACTATTCATCAAGGTATTATTAATATGTTATAAAATGTAACTACTTTTTTTGGCACACTTTAAGTCCAATATTTAGGCATTGTGCCTTATATTTAAATGTATCACTTACTTACCTGGAAAGAGTTTTCTGTGTTACACAGCGCTCCAAAATCTGTGTTTCAGTATGACTGGTAAAGTATAAAGCAGTACCACTTTAAGGATTGTGGGAGCATTATGGGTACTGTAGTCAGTGAACTGGTGGAGTAATATGTACTTGGCTCACACATGATAAAATGAAAGAAACTGAGTTTATTGTTTTGTATTTTAAGTTTTACTACTCAACAATGTTGAGAGTTCTTGTCAATAAAGTTTTATTTTTCTGTTGTGTTTCTTTCTCTGCAAACATGAATAGCATTACAGTTTTCTAGAAAAAATTCCCATTGGCTGCTCTGACCAATCACCTGCAACTTGGCCCCTTAAGGCTTTCTGGGTAGTGTAGTTATTTCTTGTTTAGTCTAATGCACCTAGTGCTCCTTATTGTCTGTAAAATACAGTAGCATTTCTAAATATAGTATTAATACTGTTGTTTACATGTTTGTGCACTTGTGACACGAGAATTGAAACACCCACCCCCCCTGCCAAACATTTACAATGATATTCATAATCCACTTTGTCTCCACCCCCCCAGTCTGCCAGGAGCACAGAAAGTGAAAAGCAGGATAAGTGTATCTTCATAAGCAAAACAATAACACAAAACACCTTAGGGCCATCTTGAATTAATTTAAATCTCGCGCAGAGCATCAGTGAACACTTCCGAAATCCTCCCTCCCAGCCAGCTGTGATGTTTACTGCTCGACTTGTTGTCGTTTATCCCCACACACGGGGGTTTTCCCATTTTGCTACCATTGGTAGCATACAGAGATAAAGAGGAGAGGAACAGAAAACTGAATAATTAGAAAGATCAGAAACACAGATGCCTCGCTAGAGGTCATGCAACGGAAAAAAAAAACGTCGGACTCACCGGCGACGCGTGTTAAGTATCTGGGTAATTATTCAGCATGAATGTGTGTAATATCAGAACCTTTGTTCCTTCACTTCATTCATACTTTTTATTCTCCTCAGACCAAAACCACAAGTGAAGGTCAATTGACCAGAGGATAAAAAAGTTCAAGGGCAGAACTGAATAATTAAAACTCAGGGTGACATTTTCTTTGCTTTTCTTACAGTACAGCCTGATTTACACAGATCCGTCCGCAATGCATCTCTGTTACGTTGCATGAGGAGTCCGCCTTACGACAGTCAGTTGTTTATGTTGTCCCTGTTGCATCTCAGGTTCCCAAAGGAGTAATTAGTCCTGCTATCCCATGTCTTCAACATCCAAAACTTTAGCGATCAAGCTCCATGCCCTCTCCTTCCTCACTGAGTCCTTGAGAAATGCACAATTTGTGTCATAGATGATGTCATGTTATTGTACTCAAAATCAGACTTTAGTTGTCCATAGCGAAAATTGATATGTAGTTATATGCTGTGTTAACGTGTGAGCATCATAAATATTAAATAATTATGGTTGTGGTTTTATTTTTTAAAGTGCAATGATGATATATATATATATATATATACAATATGTTTACTTATCTTGACTCTCCAATGAGGCATGGAGGTCGGGGGCAAGGTGTGTGGAGGTGGTGCGCAGTTTACAAAGACACACAACATTACCCAATGGGGCAATTTCCTGCTCAAATTGGGCAGGTTTTTACTCAAATTGTGCTGTTTTTTTTTCCCAATCTGGCAACCCTGCAGAGAGATAGATGCTGTGCTTGCATGAACTTTGTAAATAAATTCAAGCTCTTTACTGTACGTCTTAAAGAGAAACCGTAATAAAAGTATCAATCTCATCATGCTAGTATCAATACTTCACCATGATATCGATACTATCGATACTCGGTGGGTATCGATACGCCGGCCCCTATCATTTGTGCTTCTTCATGTTTCAATATTTTTCCCCAACAATCCTTCACCTATGGCTTTTTGATTTGCAGCTCTTTTTTTTTTTGGTTGTTTTGCAGCAGTGTTTCTTTTATTTGCGGAGTTCCTTTTTTTGTTTGCGCTGTTCTTTTTTCTTTGGCTGCGATGGCAGGTCTCGGCCACCATAGTTTCCTCAGGCTTTTTTGCCGCATCATTGACACTCAACAGACTTGAACTAGAACTCCTGCGAGGGACGAATGTCAGACACAGGCATGACAGAGACATTTATTCCATTGATAAATGAACTTTTAATTGTTTTGTATCAACCCAATGGAGACGCACCATTGAAGGACCTGTGTAATTCGGGCAGAAAAGCAAAAACTAATTCCCTTCAGTCGTCCCCTCTTTTTTGGCTTATTTTTCACTTTTTTTTCTTTGCAGAAACTTTGGGGAAAACTTGCCAGCTACTATCTTTTTATTTTTTTACTTAACCTCAGCGGTTCAAAAAAGTTCAACACAATGCTTTTAGAAACGTGTGCAATATCGTCATTAAAACATCAAAAAAAAGAGACTTGTTCGGGATCCAGGCAGCGGCTCGTCCTCGGCGGAGCTTCTTTTGTCTGAGCCGAGCGGGCGCCGGTGCCGTGACGATGTGTGCTTGCTTTGCAGATTCTCGGGAGCCGATGGGGGACCGAGCGCAATGAAAGGAAGGGGGGAGGCCTTCCTGAAGGTTTCGGCGTTGGCTTTCTGTGGGCGACACGTAGGAGATCAAGGGAGCTGGAGAACTGACTGGGCAGGCCTGGAGCCGCCCGCCTCTCCGGGGACTCCTCGCTTTAATCACAGTGCAGCCAAGCAAAGTGATTGTGAACCCGACATGCCTTTGCTCTCCTTCTCTACTCCTCCTGTCATCATCCCTCCATTCCTGCTCCTCTCGGTTTTCTGATTCATGAATACAGTTTACCTCTCTCTTCTCCTCTCCTGGACTTCATTTTAAACATTAAAAAGGGGCATAAAACCATAATCGTGCCCATTTTTGGACAGGTGTTAATCGTGTATGAAAATAGGCGGCAGAGGCTGTAATTGAGGCGCAAACGTGTCCCCCTGATCACTGAGCCTCCAGAGGCGAGCTGCCATAAAAGCAGGAGCGGTCATTACCGCGCCGGGGAAACATGTGGTGTCAGGTATAGCTTTCTCGACTGAAGCGTCCAGTGGCACGCCAGAGGAATAAAAGACACACGGGAGGCTGCGGGGGGGAGAAGCTGACCATTAGCCGGGATCCTGAAGGTGCAGCGCAGCGGAGAGCCTTTAGACAAGCGTGTCATTTTCTGCTGCCAGCTGTCTCGACTGTGATTTAGTGAAACAGCAGACGGGGAGCGGCAGGTTGAAAACCTTCAATCAGGCTGTCAACAGCTGATGACATGTTGATTTCCTCTTTATGAGACAAAAAAAAAGCAAAAAAACAAGCTGGCTTTTAAGGCCTGTCCACAAGTATATTATTAACAAACCTATGAAATCATAAAAAGCTGTGTTCAGTGGCAGCTTTTCGCTGAAATCAAGCTCCAATGTGATTACATGCAGTTGTTTGTTGCACTGCAAAAAGAATGCTTGTAAAAAACCTTTTACTACAGCCTGTTGGAAGGAAAGCTTGGAGTCAAAAAAAGAGCTTTATAACACTTTATCCAACCCAGATTTATTATTATCCTCATTATGTCCAGCAGCTGTCCTGGACTACATTGACCATATTGTTTTCGCCATTATTCTGTCTTTTCTGCACCTTTAAAAAAATGTGACTAACTCTACATATACTCAAAAACTCCCAAAAAATTTGCACACACCCAGTACTTGGGGGAAAAGGAGATAGTTGACATAGTTAACACACCCTGCGAAAGATGATGACATCAGAGCAGTAAAAAAACCTCTAAAAGTTGAGGTTAAAAATTCAAAAAAATCTCATTTTTGTTAAGTAGCTTTGTTCAAGAAAAAGACACAACACGGTCATGCTGTTCTTCTACAACAATCGCAGTGACTCATAGATTTACAATTCTTGTTGAGATAGTTTACTTATTCAAACTTTATTATTCGCTGACCAATTTTGAACGTCACGTACAACACTACTATTCTTGTCAGAGATGGTGTTGTAGAACCCAAATGCAGGAGACAAGACTTGGTAATGTAAACATTTACTAAATAAACATTTACTAAACATTTAGTAAATAAACATAAACATGACAAAACCATGGGAGAAGGATGTAGCAGAGTAGATGACCTGACCATGATGAACTGAAAACCAGACACTAAACACACTGAGGTCGATAAACTAAATGAAGACAGCTGTGGATGATTAACCTGAACATGGCGAGACCGACAAGGAAAACAGAACATAAAAAAAGCACTACAAAAACCCAAGCACAGAATCCTGACAGTATCCCTCCCCAAAAGGGTGGATCCCAGATGCTCAAAAACCAAACACTTGGCACATGAAGAAACAGAACAAAATAAGTCCAGAAAACATTCAGGATTCCTGCAGGCAGACGGATGTGATGGGTTTCTGAACCCCTCCACAGGAGCAGTCATGAAGAGGAGCAGTCCTGGCAACTCCCCCATGGAACAAGAAACATGAAGGGGAGCCGGAAACAGCCAAGGGGGATGAGCAGCGACCATTCTAAGGGACAGGGAACATGAAGTAGCGGCCCCTTGGCTCAAACTTGACTCAGACCGACTCAGACTGATCACTGTCAAGGGGTGGGAATCGGTTGCAATATGGCGATAGACGTACCAGGAAGTGACGGAAAAGGCTATTGCCTGATCTTGCGGGGGCTGGAGGTAAGGTATTTAAGGGACCTCAAAACTTATTATGACCAGATCCTACATATACAGTGAATGATTCAGACTGAAAAATTGTTCTGGATTCTCAGGAGAAAGTGTCCACCCAAAAAGTTACCTAAAACTGAAGTAATCCCTGTCATGAACCTTCAATGATGTCTGTGGTCGTAGCCAGGGTACGTCCAATTTCTTTCTTTTTTTTCAATGACAGTCAACATTCAAAAACCATCTGAGTCCCAATTGGTAATGCCTGATGCGTCACATTGCCTTTGCAAAGGTTTAGGTTCTGAGCGTAACTGCTCCCAGAATTTTTGAAAGCGTTGACGCTGCAGGAAGTCTCCCTCATTTCTCTCAGCAGCTCGGAGTTCCTCGCAGCAGGACTCCTGCTGCAGCCACATTCCTGTCAGAATTGGCCCTGAGCTCCTGACAGCATCTTCAGATTCCCAGAGTGCTTCTGGAGGCAAAACTGGAAAGTGAGAGCAAGTGGCATGTGTATTCCTCTAGTGAATTGAGGGGGTAGAGTGCATGTATCAGTGTTTTTATAATGCTCTACCATAGTTTTGTGCAACTTTTACTGTATGGGAAAAAAATGATGCTGAGAAGTGAAACTGCGAGTCCTAATCAAGTCAGTGATTTGTTGCTTGGCAGGCGTCAAAAAGGGAAGATGATCGAATCTTTAAAAACTCATTTCCGCTTGCGCGTGCACGCACGAGAGGAGGAGGAGGAATGTTATTGAAGTTGCCATGGTAATTCAATTTCAGGGACTCCTCCCAGCCCCCATTTTTCTTATTTATTTATTTATTTTTCCTGTGTTCACCCTCATTTCCTCAAGAACAAAAAGGGGAAAAAAAAAAAAAAGCAAACATTTCTGTGAGAAATTCCCTGGGACACGGGGAGCTGCGGCGGGGCTGATCCGATCCCCTCTGGGAATCGCCGCTCAGATATGCCGAGCACAAAACAATGTTAATTTTGGGGGGAATTTTTAAGTGTGGAATGTAAATTTTGGTTCTGCCAGGAAAGCATTAGGGAAAACAGCATGGAAAGATGATGTCGGTTTCACCGAGACACCCCCCCCCACCACCACCATTTGGTCCGGGTGTGGACATGGTGTTAAGTGTGTAAATGTCAAATCTTGGCCCTGGAGTCAAAGGTGACTGATTAGCATAACATTTACAGCCAAGTTGAAATGCCACCGCAGTGGGAGTGGATCTCTCCATCCTGTTAGGGGCTTCGGGATCATTGACTGTATTTGAGAACTGGACTGAATTACCACTCCCCTATGGCCTCCCAAAGAGGAAGTACCTTGATAGATCCAAGAAGCCAAAAGACTTCCATTGAGTAATAAACTACTCTGATACTTTAACAAAAAAGAAACATGTTCTTAATATTCCATAATATTCCATAATTTTTTTATAGTACCAATAATTCAAGTCATAAACTGGCCAATCAGATGCTTCAATAAAAGAAGGTGGTTTCAAGTTGATGGTTCGAAACGTTTGATTGACAGGTTCCCCTAAACCTACATTGAAGTGGTGGGGGCGTGGCCTTCCAACAATCTCGACCCTAATTGACAAGCGTGGTTGCCATAGAAACGATGACTCAGACCAATTTGTACCAATTATTTGTTACTGACGTTTGTCGAACCAGACAGAATAAAAAAAACTGATAACACTTTATAGTAAGATTCTTAAACAAGCTTTATTAACACATTAAGAAACATTATTTATGTGCTTATAAGATGTTATTTAGCAATTATTAACCACAATAAGCCAAATAAGATTTATTAACATACTTAGTGTGATACAATAATGTCTTAAGGGTAAAAAAAACAAATTAATTAACTGCTTACAAGTCTAATAAATGTATTAACTATCTTTGCCAAGATTATATTGAGTGTTTTGCAGCACCTCATCTAAAGTGTTGTTGCAACACATTTTGAAAACAGTTTGAAAAAACAAAGTACCAATAACAAATTTAAAAATATATAAATTAAAAAAAATCATAAATTTGAACCTATAAAGCTGTTACCAAATATAAGACTTTATTTTAATGAATTGTCTTTCTTTTTTGTTTCCATTACTCTTCTCTTTCAGTCCTCCATTCAGTTTCAATTCAGAGCTGACCCTAATTTAACATGAGGGCGGAGCTTTGATCCCCTTGGCTACTGGGACATCCCTCCTCTGATATGCCGTGCAGAGCATTAGGGATGACACAAGTGCTGCCAACTACAGACACTCCAGGAACAGAAGGTATATCACTAGAATGTCTTTCACACAATGTCAATGGAATCAAAGCCTCACCCTATCGATCGTTTAAACAATCGACTTGAAAACTCCTCCCCTCCAAACAGGAAGTACCTGCTGGTTGCAAGACGCCAAATTCTCATAGACTTCAATTGAGAAATAGACAGTTTTTGCAACCATTCTTGATCTGATAGATTCTTCTTAGCACATTCATTCTCATCTTATTTTTTTAGGATATTTTTTCTTCATCGCAAGTTATTCAAGTTAAAAAATGACCAATCAGATGCCTCAGTAAAAACAAAGTGGTGCCCGCAGGCCCCACCTCCAACGTTTGATTGACAGATTTCCACCAGCCAATAGAAGGGGTGTGTACTTTAAAAAGTTCCTTCATCATTGGCGGCAGTTGTTCCTCTAAAAACGTGACTAGACCAACTTGGATTACTCACTGTCGAGGGGTTGCTATATTACGGTAGACGTATCAGGAAGTGACAGAGACGGCTCTGGCCGGATTTTGCAATAGTTGAAGATAACGCAAGTGGTGTCAACACCTAGTTTTGTCCAGTTTACTGTACATAACTGTCAAAGTTCAACGTAAAAAAGCGTAAAAAAAAATGAAAACTCCGTAGTTGAAAATACAACACAGCAGCTGTTACAAATGAACATCAGTTTTCATTTGGCATCAGTTTTCCTGACTCCTGACTTGACCCCACAGACCACGTGTCAAAGTCAAGGCCCAAACAATATACTTTTACAGAGAGTAAAATACTGAAAGTTATTTGAGGTTTAAGTTTATTGTGGAATATTATTCCTGCCTGCTTTTATTTACTAATGCTAAAAAGTTATGCTTTTTAAGTTTTAAAAATTTAGTTTTTGTGTGTTCAATAAATGTTTCTCCTGTTCGGTCCCTGACCTAAGGTGTGTTTTGGATTTTGGCCCCCTGTGCGATTGAGTTTGACACCCCTGCTTTAATACTTGTTTTTAAGACGCTAACGTTAGAAGCGTTAGCCATGTTGGCCCGTTTACAATCTTTCAACCATTTTTGCAACATGTATGAAAACAGATTGATGTCACATTGGGACTATGGTAACACCCAGCCTTATTAGTAACATGTAAATAAACGGTCCAACAATAATACACGCTAGCCATGTTAGCGTAATCACAATAACAATGCGTTTTTATCATGAAAAAATTAGTTGACTTCATTTTGTTGGACCTGGAAGTGAGGCATTTTCTATGGATGGTGTAACAATCAATCATTTCACTTTTCATACACTGTACGATCAATGTTCGGGATGCACCTTTCCAAAATAAAAGTTAAATCATAGACATTTATATTCCACCGTGGATGTCTCATGGCTCTAAAAGATCAGAATCAGAGATATATGAGTGCAAACGTATTCTTTTTCAATATATTTTATTTCTACACTGTTCACGATATGCAGCCTGCTGGGTTCCAACCAAAGCTTCCATCCGCCTCCGCACACTCACCGTCTCACTCTTCAGCTGAAGCCACTCTCCTCCCACTGTCTCACAGTCGCCATCTGCCATGTTGGAGACGTGCCCTCAGAGCTGGAGGCTGAGGAGCTGCGTTTCCCCTCCCTAAAAAGCAGAGTTTTGCGATCTTGCTCCACTGCAAGTTAGACATTGCAAATGATTAATAATTTGCAAGGGAGGCATTTCAGGCTTGGGGGTTTTGGTTTTGTGGTTTTCCTAAGTTGATGCCCGCCTGCTGAGGTAATTAGAGCCGCCACATGTTTCACGTGGGGGGGAGGGGGGGAGGGGGGGGGGGGCAGTTGGCTTGAGGCGGGGAAAGCCCGCGGCCGTGCCAAAGAGAGGCTGCTGGTAATCCACGTGACTCTGCGGCCGTCACTGGTCCGAACGGGGGAATCCCTTCCTGCTTCCTAATGTTTTTGTTTGAGCGTTACCACGGCAACCCCTTGTGTTTGGTCCTTCGGCTTGCACACGGGCAACACACTAACGTCTATTTATAGGTTCTGACCGTCACTTTGCAGGCAGGCGGTGTGAAGGCAGCCTCGCAAAAACCACAGGTCAGTCGATGACATGCCTCATTCAGATGGAAGTATGAGGTTGATGTTATGTGGAAACGAGGTCTCCATGGCAACAGCGCCATAACAGAGACAACCAAATATTGTTCTTTCATTCTCTTTTCAGTATTACATTTCAACGTTGTTTCCTCCAATGAGAGACAATTGAACTCAGACTTTTGTTCAATTTAAGGACATTTATTGTTTATTAAAGCCTATTTTAAAATTTTAAACTAAAAAAAAAAAAAAGGATTTATTTCAATTGATGCAATGAATATTACACTTGATCATTCTTTTTTATTTGAAAAAAAATGGTTTTGAAGCTGCTTTGAAAGCATTTCTTTGTCCTCTGAAAGCGAAATGTGAAAAGTGAATTTTGTACAATTGCTTTCAATCATATCAAGGACACTTCCTGCTTTTTTTTTCTACTTTCTCTGCCACAATACAGCTGCTCTAGTGTTTGCTGTAGCAGCCGCCGAGGCAGCTGGGACTAAATAAGTCTAGTTTGAATGTAAAATGCGTTGATCATCCATAACAAATTAATATTTTTCTTTGAATTTTTAACTTTTAAAATGACATTCCACATTTGGACCATTATATAATTATCAAATTTTTTTGGGTGAAGGACTCTTCCTTTTACATTGTTGTGAATTATTTATATTGTGGGATTGTCTAACAGGTATCTTATTACTGTTTTGTTGAAAGTCCCGCTAGCTGTGAAATTTGTCCTCTGCATTTGACTCATCCCCTGGGGAAGGGGTGAGCCACAGACACAGCTGCACACAGGAACCTTTTGGTTCTTTCCCCCTCCAATCAAACCCTTTATGCTGAGTGTCAAGCAGGGAGGCACTGGGTCCATTTTTAGAGTCTTATTTATGACTTTACCCGGATTTGAACTCATGACCTTCCGGGCAGAGGACAGACACTTTACCACAAGGACACTGAGCTAGCAGAATGTTTGTCCAAAGGTGGGAGGAGATACCATTCAAACTTTTTAACCTAATTTCAATATGTTGGAAGACATGGATGATGTTGAGAGATCCACCCCAATCCTTAACTACTGAAAAAACTATCTAGAGAAGAATTTTAAAAGCAATCAGACACCATGCTAACCAATCAATATAAACATTTTACATCTATTTGTGAATCCACTGTGTTCTGATAATGAAAATGTTGCTAGTTTGTTAAGAAAATTACATCCAAACACATGTTGGTTTTGCAAAAATTGTTCAAATGTAATGCATTGTGGTCTTGTGAACATCAAAGACTTCTGGGAAATTTCACTCGATATTGGAATTGTAGATTCGGACAGCACTACAAAATGGCCAACACACTGTATATTGGACTATTTAGCGAGAAGGTCAGGAATTTGGACGTACTCCAGGTCTATTTATTTTGAAGAGCTCTACAAAAGCATTGTTCTTTTAATTACGATTATGCAGTTTTTGGCTAAGATATAAAACATGTGAGTCGTTTTCTAGGAAGTAGTTTCTGTAGAGCGGCAAGAGTTTATTAGAAATTCACCTCTGAGTTTTGGGCAGGACTGTTCCGGTGGAGCAAGCCCGTCTCCACTTCCCATCACCCATCAGTTTCCATATTGTCCTGCCAGCCCCTAAACATCAAACATGACCGGTGCAACAAGGATGGCGAGCAATTTTGGAGCAATAATAATTTCTTTTTGCTTCTGATTCTCAACAATTTAAATTAAAATGTTATTTTTGTTACAAATGTCCTCAAAGAAATGTTAAAAATTTTCATTGGAGTGGGTCTTTAAAACAGCCAGAGACATCTCTGCCGTCGCTGAGTAGGCCCACCAAAAAGCAAAGTTCTGCAGAGATCAATTAGAAGCCATCTCCATCATCAACTCAGATCATAAACTATTAATGGGCTTGAGCCATTTTTCATGATAAGGCTCCTCATTAGGGCCAGAATTAGGGAGTTGTGGAAGATCAAAATTTGTCTTATCTGGCTTTTTAAAATTCTCCCCCCCAAAAAAAGATAAAAGACTTACTCTCCTTCTCCTCATTTTTCCCAGCCTTTTTTTTCCTTCTGAAACTGCCCACATAGGCACATGTAGTACCTGCAAAACAGCAGCTTTTCCCACCGTATAGTCAGATCCACACCTACAAAGTGTCCATTGTTTTCCGCACAATGAGCAGCAAACACACCTGATTTTCCAGCGGACGGGGAGTGTGGCGGTAGTCCCCGCCATGACAAATGTCTGCCTTTCAACCCTGTTTCCATAGGATTGTAAATGAAAGACATGTAAAAAATGAATATTACATTTCCGTGTCTTTCCACGCAGTTTAAAAAGTAATGAGACTGAATAAAAAAGCACTCAAGTTAATAGCCTTGAAATATCGTGCTCCTGACATTTCATCTGCACTTCCAGGAATCAGACAGTGTGCAAATTGTTGGCAGTATAATCCGCCATGTACATAATGGTTGTGTCCGTTTGATAACTTAATTGTTCGCCGCATTAGAAGGAAGCTCTTAAGGGTGGAAGAGGGAACGTGAGAAAAGTGGCAAACGTGGCCAAAACGCGAAATATTTGAGTAGACGGTCACCACTGCCAGTGGGTGCGCACGCTCTCATCGCCCAAGCATCCACCCCTCCTCCAGAGAGCGTGGGTGTGATCCTGGAGAGAAGTTTTGGATAATCCCCATGGGATTTTTTGGAGGCCTGACTAATGCCAACGCCTCACACTGAATATAGTCATATATAATAGATTTTTTTTTTTAAAGAACAGCCTGTCCTGTTTGCAGCTCCAGAAGACACTCCTGTTCTCTGGGAAGACTTTCACAAGTTCACAGAACGTGTTTGATCATTTGGAGGCAGGGTTTCATACCTTCATACCTCCATAATTTAGTAGACTTGTACAATTTATGAGCTCATCGTTTCACTCAAAGAAAAAAAAAAAAAAGCCCAACAAATACCTATATTAAGGTTACAATCTTACCCTTATTAAAATAATATCTTTGTCATATGTGTTTATGTGAACTGTGCAACATCTGCCACAAATCAGCCACTAAAGAAAACTAAAAAATTTATATAAGGGTCAAAATAATAACTTTAATCTGTAAAGTCTACAACATAAATTGACAGAAATTGCTTTTTTTTATTATTATTATTTGAATCAGTTTTAATTACATATGGTATCAATTATGATACATGTGTTGATTTGATTGAGTTTTTATCCATGCTAGTTTAAGAGGCAAAAATATAGACGTGTTTGTTTCGGGGGAAAAAAAGCACCTTTCTCAAATGTAATACACACATTTTTAATTCTGTGTAACTGTTTTATATAAATATATTTATATTTATATATATATAAATAATTAATTATCAGCAATTTTTGCATTATTTGAATATAGCAAAAAACAAATAACAATAGATGAGTTTTTCTCACTATAAAGTTTAGAAAATTAGCAAAACATTTTTCCCGCCAAAAGTGATTTTGAGATTTCATGGAGGCAGGCATTTTGAGATGAACAGAAAAAAGTATTACTTCTGCCTCTAGTGGAATGATGATGAACTACAGAGTGGAAAACATGGACCAAATTATAAACTATTCTTTTTAAGGCAATGTTGGATCATGCTCACGGGGTCTGAGAAATATTTGCCATAAGCATAATTATGCAGAGTTAAAATAAAATAAAAATAAAACATTATATGAAAATGAAAATTTAAACACCATGGAAGGGCAAAACACAGTTAAAGCTAAAACAAAAGGATTTTTTTTTTTTTAAAAAAGGCTGCTTTATATATGCATACATTTTGATTGTGCTTACTGAGAGCTCCACTCTGTCAAATTATTTGCGTGGTTGTTTTTTTTTAATATCCTAACGTAGTTCATGTATGTCAGTGTCGGACTAACCTTTTTTAAGTATTACAAACAAGATTGAGAGTTAATATAGTCACAGAAACATTTATTTTAGTAATATAAATCTGTTTTTTAATTGTCTCAAACGAGGTTGGGAGCTAATGTGAATACGCTAACGTGGCTAACGTGTAATAGTTTCCGACTGTATTTTTTTTTTTAAATATTACTAAAGAGGTTGGGAGTTAAAATAGTCACAGCAACGTTTGTTTTGTGATATCAATTCGCTTTTTCTCATTGTCGCAAACAAGGTTGGGAGGTACAGGAATTTTAAATATGCTAACACTTCTAATGTGGCTAACATGTAGCATGTTACAAACAAGTTTCAAAATTACTGCGAATGCAGTTAATAAAGTCTGACATCTGACTAGTCTGTGACTCTTTTGTCTCTCTTAATTTACATCATATTTCAGTGTGCCTTATATTTAACATAAGCTCAAAAAGAGACCATTTATTGACGACATGTCTTATAATCCAGTGCGCCCCACAGTGTGGATAATATGGTAAGTTAAATGTAGATCTGCAGCCACTTTAGAAACTATTTCTGTCGTCACTTTCCTAAAGACTTTCTTTTCAAAGCTCAAAGTAAACCAATCATGTCCTATTTAGGGCCAGTGGCTGGAAAAGATCGCATGTTTCTGTTCGCTTTCAGCCTCACAGGAGAAACACAAACAAACCGAAGGCTTGAAGCCTGAATTGGAAACATCTGGAAGTCATTTTCCTCTTTTTCCGTCCTACGAGCAAGAAAGACATTACATCTCACTCGGTCAGTTAAGAAAGAAAAAAATAAAAGGCCTTCGCCGTTTGTGGTTAGAGACGATGACACGCATAAGTGAAGCAGGAAAAAACAAAATTAGACGACATTCATGTTACGGCCTGTTGTCAAACCCCCCCAAAGTAATTCAACCGCACTCTGGCTTAAAACTGCACTAACTTGAGAAGAGTTTATCGTTTGTCCAGTAGCAATCAATCGTTATGCACTGTTATCTACAAATAAATATGCAAAAAAAAAAAAAATGTAGAAGGAAATTTAGGTTGTGAGAAAATACATATTTATACTGTATCTCCTCCAGGTCTTGAACCAGAGCAACCCGCTTTTGGTCTAAATTGCTTCCGACAGCTGGATGGACCCAGAAAAGCAATACAGCGGGGATTAGAAAATGAAAATAAATGAGCTTTTAAAGTCTAATGAGGGATTTAACTTAAATGAAACACAGGTGGCGGGTAATGGGCGCTGCTCCACATCCATAGCAGCCAGGGCGGAAGGATTTCTAAGCATTTCAACTCACTGTGACCCCACACATCCACCCCCCAACCACCACCACCCTACTATACTAGCAAACTGCTAGCTTGTGGCCTTGCCTTTGGTATTTACTCACGCTTTTCCTGAGGTCGTTGTGTCTTCCAGCTGGCTGATGGGAACGTGCCGTTTTCCAGTGTTTTCATGGCTCTAGAAAACATGGGAAACAAAACCCGGCATCCTTTGTGGCCCCACCTTAACCTCTACCGCCCCACTTCCACCCATACAGAAACACACACGCACTCTCAAAGTTGGTTTAAGCAATTTAACCCTCGTTTTCCTCCGTTCATGTAAGGAAGCGGTGATGTCAGAAACGTGGGGCTCGACCTTTCCGGCCTTCCCTTCATGGGAAGAACTCGCAACCGCGGTGACAAAGTACCCTCCCGGGTACGAGCGAGCACAGGAATTTCAGAGCCGATATCCATCACAGGAGAAGTTCAGCAGCTTCCCCTTTTATCTGGCAAACATCACTTCCCCTAAACGCAGCAAGAAAACCCCATAAATCTGCAACTGCATAGATATATCCGCTGCTCCATACGCTAGAAATAGATTCCCCCCAAAATCCTGTGCAAAAAAAGAGGCAAAACATGTTGCGATTAAACAGCAACATGATCAAAATTATCCAGATCAAAGAAACTCCCCGAGTTAAAGCTGAATAAAAAATTACTCAGTGGAATTAATTTATTTCCTATTTTCTCTTCTAATGTGTAATACTTTGCATTTGGTATTAGGCAACTACAGCTTTCACAAATTGGCTTACTCCTCCTTTTCTTTCCACTTAGTTGATACATTTGTAATCAGAAATTAGAGCTCAAGTTTTACAAAAAGCTCCCTGGCTAATTCTGAACTGCAGTTAGAGTGTCACTCTCCGTACTTCTTTCTCATCTGGAGTGGTTGTCAGGAAGAGAGGAAGCCTCCCGTGTTATGTAACCGCTGTCCATAAACAGGAAGTCTGAGAGCTGACTGCGGCTTGAGTCATGCAGGAAATTGATATATGTTCATCCGCATTGTGTTCCTGGAAGTGCAAGCTGGGAAAACAAAGCATAATGTATGGCACTCACTCCAGCTGCTTTGGAAATAACATGCGGCGTCATAAAGCGGCTCTGACTCTAATGTGGTTCGCGGAAAACCCGCCTTAAGGCCTGAGCGCGGCCGGAGTGTCCTGGCTTGACCTGTCCTCGCATCGCCTGATGAAGGGGATCAGGTGGGATCAGATCGGGTCAATAAACAAAAGGCTTCATCACTCAGAAAAGTACGAATTTAATTCTGTGTTGAGTCTGCATGTTCTTCCCGTGCATACATGGGTACTTCTATAATACTTACACGGCCCCTGTACCACACACTGACCAGGATGTACCCCGAGTTCATCTATCAGTCTCCAGGTTAGGCTCTGGCAACACCATGACCCCTAAAGGGATATAGTGGGACAGACAGAACGAATTTGGCTATAATGATTAAAAAATACATCATTAAATACCAATGTGCTGATTTGCATGACCTAAACTGACTGACCGGTGCAAAGTATTTCCACCGTATTGCCCGAGTGGGCAGAAGTTCTGGTGAATCCAGTAACGTTAGTCAGTTAGTTTGAAGACTGCAGTGTTTCTGGAGAAACCCTGACCTATGCTTTATAGTCATATCTGCCCTCATGGGTGGATGGGGGCTGTCAACTTTAAGACAATGTCACATGGATGAACAAAACCCTTTTCCGAGATTTTACTTTTAATGCATACAAAAATATTAGACTGGTTTAAAAAAAAAAAAAGAAAAATCAAATAGTCACTTTTACTACTTACTAAGTACTTGAAGGTACTTCAGTAACTAACTCCCTTTTTGAACTAAGTATTTAATACTTGTTGAGGGGTGACGGTGGTGACTTCTCACCATACAGCCGGGAACTTCTGATTGGAAGATTGCAGATCACGTTCCTTACGGTCAAAGTATCGTTGTGGCAAAGAAGCTGAAACGTTAGGATCCATGCGCAAATTGTTTGTTAAACAAAGCAAGACATAAACGGAATCAAAAGGCAGGCAATGGTCTAAAACACAGAGGTGAGGCGGAGGAACGAGTAAAGAGGTGTGGGTCAAAAACATGGAGAATCAAACTGGAAAAACTGCTCAGAGTGATGAGTGAACACGATCAAGACTTCACGTTGGATGTAAGGCTGGAGTGGATGACGGCGATCAGCTGTGTGTGGAGAACACTGAAGCGGTCCAGAATACGTTGAACGTGGAGATTAAGCATACGGTGTCGCTATCCATGTCACAAACTAAAATGATTATATCCTCCTTCATGATCAATGTTCGAACAGCTGGGACTTTCATGAATCGAATGACACGCCATCCATATGTCACTACCAAATCAGAGTACATGATTGGTGAAAGTTCAATTGGTTTAACTTTCAATGTGTGTTCGGTGGAGCCTGAAAACTGACTTAAATACTTGCGGATCGCCGCGTAAACATGAGAGTTTAGCACGTGGTAACCTGAAACGCAAATCTTTTTATTGGAAGTGGTAGCTCAAACCCATATTTCCAAGCCTGGTGTGAACGTAGCGTCTCTGTGTGGTTGTGCGTGCGTGGATAAATAGGACGGTAAAGCATACAAGAAGATAGTACAGCCTTAATTAAGTCGACACCATTTACCATTGTATCTGGTGAACTAGAATACTAAAAGAATCCGGGTTGAATAACAGAGATTTTCAACCTGAATCTGCAAGAGAACCAAATGAACAATCACACGTTCTGCAGGAATAAATGACTTGAATAGAGAACAAAAGGCACTAAACCAACAGTGAAAATATAAAAATTGAGCTCAAGCTGCAGCAGGTTACCCAATGCGGATCAAAGTGTTGCAAAAGTTTCTCTAACGACCGAAAAACCTCAAACTAACTCGCCCTGATGAATTCCTGCTCAGTGGTCTCCAAAATTGACATTCCTGGAATATTTCCACTAAAAAAGATGTTTTAATTCCTTGGAGACAGTCAGATATTTTTTTGTAAATGCAAAAAAAAAAAAAGAAGCAATTTATCTTTTGTAGTCATGAGATCTTTGCTTTTATTAAATATATAACCCCATTTACTACCAAAACACGGAACTTTGGACCAATCCCGAGTCATTCTTTCCTCCTGCTTTGTGTCACCAACCTAAAAGCCTGATAGGTTTGGTTGAACTTTGCAGACTGGCTGCTGAATTGTATTTCATTCAAATGACGTGATGATTAATTTATATTGATGAATTTTTGATAGTACTTCTTGCCTTCTGAAAAAAAAAAATGAGGTGGAGAAAGTTTCTGTGGGTGAAGCTCTAAAATGTGCATTTCAATCATCTAAATCCCCGCAGAGACGGATTTTACTGTGAAACAGTCTTTATTTTTTTTTCCCTGGCCCTGATGTTTCTGATCAGCCCCCCCAATCAAAGATAAAACAGCCGCTGAAATATTGGCACGGTGCAAACTTTTACTCAACCCGTAATGAGCCAAACAAGGCCTGCACGGGACTCCGCCTCCCTCGTATTTTATCATGGGTGCGGTGCAAAAGCCCAGCTGCTGCACGCTGCAGGAGTGAGCGATAAAATAAACCATGTTTGAGAAGGCTTCACTTTATGGATTAGTCATTCATGAATCATGACGGGGGGAACGGGATCCTCCTCGCTGCCCTTTCATGTCGTACCACCAGCACTTTTAACCAAACCCGGGCCGGTTCTCGGCTCAGGCTCATTGTGACTCACAGCATGTGTTGCTCGCAGCTCGGAGGAGACAGAGGAAGGGCGCGGGGGGCACGGCTGCCGAGGTGCGCTCAGCAGGTGGGCCGTGCCTGTCAGCACAAACTCAGGGCTTTTCAAAATAAGCGGCGGTTGGTTGGATAGGGGCCGTGAAAAAGCAACTATTAATGGAGTTATTGCACAAACAACTTTCAAAACACCACAACAGATTACATCAAGAGGAAACATAGCGAGCAATGAGGTTAAAGTTGTTTTTTTTATTGCTAACATCAAATGATGAAACGGTAATTCCTGTAATTTGCTCAACTTCCATAAAAGGATTACATTCAGATGAGGGGAAAGTGTGGTGGAAGCGTGATGACTAGTGTCAATATGGTCAGCAGTTTCACAGCACAAACAAAGTCTTAAGAAAGAATAAACAATACACTATACCTAAAAAAAAAAATCGTCACTATTTTCCAATTTTCTGCAAGAACAGAAGAACGGGGGATATTTTTGACAGGACAGGCAAGAAATCAGTGACTTAATGCACGTTTTGTGTCATAGATGATGTCATGCTTTGGTATTTTCAAAATTAAAATGTTGTCCTATATTAGATAACGGTGTCATCCACGGTGCTAAAGTCCGTTATCGCATGGGTGTGTCACCTGAAATATAAAACATAATTTTATTTAGGCTTGGAAAAGATTAAAAACATTAACTAATTAATCACTAACCTGGTAAAAAATTAATTGCGGTTACATGTTTTTTTAGTTACAGTATTTGCCGTTCGCTTCTCATCTGATGACAAAATGAAATCAAACAAAAAACTTTATATTTAGAATATTTGCTTTTAAATAAAGCTGTCAATCGATTAAAAATAAATAAAATTAATCACACTTTTGTGTTGTCTTTTGAACAAAAACAGGTCAGAGAGGAGTATTTTTTCTTTCATTTTGATTGTCTGAAATATTTGAATGTATGAAGTGTTAACCCAGAAGTGTAACTTTTGACTACAACAGTAAGATAAGCAGAACTCTAAAGATTTGATGTCTGCAGAAAATGTCTAAGAAAAAAAAATGTTGACAAACAGCCATTAGAAATGGACTTACACACTTAAAAAATAAAAATAAAAGTTCCGGTTAATGCTTCACTGCACAGGCTGCTTTAAAACAACTTTTTTTTTTTCATCTTGGAAAAAACAAGCGGTAAAAGAACGTTCTCTATCTGAACCGATGCTGTATTGAACCTATAATGACAACATGCATTTTTATTGCTTTTTTTTTTTTTGGAAGTCAAGATCACTTCCGGCTCTGCAACCTTTTCCTGTTACCATGACAACAGATCTAATAGTCCGCTTGATGTGCATAAGTGATCTAAACCAAAAATGATAAGATTAAAGTTCTATAAATCTACAAAATATTTATTTCTTTTGTAAATAACCATGACTGGAAAATTCCTGACTGTGTTTAAATCACGATGTGGAAGTTCATTCTTTTTGATTAACCGCGTCCATTAGCGCATTAAGGTTCAGACTTTTATTTTGAAACCCGGACATGTTTCTCGTTTCTTCAGCTTTTTGACTCAAAATCGTCGCGTTGAGCTATACAACATGTAAGGGTAAATGTACGGATTTAGCAGGTGAAACGCAGGTTTGTCATATGGATTTTCATTTTTGTCGACCGTCCCGGAAGTGCCCCGTAAGTGCTGTCCAAGTGATAAAGATTTTGACCCTTTTTCATCCACAGACAGCTCATACCCAGCTGTAAGGGTGGATTTACTAACGTCTGGGTAAGGGCACCAATAGACATTAGCTTTGGGAATACTTCACGATACACTTAAAACACGCGTGTTTCCTTTGCAATGACTGAAAGACATACCTGATCTTCCTCTAAGATGCACCTTGACCCGGCTAGTACTCTCTATGATCCAAACAACCCAAAAACTTGCAGCATTCGTGCAAGTCAACCCCTACATAGGTGCATTGGACTAAACCTTTAGCAAGAGGAAGTGAAGAGGGTATTTACTTTATTTTATTACAAGTAAACATTTCATTTTTCTGATTATAAACTTGGAAGTCTTAGCAATAAATCTAATTCTTCTCAGCCCAACAACAGAACTCAGTCTTTGTCCTGCAGAAGTCAATGGAAAACGCTTATGATCAGGCAGGACAACGGGTCCATTTGTTACCCTACACTGTGTTATTGGAGATCTCTCTCTTTGAGAACGTCCCATCCCGGAAGAACATCCTGCTGCAGCGAGCGTGCATTAATGTGAGAGCAAACAGCCGCAAACAAAAGCTTCATTTCTGCGGTGGCTGGGATGTTTGCGCTCCACTGCAGTGCCCATCTGCCTCCACAATCCCAACATTGTCAGTTTGGAAGTAAGTCGAGAAAGATGGATTGAAGGATTTTTATCGAGGATACATACAGCCTATAACAAAACAATGAAGGGTTGGGTTAGAGGACTCGCTCTGGCTCTTTATTAGCTCCAAAAACACGGCAGCAGTCGGTAAAGGAGGCACTTTTCTCTCTTTATCTTTATGTTCCGACACAAACTCCCTCATTTGAAATGTGTTACCCTAAATCTCTCGTTTCTGACGGAGTCCTGTGTCATCAACTGAAACTTTACTAGGAACCAAATGGCCGTTGTTTGTGCGGCGTCTGTGTTCCCCGTGGCCCGAAGGCAGGAAGGATGCTGGGAGACTTTCACCTTATCCCATATTGATCTCTCCTGCTCAGCAGTGTCATTTATTTGCAGGGTGATATAAGTGGGAGTGATTAGAACAAGAGGCCTGATTGATTTGTGCGCACATGCCACGCGACAACCTGGAGAAAATCAGAGCTGGCGGCGAGGGAGAACATTCATCTGAGGTTTGGCCAGCTCTGTCATGCCAGAAAACATTACCCCCTGAGTGTGAGTGATTGCAGGATATCCAGGCTCTTTAAATCAGCCTGAAAAGCTTTGGAGAAGGGAAAAGCAAACAAATGCAATTTGCATTCCAATTTGTTTACAGAAAGACTTGCGCGCACAGTCAGATGATAAGATAAATGATGGTGTGTGGCTTTTGTGGAGCACTTCCTCGATTCAAACCGCTCTGATTGATTTGAGGCTGAGGCTGACCCTGGAACTGAAGCGTCATTATGAACATTGCCAGTGTCTTTGTTTGTGCATTATGTATGGCTGAGTTACTCTAATAAGCATCTTTTTTACTTTTTTTTAGGGAGATGAACAGAGAGAGATATTGTCTCCAATTTCCAGGCGGGCTAAAACCAAGACAAAATAAAGAGCAGACAGGCTCTCTCCTGCCGCCACCATGTTTACTGTGTGAATCAGCATCACGCCAGTATTTGGAATAAGATGACTTTTTATTTTAATTATTTCATTCACAAGTAAGCGTCTGGATTTGTTGGGATAATTGTCTTCCAAATTAATCAATCAATCATGAACTAATGGTGGATTTCCTTCAAAAATGTTGTAGAAGATTCCAAATTAGCAACACGACGTTAGCAAAAAGGAATGGACATTCTGACGAATAGAATGAGTCAATAATTATTGTTTATTTCTCTATAGAAGTTAATGGGATATTGGCTTTTTGGAGCCAGCAGGTACTTCCTGTTTGGAACAGGAAGGGGTGGAGGTGCATGTGGGGGGGTGATCTTTCCAGCATCATATACAGTCAACTGTTTGTCTTTAAACCTTAAAGTTGCAGCAGTTCACAATACATTTTTCTGAATGGAAAATGGATACATAGATTGCATGAAATAAGACTTTTAAACAAATAACTGAAGTCAGTGAAGTAGATATCGACCACAAGGACAAACTTCTGATGCATTTCAGTTTCAAATTGAAGTTGCACCAAAGTGTTACACAAAAAGAAAGAAACATCCAAACCATTTATTCTTTTAAGTTTCAAAAGGAAGGCCAGACTGACCTGATTTTATGTGATTAATGCTCCATTAATGGATGCAGATAGCAGCACAGATACTTGTGTTAAACTCACTAAAAATCTATTACAAAAAGCAGTTTTCATCCTGTAAACTGCCTTTAAAATGAACTTTTTCTTTTACTTTTGGCCAAAATAAAAAAAGGTTTTTTTTTCTTAGTTTAGAATGTTTAGTGCAACTCATATTTCCTTCCACTGTTGAGGTTTATAGTCTCTTTTTGACTATCTTTTGATCTAATATTAAAGAGTTTCCAGAGTTTACACATTCTTCCTCGCTAGCTTAAAGTGAGCTTGTGGCTTCCCGTTGTAGCTTCTACGTCACACCTCCAAGCTTTTTCCAACAGCTTTTTCTTGTCTACACCTGATTTGGATAAAGAAATACTAAAAAAATGCAAATTCTAGCTTAATTTTCTTTAAACATGTTCTCTGTCATTAGAAAAACTCCACAGGAACATGCTAAAAACACTGGTTTTATCAGAGTGGATCTTTAAGATATTTGTGGTTGAAAAAAGAAAGGATTTTTGCTTCTTTTGGACATTTGATAGCTCTTAATTCACTAAAAGTGAATGGGTAACCCACAGTTTATCTGACACTAGCCTGATCCTCACTAATCATGCAGTTGTGCAACTGAGACCCAAACACATGTTCCCAATTTCCTTTAAAGCCAAGCATGTTCTTGTAAAGCTGTACATCCTCCTGAGGAACACGACAACTTTCAAAGGGTATCATCCTCCGCCCATTATGGCCTTTTTTAATGAAGAAGATAAGGGTGGGAAACATCAGGGACGATTTCACTGGACGGTTTCCTTCTAATGTCTGCGGAAGCTAAAGGGGCTTTAAAAAAAAAAAATCTTGGCGTCTGCTGCTTGATTGCCTCCACAATGAGTCGGTTAACGGCACCTTCTGTCGCCCTGCAGACAAACCTTAACTGTAAATGCCACAGTGATATTTTCACGTCACAAATCTCCCAGCTCCGCTATCTCCGTGTTCTGACCCCGTTCGGTGATGAGTGCAGGCTGAGCCGGCGGCGGTGGCGGTGGCGGCGGAGGAAGGACTTCTTCAAACAGCAGGTAGGAACAATTAAAGCTGCTGCAAGTTTGCATTGAGACAGCTGCAGATTATATGGCAAACATGTGCTGCTTTTTTTTATTATTTCTTTTTAAGGAAGCCGTCCTGTACGTCCCTATATGTTGTTGAACAAATCTTCAGGGTCCTAATTAGAGTGGCGTCGTCTTTGCAGCCTCGCACTGCTGTACAGTCTGCTGGGATGGATTTGTAATGTAAATATTGCTCAAAGCTTCATTGATCAAGCCACTGTCGGGGGCAATTAAAATAATTAGAGGGCATTTATGGCCCGATCGTTTAAGAGCAAGAAGTGTAGTCCCTCCATATTTTTTTAAATAATATTCTGAATTATTGTTAAAGTGCACAAAAAAAAAAAGCCCTCCAAGCACTCTAATGTTCACAGCAAGTCGGGTTGACTTAAGCAGACCTTCATCAACAATCTGTCTCCCAGCACTTTGCAGAGAGTGTCTCACTAATGAACAGTCCATCACACAACTCAAATATGCGCGGAAATTTGATGAACCCCCCCCTTCCCCAGACAATGGCGCGTCGGAGGCCGGAGATGCACTGAGAAATGCCAGAGATGTCTTATTAACCCTTTTGTGCGAGGCAAAGAGCCGATGGAAAAGTAGAAAAGCTTTGTTGTCCGTGGAGATTCTGGTGAACGGTGGAGATTGAACCCAGGAGCGGCAGAACGAAGATCTTGGAGGTGAGTGGAATGGATGGTAGCGTGGCCTAAAGACGTGGCGTGGCAGTCAGTAGGGGGCGTGGCGTGGGAACGGACTGTGGTGGTTCTGGAGGAACCAGGTCAGCACAAGAAGATGATGATCCTGGAGACAAGGAGTGGGTTATGAACATGAGCAAAGCGCAGAGGCGCCATTCAATAAGTTTGGTAAAGGTCCGAGGCCAATACTGCACCACAATAGGTATCGAACTGGAGCTGAATACTGGAGCAGGCCAGTATAGTGATCCAGAGTAGATGAGGGTCAACAGCTGAGTCCAATAAGAGAAGCTACAGGAGCACCAGGACACCTTTAATGCTAAGTTCAAACCACACCACACACTCTTGAACACAAAGCACAATAGTATGCTAGGTTCACACTGGTCTGTCCCGTTTTTCCTGACTCAGGTTTTTTAGGAGTTTTTCCTTACCGAGAGGGAGTGTCTAAGAGCAAGGATATCCAGTTTATTTAGTCTGTTTAGTTTTTAGATATGTTTTCATATTTTATGACTATTTTTTGCATCTGTAAAAATGACTTGCATGAAGCCCAATGAGGCAAAATTTTTGTGATTTTGGGCTATATAAATAAAATTGAATTGAATTGAATTCCATACTGCTAGCATGTACTCACAGTTTTTAGAGGCTTGGTCTGAAACGTCAAAGTGCTGAAAATTTCGCAAATCTATGCTTTTTCTTTCACAGATCTACTCCGATATGTAAAATACTTGGTGTCTTATACTTCCCGCTGGGCGTATCGCAATTAATAATTTTATATTAGTGACCAACTTTCAACCTGTCGAGGGGCTATGAGGATCCATGATTTAACAGGAACAAGCAGCACGTTGAAAAACGTCGAGTTGGGGTTACCCAAAGCATCAATATGTGACGCAGAGGGGAGTTCCTAACAATTCGTCCACATACATTCCTATGAAGGATCCCTCTTCAAGTGGGAATCCCTAAGGTTTCTTCTTTTTTCCTAAATCAGGTTTTTGAGGAGTTTTTCCTTACCGGAAGGGGGTCTTAGGGATAACCAGTTTTATTTAGTCTGTTTAGTTTTTAGCTAGTCTTTAGCTGCTTCTGTAAAAAATACCGGGGTGAAGCTCAATGAGGCAAAAATGTGATATTGAGCTATTTAAATAAAATTAAAATATGACGAGTTGGGAGTGAGACTGTCGGGTGTGAATGAAATACACCTAAAGAACACTTTTTGTGGGCATGACTGTTTAAGCAACCGATGTAAGTCAGCCGATTCTGTTGCAAAGAAACTTGTCTTTCTCTGTAACAGAATCAGCTAATTTGAATGTTGATCATAAACACTTTACTACTGCAAAGTGTTGCATTTCAGGCTGCTTTTCTCCACTTTACAATCCAGTAAACAGTTGAGGGGTTTTAAAAGTCCAAAGAATGTCATCGTTAAAGGGTTAAAAAACCAAACTGATGACCGAATTACATATGAGTTATTTGCAAATCAAATGATTTTAACCCAAAACAAGAAAAAAAAGGAAAAAAGAAATGAAGGTAGTTCCTATTGATCTGCCTTTTTTCCTGATTTGTTTTTAAAACTTCGTTTCTAGAAAAGTTGTTCCTGAATAAAAACGTTATAAGAACCCAAAACAATCATATAAAATGTAAAACTTTTACTCTTCAGTTTTACATCAACGTTGCAACATTTCTAGAGCCCAGCAACAGGAGAAAATGTGGTTCCTTCTCAAGCTGTTTGAGCACACAGTGTGTGTCGGTGCAGCCATGCTGTGTTGAGCAAAATGACATGTGGCCTTTTTCAGCTGAAATAACCAGAGACCTTCTGGGAAAAAGTCCTCATCCAAGCTAATACGAGCATTGCTGTAATAATGTGAGAGTAGTCACCAACTTTAAATAAAGAGTACCAAATTTACTGCACTATAAGATGAACTGTTTTTTGTTTTTACAAATTAACTTAAAACACCTGTAATCCGGAGCGCCTTATGTTTAGATTAACTGGTTGTGTTTACAGACGTTGAAGCTAGTTTCAAAGGACCACGGCGCTCTGTCAAAATGTTTGTGAATACGATAACGTGGCTAACGTGTAGCGGTGTCGGACTGTGTTTTATTTTGTTTTTTATATGTCACTATCAAGGCTGGGAGTTAGCATGGTCACAGTAATATTTATTTTAGCAATATCAGTCAGATTTTCAAACATGTTGCAAACAGGGTTGGGAGTTACGGCTATTGTAAATATGCTAACGAGTAGCAGTGTCTTACTGTGTTTTTTACATGCTGCAAACAATGTTGGAAGTTTCAGCTTCTTTTAAGCATGCTAGCACGGCTAGCATGTAGCAGTGTGCAACTATTTTTTTTTACATGCAACAAGGTTGCGATTTAGCATTGTCACAGTAACTTTTATTTTAGCAGTATTGTGAATATGCGCACATGGCTAACTTTTTCAACGTAGCTAACGTGTAACGTGTTCAAATGAGTTCTAGACTTCTTTCTGACTTTTTTGTCTCACCTAATGTGTCAGACTTTTCATTGTCAGTTTGCTGTATAATGTGGTACTAGAATATGCATTAAAGACAATAATCCATCAAGGAGAAATGTCTAAAAAACCCTTTCTTTGTCATTTTTCTTTTAGCACTCCTAAAAATTTCTAATGATTATTTTGGGATTTGTTTGTTTTCTTTGTCAATTCACACTCTTTTAAACATCACATCCTCACTTTGATGTAAAAAGACGTTTGATTGAAGCGCACACATTTCTTAAAGAATCATTAGGATCAACCAAATAAGACAGATCGATTCCTGAATGACTTCATCAGGCGGTCTTTTTATTGTAAAGAACTTGCGTAACAATTGTCAGTCAAATCTGGTTACAGTTTCTCACGTGTAAGCTTGTGTTAATACACAGCTTCCTGTTGCTGATCTCAGTACAGCGAATCATCTCCCTCCATCTATCTCACACCCATCCCAACATAAACTGATGTTTTATCCTCTAGAACAGAAGTATCAGAATCCGAGCATACAGATCTGCAGATCTTCAGCTTTTATGGAAGTTCTTCAACCCGTTTATGTTCTGTTGACCAAGTAAATTTGCTCTGCAGCCTTTGGCTCCGCTTTAAGGTTAATTGTTGGATATTGATAGAATATTAACCAACGTTTTAGTTTTCATACGCTGACGTTTCCTTGTTTGGCTTTGGAGTTTGGGAGGAAAAGAGGACAGAAAAGAAAGTTTGGACCTCAAACAGCAGGATCAGTGATATTTGCTGGGTTTCTCTGCTTAATTCAAGGTCTTGCTGTGTAAACGATCAGACCAAATTCTGCTTCTCTCACTGTAATAAAAGCACTTAGTCTGCATCTTCTCTCAAGAATTGATCTTGAGTGTCCTTCCCTCCACGGAGACTTCGGTTTGTCCCAAGTCCTCATTTGTAATCTATTGGCCCCCTTCTTTCCTCCTCCTCCTCCTCTGTCCGTCCCTACCTCCTTCACTCTCCTTCCTGCCTCCACACACACACACACACACCCCCACACATCCGAGTTGGTAACATTTGCCGCCTTACCGCCTGAAAGTCGCTCATCCTAATGTGGGAGGAAGCGGCGACTTCAGCCGGCCTCCTCATGACTTATTCAGGGTAATGTGCGACAGCGGCGCTCTAAATGGCGTCCTGTTGGAGAGCCTCAAACAAACGGCTGGCTTGTAGCATCCAGTCAGATTAATAAGAGATGGCAATCGATGGCGAAGCCCCAAAGGGGGGATCTGGGAGGAGGAAACTCAACAGGACTACAGTATTCCGGGAGCGTACATAATGGGCCATATGTTTGACCAGCTGAACGCATGTGTGTCTGTTTATGTGTTTGAGGTCTCCCGGGCCCCTCGGGATGAATGCATAAACAGGGGGATAAGTGTCTTGCTCAAGGACACTTTGTCAGGCCATTTGGATGTAAATGACCATCGCGGGTTTGATATTTGAGCATCCGAACTGCTTTTTTGCATTAATTTATTCATGGAGGCCTCGAATGTGAAGGCATGTTGCCCGCCGGATCCCGCTCTGGAATTGCCGGATCCGAGCGGTTTTATTGCAGTTTTTACCCCCGGTAAACTGTTTCCTACCTATCGATCTCACAAGCGCAGCAGTTTGGTGGTCAGTTCAGGCACGGAAAACGAGCATCGATAAAACTACAGAAGCAATACACGCCACGTCCCAGGAGTGCTCCTTTTTTTTTTTTTTTTTTTTTTTTTTGCTGCTTTTCTCCTGTAAACTCCCCAACAATGACACACCAATTAACCTGCGTCATTAGTTTGAAAGGAGGCTCCTTTTATTGAAACCACGCAGCACAACTTTGGGGAGGCTTTTGCATTATTGATCCATTGTCAGAGCCGGAAGCAACGCTTGTCATCGGGGAGTTGACGCAGGCTGCAGCGAATTACTGTAATGACTATCTGTACCATCTGAAAACCCACTTTCATTGTTAACCACTAATGGGCTGTGCCGTGTTGTTAGTGTGCTCGCTAATGCATTGTGAATTAGACTGGATTCTTTTCATCTGTTTTCTTGGATTGATGTTTAATGTACATTAAAGTCAATTCTGTTGCATTAGGAAAAGACAAAGTAAAATATAGCTAAGGCAAATATTAAAATCATTTAAAAAGTTTGTTTTTTTTTTTTCCTCCTTTAAGTCAGTGGTATATAATAAACTAATTTTGGGTCAGGACCCACATTTAACTAATCTGATCTCAAGTGGGCCAGACCACTATTATAATAACAAAATGAGCCACGGTCGATGTTTTATCTGTAACTTTGTTTTTCTTTTGTTTTTCTCTCAGTTGGAAAAATGCCTTAACCAACATAGTAGCCTAATCACTTATTATTACACATTCATTCATGGAGGCTAAAAGATTTCAAATGAAATACATTTTACTAAAAAAATGGTTTATCTAGTTTGTATAAAACTGAATATTTTGCCTCTGACATTGAAGCAATCCTGATAGTAAACTCAAATCAATGAAAAATTAAACTAAATTCAGCTTGCATCTGCATTTTACCCATCCTTGCTTCATGCTTGTGAAGAAATGCTGTTTATTTCTGAATCTCTTGTCGTGCCGGTCTTGTTTTTCCTTTGCTTCCCCTAGTGGAAGAATTGTGCATTGCAGTCCCAGGACTGGGCTGGATACAGCCCGCGGCCGCGTTTTTGAAGTAGAATAAAGTATTTAAGAAGGTTTGAAGTTTTGGTAGTAGCATATATATAATCTTTCTACTTAAAACATGTCTTTAAAAATTCAATTTTAGCTAAGCAAATGGATAATGGAGAGAAATTGTTAAAATCAAATTAATACATACTATATTAATATTAAAAAATTAAAACTTTTGGAATAAATTATTTTTCAATGTGTTTTTTACCCTATGAATTGTCATTTTTAGTGTTCATATAACATGTAAAATATAAAAGTTTTTTTTTTTTTTTACATAAATTTCACAAGTTTTTGGTTGTTCAGTGTGATAGAATAAGATGTTCACTTTTTAGTGAACAGCATTAATCATCCTAATAGTCTTTTTGTTTGCTTATTTTAGTGCTTTTATAACATATGCATGAAAGGAAAAAATTGCAACATATTATAAAAATGAGAATCCAAACCTACACATGCATTGGGTGCTCAAAAGTTTATTTTCACTTTAATGTTGTAGAGTAGGGGTCACCAACCTTTTTGAACCTTAGGGCCACTTTATGGGTATTGAATCATATGAAGGGCTACCATTTTGAAAAACCACATTTTAGTTATAAATTATTAATAATGAATAATGATCCTCCTCTATGTAAAGACACTGATTTCTCACCATAATTATCAACAGTGGCAACAAGCTAGGAAACAGATATCAATATCCAGCCCTGTATTAATCACAGTAATTGTTACATTTTCAGATAATCACTTACATTTCATGGGAAATATGTCCCATTTTCACTATGTTGTACCATGTTGATCAAATATGTAATGCTAAAGAAAAATTAAACAAATCTTGTCACATTTTGAACAAATGACCAAATCTGCAGCATTTTTAACAAGGCATTTTAAGACATTTTAATTCTTAAATAAATGCAAGTGTAATAAAAAAAAATTGTAACAGAATAAAATGTATTTTTTTGATGCAGCTCACAAGTGAGTTGTGTTATTTATAGAAGAGACCTGAGGGCGCCTTGTGAGCTCCTTGAGGGCTACCTGGTGCCCGGTGTAGTTTAAGATGTAAGTGTAGGTATTTTTTTTTTTTCTAAATGCTTCGATTCTTAAATTTTAGAAGCCAGGGAAGGTCTATTTTACCCAAGTTTTTCTTTTCAACTTTTACCTTTGAAGGCACTGAGATCATGACTGATGTCTTAAACATTGAACTCAATTGTTTTTTTCTTCTATTTCTATTGACAAAGGTGAGTTAAATGTCCGAAATAAGAACTTTATCTAGTGTAGGCAAGAACCTTCAAGATCCGCCAATAAAAGGTACAGAATATAACAGCTTGTCGAGTCAAAGCCTCAAATTTTCCAACAATACTACAAATGAATTCCATACTTTCTAACTTGGATGACTCATTTCTTTTGCCCTGGGTCAAGTAGGATAGTTGTTAATCCATACCACTGCTATACATTTAGAAACAATAAATAAATGAGTGGCAGAAGTTTGAAAACTCCTTTTTTTAACATGCATTTTTTATGGCACTTTATCACTTTTATGGCCAGAAATCTGCCTTTCCCCTTTCTTCATCAGGCTGTAAAGGGTTTGAGGAAACCATAAAAGGAGCACCCCCCCTCCCCCACCCCCCGCACCACACATGTATTGTTAACCAGCAGATAGAAGAGATCCTCTCATATCTCATTACCCATAAAGGAACGGATAATGGTGAGTTTAAAACCAATCTTTGCACTTTCTAACAGCCTTTTCCAGCACAATTTCAGCAAGTAAAGGAGGTTGGTGTTTTGTTTTTTTGGTTTTTTTTTTGCCCACATTGCTTTCTTTAAAAGCCATGGCCTTAAAAAGACAGGAGGAGGGGGGCAGGGCATGATCCTGCGCTTCATTACAAATGGAGCGCACGCGCCCTCCCAAAGTGATACGTAAGCAAGAAAAGAAGTCCGAGCTGAGATCTCGCCGCCGAGCGCGCTTCGCCACCTTCAAAGAGCATTTTCAAACAGCGTTTTGGGAGGTTTGCCAAGCTCCCTGCTAAACCACCCCCCCGGAAATATTTTCAAAAACAATTTGGTTTTGGCCGTTTTTTTTGTGTGCTTGATTATGAGTCTTGAATGTTTTAAAGCCTCACGCGCCGCTGGCGGACTTCCAACGACGAAAGGCGATAAATAGAAAGACATCATTGCACACAGGTGTAACGTCCAAGGGCGAGAGCAGCAAGTAATTACCAATAAAGGGCAGGTCATTAGCCCCAACGGGTCACGAGTGCAGGGGAAAAAAAAAAACCCATATCGAGTGTCATTGGCTGGATGAATCAATTTTACAACTTCTATGCTCGGCTTTTATTTGCTTTTGCAGGTAGAAAGACGTTTTAGCATCCCTAAGCTGCCAGACAAGAGAAACATTCAGCACATTTTCCGTCAGTGCATCCTGTAAAAACTCCCAGGGTTATGCCTCTCAGAGGAGCTGGGGGTGAACGGCGAGGCTTCTGGAAGCAGCGGCGGATTTTAAAGACAAACGTGTTCAGCCAGACGTGACTCTATTTGCCTAAACATCCTCAGCCTTTCCAGCATTATCAGCCAGCTCAGGCCTGCAGCCATTTTTTTCTTTTTTTAACCGTGCTCCATGGTAGAGATGTAATTATAGATGCTGTGTTATATGTGGAGGATGCGTTTGTGTTTCCGTGCATGCATGCGGAAAAGTGGGGTGCACAACACGACGTGTTGCCTCTGCCACTTGCCCTGCCTTGCACCCTCTTCAAAATAAAATCCAGGAGAGACATCGTGATATATTTGAAAGATGCGACATTTTGCTACGTTCACACTGCGCTTAACCGACCACTGGCAATGAAAAGTCAAAGTAAAAGTGTTTAAATATATATTTTGGGTTTACGTTTGAAACTGTCGAATCAAATGTTGTATAACTCGCTATTCAAGATTTGAAGTCAGTTTTGGTGGTGCGGGTTGAAAGTTGAACCAGTTGAACTTTGACCAATCGGATAGTTAGATTTGGTAGTGAAAGGATTAGATATTGATAGTGACTTTCACATTAACAGAAGTACCAACCGTTTGAAAACTGATTAAGGAGAACAAATGAATAATCGTGGTTTGTGCCAGTATGTGACACTAAGGCCCAATCTGAATTCTTCCCTTCTCTCTTCCCCTCCATTTGAAGGGGCTTGTGAAGTGCAAGTCCTGTCCGAAATATATTTTTACTATCCTCCTCTCCAGGCGGAGGAATACCGACCACACCCTCGCGAGGGGGTTCCGCGGTGCCGCGGAAGAGAAGCACTTTTCATTTTTTCTATTTTTCTATGACTCTCTGCTCAAAGGGATAAATATAAGGAAAGGGAACAATTCGGATCAGGCCCCAAGTCTTTCATAGGAACGGAGCTGAGAAAGAAAAGTTCTGAAACAAGATTGGTGATTTTTTCCGCTGCTTTGACTTTTCGCACCATATCTCTTCCAACCGTGACTTTGCTCTAGTATTGGGTAGCAACAGTGAAAACGGTCTCAAACTGCAACCAGTCCGGCTCGCTGGAGTGGTCTAGCTATGAGATGACTGACATTGGCTACGGATGACTGCGGTCCTCCTGCAGCCACGGGCTCTGCTGCGGACTTCGCTAGACTCACGTAAGTTTGCGCGATAACCCGGCATTTATATAGGAAGTGCTAGTAAACAAGCCCTCATTATGCTGTAATTATGAATTATAGTCAACACTTCTTTTCCTGCGTGATTCGACTTCATACAACGGGAACTTGTATTAATAGTTTAGTCTTCTAAAGGTTTAAATGTACATATTTGACTGTGTTACACGTATTGTTGAACAAGTAGGGGAGACCGGGGTAAGTTGACACAATGACGTAATGTTTACAACACAATGAAATCAGCGAAAATAGGTTTTATTTTGAAAAATGTACTAAATGCACTTTAGATTTCCGGTTTAGGTTGTTCATAGCCCCAACTTTACAAAAAAAGAGTTTCAGCTCTGGCTCCGGCAAAAAGCCAGCGACATGGATATGGAGAGGCCGGACTGGATGCAGTGTTTGTGCCTCTTACACTTTTCAAGTTACATAACAATTCCAGCATCCACACTGGAACCGGACCAGATCCAGTGTGAGCCTCTGGTTTGTCACAATTGTCCTTATGATTGGACATGGGCTCACCTGAAATGGGCAAACTTAAATGGGACAATCAGATGGTCCGGATGAAATTTTAAGATCGTAGACCACTAGACAATAAGAAAACACTTCAGGACATGTAGAGGTGAAGTAAGTGAGGCACTAAAGCTGGGTGGATCGATCCAAAATATTGAAAGTGTCGATCTCAAGTCAGTATCAGTGTTGGATCGATATCGGCCTGCAGATATCGATATTTTCACTCTTGTCTAAAACTTTTCTGTATCTGCAAAAAGGACTCAGCTTTTAAAAAACTATTTTCCATTTAATTGAAATATTTTTCTTATTCAACTTTTATGTTTATTCAGTAATTGAAAAAAGGGAAACTTACAAAAAATAATTTGCGTCGATTAAAAACAATTAAGATTTTTAGGTTCATGTCACATCAACATTTACAAAAATATTGATATTGGTATTGATATCGGCGATATTGACCAGTATTGGATCGATACCCAAATGCTCATTATCACCCAGCCCTAGCAGGCACATTGAACTGATTTTTTACTTTGAGTGTTGGAAATGAAGAAATGAAAGAGAATGTTATTTGTGAGGGCATCCTACAGGTATCCTACATGAACCTCTGTGTCATGTTGAACGTAGCCAGTGTGCTATCTCACTACTTCACGATACACTGACTACATACATGACTATGGTTTTTCGTTTTCAAGACCCTCCTTAAGGAGAACACACAAGCCAACAGGAAACTCCAAGACACACCTGCAGCCCCTTTAAGATGCAACCACACCTGTCTACGACCCTCAACGGTCCAGGAGAACCCAAAAACCTGCACCATCTGTACGGGTCTACTCCCACGTGACCAAAGCATAAATGAGAGGATTTCCAGACGGCCTGGAACTATTAAAACATTCAAGCAGGAAAAATGTTTTCCCCCATAACCCGACTCTACACGTCTCTCTGGGAGGTTCTCCTGGTGAAGTGGTCTCTCATCCCTGAAACATATTTTTTCCCCGTTGTGTTGATTGCACTAAGCTGTAAAAGTCAACCGCCTGTAAACAATTGGCCTCGAAAGACGTCGTCCACAGATCCAAGTGGAAAACGGGCAGCGTGGCACAATTTGGAGACGGATGATCGACGGATCCTTCAACTGTCTGTGCTTCCAGGGACGCACTTATCTGTTGCATTCTCAGTCAAGTGGTCAAGGGTCAAGCATGCTGACCCATGGTGCAGCTGAGTAGCCTCTACTGATGGACCAGCATCTGATACATGCAGACTCTCTCTGATCCATGTCTCTCTTAAGCTCCCTATCTCCAGCAGAGATGAAGAGGACTGTCTGGGATCCCGAGGGGTTGAAATCAAAGTTGACCCCCTCTGCGGCCAGACTTCAGGGGTAGAGAGAGGGGGCAAAACAGAAGGCCTCGAGCGGCTTTCAGGTTCAAAGGCTTTTATCACCTCCAGAAGCTGACCACTGTCACCTCCAGTCGAAACAACCGTCCTTTGATTGTCTCCTTGTCCTCTTGTATCTACTGGGGGTAATCTGCCTCCGCTGACACATGCTGAAGACTGTTAGCTGTGATAGTGGCACTCGGAAGACAGGAAGCTGCCCCATTCAGGCTTGGCAGGGCATATCTATATGATGTGGCGTCAGTGTTTAACCCCCCACCCCTGATTCTTTCATCTTATTCTTTTCTCTTCGTTTTGGGATGAGGTTAACCCAAACTCCAACCTTGCCTTGCTTGATTTTGTTGACGGATTCTGCATGTCAGTCGTGTCACAGCGGACTCCGGCGGCATCAGATTTCCTCCGACAGCGTCCTGCATCCTGCAGGAGGCACGCCGGGGCGCATTCCTGAGGATGTTGGAGGAGGAGGGCAAACGTGCCTCATTGGCTTTCCTGTGATGTCCTCCGCCTCTTTGAAGATGTCCTCCAGCTCTGTTCACCTTTGAATTCTTATCACGGCCCAATAGATCAGTAGTGAAATATACCCTCAAAAAAGTTATGAATTCATGAATTTTACACAGGGATATCTTTCAGCCGGTCCCTATCACCAGGGGGAAAGTTTCCCTCCTCTGAGGCAAAGTTGTAGCCCTTAAAAAAAGGGAGATAGAGGCATTGATATTCCATGCTAACACCTGCATCATGTTGCCTGGAATTAACTGTATGTGAGGGAGGATCTGTGCTTATTTCATTGAAAGGTCACCTTTTTATAAGCCTGATAAAGGTTGAGATTGCGCAGCCGGTGTAAAAAATGATATATACTACACGTTAGGGAGGGGGGCTGCAGGCAGATTCTCTATGTGGAGAATCAGGAGAACCGCGTGGGGTTCTCATGAGAGCCGTCAGGGTCCCCTCACTATAAACCGGATGATTATCATGACGTGGACGTTGGCAGAGTTTAGACATTTCTATGGAGGTGGTCTAGATTGTTCCGTCTGCTGGTACTTCTTCTAGTGGTAGCATTAACTTTATCAGAGAACTGGACTGAGAGACCCCCTCCCCCATGGTGTTTCAAACAGTAAATAACTGCTGGCTCCAAATAACCAAAATCCCACAGACTCCTATTGAGAAATAAACAGCTTTTACTGAGTATTTATATTTAGGGCAAAGTGACCCCCTATGAAAATAAATAAATAAATAAAAATCGTGACATCACAGCGGGCAAAACTGCTAAAATAAAACAAAGTGGCCAAAGTCTTATATGCAATTAGAACAATTATTTAAAAATCCACAAAATATCACAAAATTATTTTGTGATATCCAAGAGAAGTTTTGAAAATACTATTGGATAGCCACACAATGTACAACTTGGCAGCCATTTTGTGGTAAGAGGTAAAGTTTTTCATATTTGATCTTATAGTTGCCGAGATGACTCACATAAATGCAAAAGCCACAACTTGACAAAAGCGGAAGCAAAAGACGACCACTTGGGGAAACCCAAAACGTCAAAAAAGTTGACGTGGAGAGGTTCTTGACCAAACGTCAATATGTGACGATTTGGGAGTGAGAATGTGTCGGGCGATCACGTCAGCCACCCAGTCCGAAGCCAGCAGGACCGCCACAGGGGCCCCCACTGCCAAAGAGCAGGAAGTCACAGAAGCATAAAGAGTGCGCTCCACGACCGGGGAGACCCCCCAGCCCCAGACGAGCAGCCCACCACCCAGGTGTTCTGAGAAGCCAAGCTGTAGCTTTAATGTATAGATAGATAGATAGATAGATAGATAGATAGATAGATAGATAGATAGATAGATAGATAGATAGATAGATAGATAGATAGATAGATAGATAGATAGATAGATAGATAGATAGATAATTATTTTTTTGCTCAACCACTTCTTACTGATGTCTGGCTCCAACATGGCAGCATTTGCAATGCAAAAAACTTGGCAACTGAATTGACTTTTTTTTCATTGGACAGCACAGTATCTCGGTCCAATTCTCTTTTACAGTCAATGGTCAGCACAGAGCAGGGACTGCTGCACTTGCAAAGCAATCACAGGCGAGTAAGTGTGCATAATGGACACAAAGACCCGTGCAAACAATGTCAGAGAGACAGCTGTGATTTACGTTTTCCTCATGGATGCAGGTGCTACAATCACGTCCCGTCAGCCTCCGCGCTCCACCGAGTGCTGGAGGTACAGTGCAATGTTCACAGCCAGTCAGAAATCTGGGAGATTGCCAAAGCTGATGGAGTAAACAACTGTGATTTACTTCTCTTTTATTGTGCAGTGAATGGAGCGGAGTCGTCGGTCACCGTGGCCTCTTGTCTCTCTCGGAGCGGGCCCGGGGGGCAATTGTCCCAGAGGTGGAATGGAACGGGGAAGCAGCTGGAAGAGAGAGACAGCAGCAACAATGGAGAAACCTCACACCCGGTGACAACATCACATCCTCCCCTTGACTTATCGGGACGCATCTGTTTCCTGGAGGTCCCGGCGGCCGGGCCGCGAACACCCCGGCAGGAGCTGGTGCTGCGCCAGCCCGCGCAAACACAGGCGTGGCCGTTTATCTCTCTGCACTTCTACAACTGTAAACACTCAAAGGATGTGCGGTGTATCCTCGACAGCCTCCGCAGCCAGACGTAACAATAGCGTGACTGTCCACATGTTACTGGGCAGGGAGCGGATGCTGGACGCAGGAACTATGAACTCACTCGTGTAATGTTACCGCATCTGCACTCGTGTTTACTCGAAATCCAAACTGACATTTCCCGATGGAAAGGGGGTTGGTTTCCTAGTCGCGGAACAATCTTTTCCGTCCAGAGTCCTTTGTCGATGTTCTCAAAAGTTCCTTAAACCGATGTCTGGACTCAGACACAACTTGGGTTCAGTTTCCAAATGTTCTACTTGTCATTTAATCATCAGCCTATTCTTATTCATTTACATGCAGCTGATTCATTTCTTGCTCCTATTAATTTGTGGCTCCTTGATTTTTTAATACAGTTTTTTTATTTTCACCTTCAAACATTTTGAGGACATTTTCTGTCCTTCATTTTTATTTGGATGTTGTCCGTTTCTGCACCCCAAAGAGCAGATTAGCTCTCAGATTTGCACTTTTTTCAAGCACAGTTTGAACACTTCAGTGACTTCAGGTTTGCTTGTTCAGTTTGCCTCATAGTGAGAAGTCCTTGGTTCAAATTCCAGCCAGAACTACTCTGTGGGGAGTTTGGATGTTCTCTCCATGCATGTGTGGATATGTATACCTAAATGGTCTCTTAAGTGTGAATGTGAGTAGTTGTGAGGCCCCAGCTTTACCCAACTATAGTGGGGATAGGCTCTAGCAACATTGTGACCCCAAAAAGGATTGAGTGAGTTTTTGAGTTGGATAGATGGGTGTGGGATTGATGTTATGAACCACTGTGGCATTTTCTGGAAATGGAAGACAATAATAAAGAAAAATAAACTTAAAATTGTATTTTTTTTTAATATTTAATTATTCAAACTGTTGTGAGTCAGAGGCAGACCCCAAAAATGCAGTTTGAAAAAGAGTGTATTTGTGATGTAGAAAATACAGTGGGAGGCCTGAAGGTCTTTGTTTGCAACAGGGGGGTCGGGCATGCTCTGCGCTAACGGTCAGAACTCCAGCCGCTCTGCAGAAACTGTCATAGAAAATGACTCTTTGAAAGTATATAAAAATATAAACACTACAATAAAGACCAATGGAAACACATTCAAAATAGATCAAAATATGATTGGAGTAGGACATTGTCAGTTCGACAGGTTTTAGCAGTTTTTTTTTTTTTCTTGTCCAAATTTTGTTACTTGAATGGCTGTGATTGTTTATATTCATTTTACAAAGATTCTTTATATAAATTGATTCATTTTTACAACTTTTAAATTCATATATTGTGAGCAAGCTTTCAAGTTTCCATTTTTTTATTTGTTTAATTTCCGCACATTTTAACATTATTGTTTTTTTGTCCCTTTTTTCATTTTAAAGCCATTCCTTTACTTTACAAATTTCTATTTTGTTTAATTAGTTACTATAACTATTGTTTGTTTGGAGCATTCCGTCTAACTGCATATAATTTCCATTACAGTAGAGGTGGTTTTCTGCAGTACATCTATTTTTATGCAGCATTTTCTATTAATTGTTGCTGTTTCTTCATTTGCAGAACAGACAAGCCGAGAGGTTTGCTTTCTTACTGGCTGTTTGCAGATTTCTTTCCTTATTTGTACACAGTTTATGGTCTCTGCAACAAATTTATGTAAGTATCCTATGTTTAATCATCTCCTAATTGGGTGGATCTACTGCAGTTTCTTCCCTGCATACATTGTTTTATACATTTTTTTGCAGGGTCTCTCGTTTATTTGCTTCAACTTAAAAAATATTAAATTTTTTGTTTGTTTTCTTTGGCACATATTTATGTTAATGCAGCATGTTGAAGCAGACTATATGGCCAATTTTTTTATGTTTACACAAGTCTTCTTTATTATTACTGCAGTTTTTGCTACAATTTTTCTTTTATTTTGGTTCTAAAACAGTAAAGCTCTAATTAGATCAAATTTCTTGTTTTGTTGTCTGCATTCCTAACTTTTCTTGACTTGCTGTTTTTGTATGTTTTTAGCATTTTTATTTCAGTGTTTTGGGCAATCTTTGAGCATTATTTTTTGCATTATGATATTCAAGAAAAGCTGTTGATTTAGCATTAAATGTATGAGGTTTTTTTTTTTTTATTCTCAAATCTCTGTTCTTGTTTTCTCTATAGGCTGTTTTGGCATATCCAGAAAAAAATCTTATTTTTTTCTTAACAGATCTTTTGTTTCTGTCTGTGGATTGTCAAGTGGTGAAATAGTTAAAGTGTGTAAAAACAGGGATCGCCCTCTTGGAATTCCTCTGATAACTTCTGAGGTGTTGCATAACTTCCTGACACATGGCTGCTGTCTCGCCTCTTGTGTTATGCAACGACTTTCTGGAGTCAGAGCAATGCTTTATGGGCTGTTTTTATGCTTGTTTATTGCAGTTTTGGTCCTAATTTTTACTTTCAGACGTGCCTGGATTTAGCCAGTATCACTATAGGGTTCAGGTAAATAGTAAATTATGTTCACTAACTTGATGGAGGTTTACCTTGTTAGAATAAGTATCCAAGGTGATGGGGATTTAAGTCTAAATGTATTGAAAGTTTTGGTTCCCCTTTTTTGCAAGTCACCTTTAATGCCCAAAAAGTTAGTAAAAACTCGAATAACTATGCATGAACGGGATCGTAGAAAACGTGCGATCACGCGGTTTTACAGGCATTTTTTGCAAGAAGTGGCTGAACACAGACAACAGTGTGAACGTATCTTAATGTGTTTCTTGTTGAATTCTCTTCCTGAGATTACCATCTGTTTTTACCAGACTTGGTACCGACACATACAGGACACTGCTTATTGTCCAGTTGGAACTCTTTTTCTTTTTATCAGTCTATTTGTTAATCTGTCAATCTGTCCATCCTTATTTTTGTATTTTTTTGTTGACTTCTTTTGTGGGCCTTTTTTGTAATTTAATTAGTTTGAATTTTTTGGCCATCAATGTTTGAGCAGTTACAGGATTCGGGGGCCTTGAATTCAGAGATTTTCTTCTGGTTTTGTGTCAATTTCTGATTTTTTTTAAAGGCTTCTCTCCTTTGACTCACAGAAGTTCTGCTTCGAGGATGTAAAACAGAGGATGAGTGCAGTCGCGTTGAGGCGTCATCCTCTGGATCCACCGCGGGGCAGAGATGAGACTTTGATTGCGTTAGTTTCCATTTTCTTTTCCGTCACATGTCATATCAGGATGTCAGGGATCTGGAAGGCAGCGGTCCTCCGTAACCCGACCTGCAGGCCATAAAGAATGATGGGACAGTGTTCAACTCCCGGTCTCCATCCCACACAGCAGCATGACTCGGCACAAAGACGCTGCCGCCACCCAGTCGGTATTGTCCGTGTGCGGTAAGCCTCCAAATGCCCTCATGATTCAGTCGCGTCAAGCATACTGGACCAGACTGGTTCCCCCTTTTTTTTTGTTCTGGTGGAGCCACGAAACAGGGGCCATAAAAAAAAAAGGTGGTGATGAACGGTCCGGCGAACAATGACACTTAACGAAACGTCTGACTCAGTTCAAACACATCCAAATCCTTCCTCTTATCCCGGGTTCCCCGCTGATGATCCATTATCCCTGCTCCACAAAAATCCCTTTAAATGGGTGGGCTTAGAACGGCAAATGGGACATGAAACAAAACTGCCTATTCATCTGCACATCTGACAAGAGCCCCATTAAATCCACTCCAGGGGATGAGCCTCATTGAAAGAAAATAAATACCCTTAGAGTAAACAAGACACTCGTGCCACATTATTAGTGATCAGCCGGTTTATTCTCACCTTCTTCACAAATTCAGCAAAAAAAAAGGCTAACAACCCCATGGAGCCCGGCTTTAAGCCGAATGAGTCAAAGTGGGCGGGACTTTGAGGAGCCTTCAGGAATCATTTATGAGTTATACAATGACTCTCTATAGATGCCTTTGATGACATCACCCAATTGGTTTGTAATTTAAGTTATTTCCATTTTTTGGCAAAAACTAAGTGGAGCCAGGTAAGTTCACCAATTGACCACTAGGTGGATGGTCATATAATCAATTCAGCCCATTTGTGTTCTATGTGGCCTACCTTTGCTTGGACATAAAAACAAAAAAAACTTTTTCTCTTGAGTTAACAGTACTGGAGCTTTCTTGACATGCAACTGTTTTAAGACCTTTTTTGAGTTTTAACATGTTCTTGTAGTATTTTTCTCATACAGGACCTGCATAGGATCTATATTCAAGAATGAGAACAGTGTTTTCGAGTATTCTTTAATTCAAATGGCGTTGGATCAAAACCGAATGCTAGACTAATTACGCAGCTACTAAAATGGGCGTGGCCAAAGACTCTTCCCGCTCGCACTTAGGTGTGCGACATGATGAACATTCAACACTCATGCTGTAGTGAATTAGGATTCTGGCTAAAAACTGTAGGATTAGATTAATCCTAGTTGCTTATCATTATTCTTATGCTCCTACTGTTAGCTTAAGGCTACAAGCTCGTGTGTGAGTGCATAAACAGAGCTCTCAGCAACCAGGGTTTTACCCAGATATGCCCTAAAAAATGACGAAAGCTTTTGTGATTTTGGCTAAAAACTTCATAATCAAACTTAAAAGATCACTGGGAAAGATTTTATGATATAAAAATATATGGTTGGAGTGGAACTGTTTATGTCAGGAGGGATGTATTGGACAACCCAAGGAGGAGCACACTGAGGGCAAGATGAATGCATTGGAACAATAATACTGCCAGATGCATGGGGAGTCGCAAGAGAAATGCAAGAGAGTTAGTGTTCGTCAGGGTCAAAGAACTATCCGAAGGCGATAGTACTCCACCTCTAGGAAATAGTAACTTGTGTAGAGATATACTCCCGAGACATCAACGTTTGGAATTGAGAACATCAGAGAATCAGTGTAAAGTCCAGGGCAGGGTCATGCACCTGAAAACCAATCCAGAATCCAAAACTTAGAAAAAAGGGGTAGACTTGACTCAACGTCCAAAAAACAGATCAAGAATCAGAACCATCAACTGTCGAGAAAACAACAAACTGGCAGAGTGTGGGAGAAGGAATGGAGCTTAAATACTCCGGGATCAAGCTGCACCCATCAGTGCATTCAGGAGTGTCCATGTATGGCAAGCCATGAGGGCCACCAAGCCCCTGGATCAGGGATAGGCAACTCCAGCATGATAGCCAACATCCTCTGCTCTGGCATGGTCTAACTGGCTGGACACACCTGAACCAGGTAATCAGTCAAAAGTAAAGCTTGGATATCTCTGGAAATAATGGAGCCACTGCATTGTATAATTCTAGTATCGACATTATTTCCAGTTGATTCAGTCACACAACCCTTTATAGTGGTGAATCTTTTTACACAGTCAGCATAAAAATATATAAAACATATATATCATGTTTATTTCTCAATAGAAGTCTATAGGATTTTGGTTTTCTGGCTTTCCTATTTGGAATGTGAGGGGGGGGTGGGGGGGGGGGGGGGGGGTGATCAGTCCAGTTCTTTCTATGTACCGTCTATGGCTATAATCGACATCATCATAATTAATAGACCACTAGGAAAGCTTTTAAAATAGATCAAAAGATCACCTGAGTGGATTTTTAAAGATGAAGATCAACAGCCCAGAAGCCAACCAGCAGGGCTGCTTTAAAACGCCTCATTTGTTTGGAGTCTCAGCCTGGCTGCTGTTGTTACTGTCTTATACAAAAACACTTTAATACTTCACTATAAAGCAGCACGACTACTAGATGTCAAAGATGTTTGGCCCTTGAGTCACAAAAGAAAAAAAAGAAATTCAACAATCCACAAGGGTGGAAACTGAACCCAGTTTTACTGCATGAAACAAGAGCCAGAGGTTTGCTCTGTGAAGCTCGCCAGCAGATACTTCAGTGCAGAAACTAGATCCCACCGAGCGAGAGGTCTAATGGGAAGATTCCTCTCTCGGAGCGGCCCGCGTGCCAAAAGCCCTCACAGTTAATGACAGGAGTTGGCGGTTAATCACATCCTTATGCAGGGATCAGGGTGCAGCTGCGGGGAGCAAAAGGCCTCGCCGCAACCTGCCAACGCAATTACCTCTCAGCAATTACAGTGAGGATACCTCAGCAACACGAGACGCATCAGACAGACAGTACGGAGGCGGTTGGTGGGTCAGCCTGGCGGGTGGATCGGAATGAATTTAGCAGGCGCTCAAAAGTAAAAAATAAAAAATCGGCTTCACAAACATCCAAAACCTAGTCAGAATTAGCCTTAAGTGCTTTCTGCAGGGGAAAAATTGGCAAACCTGTATGGGGCATGCAGGTTGCTAAAACACAATATTAAAATTGTCAAATGCTTGTTGAGCCAAAAAGGCAAAAATATTTATGGACATTTTTATCTATGGGCATGCTGCAGGTAGCAGGTTGTCAGTTGGAGGCTGACTCCATTCTGTGCCCTAAAGGGGGCGGGGCTAGCGGAGGTGGACTGAGCGGCTGAGGTGTGGCTTGGATCTATAGACAGTTAGGTTAGCTTTATGCAGCGTGTGCTGGCTCTTTAATATGGAGAGTGGTACTGAGCAAAGTGATGCAAGTTTCTCCACAGAACTTTCTGGGGAGGTTGAAGATTTTTCTCCTCCCTCTTCTCCAGAGGCCAGCCCTCATGGTCCAGAAATTTATTGTTTTTAGCCGCTGGTTTGCAGGTTCAACTGTGTCTGAGAGTGGTAAAATGCTGCTAGCATCATAGCTAATAAAGGCTAACATATTAAACAATCAATCCTGAGTGAAAGGTTCATTGCAAATCCATCACCAGGATGGAGTTTGGTGGATAAAAAGCCAATTACATTCAACCTCTGTTCCCTAACTTTGGAAAGTTGTGCAAGTCAGTAGATTGATGTCAATACACCTATTAGCCATGCTAAAGCTAACGACCGACCATTACAGAATCAAAGATGGGTGAGGCTTTTATATTGAAGCTGCAGAGCACGATGATGTGAAACTTATGCGACTTAAATCAGTTGACCAATAACAAAATTCCACTGCAATACCTCGTTTAAACCTTTAGAGGGCAGCACATAGACAGGTTTGGACAAGGAGCCAAAAAAACTACAGTAAAGTGCATTGAAAGGGCACCTTACAATAGCAACACCCATATGTCATAAGTGCGCGTGAGTAACTATCCTTACAAATACTGCATGATACCACACGCCTGACGAAGGTCATTCTCATGACATCCTCTAAGGCAGAGGTTTCAAATTCAATCGTAGAGGGGGCCCAAAATCCAAAATACACCTTAGGTAGCGGGTCGAAGAGGATAAAGATTTATTGAACAGACTAAAACTGAATTTATAAAACTTTAAAAATGTAACTTTTTAACATTATTATGAATAAAAACAGCATGACTGTTATTCCAGAATAAATCAATTTAAAACTTAAATAACTTTAAATGTTTTACTTCCCATAAAAATGTTTTTTTTTTTAAATTATACAAGTTAGGGATAAGTGCTGGATAACATCGGGCCATTTAAATTATCTGGAGGGCCGAATATAATACCCGGAGGGCCGGATCCGGCCCCCGGGCCTTGACTTTGACACGTGTGCCTTAAGTTGACCACATGACCCTCAAGTGAACTGCAAAACACACCTGTGCCCCTTTAAGATATAGTCACTCCTGTTAATAATCCTCCATGGGCCCGAAAACCCCAAAAACCTGCAGCCCCCGTACGGGTCGACCCCCCCTTATGGGTGCATGTGACTAAAGCTTATAGTCTCCGGTCAGGGTGGTAGCTGTACATGTGTTTTCTCCATATGGATGGCAGACAAACGCAGGTTTATGAGAGCACTCGGTTCGCAAGATCAGCTGTCCTCTGTGACCAGCATCTGTTCGCCCGCCGACGCTCCAGGCTGACGTTCAGCGTGTCAGACAGATCCGGCGTGCAGATGCAGGCGCGCACATACCCCCCAGAAAAAAGAAAAAACTAATGGCCATATGCCCGCTGATTCTTAATTATTTCTGCCACACAGATGCATTTCTGTAATTGCATATGAAAGTAAAGTGGCAGGAGAATGGTTACTCTTTGAGCCTCGATTTTGTCGATCTGGAAAAAAAAAAAAAAAAAAAAACTTCAAGTCTGGCCTAATCCCATTGTAGGGCCATAACAGCTTTTACCCCAGTTAATTATTTCTCAAATCTTAAACAAATACATCAGGTACAGCCTTCAATTGGATTTTAATGTGCAAGTCAGGCCTCTGGAGGCTGAAACTGCTGCTGTTCTGTGTCCATTTTTACTCAAGGTAATCAAATGACTGATAATGCTGGCTGTGTGTTCCCAGAGATGAGGGGAAATGCAGCATCTTAGAAAGATAAGAAATCAGTTCCTGCTTTCCTTTTTTTCTTCTTCTTTTTCTCTCTTGATTGGATTACATTGAGGATGGGTAATCCTTCACTCAGGGAGGCCGTGTAGACGGGGGTTGGGGGGTTTGAATCTTTATGGAAGAGGATTTGGAGGTTTGAATCCCAAAGCAAGCTAAGAAAATCCGAGCATGAGAGTGAATCAGTAACTCCAGCCTCCATCCCTCGGCCGTGACTGATGAGGCGTCGCTGTGCAAAGCCGCTCTCGCTCAAGCTGCCCTCCGCTGCACAGTAGTCAGAGTTTTCTTCATTTCAAATACGGTTTTGTGTCAAGAATGAAGACACCGTCAAATGTCCAACATTAGACTATATAGTCAGGTGGGATACGCCCTGGACAGGTCGAATACATGCAGTGGTATTGTCCTGTTAACTTTCTGAAAAATGGGTAAAAAAAATGAGGGAAGTCAACAGGAAGAAACCAAAAATTAAAAGCTTGAGGGTAATGAAACACAAGTGTTAAATATACAGTATATATATATGAGATGCAGCAGTCAAACCAATTCCATTGGATTCAACTGGTCTGCTTTGTGTTTCTGCCTCATTGTCATCCATTTGTAATTGTTAAGAACTTTGGTCCAAATGTGTTGTTTTCGAATGTTAGTTTTGACATGAATTGTTAATGACGTCATCTTCTATAAAATACAAATATTTTCTTAGGAAGTTTTCTTATTTATTTAGAATAGCCATTCTTGCTTTGATACCTTCTTCTTAACATCTTCTTAATAATCCTAATTTTTATTTAAATATAGATTTTTTTTCTTTTTCAAGCTATAAAATGACCAATCAGATGTCTCAGTAAAATCATGTGGTGCCTGCTGGCTCCACCTCGAACATTTGATTGACAGATTCTTCTGAGCCTCTTTCAGGGGAAGGGGTGTGGACTTCGAACAAACTCCCTCATGATTGACAGAAGTTCCTCTAAATACAAAACTCAGACCAACTTGGACTGACTTGGACTAATCACCCTAAAGTGGCGATATACGAACAGGAAGCCACTGTGACTGGCTTTGGCGGGGGGTAAGACATCGTCTATGGGTGACATCAACACCTTGTTTTGTCCAGTAAATAACACGTCAATGGTCTTCACACGTTGCTATGCAAGTTTCTACAACCGTATTTGCATAGACATTGGTAGAGGGGGTTCGGTTAAAAAGGACCGACAGGAACATATTCCTTGACCAGGAAGAGCTTTTATAAATTGATGTTAATCACTGAAAAAAAAAATGTACTAAGTGGGGTGAAAAGAGGTCCCCACGATGTGATTAGCCCTCCTTTCATTGCTGGGCTATGAAGTGGAAGAGCTCTAATTCATTCTGAAGAGAGATGAAACCAAACGTTCAAAGTAGGTATTGATTGAATAAGTGATTTGTTCGCTGTTGTTAAAATGTCCTTCCTGACATTGAGGCCCGGAGTTCCTGCGGCAGAAACAAGAAGAGAGATTTATGGCCACAGAAGGCAAACGTGAACCATCATTAACTCCTCAACTGAAGAAAACAAGGTGACAGCAAGCTAAATGGAAGCTGTCATAAGCTGGAGATGGAAGTGATACTCGGTCGTAAATTCACCGCTCCCGTGGCCACGGAAGGGAGGACGCCGGGTCTTCAGCTTGGTGCAGGCCAAAAGAAATAAACACACAGGACTAAAGGCCCACAAATACTCCCACTGAGATCAGGTAAAGGGTTAAGAAGAGGTAATAAAATATACTGTACAGCCATGAAAACTCGACTCTACACTTGGAGGGAGTGCCAGCATAACTGTAGAAGTCTATCCTGTGAGATAGCCAAGAGTCTGGATATCAACCTTCATGAGGACCAGTGTTGAAATGGGGCTTGTAAATCTCTAGCTTGTCAAAAAAAAAAATTGAAAAACTATCTAAGTTTTTTCTTCAACGTTGAACAAGTCCTTAACTATTTTCTTACGGTTGTTATGCAGTTTGTTTGAGTTAAGTTATGTATTTCTTCATCCTGAACTAGTTTTGGCTTAGTAACAGTTGCAGGTTTAAAAAAGAACACAGCCTGTATGGGGCAACCAGGTATGACCAATAACATCCCTTGTGCTATCTTATGGGGTCCAGATGACCCGACCCTTATATTGATGTGTGATCCCTCCCATGAGAAAGGTGGACAGGATTTTGTGTCTGCCACAGACACCAGTGAAGATAAAAAAAAATAATTGAAAAAATTAGGGTTTGAGCGCGGTCATGTTGGGTCTAGATGACCCTGCTTATAATGTAAACATTTCTAGGATAGAACAAGGGTTAAATAGCAAAATTGCTGGTCTTTCGGTGAGCCCATATAGCTAAAATATGCATACAATACACAAGATTGAAGCAATTGAGACGCAGGAGTGTTGTACAGATTTTTTTTTTTTTTTTTTTTGGACACTACAAAAGTGCTGTTTATGTGATAAGTGTGAATCCCTTGTGTGCCCTATACAGGTTTGCACTGGCAGACAGCCAGCTCGTGTCATGAACTAATGATCGTTCTCCCACTGTGGTCATCGGCGAGAGCCATCTCCTGAGCACTGACTGCACTCAATCTCCCCTCAACCCCAGCACACAGTGTCTGGATGTCTCCACTCCTGATTCCTATCAGTCAGGCTGCATTCCGAGCGTTTCATCCTGACCTGATCCTACTTTGTCTTTGATTCTGCTTGTCTGCCGCCTGCCCTGACCCCTTGCCTTGATCCTGACCCCTCTGGTTGCTCTCTGATGCTCCCATGCTTATTGCTGACTTTTGTGTGCCTGACCTTGATTTAGATTGGTGGACTTTTAGCTGTGTTAATAAACCTGTTGCTCTTGGGACCAGCGGTCAGCCTTTTCTGTGACAGTCTGACTGCCTGCAAGGGCAGTTGCGTCTCTCCTTCAACCCTGTTCCTTGAGAGCTACCATCCTGCTTGTTTTGCAGCTAACCTCGCACCAGAAATTACTGATTAGCTGGATTGAGTGAGCCCAGTTTCTAATTGATTTTATACACCTAAGACAGGTAATATAGTAATTACTGAACCAGGGATAGCTTCAACACTGGCGGGGCGGTAGCTCACGAGGAACAGGGTGGGAGACCATTTGCACAAGAGTGTTGCACAAGGGTACAACAGTGTCACCTGTATGCTATGAGTGTGTGTAACTAATGTCAGCTTTATGAATACTTCAAAAGTCACTTACCACACAACTGTTTGTTCCATTTTCTCTTAATATAGGGGTATGAGCCTCTCTACGATCCTACACGAGTAACCCAAAAACTGACCAATCCATTTGACTATACTGTACCTTCATGTATTCTTTATCTATCATCACTTCATTTCAGCTGAGGATTTATCTAATTAATGATCTTATAATATATGATGATCTCTAAATAAAAGTCTGTTACATTTACAACAAAGCTCAATCTCTAGGTTCCCAAACTGTGACTCTGGAGGATCTGCTGCCTGAACATCGGTACATAATGTGTCTTTAAGAACAATAAACATAACCAATAAAATCATATTAATCACCTGCGTTGAAATCTCTCAAATTTAACGAATCCATAAAAAAACAGGAAGAAAATGTTTATTTTCCACAGTCAAAATCCAACTTTTAGTTCAATTTTTGCTGTTTCTTTTACACCTGACTCTAGCCTATTCAAATTTAAATACTTGCTTTTTTTCAGTCCAATATATTTTTTAAAAGAGAGTATCAAAATTCACCAAAAATAACCTCTTTCTCCTAAGAAAGAGCTCATATTGGGTGTAGAGACGGACTGGTACTGGTCTGTGTTTGGACCTGCTGTCTGCCTGACTGATTGACCTCTGGGAACATGAGTTTGACTGCCGCCGCCGCTCCACCGGACGCAGGGAGAATGAGAGATGCTGGATGCTGCTTACAGACAGTCGCCTCGCTCGTCTCCTGCAAACAAAACCATCACTTTCTGTTAGCAAGGTCACCGTAGAAACCTGGGATCAAAACGACTTTTCAAGCGTTTTTTTTTTTTTTTTTTTTGTCAAACGTAAAAAAGTTGCACAAACTGCATGTTGGGTATTCCAGCTATGTGCCCTTCTCTGTCAAGAATCAAACACTTGTCAACTTAGCAAATCTGTTCTGGTATCAGATAATAGGCCTGATTTTGGGAGCAGAGACTGAAAACTTGTTTACATTCTTTGAGAACCTGTCAAAAAAAAAAAAAGCGACGTTGCCTGAGGTGAAATGAGTCATTCGCTCCTATCAGGTCACATTGAGTACGTCTGTTCCCCAAAGCCCCCCCCTTTGGTATACAACCTGCACAGGCCTGCTCCGCTCCCGCTCAGAGCCCAGACTTGGAATTAATAGAACCTCATATTTTCAACACATCATCATTACTTTACAAGACAAACATTTAATCTCGCCGCGATGGCACGCCGAGCAAATTATCTCGGGTCTCATTCTATCAGCCCCTAAATGAGATGATATTGAATTAGATTATGCTGGAAAATGAGGTGTTCACGCCAATTGAAAGTAATCAAGGTGGTTGAATCAAAGGATAATGAAAGCCTCTAGAGCTAATCCCGGCTCGCAGAGGGCTCTTTAACCAGCAGCGGTTGACCGTCGTGAGAATATTGATGAAAACGACAAACAAAAAAGACAAAATGAAAGAAAAAAAGGGGGTCATGGCTCAGTAACTCTTTAGTTTAAAGTCCATGTTCTGAAAAGTGACTGATCCAATACCATATCTGGATTTCAACTGTGGTGCAAAGGTGTGGATTATTTTTGTTTATGTGAAAAAAATAGGAAAAAAAATATAAACAGCAACCGAACAGAAATTATAGATAATACATTTCAGGAAGAAAAAGACAATCTCTCTGGGAAATCATTTCAATCATTGATTTTGAATTAAACGAAGATGTGATATATCGCAATACTTTATGTGGCCATATTGTATCGAGTTAAAATACTGCTAAGTCAATATTTAATTTTTATTTTAAAGTAAAGATGTAGTTCAGTCTTAATTTTTTTTTACAATTATTAATTTTTTTAATACCAAAACAAAAAAAACATGAATTTACTAGGGTAAAAGCAACTTTTTTATGACCTACAGTTGCAGAACTAACGTTCTGATAATCAAATAACATGTATTTCATAATTTACTTTAGTGAAACATATATTCATATTCAAATAATCTTAAGTCATAGTTTTAAAAAAATAAGGAAAAATCGTCTAATGCAGACTTGGGATACGTATCGTGTCATGACAATTGCATCGCGATACGTATCGTATCACCAGACTCTTGCCAATATTCACCCCTGTTATTGACCACAAAAGATTTAGGATTTTGATTTTTTATGAGAATTTTGAAGATATTCGACTCATGTAAACTCCATATCTAAATAAACGATTCTCTAGAAAAGGGTTATTCCTTTTTAAATTCAGCAGTTTTGCTACGTTATTTTATAGCTTTGTTAAGGACTATTATTAAAAACTCAAGAGCCATGGTTTTAATAGCTTTAAAAAGTTAACTTAAATCTCCTTAAAAACCTTTATTATGGCTGGATTTAAGACAAAAGTGACTGGAGACTGAGTTCACATGTTGACCTACAGTATTTTTCTAAACTGGGCACATGGGATTATAAGGGGAACAGTCAATAAATGGTCTGTTTTAGAATAGATGTCATCTAAAAGACACATTAAACAAGAAAAATCTGTTTGTCAGTCAGACTTTATTATGTGCATTAACAGTAATCTTAGAACTTGCTTGTAGCATGCTACACGTTAGCCACATTAGCATATTATCAATACATGGAATGCACAACTTTTTCTAAAGCACACAAACTGATATGAAATAAACATTACTGTAGCTACGCTAACTCCAAACCTTGTTAGTAATGTGAAAAAATAATAATAAAAATAAAAAATTCACAATAACACCCATGCAAACATTTTGATATGACGCCATGTAGCTCTTAAAAACATTTTCAAAATCAGTAAGTAAAGAGAGTCATGGATTATGGAGTCTCTTAATTTGAACGTCACTTCCACTCGATGACATCACCAATAGTCGCCGCTCAGCTAGCGTTAACACGGAGCTTCAAACGCCCGAATCTACATAACAACTTTTATAACTTTAAGAAAGTCAAGCTAAAACAAAAACTCATTACTTACATTGAAATATAAACTTCTGTGCTTACTAAACCATTTTTAACAGCGAGGTTGAAAAATGGGAAATAATGCATTTTATAATTTTTCGTTTTTCTGTCTGGCAATATGGCATCATTGACTTATTATGTCTGATGACTCCCAGTTCATTCAAACACACTAAGACATGTTTTTTGTATTTGCATGTTTATTCTCAGGAAGATCTTCCTGCTGGTTACTTCATTAAATCTTGTGAAAATGTTCTACTATTTTTGTCTATTTTGATAACAAATATTGCGTGCAGCATTGTTAATCTAAAGTTTCTCATTTCCATCGTGTCTCTCAATTGAACTGCGGCTGTGATATTAGCTGCCACAGACAAACTGCTGATATAACAAATTATGTGGATAAATAAATACATTAAAAAAGAATCCAAACTTTTCTCCCTTCCATAATTTTTAACTATGATAATTAGCATCCCTACCTAATCATTCTTTCTCGTGTCTGAGCCGAATGAACAAGATAAAACTAATTAAAGCTGCTTCAGCTGCTTGCAGACTTTCTGCTATCTAATTATAAAACAGCTCCTTAACTCCTCAAATGCGTCTGGTGTCGACAAGTTGCAAACCTTTTGCATCCTTTTGTGCAATTTTTGTGTGAATCATGTCATATTCTTTTAGCTTGTTATTTTTTGTTTGTTTAGCACATTGCATTTTGCAGAACGGGGAAGAAAAAACTAAATAGAGCTGCACTAAATTGAAACACAAGAAACTTGTGACTTTTAGCTTTTTAAGTTTTATTTGAAAATGTTTGAAATCACAATGACACAAAAATAAGGCACAACTCATGACAAGGCATTGAAAAGAAATCTCATCAGTTTTTCCAAAACATTTTAAGCTAAAAACAATATTTAAAGTTTTCGAAAGCTTGAAGCCTTGAAACCCTAACGGGAGCTGCTATATCTTGAAACGATAAGCTTGCTGTTAGCTCTGTTTACATTTTTAAAGCTTTTTAAAGAGTTTATTTTTTAAAATCATGCATATCAATCAAGTTGGATGTGTTTATGTGAAACAACATCTATCAAACTATTCTCATGTCTTTTAAAACATGAATGATCTTCTAAAAACATTAAGAATCAATAAATATCGTCTGATGATATAATAAAAACTATTTATCAAGTAGCTCCTTTAGTCTTCAGTGTTCTTTTGTTTTTGTTCATTAAAATTAAGTCCATACCTCTGTTGATTTTCCAGAAAAATTATAAAATAACTGTCATGGCTACAGACACTTTTCAGACCCAGACGCTGGAACCCGGAAGAAACACAGCAGGAAACTAGTGTGGTAAGTAAAGGATTTATTGCAGAGAACAGGAGGCAGAGGGCGGTGGCGACGCAGGTGGGCTTCTCCGCCGGAATGGGTAGACGTCTGGAGTGCTGGGCCGAGGCAAAGGCAGAGGCTCGAGGTGTGACCGCTGGCGAGGATAGAACGGGGAATCTGCAAAGGCTGGAATCTGCGACCACTCGTGGTAAGAACTCCTGTGGGTTGAGCAGAGAGAGAGATTCTTAATTCAAAGACTTGGTGAAATTCGAAGAAGGAAGTATCTAGACTTGGAGACCAACTATGCACCATCAGGGGCAACGGACGGCGAGGAATGATGATCCGGAGGCTCCTTATAAAGGCAGACGAGGATGATGAGGTGAGTGGTCGCAGCTGGGGAAGATCCGCAGTCAGGTGGAGAAGAGAGGGGAAGGGGGAGGAAGCTGACAGAGGCACCGTGACAGTACCCCCCCCGCAACGACCGCCTCCAGGCGGTCAAGGGCGGCGGTCCGGATGGGCACGGAAGAAATCCGAGATGAGCGAGGGGTCCAGAATGAGGGAGCGGGAGATCCAGGAACGCTCCTCCGGACCGTAGCCCACCCAGTCGACCAGAAACTGGAAACCGCGACCCCGACGACGGACGTCCAGGATCCGGTCAACCGTATAGGCGGGGGCGCCGTCGATGATCCGGGCGGGCGGTGGGGAAGCGGACGGAGGGCACAGAGGACTGTCCCGGACAGGCTTGATTTGTGAGACGTGGAAACGACGGTGGACCTTAAGTGCCTTGGGCAGCGGAGGAGGACACAGGTAGGGTTTGACGAGTTTCTCTATAACATAGGGTCCGATGAAACGAGGAGCCAGTTTCTTAGAGGATGCCTGGATGGGTATGTTGCGAGTAGAGGCCAAACCTTCTGACCGGGTTGGTAGTCAGGCCCCACCACACCTGCGACGGTTGGCGATCTGGCAGTTGTTCTCCTTGGTGCGGAGGAGAGCAGCCTTCGTCTGAGACCAAACGCGTTGGCAACAACGCTGCAGGTGATGTTGGACTGAAGGAACCGCCAGATCCAGTTCCTGAGAAGGGAACAGAGGTGGTGAGTACCCGAGGCGGCCTCAAAGGGGGAGACACCGGTGGCGGAAGCAGGGTGAGTATTATGGGCGTACTCAATCCACACTAGGAATAGGGACCAGTCCTGGTGGTTCTGGCTTGCTGCAGACAGCGAGAGCTGCCTCCAGTTCCTGGTTGTCCGTTCCGCTTGGCATTAGACTGGGGGTGGTAGCCAGAGAAGAGACTGACTGGGACCGGTGCTCCTAAGGCGGAGCAAAGGCCTTCCAGACCTGGGACGTGAATTGGGGGCCACGGTCCGAAACAATGTCAACCGGTATCATCCGTGATGTCGAAAGACACGGTCGACCATGAGGTTGGCTGTCTCAGTGGCAGTGGGAAGTTGAGGAAGGGGAATGAAGTGGGCCATTTTGGAAAAGCGGTCAACGACAGTGAGGATGACTGTGTTACCGTTCGACGGGGGAAGTCCGGTGATGAAGTCCATGGCCAGATGTGACCAGGGGCGGCTGGGAGTAGGAAGGGGATGGAGCAGACCGCAGGAGCCGAGGAAGAGGATTTAGACCGGGCACACGTGGAGCAGGCGGCGACGTACTCCGCACGTCCTTCTGCATGGTAGGCCAATGGACCTCTGACGGATGCGACTCAGGGTACGATGCACTCCCCATGGCAGGCTAAACGGGACGCATGTCCCAGGTGATGACCTCCGAGCGCAGCGCTGCGGAACGAACAAGGTATTCCTTGGGACAGGAGGGTGGTCATTAAGATGCTCCAAGGCTTGGAGTACCTTATTTTCGATGTCCCAAGTAAGGGCTCCGATGATGCAGGTGGAGGCAGAACGTTGGAAGGGGAGTGTTCCGAGGGGCAGTATTTCCTGGATAGAGCGTCCGGCTTGACATTACGAGATCCAGGCCTGAAAGTGATAGTGAAATTGAAGCGGTCAAAAAAGAGACACCAACGAGCTTGCCTTGAGTTGAGTCTTTTGGCGGAGCGGAGATAGGCCAGATTCTTGTGGTCGGTCCATACGATAAAAGGCTGCTCGGCACCTCCAACCAGTGACGCCACTCCTCCAGCGCCAAACTTGATGGCTAGTAGTTCCCGGTTCCCAACGTCATAGTTCTGCTCCGCCGGTGACAGTTTGGCGGGAGAAAAAAGCACAGGGTTTCAGTTTACCTGTGGAGGCTTCCTTTTGGAGAGGACCGCTCCTACGCCTGAGTCCGAAGCGTCCACTTCGACGATAAACTGTCTAGATGAGTCGGGTTGGATGAGAATAGGTGCGTTGACGAAAAGGTTCTTCAGCTTGTCGAAGGCTTGCTGAGCTTCCGCGGACCAGACGAAGGGATGTTTAGTGGACGTTAGACGAGTGAGGGGGGAAGCGATGCTGCTATAGTTCCTGATGAATCGTCTATAGAAGTTCGCGAAACCTAAGAACTGTTGAGCTTCTTCCTGTTTTCAGGAGGAGCCCACTTGGCAACGGCCTCGATCTTGGAGGGGTCGGGACGAATACAGCCGGCTTCCATGATGTAACCTAAGAACTGGACGGTGGGCACATGGAACTCGCATTTTTCCAGCTTGACATAGAGTTGGTTCTCAAGCAATCTCTCTAGTACAAGACGTACGTGGTGTTCGTGCTGGGCCTGATCGTGAGAGAAAACGAGAATGTCGTCCAGGTACACAAAGACGAAGCGATTAAGGAAGTCCCGGAGGACATCGTTGACCATTCTCTGGAAGACAGCCGGGGCGTTCGTGAGGCCAAAGGGCATGACTAAGTATTCATAATGCCCAAGGGGGGTGTTAAATGCCGTCTTCCATTCGTCGCCATCTTTGATACGGACCAAATGGTAGGCATTACGAAGGTCCAACTTAGTAAAAATGCGAGCCTTCTGAACGGAGTCGAAAACAGAAGTGATCAACGGCAGGGAGTATTTATCTTTGACTGTGATCTGATTTAGTTCGCGGTAGTCTATGCACGGCCTAAGGGTTTTATCTTTCTTTACTACAAAAAAAAACCCCGCCCCACAGGGGAGGAAGAGGGTCGAATGTGCCCCAGAGCGAGCGCTTCCTGAACGTACTGCTCCATTGCAGTTCTTTCGGGACCAGACAGGTTAAATAGTCTGCCCTTAGGTAAGGGAGCACCAGGCAGGAGATTGATCTCACAATCGTAGGGTCTGTGAGAAGGAAGAGCGCTAGCCTTAGTTTTGCTAAACACTGCTTTCAAGTCGTGGTAACAAGGTGGAACAGCAGTCAAATCGGTGGGAACTGTACTCTTTTGGTCAGGGGTAGACACACAAGGTACGGCAGATAACAGGCAGTTTGCGAGACAGTATGGACTCCATTGAATGATGGACCCCTGGGACCAGTTGAACTGAGGGTTATGTAACGACAGCCAGGAGAATCCTAATACGATAGGAGTATGGGCGGACCGAGTGATGAGAAATTGGATGGATTCTCTGTGGTTACCTGACGTGACTAGTAGAACTGGCTTAGTGCGGTGAGTGATACGTGACAAGAGTTGACCCCGAGGCCAGATGCTTCTATGGGGGAGTCCAGGGGTTCTGTGGGGATAGATAAGCGATTAACTACATGGATATCAATAAGGCTCTGTTCAGCTCCAGAGTCAACGAGGGCCCTTAAATCAAAAACATGAAGATCGAGGCATAACTTGACAGGTAGAAAAAGAAAGTCTTTACCGGAAACTGTGGCTGTGAGTTCCCTCGCGGCCTGTCGTCTAGCGAGGGGATTTGGAGTTTAAACGGTGAGGGCAAACAGAAACTAAATGGCCTTCAGTCCCACAATAAAAACAGGCACCAGCTTCGCGTCTCCTGCGACGCTCCTCTTCAGACAGCCTGGAGTGACCGATCTGCATGGGTTCATCTGGAGACGTAGAAGAAACGAAGTGTTCGGGGACCATGTTCTGTTCGATCGGTGGGGCGTGAGCGAGCTTGAGAGGACGAGGAGGTGGTTGATATCGCTCCTTTCTGCGTTCGCGTAACCTAATGTCCGATCTGAGAGCTGTGGAGACCAGTTCCTCAAAGGAGCGTGCTTCAGGTTGGGAACAGAGATGGTCTTTGATCTGCTCGTTGAGAGACTGGTAAAAAACACCCATAAGAGGCTGATCGGACCAGCCAGCTTCCACCGCTAAGATGCGGAAGTCGATGACGTGATCACTTACGGGTCGGTTCCGCTGTTTGAGGGCGAGTAGTCGCCGGGTTGCTTCCTCCTGTTTACGTGGCTGGTCAAAAATAAGGCGAAATTCACTGATGAACCGATCATAGGATTGATGAGTGATCGGGTTGCAATGAGGAAGGCTTGGGCCCACTGAAGAGCTTTGTTTCGCAGAGAGTTGATAACGAGAAGTGATCTTACTGTGGTCGGATTGATAGTATCTGGGGGCTTGTTGACATATCAACTGGCACTGCAGCAAAAACCCTCCGCAGGCTTCGACGTCCCCGAAGAAAGGTTCCGGTTGGAGACGGACGTTTTCGGTGGAGGACGGAGATCCGGAAGCGGAAGTAGGTTGAGTGACGGAAGCATGGGCTGTGGCTGGCGGACCCTGGGGAAAACGATTTGAAAGTTCATGTAAAGTCCGAGTGACATCATCCAGGCGCTGAGAAAGACTCTGTTGGGCCACAGCCATTGGGAAAGGACGTCCGCTTGGCGTCCGAGCAGAGCGCCTTGTTGGGAGACTGCTAGTCTGAGTCCTTCCGGGTCAGCTGGGTCGGTGTTCTGGCCAGTCCGTTCTGTCATGGCTACAGACACTTTTCAGACCCAGACGCTGGAACCCGGAAGAAACAAGCAGGAAACTAGTGTGGTAAGTAAAGGATTTATTGCAGAGAACAGGAGGCAGAGGGCGGTGGCGACGCAGGTGGGCTTCTCCGCCGGAATGGGTAGACGTCTGGAGTGGCTGGGCCGAGGCAAAGGCAGAGGCTCGAGGTGTGACCGCTGGCGAGGATAGAACGGGGAATCCTGACAAAGGCTGGAACTGGCGACCACTCGTGGTAAGAACTCCTGTGGGTGAGCAGAGAGAGATTCTTAATTCAAAGACTTGGTGAAATTCGAAGAAGAAGTACTAGACTTGGAGACCAACTATGCACCATCAGGGGCAACGGACTGGCGAGGGAATGATGATCCGGAGGCTCCTTATAAAGGCAGACGAGGATGATGAGGTGAGTGGTCGCAGCTGGGGAAGATCCGCAGTCAGGTGGAGAAGAGAGGGGAGGGGGAGGAAGCTGACAGAGGCACCGTGACAATAACAGTTTAAAAATAAAAAAGAATAGTTTAGTAAACCTGTATAATTTAGAAATTAATTTTCTTGTTAATATAACTATAAAAATTTATCAAAGGAATTTGAGAAAAATGCAATAATAGTGTGTGAAGCCAACTGTTCATGTACAACTTTAAGGTTTGGTGGGAAAAAAAAGAATAAAATGCAGGCAGTGTTTTTACTTGATTTATTGTTTTTGATCTTTTTTTTATGTTATATTTCAAAATGAATAACCAGGTCATACGCTTTCTGTTCACAACTGGTATTGCGGTATTACATTTAACAAACGTTTTTTTTTCAGTTGTGTTGAAAATCCAAAATTTAGTCTAAATATCTCAATAGTTCAGATAGTATTTTAATTTATTTTTACAGCTGTGTTACATAATATGGATTTAGTGCTATCCACCTCGCAGTGGGAAGCACTCTGATAAGAAAGCTGCTAAACTAAACAGAAGATGTGAGTGAAATGTTCTCTCCATGTCAGTGTTTGCAAACACATGTTCTATCTGGAGTCTGTAAATCAGAGCACAGATTAGATTCAGCCGTTTATTGTGACAATGCAAGACCAACTCCCTATGAAGATAAATGCACAATGGCTGCTTCTTCAGGCTAGAGAAAGATGTTAGATGCAGTAACAGAAAGTGTGGTCCGTCGGTCGACAGCACGTCTTCGTACGAACTCCTCAGAGGAGCAGCTGCTTCACGTCTGCTCCGCCGCCAACTATGGAAGGAGGATAAATCAGATCCACTCATTCTGGCTCCCTGAGAGAGGAATTCCAACCAAACCGCAGCACGTACCTAAAGAAAAAAAGGAAAACAGAGCCCCCAGTGCACAAGCGGTGTTTACTACCATCCCCATCTCATTTGGTTTCCTCCAGTTCTGACTGTTCTGCACAAAATGTGCCACAGCCATCCCAGTCATCCCAGGAATTTTACTCCAAATGATTGTTTTCCTGCTCCTTCTCCTGAGTGTGTGTTGCATTATGCATGCATACGCATGGGCGTGTGTGTGTACACGCATGGCCGCAGGCTAAGGAGTAGTAAGGGAGTTCCCCCCACATCTGTTCACCATAAGAGCTTGTTGACAGCAGATCTCGTCTTTCTCTGTCTCTCTCAGTTCACCCCTTATTTAGATTCTGTTCTCCGTCCAAAGATTAGGCAGAACTCACTGCTTGGCCTGGTTTTAAATGGGCTCTGAGACTGCCTCAGCAGAATAAAAGTCAGGCTGGTTGACTGTAATAAGGTGCTCATATGACTTCAGGCTCTGGATTTCCTCTCTTTTTTGTTTTTTTCTGAGATTAATTTTAACTACTGTATTTTCCCGCACTTTTGGGCACACAGGATTAGGAGGTGCACCGTCAATGAATGGACCATTTTTAAGCTGTCATGCACAAAATTAAGCAAGATACAAAAGAATCAAAGACAAGTCAGTCAGACTTTATTGACTCTCTTTATAGTAAATCTAGAAATTGTTTGTGGCATGCTACATGTTAGCTCTGTAGCATATTAAAACTATCTGTTAGTAGCACATTAGAAAAAAAAAAAAAAAACACAGTCCAACACCTACACATTAGCAACATTAGCATACTAACAATACTTGTGAGACTCCACTGTGTTTGCAGCATGTTAGAAACCACTAAAACAAACACTTTGGTGATTATGCTAACTCCAAAACCTGTAAAAAGTAAAAAACAGTCACACAGAGACGAAAGAGTCAGAGATAATTATGTCATTGAAATTTTATTAACTGCGTTCAGAGTAAATCTAGAACTTGTTTGTGACACGACTACGTGTTAGCCATGTTAACATAATCACAATCCTACCTATAACTTCCGAAACCTTGACTGCAACATGTAAAAAACAGACTGATAGTGCTAAAACAAGCTTTACTGTGACTATGCTAACTCCCACCTTGTTAATAGCACGGAGGAAAACCTAAAAAGACAGTCCAACACCTTCACATTAGCCACGTTAGCATATTAACGTTACCTGTAAGACTTGACCTTGTTAGCAACATGTAAGAAAACTCTTGAACAAATGCTGCAGTAATTACGCAAACCCCAAAACCTGCTAAAAATAATTAAATAAACCGTCACACAGAGACAAAAGAGTCACAGATAGGTCTGTCACTCAAACATTATTAACTGTGTTTTTTGTAATTCTAGAACTTGTTTGTTACACGGCTACACGTTAGCCGTGTTTTCGTATTAACATTCCTAATTAGAACTCCCAAAACTTTCATTTCAACACATAAAAAAACTGTTTTTTGTTGCTAAAACAAACACTACTGTGAGTATGCTGACTCCCAATCTTGCTAGTAACGTAAAAAAATTACACAATATGACACCACAACACAAGAGCAGCGTTAGTAACAACACCTGTAAATCTTAACCTTAGCTATGTCCGAATTCCTTCCCTTCTCACTATAGAGTATGGTTACCATTTTGTAGATAAACTAGCGTACATCGATGCTCACTACATTAGCAAATGTAGGCCACAAGGCATCATGGTCAAACAATTTTTCCGAAAAAAAAACATCTTTAAATGTAATTTTTTTACAAACCATCCACATTTTCATCATCAGAACAAAGTGGAGTCACAAATAAACGTAAAATGTTTGAATTGATTTTATTTTCACTTGAAATGTGTGACGTCACATCCGGAGTTTAGCAAAACAAATGTAAATTAGTTAGAATGGTGTCTTTTAAAATCCAGGACACTATATAGTCCCGCACTATACAGTTTATAGTAGTTAGGGATTTGGATTGGACTGCGGACATAGCCCTTGTTTGCAACCCTTAAAAACGGACTGATACCGGTAAAACAAATAATATCGTGACTATGCTAACTCCCAACCGTGTTAGTAACACAACAGCATAACAGTAAAACACTGCTAAAAACAGTCCAACACTGCTGCATGTTAGCCATCTATCATAATTGCTTCAGCAACTGAAAGCACAACCAGAATTACAGTAATCCATTTATAAGATGCTCCAAATTATAAGGTGTGTTGCCATTTTTTTAAAAAAGTTAAGGCTTTAAAAAGCACTTTTTGGTGTGTGAAATACAGTAGTCCTGGTGAGAAGATGAATCCTTGCAGCAGATCAGGGTAGTGACATCGTATTGGCTCAAAGTAGGACTTTTAATAGTTCAGAATGATTCATGTCCTGGGGAGCATACGTGTGTTTGTGTTGCAGGCCACTAAGTAGCAGCCCAAAGTTAAAGCGGGAGTGTTTGTCTGCGAGGATTGAAAGCCACCCAAGCCTGTAATTGGGAAAAGGGCCATTTGGACCATCAGCGTCGTCCATTTGTTTTTAAAAGGAAGAGGCAATCGATGGGCAGCATTAGGGAGATCTGTGAGAGATCTAAATGGTTCCGCAGGTCCACAATCTTTACTTCCTGCTGCAGAGATACCAGTCTTTAGTGATTGGCCCAGACCCAACGATAGATCCAGAGAAAGCACCAATCAAACGAGCCCCGATATGACACCTGGCTATTGACCTCCCATGCCCCCTTATTTCTCAACGGGAGTCACAAGTTAAGATCTCAGCCTGGGTAACGGATCAACAGCGTGCGCGGCAGAAAAACTGCTTGTTCCTGCTTTGATTGCAACACTAATTAGCTTTGGTGTAATGACTTTTAAAGGAAAGGTGTAATTGAAGTTCTGGGGTTCAATTATATCCCTCAGGGCGGTGCTGGCATGACGAGCCTCAGGTTGGAATCGAGTAATTTCACATTTCTGCTCTCACTACATGGTCAGAGCTCAGAGAGCGTATTGATCTACTCTTACTCTGTACATGCGCCGTATTGACAGGTTGTGCTGTGAGGAGCTGTGGATGAGAACAGCTTCACAGGAGGAGAAAAAAGAAAAAAAAAACACAACAGCCTCAAAAAAACCAATGAAAAAAGGAACTTACGGAAGCTTTATAAGATTTTCAGGGAAGAAGAAAGTGCCGTGTTGTCCTGGAAGTTGAATTAAGGTGTAACCAGCAGAGGCGCACACCTGTTCCACTATCAGAAACGGCAGTTTAAACTGCTGGAGCCGTACAAATGGGTCCTCAGAGGACTTTTTTGTGACTTTCCCTCCTTCAGAGTGTAACATTTTCCAACAGCTGGCGAACAATAAAATGTGAGAGCACTATGACTTAAAACGCCTGCCAGAAGGTTTTATGGAAGGGGTGGACATAAATGTTAGCACTACAGTTTAGAGATATGCAAAAACAAATCTGTCCGTCACTCTGCGTAATTAACCGCTAGTTATTTTGTTTATTTAAAAATTCGAATTATTTTCATTGATGTTTTTTGTTGTGGTTCCTGCAATCCAAGAAGCTGAATGTCACACTTGACTTTTATCTTACTGATATCACTTACATCATAAAAGTGCTTAGACGGATACATACAAAGCTGGCTTTCACTGCAGTCACAGGATGTTGATGTGGCGAGACAGAAGAGCAGGAGAACCCAGCTGTAACCTTTAAATGTGACTTTTAGTTATGGTAGAAACGGTCTCAGTAAGAGATCAGAAGATGGTGGAACTAGGATGGTGGCAAAGGGAACATTTTACACAAGTATTGTGCCACTAAACAGAAATTGTACCGCGCATTGTATCTGGAATTAAGGTTTAAAGTTAAGGTGAAAAGATTGGATTCTGGATCCGCATTCTGATTATTCACTGAACAAGAGAACTGGACTGAATGGCCCCTCCCCCCTCACATTATAAACAGGAAGTACCTGTTGGCTCTAAAAAAGCCAAATTCTGAAAGACTTCTATTGAGAGATAACATCTAATTAATGAGTCTGTATTTCTCCGAATACCCATTCTTGCTCTGATACAATTTATTAAATGCATGTTTTTAGAATATTTTTCTGTACTACAAGTTATTAAAGTTATAAACTGGCCAATCAAATGCATCAATTACAGTGTCTGGTCTCACACCAAACATTTGATTGAACAGTTCATGTGGTATGAATGTGGACTTCACACAAGCTCACTCATGGTTAGCAAAAGTGGTTCCCATAGAAATGATGAGTCAGACTGATTTGGACCAATCACAGCTTACTGAGGACATCTGGCTCCAACATGGTGGTCACTGTATCGCAAAAAAATGGAATGGAAACTGGATTGACTTTGGAATTGGTGGGAGCTGGCAGTAAACCATTTTCTATGAGTGATGTCACACTCAGTCCTTCCAGTGCATATACAGTCAATGGTTCAGATGCGTTTAAAAACTACAATTCCTTTTACAATAGGAATGTGAATCTGTTTTGAATGTTGGTCGGTCAGACTTTCTGGTATATCTCAAGCATAATTTTTAGAATAACAAATTTTATTTTAATTAATTTAAAATTTAATTAAATTAATTTAAAATTATTTTAAATTAATATGCATATTGAGTTTGTAGGATCCCTGTCCCCTCTCACATGAATAATCTGTACTGCTCTCTCCTGAAAGAGAAACAATGATCTGATGAAAGTTTTACAAACACTTTCACATAATTGAATGCAATAGATAGTTATGGAAAACCACAGTACATGTTTCGTTAACCCTTTTAACACCAGAAATGTCACTGGCGACAGAAAATTAAATGCTGCCAAAGGCTCTGTGATGATGTCATGAAATGGGCGGCACCCACATGCAGCGGCAGGCGGAGCTCTAGGAATCAAGTCGTTTTACTTCCGGGAAGGAAAAAATTAACGAAAAATAACGATTTCATAAATAATTAGATCTTTTGTGTTCAAAAGTAATAAATGATCATATATATGTATATTGTTTACTCTGAAAGGCATAAGAAAATCATGTTTTGGTCCCTTTCATATGATTTAAACAAGAATTTTTTTACATCAAGTTTGAATCAATCACAAAATCCGAAAATGTATTGACGTAGAGTATGTTCCTTGTATTTCTACTTTGTCAATTAATAGTGAGGCGTCAACGCATTATAATTTATCAATAATAAAACTAATACACTTTATTTTCAGAATATTGAATGTACAATTTTAGTGGGAGAAACCATCAGTCAGTCTAGCCCACTTTGGTTGGAGTTTAGGATGTAGGATACCTTTATTTTTATACTTAATAATGTTATACTTTCTATATATCAGGATGTCATTGGCACCAATGAAACCCAACAACTTTCTTGCTAATAGGATTTAACACATAAATAGCTGAGGATGCTACAAACTAGCACTTCCTGGCTTGTTATTATTAAGTGTGTGTCACTGGTGCTTAAAACAGGCGCAGTGTTCTTTCTGTGGCCTGATTTTACTCCTAATTTAGCTCAATCTCGAGTCCCGCTGGGACCATTTCCATACAGAAGCACTTGAGTTCACACTTTCGGGCCTGTTGTGACGAGCAGCTTTTTAATGGGGAGGCTCTGCTGGATCTTCTCTGCACAGACTGACCAGTTTAAAAAGTGGCTGAAGCCCAAAAAAGCCAGGAATCATGGGAAGACAGCTCATTAGACCAGACTGACTGATTAGCGTGGCTGCTAGTAACAACAGCTGGTAAAGCACGGCCATGCATTGGCACGGAAATGCTCCCAGTGGGACCTTGTGTTTGAAGCTTTGCCTGTACGCAGCACAATATATATATTGCTGTGCAGGACAACACTTCCACCCTAGTTAGTTGGTTCAAAAATAATCAATTATCTGTGCTTTGTATGGAAAACCTGTTACTGGTGTCTGTAATTCATTGTGGTCTTGTTCTACATTTACACCGAGCTCAAAGTGACCACTTCCATTGAAAAGTTTATGCTAATGCGAGTGTCGAGCTAAGCTCTCAAATTCATGGGTCTCTATGCTAGATTTTAAGTCCAATTTTTGGGATGAATTGTGCAGCCATTAAACGTGTTAAACAAGTTAAACTTTGACCAATCAGGGGCCCAGATATAGTAGTGACATATAAATGGCGTCCTTTTTAATACATGGAATTGTCAAAAGCTGTGAATTAACGATAGACATTTTGCTGAAACCCTCTTCCGACTGCTACAGTACATGTGCTAGTAACGGGTAGTTAGCTTGATTACATGTGAACGTCACTTAGTTCAGATGGTATATGTTGCATCTACTGAGCTCCACGTTTAAAAGATTTGTTAAATACAGTTTGTCATCTGCTTGATAATCATAGAACTTTCTGAAAGTACAGTCAGTGCTTCCATGCTTCTTAAAACAAGGAGTAATCGTGAGTATGCTAACCCTGCTAATGCTTCTAACATGACTAACATTTCTAATGTGGCTAACATGTCGCATGTTACAAACAAGTTTTAGAATTACTGTGAATGCAGTTAATCAAGTCTGAGATCATTTTTATGGGATACGAAGTCTCTTAATTCTTTTATGATTGGGAAACTATGGTAGCCCAGAATTCCAAATTACATCAACAAAAACTCTTCACACAAAAAGATATTAAAGGTCACAACAACAGTTAAAAAAGCGGAAAAAAAAAATAATAGCAGTGCAAAATAAATTAATAAATGAAACAAAAATGACATATTGAAAAACTAAAGTAATTTCTAGAAATCAAAGGAAAATAATAAAAACATAAAACAATAAAAGAAACTGGGAAAGGTAGATATAAGGGGACATCATTCATTGGATGAAGGAGTTTGTGGACCTTTTGGCATGGCGTTATCAGCGACGTCCCATAGTCCCCACATCTTCAAGTTTCTTCTTTTTCTATTTCTTTACATTTAAATTCAATTTCTGGAAATAACTTAAGTTTTCCAAAATGTTTTTTTTTGTTTTAGTCTCTGGAATTATGTTTTGATTTCTGAAAAATAATGTTTAGCTTTTTTCATTATAATTTTTAATATGTTTCTGCGTTGAGTGATTTGTTGATGTAATTTGTACTCAGGGCTACCGTAGAAAACAAAGGAGTGATTTCTCATCTGCAACGATGCAAATCAACTTGTCTTTTTTTTATCGAGCCTTGTTCTCTTGAGATAACTTTGTAATCAAGTTGTGATCTCCAGATTAGGGCACCGGATTAAGCATGCAGAGCCTCTTTTGGCCTCAAGCCGAAACATTTCCTCAAGCTTGGAAACAGAACCCGTGTAGTTTCTTTGCATAAAACAGTGACTCCAACGTTTTTTTTGATCTATTGTAAAAGCATTCCCAGTGGTCTTTAAAATTATGATAATGTTTTTAGCCAAATCAATCATTTTCTGCAGAGTGGCAGGAGTTCATTTGAAGCAGGAAGCTTGTTGCTTGCCGTAGAAGGTTATGGTCAAAAATACGACTGCCATTGAACAAGGCGAGGCATGGACAGAATCTCATAAAAAAAATTTCATGTTGTCGCCCAATTTAAAAAAAAAATCTATTTTTGTAGTCATGGACGCAGACGGTGGCAGTCAGGAAGCCATCAGGTGTGCTGACTGGTCCGTTTTTTATATACCCCAGGGCGACTGGCAGCAAATGACACTTGATATTTACAGCAATATGGCCATATATGGACGTATGGTTGGGGCCCCCTTCATGTCACTTTTTGAAGTATTGGCCCAATAACAAGGGCCCCTCTGACCGGTACCAGTCTGTGGGCCTCTTGGTACCAAACCACAGACAGGGATCAAAATGCATACACTAATCATCGGTCCCCAACCTTCGGGACGCAGGGTGGTACCAGTACCCTAACCCGGTACTTTTTTTGCGTCCCTTACCATGTCCGTACCACACTACCATACGTCCATGTATGAGAATGTGTAGTACAGTCAGACCTGCTCCATCAACCTGTGACCGCCCGGCTATTGCCCCATTATGTAATGGGTCATCCCACCTGGTTCTGGACTCGAAATGGGCCCGTACGGCCACTGACCAATTTCACTGTGTTCCAGAATCATAGATCACAGGGTTTGGTTTCAGGAATTTACAAAATCCGAACAAAAACTGACTAGTTTGGGATATTTATTTGACCTGAATCCATTCCCATATGAACTACCTCACTTTGAATTAGTGCCGCCCCCGCTGATGAATCTGCGCGGGGCAACGACAACTTTCCTCATTCATTCACTTTGTCTTCTCAGCCTCTCGGCCATCCCTCGTCTCCTGGCGCTCCCCTCCCTTCGAGTCTCTTTGTACTTTCTAAAAGTGCCCGTTCTTTTCCTCTGAAGCCGCCACCGTCTCCGCGCCTTTGATGCAAGCGGGGAAGACGGCAGTGAGTTCTCACCTGTCAGCTTTCACGGCTCCCTGAAGGTTGACTTTGAGCCCGTGTCTGTTAAATTGGGATTGATCGCAACAACAGGAGTCACACATTCCACACACACTCTGTGAGGGGGGGGGAGAAAGAGAAGAGGGTGGGGAAAAAAAAGCTACATTTCCTGACAGTTTTAGGGGGTGAGCTGCCTCATGCTGAAGAGTGACCATTTTTCAGGACAGATGAGGCAGTTTGATGTGACCACGCCAGCTTCTTCTTTTTTTTTTCCTCCTGTACCACAGAAAGTATCTGCAGGAATGTTTCAACCAAACCTGAATCCAAAGTCAGCTTTGCATAAAAGCGTCATCCTGGTAAGAAAAAACATGTAAGGAGTAGTGACAAATGGATCTGGGTAACTGTGGATCTCAGCATTACTCTGGCCCAGATGTGACACAAATGAGGCAGAAAAATGAATTCTGAGAGTTAAAGTAACAGGGATTTTGTGACAAAAATGAGTAAAAAGAAACAGCAAAATTTGGGTTTTTACTTCAGCTGCAGGGGCGGAGCTAAAAAATGTGATTTCTCTCCTTCTTTCCCCCAAATTTTTGTCAATATTAAAATCATTATTGACAAATGCTACAAATATTTGAATGATATTATATTTACAATTTAAAATTGGAAATGGTTAATCGACTTTTAATTACTGCCAACATGGCACTAAAAACAACAGTAAATGTGACGCTCATGCCACACCAAGTTCCTTTAATATCATAATAATATCATAATAAATACAAGGTTTGCCATCCAATCTTTAGAAATGTAATGACTTTTGAGAAACCCCCTTATGAACGCCGCCCCCTTTTTTTACTTTCACGTCATTTCATTGCCCTCCAACCCCACTTAACCTCCACCTCCCACACCGGGTCCTGAGGCCACAGGCAATTCGAAGATGCAAATAAAGTTCGAACCACGTAAACCAACACCAAAAAGACACACAGCACTCACACAAAGCAGAATAAAAAAGGTTAAGCTTGTGCACTTGAAGTTCCGCTAAATTCCATAAATAAATAAAGGACAGTGAAACAGGATTAAAACAAAAACTGTAACAGTTGTGAATAACTTGAAAGTGAAACCTGCTGCAACAGTAGAAGAAATGAGACAAAACACCCCCACTACTCATCATCCATCTGTTTACATGTTCTCCCACCAGCTTACAGCCCCTCACACCCCCGACCTTATAATAGCGGTGCAACAAAATTGGTGAGAAATCTTGGAGCTTTCCAGCCATACAGTATTGATCCAGATGCCAGCTGGGACAGGAAAACAAAGACGTTCATGGGTCTAGCTGTCTACGAGTGGATGCTTCAGAATGGAGTCGAGCAGGGAGCTTATGGCTTGCCATAGCAACGCTACGGTGACAAATTCCGCCACCTGATTTTTTTTTTAAATCGTTGGCGTGGTCCTGATCAGAGATGGTGTCAGTCAGGTGTGAAAAATGACCTGCTTTTACTACTGGTTGGATGCTGGACGGTGGTACTTGATGCCGAAGACATTAATACATTGTCCATTCTGAGTTTTTACTGGCTGGCTATCTGGCTGCCACCGACCTGTGGACGCCCAGAAGTTGCCCCAATTTTGGAAGAGGGTCATCACCACCCGCCTGTACTGGACTGCTACTGCGTGACTTTGAAATTTGCCCTGGCGGCCACTGACCAATGTCAAAAAAATCTGTCCCAACCAAATTTTTTTTTAAATGTGCATTTCGGTCTCTGTGCTGTGGCATTTTGTGATATGTAACTGTAGCATAGTTGCCATTCCTGCTCGTCTTGTGTGAAGACTGTATGCTTAAAGTGCATTCATGAAACCTTGTTTTGCACATTCTTGAACAAGCCACACATACAGACACAGCAAGAGTCTGACATCAGTCATGAAAACGGATTTACTTCCAGCTAGAACCAAATGACGATAATCCAGTAGCAATTTTTATGTGGAACAGAATTCATCGTCATGGTAGAGCCAGACGCTGTCAGGAAGCAGTGATTGAGCCGAGTCGGTCTGACTCGTTCTATGACAACCACTCTGGCCAATCAGGAGTGAGATTGTTGGAAGGCCACACCCCCTTTGAAAGAGGTCTACAGAATATTTTTCAAATAATTTAATTCGACCCGACGTGGGACCACGTTCTTTTATTGTGGCATCTGATTGGTCAGTTTATGATTAATTTGCACTACAGAAAAATTAAGAACATGTTTGAAAAAAAGTATTAGAACAAGAATGGTTACTCTAACAAATAGAATAACTGAGTAAAAGCTGTTTATTTCTCCATAGAAGTCTATGCTATGAACGCATACTTCCTATTTGGAACTCTAGGAGGGGAGGAGTCACTCAGTCCAGCTCTCATTTACAGTCGAAGCATCAAACATGAACGGCCGTCCTCTCTGGGATCTGCTTGTTGTTCCACTACGGTAAACATCTACCAAGCATCAAAGCTACCTGTTCCCATCGATCTATCCCCCCACTCCACTGTCTGCCACCTGCAGGTGTGCGCATGTTTGCTCCTGCAGAGGAGCATCAGCGAGGCCGACAGGCAACATAAGCCCGCGGAAAAAAAAGAAAGTTTGTGCACCCGGGAACTTCTCCAGGCCTCTTCTCAAACTGATCAAGAGCGAAGTTCCTTTAGCTTTTGGAATCTCAAATACCAACCCACCCACCCCTTTTTTTTTTTCTTGTGCCTATCTTTGGTGATAAATGTGTGTATGAGAGAGAGAGAAGGGGGCCACTGAAGGAGGAGAAGAAGCAGAGGAGAGCCCCCCACGGAGGCTACTGTCAGGCTGTGGGAACCCAGATGAAAGCGCTGCAGTCAGATAGCAGCGCTCTTTGATCGCGCCTTTGTGTGATAAACATCGGGCCGTGCCAGGCTCGGCCGCGGTGCGGCGTGCCAAGGTGAGGGGCTTTGAGGAGGCCTCCAGCTCAGGACAACAGCATCCACCCATTTCTCCTCCCTTGTTCAGGAGATTTGGGGTTTTGGTTTTAAAGATGGCGCCTCACCCCATTTTAAGCAATAAATGCTTAAAATTAAAAGGCACTTCTTCGCTTTTTTTTTTTTTTTTTTTTTAGCCGTGGTGTAATAGTAATCCGGCGGATGAATATTTCATGGCTGCCACAGCTTTGAAACGCTGCAGGTTTGCAGTGTTAGGTGTAACAAGGGAGGAATGAGAGGATTCTGCCAGAGCTGCCTGCATAAATCTTCACCTCTTGTTGTTTTCTCTTCTTTGTGCACAAACCTGCACTTCTTCTCCTTTTTTTTTTTTTTTTTTTTTTACCTGGGAATCCATTTCCCAGTTTCTGTAACAAAGCCACCCGGTGATTTGAATTCCCAAAAAAAATCGAAAAGAGGAGACCTGGAAATTTTAAATGAGAGGCGGCAAAAAAATGTGGAAGGGTGGAGTAAAAGGCAAATGCAATGTTCAAAAGTTTTCATACACACCAAACGCGGCAGGCGTTCAAATTCGCTTCAGCTTTCTCTCTTGACGCCTGTTAAATTTAGTGGTCAATGCCTTGACGCGTCTGCCGCGGAGCAACCACCGGGGAACGTCATTCGCTGACCGCATTAATGGAAAACATGGATGATGTTGATCGAGTAGCTTGCCCATATATGTTTTGGAGAGCTGTACAGAGGCGCCGGCAAACATGTCGCTGGGTTCACCAACGGACCAGCATAGTGAGCTCTGCGACCCAGAAACCGGTACCCTGTGCAGGGAGGCGACGCTTGCTTGATCTGACAGACCCTGGGAGGCGGAGCTTGAAAAGCTCTTCACCAGGCAGCTGGCTAGTGTAGGGGACTGCTCACTCCGGCTGTCCAGGTTATATCTCGCCTTCGCCCAACAGTACTCGAGAATGTCTTTGGCAATCCCGCAGCCCCAGCGGGTCAAGAAAATGAACAGAAGTACTGAACGGAAGCATCTTGCCACCTTATTGAATCTATGTTTCTCCCCTTTGATGCAGTCAAAAAAAAAGTCACATAACCAAAGCTGAGTCCTCGATTGGGTCGACGGTGCGGCCCGACGCCCAAACCACGACACGTCGCGTCCTACTGCACCTTTACATTGACTTAACATCGAAACTTGACGCCTCTGCCGTGCCTGCTGCGTTCGGTGTGAATGAACCAAAACAGTTATGTTCTTCTAATTAGAATTAGATCAAGATTTCAGTTTAAAAATATTGCTTTTCAAATGTTGCTCCACTTAAATAACCTTATATTGATGATTTCTTCATTTCTGCCAATAATGATACTAATATTGACTCAAAAATTGGGGAGGGGGCTTTATTGCTGTCCTCCCTGTAGCTCCCCCCCTGGAGGAGAGTGGGATGACTCTGCTGACAGCACACAAACGTGTGGGGAAGTGGCTTTTGGCGAGGTTTCCAACATGAGAGCTGTCAGACGGCCGCAGATGGAGGAACTGCCAAGGTCTGCGAGGCAGAAGCCTGGGAGGAAACTTTTGTCCCCCCCAAAAAAAAAGGAAAAAAAAAATCTTTTCTATGGTTACAAAAAAAAAAGAAAAAAACCTGTCTTGACATCCGAGAGACCCCGGCAGTCATCCGAGGACACGTCGACTCGCAGCAGTCGGTTTCAATAACTCTCATTCTGTCTCCATGGCAACATGCTGGAAGAGGGAGGGGTCTGACACATGAAAATGACACCTTAAAGCCATTAGGCTTTACCCAACATCACTAAAGCGGGGCATGTTTCACGCAGATGGCCAGTTTATGAATAAGTGGCCTTGAGCTGTGAATGAGGATAAAAGTGTTCAGAATTTCTGATCTTGATTTTTTTTTTTTTTTTTATTGGCGGGGGGCTTTTGATGTCTGAAAAATCTTGTTACATCAATTTCTTTGATTCTCCACATCCCTTTATTTGAATTTTTTTGGAATACATGTGATTGGGGAGCAGAAGTTGCACTTTGCTGACTTTTATTTGACATTTGGCCAACTCCTTTCAAAATAAAAGCCCCAATTCCACAGAACAAATTGCAGCAAAGCCTTTTCTGATGGTTTTGATTAGATCTCCGTTCATTTTTTTTTTTTTTTTAAAGTGATGAAATACAACAAAGAGAAAGGATGTAACTGCAGGCAAAACCCACAGTGGATGATGCAGCTCTAAAAAATTACAATCAACTAAAAAAAATGGAAACTTCCCACAATAAGATGTCAGCTTTAGACGTTTTTAAGAAAATTGCAAATAATAAGTGAGATATCAAGCGATGGATGGATGGGGGGTGGTGGTGGTGGTTGGAGGGGGGGTGTCAGAGCCCACCGAGCGTATCCAACATTGTCATTGCGGCTCGGCTGCCTGCTGGTGGAGAACATCCTCGGCTGACAAGAGGTGAGCGCCTGTTCCTCCCCGCATCAGTTTTGGATCACTACTCTCAATCAAAGGCGGGGAGGAGAGGGCCCCGCATAATGTGACAGAGCCTGTCTCACTCCTGCTCGTCCCGTTTGATGCCTCGGGAAGGCTTCAGCGAGAGCAACCCCTGTCAGAAACCTGCCCACGGGGCCCAGACACAAAGAGATCCAGGAATGCGGGGAGGCAAAAAAAAAAGGAAGTTGCAGACAAACAAAAAATAAAATAAATACATAAATAAATAAAATATATAGAATCGCTTGGTAAGAATGCACTTTTCATTAAGCTAACCCCTGTGGACCGCCTAAACCTATTTATGATGACAGTCAAGTTTAATGACATTACAAGCCATTAAAGAGGAGGGGGTTGGGGGTAGTGACTGATCTTATCATCTCCTTGTTTCACATTGATTGCCATATCTGATATCTTATTTCACATCTTTGCTCATCTAATGCACTAACAGCTGTGGAAATCGGAGCTGATGTGCATTGTTAACTGTGTTTATTGTGGTTGTGTAATTACAAACTGTATAATGCGCAATCTAATTTATTAAATTAGTAAAAAAAAAAAAAAAAGATTAAGGGGGATCAGTGGTTTGGAGATGCTCTGCTGCTGTTGTACACAGTGCCATCTAGTGGCGGCTCAGTGCGAGGTTGAGGAGGCGCGTCAGTGCCGCATGAGAGCCTGCCGGCAGGATGGAGTAAGGTAACAAAATGAGGCGCATTATTTCTCCTTCCTCTGCCAGAGCCACAGCTGTTGGAGGGAAAACTCACCACCAGAAAAAAAAAAAAAAAAAAAAAAGTAATCCATCCTCTAAAGCAAGGCAGTCCCTGCGTGAAGCGCGTCCGCACTTATTTATGTTGTAAATCTTTTCCTTAATTGCCTTTTTTTCCCCTAAAATAAAAGGAAAGAAAAAGTGCATGCAGGAAGGTCATCTGAGGAGAAGCCAGAGCAGCACATTCTTCAGCTTTTGCTCAACGGAAAAACGAAAGCAGGAACGAAAAAAAAGCACCACGTCTAAATCTGACGCCCTGACCCGCGCCGAGCTACTCGTAGGGCAAAGTTTCAAGGAAAATATTAGTCAAACTTGCCACTCGTGTGTAAATGAGATCAAGACGGATTAGGAGCTCTGGATTCTATTTGAGCCCTTATGAACCGCACCACTTTGAAAGTCAGCAGAGGCCCAGATGTGCGGTGCAACGCCGGGGCAGCGCTGAATGTGATTTCCTCTCTTAAGCCTTTAGTGTAGGTAAAGGCATTACAGGCGATCAAACCTCTTAGCCCTCCTACTTGTGGGATTTGATGTGCATTACTGACAGTGAGAAATGGCCCTGCCTGAAATACAATATCTCACATCAGTGGAAGATGGAGAAAAGAGAGAGAGGCGGGGTCGGAGGGGGGTGGGGGTAGAGGAGAGGAAATATGGGGGCGATAATGGCTGACAAAAGGAAATTTCCAACCTTATAGTTGTTCAGGGCCTCGTGAAGAAGACGCAAGGAAACAGCTAATTGGAACAAAGCAGACACGAGCAAAAAGACCCGAGCAAACTTAGACGAGTGTTTAACCACGAGTCTGAACAACTCTCTACACTGGATTCTATTTCAATGTTGATCAAGTCTCTGATGGGATTAATTGAGAAGCTGATGTGAGTTTAATACAAGAAAAAACTTGAACTGCTTCAATGTTTTTGAAATTTTAATACATACTGCCTTTTTTGCTCCATAAGGTAACCCTCTCTTAAGGGGTCCAGATGACCCCACCCTTACATTGATGTGTGATCCCTCCCATGACAAAGGTGGACAGGATTTTATGTCTGTGAAGAGAAAAAAATTATTGAAAGGAAAAGTTCAGTGTGCTGTTTCACTCTTAACCTGATAAGTTGAGTTTACGAAGGGTAGAAACAGATTGTCCAAACTTTTTCACATAGATGCAAAACTAGAAAAGTTTAATTCAATTCACTTAAAACAATGAGTTAATACATTTGTCAATAGGAAATGATGATAGCAAAGTTTGAGATATGTATTCATAAATTATAACTATGAGTATATTATCTTTTAAAAAAATGTTCAGAAAAGTGGAATTTATCGACTGGAAATCAGACCCTGGTTTCCTGCGTGCCAGCTCTGCACTTAAACAACTCTGATAACCAGACACTTGGATAAAATGTGCCGCAAAAGAAAAAAAAATCCTTAAATTTGTTTATTTGAATAACTAACTACTTCTCAACTTTTAGTGGCGAAGTCCTTACAAGCCCTGACTGTAATAATACCTTAAAAAAGCTGTGTCTGGTGAAAGCTGAAAGGATTTCCGAACAACTGTGATGATGGACAATAGTTAGGCTGGGTTTGGTCACTACACTGAAATTTGCCTAAAATCCCAAATGAGGAAAAATGTTTACATTTTCAACATCAAGGAAAACAAAAATCAATGCTTGCTTATTGACTATTTTTGACAACAACCAGCACTTTCAAACTCTGGGAAAAAAAATAGGATTGAAAATCAACTTTTATAAGCAATGAAAACACAATTTTACAATGAGATGCTCACCTTCGAGAGGCACAAACAATACTTCGCACTGAGTGTCTTGTGGGGGATTGACAATGAATGTTAGCTGAGCGGCATCTGGGGAGTGTGTGTTGGGGTTGCTGGGACATGTAGTATGTTCAATAATCTGGAGATGGCCAAAAGGGCTTCCAAAGAGGTTTCTTTCTATAGAAAAAAAAACTATTTATTACCATTGAAACACCACTTTGAAAAACAAATGATTCATGAAAACATATTTTCTTGCTGTTTGTGCCTGATTTGGTTTGATTGTATAACTCTGAGGTTGGATTTTGCTTCAGATCTGATCCAGGAGTGATTCACGCTCCTATTGTCCCTAAATTCAAGTTTTGCTTCCATTCTGCTTTTGTGAGTCATTTGAAGTGAAAATGTGAAGGACGTTGGTTTAAAGTCACGTTTCCTGAGTCATCGTCGCGTTTCCACTTTGAAAAGCCGTTGGTCTCTTTCATTCGAGTCCTGTTGAGTCCGTGTTGATCTATTTCTAAAGGACGTTAAACGAAAAGCGAATGGAAAAGAAGAAAAGATGTAACTCTCCTGCGTGACAAAACAAACTCTGACAGAAAAAGGGAGGACGGTGAAATTAAAGCGATGCTGAGGCCCCCTCTCCTCTGAAAGACATTTTCACCTCGCTGATTCAGTCTTCCCTTAGCTTATCTGCGCCCCTTCCTTGATATAATTGAGCTTTTCAGAGTGGTGCCACATTAAAAGGCCTTCACATTGATATGCATTAGAAAAAATGTACAATTTCAGGCTTTTATTAACCACGTTTTCCTTTTTTTTTTTTTTTTTTTTTACTGATCAGGGTGAAGTTAGTGGAGCTGAAAGGAGCCAGATGTTTCCTCCAACCTTGCAAAAGGACACGCTGCTTTTAATGTGGATACGCTGAACTATATCAAAGTCGGCGAGACCCCCAAGATGACGGGATTGGACGAGCTCCTCTGCGCCTGTTCTCCAGGTTTACAAGCGCTGAGAGCACTTCCTTTCCTGGAGCAGATCGACCCTGCAGGAACTTCCTCCTGTTTGCTTTGCGCCCACTCATCTTCCCGCCTCCCTGGCAACCACTTCTTCCTGATGCCTGTACATATTTAACCCTTGTGCTATCCTAGGTATGTTGATGTTGGGAGTGGGTCATCTGGACACAAGACAGTGTGCTAAACTTTTTTTTTTTGGTGTCTGTGGCAGACATGACATCCTGTCCACATTTGTCATGGGAAGGATAACACGTCAGTAAGACTTGGGTCATCTGGACCCCGTAAGATTACGACGGAGTATTAGGGTCACCGAAAAAAAAAAAAGTAGTATTACGACTTTAAATCTCGTAAATTTACGAGAAAAAGTACTACTGCTAAATTATGAGAATAAAGTCGTTATATTTATGACTTAAAAAGTCATAGGTTAATTACAACTTTTAAAGTAAAGTCGTAAATTTATGAGAAAAAAACGTGTAAATCTACGGGATTTAAACTCGTAAATCTACGAGATTAAAAGTCATAATTTAATGAGAAAAGAACCAAAGTTGTCTGTTTATCAGAGCCGTGCTTGAAGATGAAAGACGTGGAGAATCTGGTGTAGATTATGTCCAGATCGGTGTTAAAAGCAAAGAAATTCTGAACGTTTTGGCGATTCAAAATCAAATTATTTCCGGGTTCGGTAGTGCGTGTGTTGTCTTGCGTATCTTCAAGTAAGCAAAGGAGGCGCTATTATTGTGTTAAACAGACTTTTATTAACAGTCTCTTCATACTGCTGCACTGTGCATGACTGGCGCTCATCTGCTGCTTACCACTTGCCGTGCACCGAACATGTGACCAGTCGCTTGGCCTTCTGGGTAATGCAGTTCGTAAACAGCTAACTTCGATACACAACAGTGCGGAGTTTCATGTGTAAAATAAAGAGCTCAGAGATACACGTTCATCAGGATCGTCACTTTATTACATCTTTCATTTCCTTTCATTACCTTACATCATGTCTCTGTCATGCTCAGAAACCAAAAGAGAATGTAAACAGAGCTCCGGACGCCTCCTTCCCCAAATGAAACGTCTCGTCTCGACACAAAACAACACTGAGAAATGACAAGAGTCTGTCACGTTAGCACAAGAACATTGAAAATTCCAAAAACTAGTCCTCTTCAGACGGAAGCATCACAGAGTTGGAGGAGATCTGGTCTGTCGTAGAGGAAGAAATGACGTGAAGTGGACAGCTGGAGGATATCGACCGCTTCATAAACAGAATCTGCAGAGATCCTGCAAGCAGCATCAACGAATAAAACATTAATACACTGTAAATCAAATAAAGGAACTTCCAAACATTTGGAATATTTTAAACATTCAGTTTACCTGATGAAATCCAAGACGCTTTTCACAGTTTGGTTGGTCTGCTTCAGTTCACGGCATAAATTCGCTGGAATGTAGACTCCCCTCGATTTTAATAAAGTTATGAGAAAAAAGTCGTAAATCTACGAGATTAAAACTCATACATTTACGAGATTTAAAGTCGTATATCTACGAGAAAAAACTTGTAATATTACTAAACTCATAAATTTACGAGATTTAAAGTCGTATATCTACGAGAAAAAAACTTGTAATATTACTTTTTTTTTTTTTCAGTGACCCTAATACTCCGTCGTATAAGATAGCCCAAGGGCTAAGATTATTTTATTGGAATCAACTCTGCTAGTGGGTCCATCCCCTACCCATCCATCTGTCCTTAAAACCTGTTGAATCCCTTCTGGGGTCACGGGTTGCTGGAGCCTATCCCAGCTATTGTTAGGAAAAGGTGGGGTAAACCCTGAACAGGTCACCCATCTGTCAAATTCACACAATTTAGAGACACTAATTAACCTATGAAGCATCTTTTTGTATGGGATTTGAGCCAGGGGCCTTCTCACTGTGTGGCGAACCACTGCACCATCATGCCGCCCCGTCCTTTCGGCTTAAGCTTAGCGAGCCAATCATCTGCTCACGTTCACTCCATAATTGCATCAGAATAAAACTAAGAAATTTGTTGATAATCTGTTGAAAATTAATTCTAGTCTGTGTTAAAAATGTGTGGATCCAATTTGAAAGATTGGGTAAATAAAGTGTTTTTATTCCTGAACACTCATGTCAATATTTTAAACTAACACCAAAACTTTCCAAATCACCCAACGTATCATAACTGATACGTCTTTTAAAAATTGGATGCTACAGTTTCAGTGGATTTCATCATAATGTTTAAAAAAACATTCTAATTCTTTAAAAAAAGGAAGAAAAAATCTGTCTATTCATTGATGTAGCAGGCTTTATAGGGTTACAGATCTCTGAGACTACAAGTACTATGACAGGTGACCATGGAAGGAATAGTTATCAAACATAATAGCATAAAAAAGTGTGTGAAAACAACTTCTTTTACTGGTAATTCTGACCCTAGAGTGTAAAATGTACTCTTATGTGTGTTTCTTTGTCTACTGGCTCAATGTGACGATCAAAGCATCATCTAGAAGTTCCAAAATGTAATGTTGTAACGTCACATCTGTTTTCAAACAGCACAGTAAGAAGCAGAACAGAGGAGTCAAAACAGAGACCTATAAAACTGGATCCTATCTGGGATCGGTGGAGATAAATGCTCATAACTAAGTACACACCTAACATGTGATGAGCATTCAAGAACGTGCTGAATGTGGGTTCTTGATTTTAGCATTTGGTGTAGACACTGGACGGTTGCTACCTGATATTAGAGCATGTCCACCACCTACAGCTGGATGAGTCTTGATGCGAAAAGTCAAAACGGAGCAAAAATCACAAATCTTGCTCCAGGCTTTTTCTTTCACGGTTCTATTCCTTTATGTGAAAGACTTGGTCTCTCATAATTTCACCCTCATGATCAGTTTTCTATGGGTTGGCACTTCTTTGAATTAATGCGTCACTATCAAATCTGAATCTCTGCTTGGTCAAAGTTCAATTCGCAATGTGCGTTCAATGGTCACATGTTTGGTACGTAAAGAACTTGGGTAGAGAGTTTAGAACACAGAAACCCAAAACACAGATATTTACACAGACTTCTCATTGGAAATGGTCGCAGAGGCTGGTGACACAATGAAAACCCCACACTTGTGAATAATCAATTTAATGATAATATGAATAAAAGAGACACAAGATGGAATAAAACAAATCAGTTTCACTTATTTGCCTTCTATTTCCATTCATCTTCTATGACAATTTGAATCTTTTTATTTTATTTTACTAATCAATAGTGACATTTTCACTATCAGCGTCATCTCTAGTATTGAAAATTTGTTATTTTCTTAGTTGTGAAAGGCAAGATTATAGGATTTAAAGTCGACAAGTAAAGAGGTTTACAGCGTTTAAGCTGAGGTTTTTTAGGAATCACAAATAAATGTTACTTTATGCCCATAAATTGCATGTAAATGGTTCAGGTCCGGCCAACCCATCCTAATAAGTAATCACCTTGGCACAGACTGCAGTCAAAACACTTAGTGTTCAAATAAGTGCAGCTGTCCATGAGCTGATTATGTGTGGATCTAATAAAAATGATTATGGCGTGATTGTTTCCTGAAACACCTATCAGTGTTTGCCGTCCGTGTGCTCGTGTTAGAGTAAATATGTAATGAACGAGCGAGGGAGTGACGTGATCTTTGCCTGTCGGAGCCACTTTCTCCACCCCCTCCGACCCCGGAGTCCAGAGGTTAATGACATCATTAGCATTCTGTCGGGGCTCGCCGGGCTTCTTTTTCCCGGCAGGGCTCAGTCTGCGCTCAGAGGCTGACTAAGCCGGGGACTTAACACCATTCAAGCCTGTGAGTAAGGGCTATGTGTGTGTGTCAGAGAGATGGGTGATGGGATTTTTTTTTTTTTTTTGTCAACGTCCCGAAAGTGTCACACGATACTGGTAGTGTGAGTCAGAAGCTGGGGATGGAAAAAGTAAGGAGGGGAAAAGTGGATCAGAGTGACTGGACCTGTTTGAGGGAAGAGTCCATTACCCAAGAGAAACACACACAGTCACACACACGCTTCAATAACTTTTGTGTCAATCAAAGGTTCATGGGTTTTATCTTTCCAAACACATTTGCAAACGTATATTTCAGAATGAAAATATTACAAAATGTCTTCCCTGCTGTTCTGTTTTAACATTCTCTAGAACCTTGTGAGGGTTTTGTGTTTGAAAAATAAGGAGAGATATTAGTGATTCCAGAGAAAAATAATTTGTTTTATAGAAAAATGCCATGAAATGTCTTTGGCAGTTAAGCTCTGGGCCAATAACGTCTTGGGTGCTTGAGATGAACTCGGACCATAGACGTATACACCCCAGATTCTGGTTAGAGGCCACACCATATCAGGTACGGTTCCAAGTGGAGGACAGGGTTTGAGAGTGCACACTTTAAGAGACATTTGGGGAAATTTTGCTTACCACAACCTAGCAGGATCCACAAAGTCTAAGGTCACCCTTTAGAGAATTACCACACAGATTTGTAATTATGTAAATGTTTTTACTATGATAACCATAAATTAACTATTTTTTTGCATAAAAAACATCAATTAAAAAAAAAAATGAAATAACATAACTTTTCACAAAGGTTCCTTTGACATCCTTTCAAAATAAAAGACTTCCTGTTTCACATAGGATCATGTTGATGCAGCAAAAATGATAATATAATGTGTAAAAAACTGTTTCTTTTTTCATTTGTGGTGCATCTCTGCCAGAAATACAAAAATCTAACAAACCAAAATTAAATCAGAGCAAATTTAGTGAATCTTACAGTATTTTTTAACCCTAAGGGGCACCTCAAATACTTCAATTTGTTCAAAAATGGAAAATCTGACTGACCTCAGACTGATTGAACCACAAATTATGATACAAATATTCTAATTGTTAAAATGAATAGTTACACCGCTACTGATTGACAATGGAGTGTATAATGATGAAGCAACCCACTTATCTGTGAATGAGTTCGTTGTTATTGAAGTTGTGCCAATGCTTCACCAAAGTACATGTTCCGCCCTCATCCGTCTCTCTGAGGGCCACAGAAAGAAAAACTTTTATATATAATTGGAGGGTCCTTTCATTTCACGAGCACGTCCTTCATTCTCTTCTATATTCAACTAGCCAGGATCATGCTTTCCCACAATGCAGCAGGTTGATGTCCGAATTTCCACACTACTCTCTAGCCCCTAAAAGACAACATGAAGCAGAACTACCTGGTACACTGCTATATAATGTAATTATAACGTAATTCATGTGTCCAACTTCTCCCTACCACTCCAATTGAAGGGGCATTTGATGTGAAAACGGTGATCGAAATACTTCAAGGACAGAGGGAAGGGACTTTGAGTTCTGTATCCCTCCATAGGGCAAGCCGTGGAGGTGAAGCACTCTTCTTCACGTGGGTGTTCTCTGTAGCACAGAAGTTTACATTTAAATGGAAGTAATGATATTGTTTTAGCATGACTTTTTAAGTTCTAAACTGGTGTTGTTATGTATTTCCAAGCGCCAATAGGCGTGAGTTAGCATGCTAACACATACTAAGCAGGTGCTACATGTTAGCATGCTAACACATACCCTATTGTATTAAATGGCGAATATGACGTTACTAATTGACCAAAGTGAAAACTTGTATATGAACATATTGTGAAGATTACTTATGAATCTACCATCTTCTGATGATTAAAACTTTATAATAAGATTCCTTAACAAATATTATTGAAACATTAACAAACATTATTAATGTGTTTATGGGGTGTTAGTAATATATTTATTAGCACAATGAGCCAAACAAGGTTTATTTTATTTGGTAAGATTAAATAATATCTAAAGTGAGATCATTGTCGACAATAAACTGCTTAAAAGCTCAACAAATGCATTAACTATCTTTGTAAACATATAATCTAAAGTGCTGTCCAGTTTTTTATTCAAACACAATGCATTGTGGTCCACATACACTAATCTAGTGAACATCAATGCACACTGGTTTTTCGCAGACGTGGGGAATTTCCAGGGCACTTTATTTTGGAATTGTAGATATAGAGACTTAGAAAAAAATGGTGAACACACTATATACAGTGATAAGTAGTGACTAGTGAAGGAATTTGGACACAACCTTCTTCTCTGTAATATCAGGGAAGCAGCAGACACTTTTGTGGATCTTATCCGCATGGTTGGCATTTACCTCCCCACATGTCAGACAGGCACCGGAATAGGAAAAATGTCAAAAGCTGACGTGTTGGCTCGTTGTCATACATCTGGTAAAATATGAGCCTCAGTGACTCAGGAGATTGTGCCCCCCCGCCGCTGCAGGTGACTCTACTTGATGTGCCGCCAGAATAACCGGGCAGAAGGCAGAGAGAGGAGGTGCAGCAGGGGTGGCTGGGAAGTTGCGGGTGTGTGACGCGTCAGACGGAGAATTCACGGGGGCAGAGGCGCTCGCCGCAACAGCATGCCAGTTCTTGCTTGAATCGGGTATGTCACACCTCTGTGGCAGAGCGGCGGAGTGACCCAAATATAACACGGTCAGTTTAACGTTCCTGGGATCTCCATTTTCACACTGCTGGGTGCCAGCACCAAAATAGCACGACTAGATTCCCCATAGGATGAATAAAACACCACGAAATACAAAATATAGCATTAATTCTACAAAATAAAAGTAAGTTGCTGTTTTATTTTGAAGGGACAAAACGAAATCCCTCAACCTGGGTAACAAATTTGGTTTGATTACATTGATCAGCAAAGGAATAAACCTGGGGGAAATATGAATAAGGTAAATTTAAAATAAAAAGTTTAATTAAGGACTTTGTGATTGTATCTTTAATTTATTATTATAAATGTATCATTTATGTTTAGATTTTTTTTTACATGTCAGATAACATAGAAAAAAATGGTAAATGGCTGAATCCACTTTTGGGTGCACATGTTGAATTGCTGTTCGTAAAAAAGTTTTTAAAGACCAATATTTTCCACACCAGGAGGAACCTGATTATCAAGTGCTCCATGAATGAAAAGGTCTATTTAAGGTCTACATTTACACATGTTGTGATCTGTGTTTTAATCATAGAAACTTTGATGTTTTATTTAAAGTAAATAAATAAAAGTAAATAAAAAAGTAAATACTTTTTTTTTTTTGTTCAAACGCAATGCATTATGGTCTATATTACCCACGTTTTTCTAAGAGAATTCTGGGAAATTTCTAGCACACTCAATTGTAGAATTGTAGATTCAGACACCACTACAAAATGACAAATGTACAATATAGCAGTGGTGGGCCGTCAGGGCCTGCAAGGCCTTCTCTGCTGGCCTAAAAATATCTGAATCACAGACTGATATTAATCATGTTTTGTCCATGAATATGTATTCAATAATTCCAAATTGTCTGTCTGCTTCCTTTCATTGCTAGCCCCCTGGTTGCGCTGCTTCCAGACGTGTATTTTCATTTTGAAGCATTTAGCCAATCACATTTCAGCACTATTTGTTGCTAGGGTCAAAGAAATCTGCCCGGAGGCCTTCACAATCAGTTCTGCGGGCCCTGTAGCGTAAAATAAATGTTGAGCAAACTGTTGCTTCAACCAATCAGAGTTGGAGTTGGCGACACCAAGGCCCTCTAGCAGGCGTACGGAAACGTCAGCATTTTTACACGCGTTGATTGGATAGTCAGAGAGTGTACCAGCCAGAGCTAGCAAACTGGATCTGTATCGAGCTGTACGAGCAAATAGAGGATTTAATAGCTGTTTTGTCAACCCACAATGGACGAAGGAGGAGAAGAAATTGATTTGGTGGCAGACTTGCTGTCAAAACCATTTTCAAGACGGACTTTTCAAGAAAAGTTGAAAATTGTTAAACAAGGTCGGGCAACTCCGAAGCTAGCAAGCCTGTCACAACCGGGGAAAGGATTTGTCCGCCACTTTCAGTCCACTAACTACGAGCGGTACTCCTGGCTCACAGGCTCCCAGGAACGCTGTAAATTGTATTTCTGGGAGTGCTTGTTATTTGCCACTGATCGACATGGTGTTTGGAGCCATACTGGATTTGTTTTGCCTTACCAAGGCAGCAACGAGTCATCAGCGCACCACCGGACATTTACAAGCAACGGTGCTCTCCAAAACTTTTGGGGAAACCAGAGTGGATCTACAGCTGAGCGAGGACGCGCGCAGGGAAACGGAGCTGCACAACGAAAAGGTGAAGAAAAATATGGAAATCTTGAAAAAATGATAGACTCATTTTTATTGGGCAAGCAGGAACTTTCATTTCGGGGACATGATGAGAGCGCTGGATCCACAAACAGAGGAAACTATTGCCTTATTTCTACCGAGCGGTCCAGAGCGGACTGGATCGGACTCGAAAATTCCTGGCATTTTGAGTGAGCATTTCTGAGGATTGGACCATGAAAGCCCATACGGGTGTAGACTGATGACGTAGCTGCGTGTCAAAACAGTGAACGAGAAGCTTTAACAGCTGACTCAGAAACGCAGTGAAAATGAAAAAGATAACCGCGGAGGATCGTTATAATCTGGTGCTGCTCTGCAGATCTATTGTTCTGAATTAAAAAGAAAAAAAAATCTCTTCATGTTGATCAACACTCCAATGTTCTTCAATAAATGTTTTTTAAGCAGATCAGAAGTGTTTTTGATGAGTTTGGATCGATAACGGACATTCTTCAGCCGCGGGGGTCGAGGACACACAGAGACGGGAACTGGTGTGTGTGTGTGTGTGTGTGTGTCTTTGCGCGCGCACACGTTTCCCCGGTCCTCAACCCCCGCGAATAAAGGAAAATATTGTATGGAAAGAATTTATTATTCTCTGCAAGAAGATCGCAGGTGTTCTGAAATGAGTGCGCGTGCTTCAACCTGTATGTTTTATCTCCTTGGTGAAGGAGAGGGCGGGGAAAGAGTGCATGTGCGCGTGCATGAGGGACGCAGCGTGCGCTGCGAGAAGAGAAAGAAAATAAGGCAGAGAGAGCGTGCCGACTGTTGTTGTCAATTGGCAGTGCAAGGAAAAGTAACAATAAAAAGTCAGACTGATTCTTTGGCTTCAAACGCTCCACATGTTCTGAAGCTCAGAATATGGAGGAGAATCCCGGAGGAAGAGCAGTTCTTCGGACGGAGAAAATCTCCCCTGCGTCCCCCGAACACAGTCGGGAATCAAAGCAGAAAGTAACACCGCGGCAAAGAAAAATCCAGCCGAAAAGAGGACAGAACTTTCAATTTTGATCTTGAGTCGGGAAAAGCTCTGGTCGGTACGCTTCCTGTTGTTCGTAAAATCAATGGGTTTACATCGTGTGACGACAGAGGCTCGGCCCTCTCGGGTCCATTCGTTTCCAATGAGACCGGGTTGAAAAATTGCCTCAGTTGGACCTGCTTGCCGGGTCCATTTTGTGTATTATTCACGCTAAAAAGTCCGGTCCGGCCCGATCCAGTCCGCTCTGGACCACTCGGTTGAAATAAGGCAGAAGTGTGTCGCAGCTGTGAGGGTTGGATTGATTCAGACGGAGCACTACTGAAGGCCTAGGTGTGAAATGCACGGCCCGCCACTGCAATATAGTGTATTATGTAGTGAGTATTGAAGGAATTCTGACATAGAGTTGAACTTCTTAGTAATATCCTACATGTTAGCAAAATTAAAATGTGTTAGCCACATTAGCATACTCGCAATACCTGTAACTCCCAATCTTATTCACAACACGTTGATAAAACATACTGATACAGCTCAAATAAGCGTTTCTGCGACTACGCTAACTCTAAACCTTGTAGGTAACATAAAAAAAAACCAGCGTATTCACATTAACACCAGAATAACCCATTTATAAGGCACACTGTTTTTTTGGGTTTTTTTTCATTTAAGCTTAAGGGATTTTAAATTCACTGAAAAATATGTTACTGAATTCTGTTAACTAAAAAAATTAGTCCAATAGTTGGATTTAATTAGTTTTTGTTTATAAACAGAGGCCTAAAACCACTTTAAATGCTACTCTTTCATATTTTGTCTTGCTACTTCGCTCTCAGTATAATAAACTATACTGTTTCATTTACTCAGACTAACTTTTTTTAACTTGATAAATATGCAAAAATTATAATTAAAGCACAAACTCATTAAATTCATGAAAGCCTAAGTTTACATTCTTTCAATAATTTTGACGCGCAGCTCAATGCGAGCAGAAACATTTCAGGGATCTCAGATGAAACCCAAACAACTTCTGTTTACTTAACCAGACAGTAAAGAAGGCTACAGTGAGCTGCCTTTCATCCCTACTCCAAAATAAACGTTAATTGTAAATTTCTGACAATAAAAAAACATTGTGGCAGAATAGAGACTTTGACATGATGAAGTGCTTTAGAGCTAATTAAGTAGACCATGTTTCCTGAATGTCACAGAGCGTGCGCTGTACATTTCAGAGAAGAACAAGCAATCATCGCTAATTGGAAATAAGAGGAGAGAAATGAAAATATTGTCTGTAGACGTTCTTTTTCCCTAATTGGGCAATTTTTCTTTGAGGTAAATGATTAGTTGAAGGAAATTCTCGTCATCTATCAGATGCTAAATGCAAGTTTATTTTTTTGAATTTGGTCCTTTACACCGACTTTGTTATAATGTAGATGAGATTTATCTGTCAAGGTTAAGACCTTGGATTATTTTAACAGGGCCAAAAAAAGGCAATCTGTCAGAGTCGGGTGAGTTGTTAAAGAAAGGGTTGGTTCCTTGATCGTTTCTTCTTAAATTCTCTCTTGACAAGCCACGTGCAAGAGAACATGGGTACAATGCACTCCACCACAGATAGTAAATGTCCCAAGGACAGTGTGTTCATTAGAAGCCTTGCTTGCAGAACCACGTGTTCTGGTGACCGAGGATCTAGTGCATCCGAATATTCAAACTCGTGGTTCAAGAACGAATCCTCATTATTCTTGAACGCTGCCCACTCCCAACGAAGGAAACCACCCGTGGATCCTTGATCCTCGGGTGCCACAAGACACCAAGGATCTACGGGTGTCCCTACATGTACGTGAGCACTCCCATCTGAACTCGATTTCAACTTTGCTTTTGTCTAAAAAAAACCCCGATTGCTCAATGCTGTTGGTTTTAATTTTTCTCCAAAAGGAAGGTTTGCCTTATCTCAAAAGGACAAACTAAAATACCCACAAAGTGATACCCTACCTGTTGTTTCATACATAAGGGACAATGCCTGACAGGGTATCCTTGTGTCAAGAAATCATCAAAATCTCTTTATGAGAGTGTTCGCCCTGAGACTGGAAGATAAGGCTTCTGCAAATGGGACCCAAGAATTTAAACCACCCAATGTGTCTGCTCTTACCCCTCCCCCAGGGGGGTGGGTCAAAGGTGGAGAAAAAATGTCACTCACGTAAGTGTGTGACAACTAATGGTACTTTAACTTTACTTACTAAAGCATTGAATATAAATCCAACATTCTTGGTCATTTTCAAGATTAATATATTTTTCACAAGACTATTTTATGTGCTGCATGATGCTTTGTCATGCTGTCTTACCTGTATCGAACTCACTTACCTATACTCAAACATAAGTGGTAGCTTAAAGCTTTGTTTCTACTGAGCGGTACGGTCCAGTTAACTCTGGTGAGTGTTTCCACTCAGGTAAGCCTCGCATCCACTGAGCGGTTTGTTTTGTGCTGTTCACCCTATTACTTACTGTTAAAAAAGGGATGGCAAGGAAAGTTAGCAGTTCCACCACAGACTAGGACTTGCTATTGTTTGCAGGCATTTTCAATCTAGACACGTGTCCAGAAGAGTACACAGGAACCACAAAAACCTTACAACGTTAGCTTAAATGAGCGCTATAGAAGTGCTTTCTAATGTTGTCATCACTTTCTGCCAATCAAAGGGTGGCCACAGTAGTTCTTCCCCAACGGTTCCATTCCACTTTTCAATGGACCAACAACCAACCAATGGGGGCCCCCAAGAGGTATGGGCCAGTACTGTTTAACAGGTCCATCTTACAATGGAAACACACAATATACCGGACCGGACTACTCAGTGGAAACTAGTCTTTAGTGATACAAAGCATCATTTATTACTGCTTGTTTTTGTACGGATGATGCAGCTAAAGTTTGTTTCAAAGAAACAACATCCACAAATTAGTTCCTAGGATCACTTTTACTCAAAAGGAATACCCACCAGTAACTTTACTCATTACATGCACAAACAATTTCTTATATTAATTAATAACACAGTGGTTTGTGAGCGCGTAGTCACTCTGTCACAACATAAGGTAAACAAGAGAGAAAGACAAACCATTTAAAATTACATTTAACAATGTAGTTATAGTGGAATTTGATAGTGATACTGGTATGTCCATCAAAGAGCCATTTGAAGTCATTTCTATGGTCTTGTTCTGATAATTTATGGAATAACCCCCAAGTTGTTCTGGTCACAAACTGGCATTTAAGCCAATATAGAATATTAAGGCTATGTGACCAGAACTACTTTTTTATGGGCACCCTGCAGCCAATCAGAACTGAGTATCCACGTGGACTAGGCTATAACTGCAAAATAACCGTTTCCTGCTCGTCAGCTACTTTGCATTTCACAATTACAAAGCGGTTGAGAATTAAAAGCTCCCTTGTTATCTCTATACAGAAGGTGGGGAGGCGACGCACAACAGTGTTGCAGAGAGAAAAACACTTATCTAAAGACAACAGTATGGCTTTACACGCGGCAATGAAAGAGAAAAAAGAAAAACTTTCACTTCATTTGCCTGTCAGCTAGTCGCTAACAGCTAAAGATATAATGTGAAGGCGTCCTGGGGGAACAGATACTGTACTGTTTGAGGTGTGTTTTCCTTTAAAAAATAATATAAGAAAGAGTAGGACATTTGCATGGGATTGATGCACGACACGTTCCCAGAAGGAGTAATTCACTCGTGACTGTTCTACGTCTTTTGAGCTCCACTTTCCTCTTGTTTGTAACCGCTGAATATTTGATTAAACGGAAACGCTGCGGAACAAAAACAAACAGGAGATGAGCAGATAGCGTATCTCATCACCATCGTTGGATACTTTTTCCCGGCGAGTCGTTGCAGGAGAAGGGCGTCCTGTTCACTTTGTTCCCTCGACTTTGGCCGACCCCGCAGCATCCCGGCTGCCCAGGAAGCGGGGAGCCTCGCAAATTAGATTAAGATACTGTGTGAAACACTGCTTCATTCCATAATGCCGTATCGACATTGGCAGCTGCCAATAAAATTCATGACATCTTCATCATCATCCCAAGTGGAATGAACAGCCCTGTCAGCTCGCACAGCGGGTGGGGGGAAGGAGCGGGGGGGAGGGGGGCTTGTGTACACACACAGAAAATTCAAATGCATATGTTGCTTGCGTTGAAGCATTCGCATTCGAAGAGCCTAACCTCCTGGCTTGCAGAGGGCGACGCTGATGGGATGCAGATTCCCAGCTGATGCCATTTGCAGGCGTGTCACCCTGACGGGGGGGTCAGCAAGTTCTCGCGCCTGACCCCGCACTCCTAACCTCACTGCTCCGGATCTGAGGAACATTTTTACATATCCACTCGACCCGTCCATCCGACATGACCTCAGGGGGGTCAAGCCGGGTACCTTAACCAAATCACACCCAACCTGCCCTAAAAATGACTTTCCAGGTAAGGTAGCCTTGCAGTTCCCTGCACTCTTGTCAAAGGGGGGCTTTGAATTCATCCGGCCCGCTTGATTATGAACGGTGGGCGAGGGGGACATTCTCATTCATGTATGCGTGTTGGCATGTGCGGCTCTTCTCATTCATTATGTGAAGCTGCCGCTCACTTCCAGACAGACTCTTGAGGGGAGCTGTAGAGGCGCAGAGCGCCGGCATATATCCATAACATATCGCCTCATATGTAGTTTCACTGTACTCCATTTAATTTTCCATTTCACAGGCTCCACGAAGGCCATAAAGACACATATGGGAGTCCAGCTGCTGCCTTCCTGAACGCAAATCGATGGAAGGTTTGTCAACAAAATTAAACAGAGGTCAAAAGCATTATTAACCTTGACTTTAATGTGGCTTTTCCAAATATAAGCAAAGCAGGTATTGCCCATAAATCCCGTTTTGGTGAGAGGTAGTCATACCTGGAAGGAAAATTGCACACAGTCGGTTTATTCAGTGCAATGAAAAGAATGTGCACACATCCCTTAAGTTCAAATAATAGAGATATTTAACAAACTTAAAAAAGGAGGCTTTTACTTGGGGGAAAAAATGGAGAAATACTAAAGTTTCAAACAACAGAGTTACAATTTTTGAGCATTTAAACTGTTTAACCCTTGTGCAACCTTAACGTCTCTGGATAGCACAAGGTGTTGAAACAACTACGTAAATGTCAGCAGTGACTGCAATCAGCTAAAATGAGTTTCCTCCTTAAGGTGGCTGGGCGTACCTTTAGAGATAGGGTGAGAAGTTTGGTCAACCGCAGAGAGCTCGGAGTAGAGCTGCTTGTCCTCCATTTCGAGAGAAGCCAGTTGAGGTGGCTCGGGCATCTGGTCCGGATGCAGGTGTCCTGGATACCTCTCAGTGAACCTGTAGAGTGAAAATGTCCAGGCAAGTTTTTTTCCTATGGGTATGCTGCTGGGGAGCAATTGTAGAGAACTCTTAACATGTAAGGATGAAGTAAGTTCAACACAGGTATGTCATACAGATTTTCCGTTTCTTTCAACCCCCCCAAAATCCTGCACACCACAAGTGCTGTTTAAGTGGGTACAACCTGACTGTTAAGTTAGGCGCCCTTAGCAACGTATATCTAGGTGGCCAATTCCAAAAAAATTGTGCATTTCAAGCTCCTACATTCAAAACTTTTTTATTAGTTACACACATTTTTAAGACTTTGTTTGGGCTGTGGATACAAAAGGCACAGCAATTCAATACAAGTTGAAAGATAAACCAAGTCAAACTGTGAGGATCTGGATATTGCAGTCTCGTACAGTTTGTATGTTTCATTAGATGTGTATCATTTTGACGTTTTGGACAAAGCCTCTTCCTACTGTAGGTGGCGGACATGCACTAGTATCAGGTAGTTAGACTCCAGTGTGAACACCAAGATGGATGTTTGGCACTTTTTCCAATGTGAGTCACACTGTTAAGAAATGCAACAATCAGAATGGAGTGGGTATCTTTGTGCATCATATGGGCACTTGACTATTACCTGCACACCCCATCCATTCAGTGTTCCGTCAGTAAGGAACCTAGTGTACATACCTCATGAATAACTACAGTGTGGCATAGAGCCAAAGTATGACAACATCACCTGTACGTCATAAGTGTGAGCATCTGACAATAGCCTTATGAATATTTAGCGACACATTTACCGCATGACAATTGTAAGTTCCAGTCTTATGATGTACCTTAAGGTGGGTACATGAGCCTCAAAGGAACTGCAAGACACACCTGTGCTCCCTTAGAGACACAACCGCCCCTGTTTACAGCCCTCCACAGGGCCAGACAATCCAAAAACTAGCAGCACTTGTCTGGGTCGACCCACCGTGGAGGTCCGTGTGACTACAGCATGGCCAACAGCGGTCATTTGTTGCAAATAAATATGGCAGAACTGTTACAAATTTATAAACATATTGCTAATTAGCTTAAGGTAAAGCTTTTTAAATCTCAAATATTTTTGTCAGCATTAACGATACAGCAAACAGCAGCTACAGCCACATCGGGAACCCTTTGGAAGGTTTCAACTCCTAATCCAACCCTCCTTGTTAAAGTCTCAAGCAGGGAAGCACCTTGTCCCATTATGTTTGAGCCTTTGGTAAGACAACTATGGAATGGAATCAACAACACCCCAGAATCTGGCAGGATACTATCACAATGTCACAGAGCTGGAGGTTTAAGATAAGTCAAAACATCTGAAGGGGATATTAATGCAAAGAAAGTCTTTTGGTCTGGGTCAAGGGTGAACTTTTTGCATGTTTTTGCACTTTGACTAAAACATGTAAACATCAGATGTGTTTGTTAGTTTATAAGAGAACAACTGATCTTTCAACAATATTTGTATGTTTAACCCTTCTTTAACAAACAGAACAGGGAGAAGGAGTGGTCCAGTCAAATCTCTCCAGTGACAAAAAATTTAGGGGAAGGGGTCTGGGCGACCCTCCTCAGGGAGAGAGAAGGTGAATACGTGGGCCTAAAACCAACCATCATCAGGGACAGGACACATGAAGAGGAGTGGTCTGGGTGACCCTTCTCAGTGAAAGGATTCATGTACAGATAGGTCAATAGCAGGACATGCTGGCATGGGTCAAAAAGAGTTGAAGGAAAACCGTCTGGCATGGTGTGTACTATAGCGGGTATTGAATCACCACCACAGTACAGATTCTCCTGCAGGATCCTGTGGTCAGGTCCTACTGTTAGAAGTAAAAAATGACATCAAATGGTTGGCATTCTAAAAAGTTAAATTGAAAAAAAAGGAGTCAAAAACAAAAAAATAAAAAACAATGGCAGCCATGTGAAGCGCCAGTAAATATATCAATGAACCAGGACTACAAGAAAAAACAGAAAACGGTTAAGGTTCTTGCAGCCCAACAAGTGTGAGAATAACATGATTACCCCTCCTAAGCAACAGAACAGTGAGAAGGAGAAGTTATCGCATTCTTGCCTAATGAGAGAAAACCAAGGACAGCGATTCAAGCTCTTCTCAGGTACTTCTCAGGTGGCTTCTGTCTTTCTCAGGCGACTGGAATCATGAAGAGGAGCTACTCAGGTGACCTTCCTCAGGGACGGGACATTTTAAGAGGAGTGGCTCCTGTGACATTTCTAAAGGACAGAACCTATGAAGAGGAGTGGCTTATGTGACCCTCCTTAGGGACAAGGTTTATGAAGAGGAGCGACTCAGGTGACCTTTCTCAGAGACATGACAAATGAAGAGACAAATGACAGACTTTTTTTTTTTTAATCAATAAATCTTCTAAATGACATCTTTCTTTAGTCTGACAAACATAAATGTTCATAAATAGATGTCTGATGTTTTTATTACATTTTATTGAAAACCACTTCTTAGTTGCTGAGATGTTTTAATTTTGGAACTGAATCATGGAATTATAAATCATGAAAAAGATTTGTTTTTTTAACCAATTTTAAACTTCATTGATCACAAAACTCAGCTATTCCCAACATAAAAAGCAACATTTTCACTCTCAAAAGCCAAATATTAGCAGCTTCAGTTTATTCAAACAGCAGATGTACCTTTTAGAACTTGAACAGCTCCATTGCAAACCACGATTAATGTGCAGAAACGTCAGCGAGGTGCAGATTTTTCCGCTGCACAAAAGGAAAGCACAGTGAAGTCATGCTGGAGTCCAGCCCTCCTGCAGCTTCACTGACGCAATGCAAACCATCGCGGCGGAGGTCAGAAGTTAATGAAATTCCTGTGTTCGGTTAAATAGTCATTTAGGTAATTTACTTTGCTCCACACAAACTAGCCATAAATCATCCTAATTTAATAAATGGAGAAATAATGATGACATGTCCAGCAAAGACATGTACTCGCAGACCTCATCCCGCTTTAATAGTCGCAGTGTAAAACAGAAAGACATCAGACGGAATTTAAATGGGAATGCATCAAAAACAAATGGGTCAAACCTGGGCTTTGTGCTCCAGATTCCCCTCGTCTGGTTAGTGGTTGGAATCTGGGCATCTTTCAAGGCCATTGACTTTTATATTTGTAGTTTTTTTTATGTTTGAGGCAGTGTAACTCGTTTCAAAATCTACCAAAAATCAGAGGATAAAAGTGTTTTTGTGATAAAGTGTTCAGGGGAGAATGATGTGTGTGCTAATCCACGTCTTCTAGATTTTAGGACTAAAGGGACATTTTTTCAGAACACTTATTCGAAGGACCTTTTATTCTTTTTTCCTGTTTTCCAGAGAAGTTTTCAGCAGAAAAATAATTTTGTTTTAGATATATATTCAAGATCATTGCTTTTTTCTTTAAATATTTCTTCTATGGCTCATCTGCGAGGCATACATATCCACTATTACTCTGAAGTTTCTTTGTTGTTAAGGAACACGTGTCAAAGTCAAGGCCCGGGGGCCGGATCCGGCCCTCCAGATATTTTTATTGTATTGTTATTAATGGCCCGATGTTATCTTGCACCTTTTTCTGACTTTTCTAATTTTAACAAAATATATTTTTATGGAGAATAAAATAATTAACATTATTTAAAGTTTAAGTTCATTTATTTTGGAATAATATTCCATACTGTTTTGTTATTTATAATTATGTTAAAAATGTACAGTTTGAAAGTTTTAAAAATTGTCAATCTGCAAGATTTTTTGACTGTTTTGGCATTTACAGGGATATTTTTGGCTATTTTGGAGCTTAGTGAATATTTCTGCTACATGCTAGCTCTTTTGGCTAATTAGGCTTTAGTTATTAGTCTTTTTTATGTTTTGGAGTTCGGTCAATATTTACAAGTCAGCTGTTTTGGCTAAATTCGACTTTTTTTTAGGGTATTTTGAAGTTTAGCTATTTTCTCAGCTACATGCCTGCTGTTTTGGTAAACCTAAGTTTTTTTTTTCAGTTTTTAGGCTAATTTGATATTTAGCTGATATTTTTAGCTGGCTATCAGCTTCACCGATTTCAGTTATTAGCTTTAGTGATTTCAGCTATCAAATTCAGCATCTTCGGCGGCCAAATTCAGCTTACACACTCGCATTATCACAGGTAATGCTATATATGTAGTTCGTAATTATGTAAAAAAGTTACGATTTTAAAGTTTTAAAAATTTTGTTTTAGTGTATTCAATAAATTTTATTCTGTTCAGCCCCCGACCTACTCTGATTTGGACTTTGGTCACTTGTCCGATTGAGTTTGACACCCTTGTTCTAGATTTAAGGACTAAAGATGGTTTTTCAGAATACCAAATTACCAAACCAGTTTTTTTTTTTTTTAACTTTTTTTTTTTCTGTTTGCCAAAGATGTTTCTAGCAGGAAAGAGTAAAAACTTCAAGCAGGGACCATTTCATTTTAGATTTACATTCAGAATCTTTGCCTTTTTTTTTATCCCTCTTCTATGTCTCATCTGCAAGGCACACACCTCCACTATTACTCCTGTGTTCTCCCTTTAGTATTTTATTGCAACCTAGTGCCCCCTAATGGGTGTAAAGCTTTATTACCTCTCAAACAGCTCCTGGGAAGCAGTAAATTTGATCTCTCGAAACACAATATACAAACACATAACTTTTTGGATGCAATCAGTTGCTCATTTAAACGGAGGTCCTTCGACTAAATGAATGCAGCCTGATATCCCCCTCTCCCTCTATCTCTCCTCCACTGCCTTGCCTTTCCACAACTGTGCAGGAACAAAAAAAAAAGGTAATTTGGTGGATGCAACAAAAGGGATCTCTGCTGTAGGCGCGAGCGGCCTGGGAAACATCCAGCGTAAAGACAGATCAATGAAATCCGTTTGACTTTCAAGCATCAAAATGCCAAAATGCCAGCGAGCACAAAAAAAAAGACAAGAAAAAAAAAGGCAGCGCTCCTCAGCGCCCTATCAGAACCCACTGATTCTTTCTGACATTTCCTGGCAATTTCCCTGCTCTATGTAAATGTCCTCCAGCAATCTGATTTAAACAAATGTCATGAGTTAAGCAACAACCGGACAGACTTGTTTTTTTTTTCCTTCTTCTTTTTGTGTGCCCCGCTTTTATCTCGTCTCATGTGAAGGTGAGAGAAGAAGGGGAGGAGGCAGATGTGACATTTTTATGACTTAGAGTGTATCAGTTTGTGTTGTTGTACTAAACCTGAATGCAGACATGGCCCAGTGTCCACCCCTGTTTTGTAAACATGCTTTCATTTACCTTTGTTTTACTAAAAGTTTAAAGCTGATGGTCTGAGCTGGAAGAAAAGTTCTATGGGTCCTTATTTTTGCCAGACCTCTGACCATGAGCGTCCAGATCCACATTCTGGAGCTCTGCTGTGAGCAAACCTGGCACTGGAAACCCCCTCATAAGGGCTATTAAGTGTCTTTTCTGATAAACTGCTAATTACTCAACACACAATTGCATCCTAGTCAACACATGACCTCACTCTGCATCACGTTGTTTTTGAAACGGAGTTCAAATTTAACAGAAGACAGGCGCACGCTGCACAATCTCACTACATCATGGTCGGCCGCCTCCTCAAGGTTTGACTCAGACTGCCACCAAGTGGGGAAAAGGTAAACTGCTGGTGTTTAAAGTTTTGTGCAGAGTAAAACATGTAACAACAATTTTCTAACACTAAAAAATACAATGTAAAATTGTTTATATTTTGTCCAAAATAATAAATCAATAAATGTGGGCTTTTGCTGCATAATTTATCTAAAAAAAAAAAAAAAAAACAACTCCAAAGGTTCAGCATTCAGTAAAGTATAATGGCTGATTTTTGACTTGGTAATGTTATGTTATACTTTTTTATAAGCTTCTATTTACCCCCCAAGGTTATTACTGAAAGCTTAATTAGAACACCTATTTTATTGAGATGAGATCATTTTAATTTGAAATCTAATTTTGTGTATATATACAGTATATAGGTACACACAAAGGGAAAACTCAAGAAAGTAGTTTCCGTTCAGAGCTGGCCCCAAACATCCATAGATATGGCCCCTTTGGGTTAGATTACAGAAGCAATAATAAAACTACTGAAAAGGCTTCAGCATCAGCGAGGCAAGTGCAGCCAAGTAGTGCAACAATAAGCATAATTAGCTCCTCCTCCCCGTTGTGCTGTTTCGGGCCGTTCACTGCTGCACACATTAGCACGTCGGATGCAGATGACCTTGGAGTTGATAGATTCAAGCAACTGCGCCTAGAAAATTACCCAGCGCAATATTTCTCTGGGAGGAAATGGAGTTTCTTGTTTTCATGGAACCAAAACAGTAAAAAGTGATGTTCAACTTTTGACACAGTTTATCACAATTTGATTGTGATGTTTTGTGAATTCTCCTTTTTTTGTGTTTTTGTTTACAGTCAAGGTTTGTGAAAACTTTGCGAAGTATTGTGTTTCAAAAGAAAATGTGAGATAATTGCACCCCCATCAAAATGAGCAACCCCGGGTAGCTCAACTCCTCTTGAACCAAACATATTTTCCTCTTGACAATAAAAACCTCTAAATATGCCTTAAATACAGCCTTTGATATTGTAATTGGAACTGCAGGAGTAAAAAATGAACTCTCAGAAATGACAAAATATGTTTTAAAAAAAATAATTTCAGCTGAAAAAGACCTAAAATGCAGGAAAACTGTGATGGCAGAAACCAAAAATTTACTAAAGCATATTATGGGTTATGTTATACGTATGACAAAGCAGACGATCTAAAAACATGAACTGAAATCCAGACAATTTAATACACTGAGGATGATTAACTTCAATTAGATCAGCTGCAGATGATTACAACAATCTTCAACCGGAGCAAAAGTTAAACGGTTGACCTTTAACCTCTTTACGCCTGAATTTATTTCCAGCCATGAAAAAAAAATTAACTTATGTTTTTGCTGTCATGTAGATGCTAAATTAAAGTAATTATTGAGCCTAATTGGTTTAATACATACTTATCATCAATGGGTCTCAATGGGTCGAACTTATGTGTTCAGATTTATGTTGTGTTTTATTCCTACGAGTAAAATTATGAAGCTGTTTTAATTGGACTGTATTATAATTCACTTAAACTTGGGATAATGGGCTCTTCTTTTGTTTTTTCGAGAGACATTTTCTTTGAAACGACAGTGCATTCAAATCACCAGAATTAACGGATTATAATTCATTTGACTGCCTTGGATTATGAATAATTGAGAATTAATTGGAGCAATTAGTCTTTCATTAATTCATGAATCGGGGGGGCTTAAAGATGGTCTTGAACTGCCTTTAAGAAAGGGGTTTAAAACCTTAAAATCTTTTTTAATGGTGCATCCCATTATTGAAGCAGAATATTATTGTGTTTGGCAGAGTGGTTACAGTAGATGTGAATTATTTTTCATGTGATCCTGATTTATTCTTTATTGGAATCTTCTCATTTTTCTGATCTTAGCTGATCACACTGACCAGCATTTGGCCTCACATTCATTTCAATAATAGGAGATCTTAACTATGTAAATAAAGGATTATTAGTAAAATCAAAAATACTTAGCAGGAAATCATTTATAATTTTTCATGGTTAGGTTCTGGTGTCAACACATTTTCTGTTTTAACTCATTATATATGGACGTGTGGTACGGGCCTCATCCGTGTCTCTTTTTGATGTTTTGGGTGTCTCCAACTCATTTGTTCTTTGATGTGCTGGCTGTTCTCATTAAATCAGGGATCTCCAACCTCCGGGGCGCGAAGCGGTACTGGTCCGAGGGCCGCTTGGTACCAGGCCTCTGATGGAAAAAAATGCAGACGCTAATCAGGTGTCCCCAACCCTGCGGACTGGACCGGTACCCTAACCTATACTATATTGGTACCCTAACCCTAATTCTGCACCAGTTCCGCGTCCTGAGGGTTTGGGACCCCTGATTTAATGAGAACAGCCAGCACGTCAAAAAACGACAAGTTAGAGACACACAAAAAGAGACTTGGATGGAGCCCAAACCATATGTCCATATATGACGAATTGGGTGAGAAAGTTTCGTCTTCGATTAGATTGGACCATATATAAATTATCCCTGGAGTCAGGATGCTAATGGTGGTTAGAAGTCACTCAGAATCTGGCAGTGAGGAGCAGAAACTCATATTACGTTTTACACTGGAGCTTTAGAACCAATGGTGACATTCTTTTGACTTCCTGTCTTCAACCATTTAAACAATAATCATAATTCCAGCTAATTTTGAATCAACTGATTCACGCTGATTGCATAAACAGTCAAAGTTTTACCCCATGTCAATGAACATGTATTATTTAGGCGTCACTGCCAACATCTCTGGTGTTAAAGGGTTTAAAGTAAAGGAAGACCTAGCTTTCTGGCCCCATATAACAGAACGCGGAGATAGTACCACTTAAAAAAACTAAAAGAACATAAACCCTGGAGCTTAAACTGAAAAGGCCTCAGTCCTTTTCCGTTTAGTTTCCTTGGTTGTGCAGTTTAAAGCTTGTATGGGAGCTGTTTACATCATTCCAGTTTGTATGGACACCTCCAGTTAACCTGCTTTGACAGCAACAGCAGCGTTTATGGAAGTTTCATTCCTTTTGTTGGACGGTTAAACCGGTCTTCGTGGTTTATGAGGTCATGCTGTTTAAAAACATCCTGGGTTTATTGGAGCGCTGACTGAGTCTCCCTCCAGACTGGAGCGTTGGCGTGTTTACCCCTTCCTAGCCGGAATTGTTGAAAATTTTTAAGCACGTGGAGCATGAGGAATTCAAGACATCCAGTGCATCAAATAAACCTATTATTTTCACTTGAACAAAAATAAAAAAATACACTAAGCTTTAAGAGGCTAGGTTTGAACTGTGTAAATATAAATGTTATCTAACGTGTCCACTTATGTTTACAATAGACAGATTACACTAATAAATTACATTTCAGACAGACAGTTGGGCTTACGTTGAGAAAATCCTTTCTGATAGAGTGTGCAGACTGCGGCAGCAAAACTAAATCTATAAGAAAAATCTTTTAAAAACTTCCATTAAACAAGCATGCTGGAGAAAATGATAGATTTTAGGTTGACTATTAGTAGTTTTCTTAGAAAAAGAGCAGAAAAGCTGATGGAGAAATTTCCCAGATGTCTTGTTAAAATATATTTCCACTAAAAATAAAGATCCGATCACTGTTTTTTTTAGAGTTGGTCAAGCCATTCAGCATAGCTTGAAGTTAGGTGTTCTTTTTTTTTTACCATATTTTCTTTATAAAGGGCGAGAAATAATAATGTCATTATATATATATATATATATGTGTGTGTGGGTGTGTGTGTGTGTGTGTGTATATATAAGGACTAAATATTTCCAATTGAAATAACTTATACATATACAGTATATGTCCATCAGTTTGTAACAAACTATATGCTAGCCACATTACGTTAGCATAATCACACTTGAAAAAACAAACTGATAAACTTCAACCAAGTGTTGAAGTTTACTGTGAAATAGTCACAACTTCATCACATTATTGTGACTATAATAATTCTCAATTCTGTTACTGATGCGTAGATACAAAAAAAAAAAAAAAAAAAAAAAAAAACAGTCCAACACCGATTCATGTTAGCCGCATTAGCGAACTCACAATACCCTTTGTTTTCCAACCATGTTGCAACACGTAAAAAATGTTACTGTGAATACACTAAATCCCAAACAAAAAAAAAGAAAAAGAAAACAGTCCCATGCTTGTACATATAAGCCACATTTGTGTATTCACAATACCACCAACTTTGTTACTAACATTTAAAAAAGAAAAAGAAAAAAAAAAAAAAAAAAATCACAGTCCGGCAAGCTACACTGACACTGTTACATGTTAGCCAACATAAGGCATTGGTTTTCTCTGCCACCTTCTTGCACTCTCCCTCAATGCTTGTGACATCTGTGGCATTTTGCTGTGAGACAAAACTGCACATTTCAGGATGGCCTTTTATTGTGGGCAGTCTAAAGCACACCTGTGCACTAATCATGATGTCAGATCAGCATCTTGATGTGACACATCTGTGAGGCGGGATGGATTATCTCAGCAAAGCAGAAAAGTTCACTATCACACATTTAGACAGATTTGGGAACAATGTTTGAGAGAAATTGTAAAATTGCGTATCTGGAATCAATTTTAGATATTTAAGTTCATCTCATGAAAAATGGGAGTAAAAAAACAAAAGTGTTGCGTTTTTTTTGTGTATGTACATACAGAATACAATGTTATGTAAATTGGAAACATTTAGTCCTTAAACAGTGAAATTCCTATGACACGTGTCCAGACACAAGTGGTTTTCTTACACTGGTGAATTTAACATAATTTCACACACTTTGAAAACCAAATACAAACAAATAAGTCTTTTCAAAATAATAGACAAATCTCAATATTAAATGTTTGTACTCATGAGAAAAATTACAACATAAACTAATCATACCTTGTTGGGTCTTTAGTACCAAAGAGAACTAGATCTATTTCCTCTTTATTATTTGAAAATATAAATGCATCATATTTTACTGTTTTTCTTCCTTTTTAGACTTTACAACAGCACCATTTGATGGTTGTAGGTAAAACTACACATAATAAACCAAACCCTGTTAACCCTTGTAATATATAAAGATATATAGAATAGTGTTAAATAATGATTTCCTTTTATTAAAATAATTGTTTTTTGTAGCAAAATTAAGACGGATCTGTTAAATTTTACATCAAAATGTCTCTTTTTAAAAAGGAAAAAATATAGACCAAATGTGGGTTTTTTTTTCTTTCTTTAAGTTTATGTGTTACAAGTAAGCTCAAAAGATAATATATCTACTCCTTTAAAAAAATATAAATAAAGAAAAACCTTTAGTAAAAACAGCTGACATGGACAAAACGTATTGGTCCGTGAAGCTTCTTTGTGTTAAACTACAGAGCATTTACAGGATTAAAGGTCTTTTATTCCAGCCATCATTTTTAATTGCCGCCGTGTTGCATCTTTATTTGCCGTTAACAGCCCATAAACAGCAGCTTCATATTTACTCCCTAATTATTTAATGTAAACGACTGCAGTTAAGAGCAACTCAGCAATATTTAGTCCATAAAAATTGAGGAGGCAGGACGTGGAGTTATGGTGGAGGGGCTTCATGGGAGCAATAACGGAGACGAGGAGAGCTTTGAGATCAGAGTGAAGAGGAGGAAGGTGAAAAAAAGGAAAAAGAGATGATTCTCTGCCACCAAAAAGTTTATATTCAAACTATGTTTACTCCGACTTTGGAAACGCCTGTGAAAGTGACCACTTTCAATGAAAAGTCTATGTAGGCTGAATGAGCATCAATGCTAATCAGTTTTCTGATCTACGCCCACTAAACGCTCAATGACAGTTAAACCAGTTGAACTTTGACCAATCAGAGACTCTGATTTGGTTTGAAAATTGATCATGGAAGAGAAGTCAATAATTGCAAAAGAACAAAAGAACGCCATCTGCAAAACACGATGCAGAACAAAGCTCGAGATGAATGAAAAGTGTTTTAAAGTCAAGAATATCCTCAATATGTTGGGTTTGACTGTAATGGTTGGCCTCTGATTGTAAGATTACATACGTGGTTGAAGCTGCATATATGTTGAAGTGTCTTTGGGCAAGACACTGAACCCCAGGTCGCTCCTGGTGGTTAAGACTGACAGTAGCATCCAGCAGCGGAGCCACTATCAGTGTGTAAATGTGTGTGTAAGTGGGACAGTAACATGGAACACTTTGAGCCTTAAAGCAAGATAGAAAAACACCATAAGTGTATGCTATTTACCATTTAAGCTTTTTCAAGATAAATCCAAAATATTGACACTAATAATTTGCGATTAACAAACTACAGACAAATTAGTGCCTTATTTTTTTTAAATCACGCTGATCTCAACTGTTTACCTGTATGAACATTTTATTTAGGTGAAAACTCCTCCTGACGTTGCCCCCACTTGGTGTCTGTGTCCCGCTGAATGGGCTACATTTTCTCATTCCCAAGTCGTCACATATTGACGTTTCGTTATCTTTTTGACTTGCTGGTTATTGCAATGAAATCAGGGTTCCGGTCGTTTTGTTGGACGCGGTACCGAACCCGGACCTAACCTTGGAATGTGGCCGGTACTGGTACCCTTACCCTAGCCCAGTCCGCATCAGGTACCGTGTCTTGTACAGCGTCCAGTACTGCATCCGGAACCAGTACCGCGTACAGAACTGGTACTGCTCTGTGTCTGGTACCGACCCGTGTCCGTTTCTTATGGTTAGGGTGCTGGTCCAAGACCCGGACCGGTACCAGTTTGCGGGCTGGAGGTTAGTGTGCCTTGATTTAATTGGAACAGCTAGCACGTCAAAAAACAACGAGTAGTGGACAACCAAAATGTCCATTTTTGATGCAAACGGGTCCTAAACCGTCGAGACGACTTGGGAATGAGAATGTGTTGGACTTCAACTGTAATTCACTTTGGACAATCGAGGAAAGTAGAAAAGTACACCATTTATCTAAATTAATGTGGACTAATCACATGGGACAGTACACTGGACAGTGAGGTTTATCAACATACATTATGGGATTAATAAGAAGTTTGAGGTCAATATTTTTCAGATTGTTAAGGAAATAGCTTCCTACTGTTTACATGTTAAATCTGAGCACTCTGGTTGAATGTTTTGTTTTTTTCCCAATTGTTTGAGGTTGAGATAAATGTACAGCTGTTGTTGGAGTAAAAGTAAGGGTCCATAATATTAGGCAGAGTTCATTTAGCCATTTTTAATGATAATTTGATATTTTACAGCAATTATCTGGTTAAGAAATATTGCGATTAAAATAGATTAATTAATCACAGTTCACGATTAATTAATCACATAAAAAATAATAACTTAACATCACTAACTGACACTGATTACTGATTGTATTCATATGACTGATTAAACCTCCTAATAGACTAAATATTCATCTAATTTATGGCTTTTGTCTGCATTTTATTCATAAACTAGAAAAAAATGTGTTTGTGTTGGAGGTGTCCAGGTTGAGTTCATATCTGCTGGAAAACTGCAGGAGCACTTCTCCAGATTTGTGTTTCTGGACTTTTTTTCTATTTAGAATTGTCCCCAAGCCGCAGCTCGCCTCCCTCTTCTCCTCAGGTTGCTTTTCCCCGACTTTCCGTCATCCCCGGCATCTTCTCCGGCATTTCCAGCTTCCACTGACAGCCACTAAAAACCTCATTAGCAGCAGCAGAGAGGAGGAGAAACACAAACAGCCCGGGAGACAGCAGCACAGCACAAATTGCCAGGGAGCTCATTTAAATGCGCTGGTGGTGCAGTGATGGTGGCTGCAGCAGGGGGGAGCCAGGTTGCCGGTTTGATGCCAGGACTGCCGCCACTACGCTGTCAGGAGAGCAGGAGAGGACTGGATGTGTGTGACAGGCCGTCAGAGCCACCAGTCAGCCACACGGGTACTTCCCTCGGCGTGTCACTAAACACAACTCTGTCTCGGCTGAGGGCTAATTAGTGGGAACAGAACAGGACAGGAACTGGAACGAGGGAGAAAACGGACACCAGGAGAGCAGGATGTAGGAGTCAGTGGGGAAGCAGATGCACATGCTTAAGGGGAAACTGAAAAAAATGATTTTTTTTTGGTCCAAATGTGGCACTTTTTTCTGGATTGATACTGCTTTGGAATTTAAAACAATATTTTGGTTTTAACTCACATTTTACAACTTCACTTAAATGTGAAACTAAAAACCTCCACAAATAGAGATGGGTGTCGACATAATGCCGGTAACGTATACAAACCCAGATTTTGGTGTTTCATCTAGGTCCTACAATATGTCAGTCACTCGTATTCTATGTTGCATGCTTGTATTTAATTGTGGGCGGGCTTGTGCAGGAATGGGTGTGGCCTTGAAGGTGGGCGCAGATTCAGTCAAAATGGTGAAGTGAAGGTTGTCTGGATTCTAGTTCAGCAACCTGATGGATTATTAGAGTGACGTGTACAGCGCTTTGAAATAAAACCTGACATAGTGGCGATTAGTCGTGAAATACATGTTTACTTCAGCAAATGTAAAAACAGAGATGCAGCGATGTAAAGCAGACTGTCAAAAAGAAAGACACAATGCATCCAAAGCATAGTCAAGTGATCCTATACCATGTTATGCTGCTTTTGTCACACTTGAAGTCCCACTCTGATCATTTTTACATATTTTTAAATCATGATTTTTAACAAATTACATTTCTAACAATTTTAACAAAAAAAAAAAAAAAAAAATTCATTTTTTAGGACATAGTTTCTGCAGAGCGGCAGTGGTTCATTCGAAAGCCACCTCTGAAATGTGGGTGGAAATGTATTAAGCCCCCCCCCCTTCCCATCACTCATCTGTTTACACGCTCTCCCGCTAGCTAACAGCTCCTCACAACACTATACCTTAACAAGCATGGTGAGAAATACTGGAGCTATCCATGGTAGATTTCTGAGCCAGATGCCAACTACACTGTGAAAAGTAAAATATTGGATCAATTAACAAAATCTATGGATTTTTATACATGTAAAAATATTAGTTATTCTCAAATAACATTTTTAAGTTGAATAAACCATTAAATTAAAGTTTTAATTTGATGAAAACTAATAATTTTCAATGTAACAAATTACAACATTTTGCTAATTGATGCAATGTTTCACTTTTTTCAGTGAAGACGATGAAAACAAAGACGTACATTGATCAATTTCTCTGCGAGTGGATATATCGGAACAGAGCAGAACACTAAGGGTACAGTTGTCAGTTCTACATCACACCTAGAAGCTTTTTTGTCTGCCGGTGTGAATAAAGAAATACTCAAAGATGCTTTAAGCTTAATTTTATTTTTACATGTCTTCCGTCATCAGTAAAATTCCTCTAAATGGGTTTTTAGAATTATATGATTAAAAAGGTTTTCATTTCATTTTCATTTATTGATTTATTCATTACTTACTTAAGCTAACAACCAACTAAGATGATGTCCCAGTGCTTATAGATGATGTCTTTTAATAGATCTGGAAGGCTTAAAAACTTTTTTTTTTTTTTTTACAAGACTGAACACTTCCTCTCTTTATAATCATCCCAAAAAGGTGAGGAGGCAGGCAGTAAAATTTGGGAACATTTAAAAAAAAAAAAAAAAACCTGATTTGGTTTCAGTCCACATTTCTTCCCCTCTGCATAGAAGATGGAAAAGCTTTCTAATTATAAGTATTCATCTCCCATCAATAAACCCTGGCTAATTAATAGATGAACAGATGGTGGTTTTATTTCCAGGAAGAAAACCTTTAATCTATAGTTTTACCACCTCTTTTATGTGACTTTGAAGGAGTCCTCATTAGCTAATCGTGCTGTTCGTGACTCGGCACTTGGCAGTGCTGCTCCATCAGGTCCAAACATAGTTACTTGCTAACATTGTGTTATTTTAAGATGGGGATGAATTGAAATTCATCAAACATTCCAGATTATTTAAATATTAGCATGTATAGAAGCAGATTGCTCATGGATCGCACAAAAATAGACCAGACAGCAAAACTGTTGGCCATATACAGTATATATCTATCAAATGATCACGCTGATAGTAAATAATCAATTACAGACAAATTTGCTCATTATTTATTTTTCAATTATGTTAATCAAATTTTTGATCTATAACTATTCCCTGTCAAAATCTGGATAATAAATTAATTAATAATAATTAATAATTACAGACAAAGGTGTCTATTATCATAAAGGACAAAGCGAAGGGCTGATGGCGTCAGACGGTTGCTTCTGCAAAGTCCATTTATTTCTGATAATCTTCACCGCTTTGGCATTATCCCGCTTATACCATTATTACCCAACCAGCAAGGCCAAGTGGACCCCACATGGTTTAAAAGTAGAATACAATGTGGGCCCCAATTGGGTTTGTCCGCATTTTCCGTGTTGAGTGGGAAGTCAGTGGTTTGGTTCACTAGGCATGCTAGCAACCTAGAGGACAGCATAGAGGACTAGCTGCCCAAGATCCAGCAGAGCTAGCACCCCGCTAGCTCTGCCGGACCCTGGGTAGCGGAGCTCGCTAGCCCACCACGCTGTCCACTGGGTGGCTGGCTAGCATAGCTAGCCGACCTACTGAGTTCCCCCTCAAGCCAGTGTGGGAACACAGGAGGGGTCACCACAGAAACTGCAGATAAACCCATTTGGGGCCCACATTTTCTGCCCACTTTTAAACCATATGGGGCCCACCTGGCCTTGCTGGCTGGGTAATTACAAAAACAACAAATATTAAATACAATATTCGTACTAATTACTAATATTAATAGTTAGTAGCATTATTAATAGATAACTGTGAACTAAAAATGTTACCTTAAAGGACTATAATGCAGAATCTCCACCATAGTGGAGTTTACCTCAGAGACTGACAACACAGATCTTATTGGTGTAAACATGGCTGCAGCTTTGGCTCTGTGACCTGCGGGAGCTTCTGAAGTCGACGTCGTGCTGCTCTCCTTTTCACATCAGCCAGACAGATCCCAGGCAGCCCCGTCAGTCTGGGCTACAAAAGGTCTGGAGGTCTGGCCCTGCAAACAACAGACTCCTGCCAACAAGTCGTGATGGATGGAGGCCGTCAAACGGCTAATTCGAGATGAGCCTCTGGAGGGACATAAATTCCAAATCAGCTGGCACATTTACAACAGCCTTGTGTGTGTGTGTGCGAATGGCTAAAGCCGTGACACGCATCTTGAAAGGATTTACTTTCCGTCGTCCCGTGCACTCCGAAATTGTCAGATTAATGTTTTAAGTCTTTTTTTTTTTTTTTTTTGTGGAAATGCAACATGCCTGATGAATTTCTTCAGGGATGTTAATCCCATGGCCCTGGAAAGATTAATTCCTGGATATTTTACGGTGCTGTGACTCTTCCAACATCTTCATTTATGGTTATCAGCTGCTTTCCAAGCACATGTCACCACGTTATTACAATGTACATCTGCAGAATAAAGCAACACTTTAAGAAAAGTGAAACTTCCTGTCTTTTGTTCAAAAGAGCAGCACTAATTCTTACATTTTAGTGTAAATTTTGTTTCCACGACACCCCTGCTGCTTTGAGCATGAACCTCTCTTATAAAAATCATCTGGAAATCAAAGAGTTTTGCTTTTTGTGGCACAGAATACAAGATTTTAGCCAGTTTGTCCTAAAACTTTGGGCTGCAATTTAACAAATTATCTCTTCAGTTTCTTCAGTTTAATACAGAATATACCTAATGTAAGAGCATGTGTTTTAATAAGAAAATCCTTGTTTAGGCTAAGTTTATCCCCCATTGAGCCACAAAGCGGCAGCAAAGTCTTACAACTGAGCGGCTTTCTCCACTAATTGTACAGTAGCGTCACTTCTGGAGCAGAAGTCTTCCCAGAATACAAGTTCTTTATCACTTAGAAACATCTTCCTCACATGTTTAAGGAATTTTTACTGTAAAATATGCAACAAAAATATGCATGCACCATGAATAAACACGTCGAGCTGTTTTACCCAGATCTGCTGCTCTGGCTGGGGGGAGCTAATGAGGATAAAAATACAGCTTCTGGAAATTACACCTCTACATTTCCTCAAAATATAAATCACCGGTTTTCCTGCCAAAACTGCAGACTGCTGTTCCCTGCGTTTGCGTTCAAGGTATTGCCGAAAAAAAAAAAAAAACGAGTTGCTCGCCTTTTCGGAGGGGAGAAACAGTAACTGATGGGTGAGAGAAGAAAGGTTGAGGCCAGCGGGCTGTCAGCTGCGTGATCAAACATGTCATGGCTTGACTTACATGTGTACATTTGAAAACTTTAAATAAAAAAAATAAAAAAAGCTCTTTACATGTTTTAGTGAAATACTAACAAGCTGCGTTTTTCTGTAGTTTTTCTTTTGCTTTATTTCGTCAGAATCGAGTCTTTTCGTCCAATTTGAACCTCTAATTGGCATAAGAATTACATCGCTGGCTTTAACCTCCTCCTAACGAGCGCCCTGATGCCACGGGTGAAAGGAGGATTTCAAACTTCTCCTCAGTGGTCAGCATGCCAAGAGAAATGCAGTAATGCTGCACACCAAATAAATTACCCAAAAAAAAAGGTTTACTTGTTAGCCTAAAACAGGAAAGTCACAATTAAATAAAACAACAAACATGACATGGAAAACCACTAAGATGCTGCTACGTTCACACCAGGCTTGTCATGTGCTAAACATGCATTCTTGAACACGTTTAGCCTTGCGTTCATACTGAACTGTTCCAATGGTAGCCCATGTACTGTTAGGGTTGGGCACCAAAATATGGCTCCAAAGAGGAACCGTTATAATTTATACGGGTCAGTGAAATCAGAAGAAGCTGCTGCAATCGGTTCCTCGTTTCAGTGCCAAGTTTCACTGAAAGTGAATTTGTCTTTGGAAACGTCAATCACTTTTACTCTGTTCAGTACTATGTAGTTCTAAACAATCATTCTGAATTACCTTCGATAGTGCGTGCAAGAGTTGATAAAAGCCTTGATATAAGCGATAACTTGATATATATATTTTGATTTGAAAAAAATGTCTGCACCATTTAGATCTTCCCAAGTAAGAATCCTCAATTCAATCCTGTTAGGAAGGTTTTTTTTTTTTAATTCCTATAGAACACAAATCATTCTTTTGGTTCTCCAGCTGACAGGTTTTACCATGTCCACAGAAGACGCTGGTTTAGTTTAGCCGAGACAACAGAGCTTGTACTGTAATTGCATCAAAACTTGTGGTCGGTGTCGTCAGGAAAACTCTTGCAGCTTGTGTCTGTCATCAGAAAGGCAGACGTTTGTTTATTTTGTGCACACTTCTTGTTTTGACACGAGACAGATTTGAACTATGGTTTTGACTCCACATTTTGTAGCGGTGTCAAACGAAGGCGACATAGTTGAATCATTGAACTGACACTCAGAAGTTGATAGTTACCAGTTATTTTTACTAATTAACATTTAGTAAAGTGCATTTTTGTTAAACTTCCTGCACCTACTTAATCTCCTTTAACTTAAAAAGATTTTGGGAAAAAAGAAATCTGCACTTTTTGTCACAGTTGGCTTTTTTTTGTCTGTATTACCATTAGGTTTCATCATTTATTTAAAAGAAAATCCCTATAATAACATAAGTTTTAACCTATGCAATTTTTTTTACACAGTAAGTCTCACTATAGATGATTTTTATCATCATAAAAGTTAAAATCTTTGCAGGTTTTTTTGGTAGCTCAGTGAGCAAAATGGCAAGAAAACCATGCATGTGTTCACGAGTTGCTTAAAAAAGATCTTAAAACTTTTGTTTAAGTGTATTTATTTATTTTGCTGTTTGGTAATAAGGCAAACATTGACACCATGTTATATCAAGTATGATTAGATTTTCTCATCAAAGAGGTTTAAATGTGTGCAGGGTTTTCCTTGTTGGCTAAGTTAGCTACATTGCTAGAAAAACGAGCTTTTGTTCACGATTTCCGAAAAAAAATAAACACTTTCAAAACTTTGGTTTACATTTTTTTAGCCGTTGAGTGATATGACAGACAATTCCACAGTTTCTTTCAAGTTTGGGATTTTTTTTATTTTAAAATCTTTGCGGGTTTGGCCTTGTTAACCACACAAGCATAAAGGTATAACCAAACCCTAAATTAACTTTTTTTTGTCTGTTAACATCTATAAATGGGGCTTTAAAAGTGCTGTCTGTTGGTCATAGCCAAATTTTTGACAAATTGAATAAAACAGTTTAATTCTTCGAAATATATTCAAAAACCGTGTGCTGCCCCCCCACACACACACACTGGTTGAAATGAGGTATTACAGTTGAATTTTGTGATTTGTCAAACCATGTAAGTTTCAGAAGTCTGACATCATGATCTGCAGGTTCAGTAATGAAAACCGTCCTGCCCCCAAGCCCCACCCCTCTGACTGGATTTTCACATTTCAGCTGTGGGTGGAGTCAGCCTCCAACTTCCTGGTGTGGTTACCCTTTAAAAATAAAATCTTGCGCTTTAGCTTTTAGTGTTGCAGCAAAGAAAAAAAAAGTATCCTGTTTTTGTGCTATGACAAAAAAAATATACACTTTTTTCTAAATTTGGTGGATTTTTGTTACCATCAATGTAAAATGTGTTCAGGTTTTGCCTTGTTTGCTCAATAAAAAAAAAAACAAAAAAAAAACGTGATTTTGTTCATGTTTTGCTTGAAAACTTATTCTTAATGGTCTGAATATTATCTACAATTTTTTTAAAGTTTCTTTAAAACTTAAGTTCTGTTCAGGTTTAGCCCTTTTAGCTCAGTTTCGTTGTGTCTGACATAGATTACAGATAAAACACTGCTTAAACATCTTGATTTGTCATATCTTTTCAGTGTTAGTCATGGAGCTGAAATAATTTTTGTAAAAAAAAAAGAAAGTGGTTTAGAAACATGATCACAGGAAAGACGCAACTGCTAACTGCACGACCACATCCATCACTTTCACGCAACATCCACATGCTATCAATCACAGCTAACCATAATGGAGCAGCAGCTCTGGACAGAGGGGGGTGCCATCCATCACTGGGCTTAATGTGACACTCATGACATTTGCTGAGGCTGAGGGGATGGAGTCAAATGAAATGCTCTGTCCTTTGAGGTAGCACTTCAACAAGCTCATGATGATGAAGATAATGCGTTATTAAATCATCGTGCTGAGGGTTCTGTACTTTACACAAGAGTCTCTGTCTTGGATTGAATCTTACAGATAGATTCAATTTGACGGCAGATGCAGAATTTACAGAGGAAATATAACAAACTCATTGAAGTTGGATGGACAGATTAGTTTCCTGCTACACAAGAAAACCTGGTCCTGGTCTGTGGAGCAAAAATGAAAGATTGAGATGTTTATTTATACCTAATTTTATCTAATCAAACTAGAATTACTCCCTGCAGATTATTTTAAATCCAGCCTTTTTTTTAAATTACATGTCTGACCCTCTGTCAGGGTTAGGATTTCCCTCACCGTGTATTTTAACCCACTCTATTTTCAACCCTCTGCCTCTGTTATTATTTTTCATTTTGGGTTTTTCCTTTAATCACCCTCCTGTGATCTTGCGCTTCGGTATTTTGTCTGGAACCAAACAACGAGACGACACTAAAAGTAAAGGAGTTCCTTCGATTTACGGCTCCAATGAGTCGCGAGACTTCTTCCCTCCCTGGAGTGAAACCAGCGCTCCTGACGTTTTACGTCTTAACCAACTGCTGTTGGGTAGGAATACAGATCTGAAAAGAGTTGTGGACTCCAGGAGAGTTCCTCATCTCATTTTAAGCCGAAACCTGGCATTATTAGATTGATGCCTGTCTTAAAGACACGCAGTGAAAGAGAAGCGACAGGCCTTTCAGGGCCTTTGTTTACATGAGCCTTCCAGGCACAATTCCCACAAATGTGGATAGAAGCACTTTGTAAACAGGGCTTGAGCGAAGCTGCTGTTCATCTGCCAATCTAAATACAACAAGGGGCCTTGTGGTAAGCTTCCCTGCCATCTCTAATTCTGGCTCTGGCTTTGGCGGAGAGCAGAATCAGGGCCAGGCGTGCTACATGCAGCCAGAGAGGGAAGAAGGCTCCTTCAGCTGGGGATAGATGTGGACATGCAGATGAACACATGTAGAAGTGTAGTAATCCAATACGGCCATGAATTAAACATGAACACGTTGCGATCAGAAATAGACTCTAGACTTGATGATATGGTACACGATAAGAGGGTAAGAGAAACACTGTCCAAGTAGCCTTATTTATGTGTGGGTCTTTCACTCATTTAGTTACTCAGCTGGCAGGAAATAACCTTAACATGATTCTGTGAGGTATAAAGTGACAGATAAGACTATGTTTGACAATTTTACACCCTGAAATAACATGTTCTTGCTTATTCTACTCAATAGACGAGTGTCTTTGTTGTTTTGAAGTGTCCTATGATAGACCACCACCATTAGTAGGATTCCATTATCCTGAACCCACTTTTAGAAGATGTGCTGAAGATGACCAGATAACAAATACTCATAATAGTCTCTAAATCCCGAGTCGGTTCTTGCTTCTCTGCAAGTCGGAGAAAAAACAATCTTGCCCATTCCTTGATGTTGTCGTCTCACCTCTTCTTCTGTCATCCTCTCAAACACTAGGGGGAGCCAATTCCCAACAGGAAACCCAAATGTATCCCCCTTTAGAAAAAAAAAAGTCCCCAAAAAGAGTTTTCCTTTCTGGTAAAAGTGAACTCACTCATAAAAGGAGAGTGTCCATCTCGTTAGAGGCGCCAGTGATGTGTGGCTTGTGGATCGAAGCTCTCAGCCTTGTTGTTAAAGTTGGAGGTAAACTTTGGTAATGGAGGCCCCCGTTCATTAAGCCTGCGGAGTGAACAGAAGACAAGCTAATGAGAAAGATGCCTTTGACAGACCAAAGAGGGGCTGTGTGATAATTGGCTAAGGCTAAAAAAAAGTGTCACAGCGGAAGGAGTGAAAACGGACCAGAGCTCTGAGCCTTCCAACAGTCTCCCACTTAGCTCCATCTGACGGCTTTCCACAGATTTCTTGGTTGAGGGTACACACACAAATTGGTACGATCCATTATCCAGACTCTGGATGAAGTTTATCTCGCCCTTCCTTCAGTATTGACCCCAGGCTGGATAATTGAGAAGCTTAGACCAAGCAAGCATGAGAGAGAAATGCCCCCGTACTTCCTTAAAATTGGGCATCGATTTGGAAACACGGCGACTTGATGAGAGTCAACAACAAATTGGTCAATTTGCAAATGCACAACTTTGTTAAAAACTTACTTTGGGTTTGCTGTCTCGTAGCAGAGGGTTCTGTGTCCCTCCGCGGCAAGGGTCACCCATTGTTTAAACCATTTTGTACAACCCTACTCCTCCAAATGTCCCTGTAATTCGAGGGGTAGGGAGAAGTCATACAGGATTTGGATTTGGCCTTATAATAGAGTAATGCTAAGAATTTTAGTTTTGTATCTATCTTTTTCCACACATCTGGGACAGGGGCACGGTGGCATCAGTCTCTCCCCAGCTACTTCTTCCAGCTCCTCTGGTAGGACCCCAAAGCATTCCCAGACCAGACCGAGAAACATAGTCTCTCCAGCATGTCCTGAGTTTTCCCTGGAGCCTCCACCCAGTGGGACATGCCCAGAACACCTCTCCAGGGAGGCGTTCAGGAGGCATCAAGACCAGATCCCCACGCCACATCAACTGGTTCCTCTCTATGTTGAGGAGATTGTTTTTTTCTTGGGTCAATTTTTATTGAAGTAAATGAAATTTAATGGGCCGTGCAGTGATGAACGCTCTTGCCTCACAGCAAGAAGGCCCCAGTTTAAGTCCAAAACAGAAACTTGGGACCTTTCTGTGTGGAGTTTGAATGTTCTCCTCATGCATGCGTGGATTTTTGGTTCTTCTTTCTAAAAACATGCTTCATAGGTTAATTGGTTTCTCGAAATTGCCCCTCGGTGTGAATAGATGTGTGATTGAGGTCCTGTGACAGACTAGTGACCTGTCCATGGTATACCCTGTCTTCACCCATCAGTAGGCCCCGGCACCCCCGTGACTAGGAAAAGGACAAGAGGCAAAGAAGATGATGAATGAATAAATAAAAATTGACTTATTTGGTGGAATGACCTGGCTTCAGTTTGTAAGTGCGTTTACTTTGTTTTGGTAGTGTAGAAATGAGAGTACAGGATGTTATCAACAGTTGAGCGTGGTGGTGGTAAATTGAATCAATTTCAACTCTCTGATAAGACTTAGTTGGTAGAAATTACACCATTCTTATAAAGCTGGTTTATTAACACACATCATTTTATACAAACAAGAGTCTAGTAAATACCAAGCGTGGCGTTTGAGGAAATACGTTTCTCCTCAATGCGGCGCAAGCCTCCACCTCCGAGGGTTAGCTCTTAAAAAAGCTATTTTGAACACCCCTACCTCTCAAAATGCCCCTACAACTGGAGGGGTAGGGGAAGAAGTTGGATTTGGCCTAGGAACAAAACAATATCAGTAAGCAGTGATTAGTCTGAGTCGGTCTGAGTCATCATTTCTATGGCAACCAATCAGGAATGAGCTGGTCCACACCCTCGCCACCTTAAATCAGGCTTGGGATAATCTGTCAATCAAATGTTTCAAACACTCAATGTAAGACCACCCACTTTTATTGAGGGATCTGATTGTTCCGTTTATAACTTGTATATTTTGCACTACAAAAAACTTATGATAACAATAGATGACGATTAGCAAAAACATGAAAAATATCAGAGTAAGAATGGTTATTCTGACAAATAGACGTCTATGGGATTTTGGCTTCTCGGATCCAGTTGCTACTTCCTATTTGTAACACGTGGGGGCGGGTCACTCATTTCAGTTCTCATATTTAGTAAATGGATACACCTGATAGCCAATGGTCAAACAGCTGGAAAACAGAGTGGTAGATCTGGAGGACAAACCCATGTGGTCTTTTTGTTTGTTTCCTTGGCGATATTTTTGTCTTTTCCAGAAGTTAACTTTAATACTAATGAGTCATGTACGGACACCTCCCTTTACCCCCTTTTTCCCAGACTAACACACTTTCCTGCTCCTCGGGGAACTTATTAAAATCCATATTCTGCAGCAGATCATGCAAAAGGTTCCAGAAACTGCACGCACCTGGTGCCGCTGCTTTTGCCGGGAAGACTTGTTCCGAGCTGCATTTGGCTGGCTTGCTGCACATTGTGTCAATCTGTGTAAAGCAGGAACACGTGTTTTTTTTATGAGTGAAGCTGCCATGACTTTCTCATTTGGGGGTTCTGACGTGAATCCCAGCTGCTGACTGCAACCAAAAACATCCCATGGACTCTCAATTTGAGGAACATCAGTTTGAGCTGAAAGGCGATACGGAAGGTAGCTGCTAAAGTGGAAGAACGTGAGTCAATTTATGTCAGACGCTGCTTAAAAGCAGATTTTCTGATCACCACAAATTAGTCATTAAAGAACATTTTTGAAACAATGATGGACACCCCAAGTGGAAAAAAACTTCCCTCAGATCTGCCTGCCCTGCACATGCACCTTTGTGTTGCTTTTTCATGACTTGATATTTTCTGACTGCGATGCAAAATTTTATTTTTCCCTCCCTGCAGAAACTCACACCACCGAGATCATTCATCCAGTTTGCCTGCCTCTGCAGTCTTTCCTCTGGCACCTCGTGTCACGGTGGAGAGCTGAGGCACGGGACAGGCTCAGCAACTGATGATGAAACACAACTTGATCTGTGGTCTGTCTGCTGCTGAAGGTGCTGCACAGAAAGACAGCCTTCTTTCTGACTTGAATCAGAAAAACTGCAGCGAATGGGGGAATGCTCTTATTGTGACATCCGCACTCTATAGGTTTCTTTGGATCTGACATACAGAAAGTGCACATCAGGATGACGTTTAAATAAAGTAGTGCATGCACCGAAAAAAAAACAAGGTGATGTGCATTTTTTTTTAAAACAAATACATAAAACTATATTTTAATTGTGTGAATGCTTCAGCATGTAAAAATTCAATCACACTTGATTGGTATAAAAACGTTCATCTTATTCAGGACACTACTGCTAGTATTTTTGGTATTCATAAACTTCATATTATTTAAAAATATTGAGGAAAATATGGCCCAAAGGAAATAAAAAGTCTTCAAATTTTAAAAAGATTAACAACAAGCCTTTAAATATATTCATTAGCTATGGGGCTATGTTTTCATGTTTTATACCAATTTAAAAAAAAAAATAAGTTTAGCTAATATTTTAGCTGCATGCTAATAATTTTAATAATTTCATATCTACTGGGATTTGTATAGGCTAATTTAGAGTTTAGCTACTATTTTAGCAACATGCTAAAATTTTTGACTAATTTCGTTCACTGAGGATTTTTAGGTTATTTTGGAATTTCGTTAGTATATGAGAAACGGGCTAGCTTTTTTGTCTAATGTGGAATCTCCTAATGTTTTTTGGGCTAATTTTGGATTTAGCTCATATTTAAGTAACACATGTAATATCTTTGCAGAATTTTTAATTTCAATCAAAAAAAATTCAGAAATTAAGATGAACTTCAGCGCTCTTTCCAATTTATTTAAAGAAATTTCCAGTCTTTAAGCCAATTTAAAATTTTGCAAATACCTTTTAATTTTTCGCAAAACCCCTCAGAGATTTAAGTAGGCTAAATTGTGTCTCCATTTTTAGCAAAACTTTTAGCATCTTCAGCAACTTCTTTCAGCAAAAAGGATTCAAGGTGCATTCACTCCGAACGCAAATGGCGTGGCAAAGGTGGCCAGTTTCAATGTTAAGTCAATGGTACAGATGCGTTCTGAGGCGAACTGAAGCTCTGCGGCGCCATTTGTGCGACTTGCGCGGCACGAACGTCTGCCAAACAGCTCAATTTTAGTGACAAGGCGCAAATAGGGCGGCACAGGCAAAATTTAAACATCTAAAGTTTGACCGGTGGCTGCGTCGCAAAGGCCAATCAGGAACTCAACTTTGGGAACGGGACATTTACTATGACCCAGAGGGTAAAATATGAATCCAAAATGAGCATTTTGTACTGTCACACCGCGGCGAATCTCAGGCTGCAGCCAGCTTCCCAGACGACGGAAGAGAGACAGAATTCTCGGGTCTCCTGAACTGTGACATTTTCCTTATTTTCCGCGAGACAATAATAAAAACAGATACTCTACCCTACACCACCACCACCGCCTCTTGGGTTAATGTGGGACAGCCTTCAAACTCAGTCACAAAGACCCAGAGACACCACGGAAGCGACTGTCATCCAGACACACCCCCAGAGTGAGATAAAAGCCACAGTAACAAGAAAATCTTTGAAGAATTTCCTTTTCTGTAGATTTTTATAGAACTCCTTACAATAAATAAATCTGCATTATGTGTCTTCCATTCATTGGACATTTGGTGCTCGGCCGCTGGCTGCATTGGCGCACATTTGGGTAGCCGCTTTTGGTGGGGGTTCAATGCAAACATGAGTGGAGCAGAATTTCTTACTTCTATGTGCGTTTTTGCTTCGATGGCCATGTGACCACGACAACGTGAACAATTACGAGTCAGTTGGAAGTATAAACCAGCCAAGACAGGACTACTGTAAAACTTGCCTGGCAGGCGAGGCAGCAATCCCCTCAACAAGCGGTTAAATGACAGTGCCCAGGACCATAAAGCATCTCCTCCTGGTGCGTTCACTGAGCCTCAGAACATAGAACATTAGTGGAAGTCCAATTGCCACCCAGCCTAAGTCCACTACTTTTTTATGATAAGGACATTAAAAACCGTCGAACCGACCCTAAACCCACCCAAAGCCGTTTTTGCCCGCAAATTTAGAACCAAAATTACCCAATTGGGCTGGAACCCGCCAAATCTGGCAACACTGCCTCCAGCCACCTATTGGCTGAGCATAATACAACAAGCACAACTATCGCCCTCTAGCGGTCTGGATGAACGTTACAAACTTCTCCAAGATACAATACACTTATCAGTGTACCTCATAGGCGTAGCATCCCCAGTAACTGCTTTGCAGTGTGTCTTTGTAGTACATGACTAGTACAGTTGTTTAAAATTGGTTAGCGAAATAAAATGTTTGAATACGTAAACGATCTTGGCAAACAGCAGCACTTCAATCTTTCTCTTTCTGTTTTGACATGCCCCTGTAACTGCTGGGAAATGTGCCCTTCGAGTTTTCAACACAAAGGGCAACGTTTATATACGTGCTTTTACATAATCTTTTTACTAGAAGTGGTCGCTCAAACAAGCCTTTCCGAGCCTAGTGTGAATGAAGCATCAGTCACATGCACCCGTGGAGGATTTTGGGTTGTCTAAGCCCGTGTATGGTCTTAGACGGAAGTGGGCGCAACTTTAAGGGGAGTACAGGCGTGTCTGGCTCATACAACACATCAATACACAGTTGTAACACATTGTTAAAAATTGACCATACAATTATCGTGTGTGTGGTAAGTATATTCTTAAGAATTCATAAGGCTGATAGAAGTTTCACACACTTGTGGGTGACTTTATATGGTGTCCTCATCTAGTTTCTTATTGATTCTTTTAACTTGAAGAAAGTTTTGGAAGATTAGCTTTTTAATTAAAAATGTGAAGGTTTTTTTTTTTTTCCTTTGCTGAAAAAAATATTCTAAGAGGCTTATGAGGAGTACATGCTGCATCACTTCTTTCTTTTGAGTTTCTTGCTGGTGAACTGTAAAGCACAAAGCAAGTTATCCCATTCCACTACAAAACCTCAACCAAAATATGATACTTTACTTGCATTCATCCACCTTCTGAACCCACTGTATCTGTTTCGGGGTCATGGACTTGCCAGAGCAAACCTAGCTACTGATGGGCCATACTGGTGGGGTACATACTCACACCTAGAGACAATTTAGAGTCACCAATTACCCTATGAATTATGTTTTTGGACTATTGAGGGTTCCTGAGAAAACCCAACCACGCACTGGGAGAATATGCAAACTCAACCCAGGGAGGTCTCTGGCAGGGTTTGGAACCAGGACCTTCTAGATATGAGGTGAGGGCGCTAACCACTAAGCTTCAATGAACCCAAATCAAATATGGCATCCTAGTGGGCCTAACTACTACTGTTAAATATTATTAATAGCACAAACTGACACTGGTAGAGTAGATTTGGCATCAGCTCTACCACATTGGTTTGAAACAAGGAAAGAAAAGTTAACATAATTAGTTGTATTGCAGATATGTACTTGTACTACAGAGAAATAGTCTGGGAAAATAATCAACATTTAATGTAGAAAAAAATTAATTCATTGTCCAAATCACATCAGCTACTAGAAACACTGACATTGAGTAACATGTCTAAAATTAAACATCACCCTTAGAAACAACATTTAATGTTTAACTTGTCTGAAAAAATCCTTTTAACTCTGGATCCTGCTCCACAGATTCCTCTTTTGACGTATAAGGTTTCATCTCTCCCATCCAGCAGCTGTCAGTGTGGAAAACCATTCTTAATCGTCTTCTCTGTCTCGTCCACGACATCATCCAGACTGCAGGTCAGTTACGGATAATGATGAGGCCTCGCCTGAACCCAAGGCCTCATTTCAGAACTGAAGTCCCCTCTCCTCTCAATAAATCCCTCCGGCTCCAGAAAGAGAAAGGGAGAGACGCAACATCTTACGGCTGCATTTGCTTCTTGCCAAGGAGAGAAATGCATAATTCAGTCCTTCCTCATGCACATGTCGTAATGTAATGAGGCAACTAGCATGTGCTCGCACTAACAATGCCTACATTCTGTGCCGTGTTTGTTTTCTCTGCCGGCAACGGGGGGCACGGCTCTGCGATCCCCATCTGGTTTATCCGCCGAATGAAGTGCGGGTTCTGTTTTCTTTGCTGATTGCAATAATTTGGGACTTCGATGGCTTCAGTTCCCATTTGGAGGAGCGACGGATGGCCGGTGTGGAGAATGCAGCGCGTGGAAAAAGGCGGGATCCCAGAAGTCCACGGCCGCATCGTCAACAGTCTTTCAATTAGCAGTTAGTTTTTCTGCAGAAGAAAGATGGTGTGAAGCAGAAGTCAACATGTAGCCCCCCTACACAGGCAAAACTTCTACTATTGGAGTTTAATTGCAGGAAAATGTATAGTTTTTTTTAGAAAAAGCCTTCATTATTTTTTATAATTTTTGACGGTTTTGATGACATTTCAAGTCTGTAGAAAATAGTGTACATGGTTTACAGTTGGGTAGCCTTCAAGATTGTTAAAATAATTCCCCCTTTTGAAAAAAATTAAAAAAAAAATTGTGCTCTGTTTTCACTTAATATTTCCTCTTGCACTTTCAAACTCCATGATACCCGAGAGATGTTGGCTTCTGTGAACATGCCTCTCCTGCTGAGGGACAGGCTCTCAGCGTGAAGGAATCCCTGGGGTACCCTGAATAGCCGAGAGGGGAAGTGAAATACCTCAACGAAGAGGAGCCTCTGGTAATTAGAGTGAGCTCAGGAAGGTCAGGCGTACGGTTTTTAAGACTCCCCAGGGAAGGTCCTCCACCAGCCGGCTTTCAGAAACATCTACAGCCATCAATGTCGTAACGTTCAGAGCCTGTTAGCATTAAGGTACTCATGTCTTCTAAACGCTCCTCTAACTTTTTTTTTTTTACTGTACTGTGAACTATTATAGTTCCTGTTCTGGTTTTTTTGTTGTCAGCTGGGGCTCGTGGAGGGTCGTAGAGACAAGCGAGTCCTTGAGACTCGTACTGTCACCAGAGCTGTTCCTTGAGTGTTTACGATGTTTGAATTACCGTAATTCTTCAACCGTTTGCATAAACGGCACAATTTCAATAAATTCTAAAACACTTTGGAGTAGTGAAGTGTTGCATATCAGCTTAAACCAAACAGGGCAGGTGGAGGCTGACACCATTCGTGGCCCAGATTTGAATAATGCCAATCAGGGGGCGGGGCTAGTGTAGGTGGACTGAGCGGTGGAGGTGTGGCTTGGATATATAATTGACAATTGGGTTACCTTTATGTAACAAATGCTTGGTCTTAAATATGGAGAGTATTGACAGAAATAGGTATCAACCTGATTAGTGAGTGTGTAATTCCTGATTTATGCGTATAACATAAGATTTGTGCATGTGTATTCTTAATTTGTAACTCATATGATACATTATGCACAACAATTACAAAATTTAAAAAAATACAATTTACACATGCATAACTTAAAATTACAACAGCTTGAAACAAATTACACACAAAAATCGTAAAAATTATGCACAAATCACTTCTTACGCACGCACAAAACCTTAGTTACACACAAATCTGGGGTGAGACTCTTTCACACCTCAGAGACTCGTCCGTGAGGTGTTTAAATGCTGCTAGAATGCTCAGTCATCAGTTTTTTTATCATCCGCTTAGATTGTGATTATTATCTGGTGCAACTAGAAATTTTCCCATTTTCTGAAGCAGATACACCGGCTATTTTACCATAAAAAAGTCGAAACAAGCATTTTTAAAGCACTTATTCCTTTTAAAAATACAAACATTTTTCCAGAACTGATCGCTTCCTCTCTGCAGCCCCTCCCCTGATGACTGGCCCCTTTTCACCTGGGCAAGAACCTCATTGGTTTTGCAATGGAGCAGTGGAGCTCCCAGCGCAGCTGAGGGTTTGCGAGTGGTGAAATGCTGCTGGCATCATAGCGATAATAAAGGCTAACATACAAATCAAACAGTCCTGAGTGACATGTTCACTGCAAATTCCATCAGCAGGACAGAGTTCTGGCAATTGCTATCAACTTTTGTTCCTTAACTTCCAAGTCCAATGGAAAGTTGTGTAAATCAGTAGATTGTGACAATTGAGGGCAATACACCAGGCTACGAGCCATGCTAAAGCTAACACGGTAACGACCGACCGTTACAGAATCAAAGATGGGCGGGGCTTCTATACCGGAGCTCAGAACACGATGATGTGACACTTTTGTGACTTACACCTGTTGACCAATCACAAAACTCGACTGCAACACCTCGTTTCAACCTGTAGGGGGCAGCATACGGACTGTTTTTTTCTTTACTATATTAAAATGCCACAAATTTTCTATCAGAAAAATGAACAAATTTTGCAACTTTTCTTGCCTTAAAAGGCTGTTTTCAGATGCACTTGAATAAATATTACATCGATGCCACGTGTCAAAGTCAAGGCCTGGGGCCGGATTCGGCCCTCCGGGTTAATATATCCGGCCCTCCAAATCATTTTTATTTTTTTGTTAATAATGCCTGATGTTATCATGAGCTTACTTTTAACTTTTGTAAATTTTGTAAAATATATATTTTTTGGAGAGTAAAATTTAGAAAATTTTTTAAGGTTTAAGTTAATTGATTCTGTAATAATATTCCTGCCTGTTTTTTTTCATGGCTGTGTTAAAAAGTTGCATTTTTAAAGGTTTAAAATTTTATTCGTAATGTGTTCAATAAGTGTTGATCCCGTTCGGCCTGCGATTTATGATATGTTTTGGATTTTGGCCCCTTCTGCGATTGAGTTTGACACCTATGACCTCAGTTGCTGATCACTAAGCAGCAAACCGTCCCTTCATTGACCCTATTACAAAAATAAGTTGATGATGGCAACTTTCTTTAGATAGAATCGACAACAATGTGTTTGCTGAGTTCCACCTGGATGTAGGTGAAATGGTTTGAAAGCCATTTGACTCCAGAAGATAAATGTCTCATCAGTACAACACCCCACCTGGAAGGTTAGGTTTTTAAAAACTCTGCTGGTGGAAGGTGGCTGAAATATTTATTAGCTGCGGCCTGTTTATCGATTTCACATCTGAGCCGTCTGAATGGATTAAAGCTGTTCCTTTAAACCGGTCTGAGGTCTGTTTTCAGCTAAGACATCCCTGGCGTCTAACAGCACAAAATACAAACCGTTTTCTATCAGTTAGATTTTCTTATGACCTCGAATTGAGTGGACGGTTGGGTTCTGTGGTCCCTGTGTTACCAGTTTGGGGTAAAAAAATAAAGGAAAGTTAGAACCCAATTATGAATGTATTTGACTCCCTCAATAAGACAGTCAATAAGAATTATTGATAAATCACTTGTATAATGAGAGATCCTCATGATTTTCATTTACTTTCCATGCAAGTACAAAAATGATATAAGCAAAGAGTAATTGCATTCTGCGTTTAGCCCCTTAAGTGTTGATTGTCAACTCCCATATATAGGCTATATATAAGGTATAAAACTTGAAATTTGTTAATTTAAAGAATTTGAAAAAACACATCTATTAATCAAACTAAAGATAATTAGCCATGAATTGATTGGTAAAGGAAAAAACGCAAAAAGTATACAAAAATAAACAAATATACACATATGTACACTATACAAACATACATTTATGCATACATATGTAGAGATTCAAACATGTGTACGTGAAGCTATCCTTATTATTCTTCAGCTATGTTCACTTTGCCCTCAGAAACGTCCGTTCAAATGACAACTTTTGATAAAAAGTCCATGTACAGTGTTACAGTAAATGCATGGAAAAACACATACATGTGCGCTTCGGGCTTTCGTGTTACAAGCTCTCACATTTATGAGTAGCTGTGCAAGTTTCTATGACCATATTCAGACTCCACATACAAAACGCGCAGCCGTTGAACACACATTGACACAGATTTGTTGGTAACGTACGGATGGTGAACCTTTTAATTCATAGAAGTAGCAACCATTTGAAAATTTGTGATTAATTAATTAAAGATTGTGCTTTATGTCTGAATGGAGCTACAGTATATGACACCAAGCCCACAGCCGAATTCTTCCCCTACCTGTCCGGCTTCTCCCTATCCCTCTAATTGTAGGGGCATTTGGGGAGGTAGGGGTGTCTGAAATAGTTTTTTGAAGGGTAAAGCTAAGGGTGTTCCGCGTCGGGCTATTCCGCGACGGAGAATCACATTTCTTCATGTGGGTGTGCTCTGAAGAATAGAAGTTTACCTGTAAATGCAAGTAATTAATTTTTTGCTTTAGCATTACTTTTGAACTTAAAATAAACTGTCGTTGTTATATATTGTCAGAGCGCAGGCAGCTAACCGCTAACGTAAATGACCAGCGACTCTTGATGGTGTTATCGAGTGTAGCATGAAACCATGGATCCCAGAACCTTAACTAACAAAGGAATTTTGCTGAGGCCATAAAGATCACCTCCCCCCCCCCCTTTCAACAGGCATTGGTCTGCACTCCCGTAACACCTCTCAGACTGGATGGCAACAGACCCCCGAAACACTTAACTTCCCCCGCAAAGGAGGACGTTGGTAATCCCAGGTTACCGTGACAACCAGCCACTCTGGAGCCTAACCAGCCATTTTGATTTACAGGACGTCCAGAAAAGTGCATTCCATTGAATAAAGTTCTTTTGAAGCCACAAGAAAATGCTCTCATTTGTTGACAATCGACATTTCACAGGTCTGAGGATCACCAACCCACCAGATCAAATTTACAGCCTTGCAGCCAACCCCCAGCTTCACTCACACCAGATGTGGGTTGAGAAGAATCCTCCTTTGTTCTGGTCATGGAATGTTTTTATAACTTGTTACCTTAACCGTTGTTTTTTTTTTTTATCTTAGTGAATTTAACTAAAGTTGTTCAATCTTTCCACAGGAAGAGTTTCAAAAGAAAAAAGAAACAAATCATTTCGCTTTGATTCTCGCTTCATCTTGTGTGGAATTTCAGTGTGATTGTATTATCTTTTAAATGTTGATGATTATTATTATTTTGTTTTCTTTCCAGCATAAAGGGGTTCCTACTTATGAGACGAGTTGATTAAAAAGAAATTAAATGTTTCTTTAATTCCTTAATGTTAAGAGATGTTTGTGTAAGGTCTGTCCTCGGATACACACGCACACGCCCACAAACACCCACAATTAGGACCACCCCCAGATTAGAAACTCACATCCTATTGGAGTATGTTAATTAGATGAGGGCGTAAGACCGGCCCAACTCGTTTCTGATTGGTCAGTTTCAGGGCCTTTGTCCCTCGCACGTTCAAACTGAAAGTCAGTTCAGGGATGGAGTTCTGAGGTCAAGGAGGAAAGACCTCTCAGAAAACAAGGAGATAGCTTCAAGCAAAAGATTTTTGGAGGGAAAACTGAACAGAGAGAGCTCAGAACAAAAGAATTAACTTCTAAGATTTTAATAACTTCGAGATGAAAACTTCTGTGAGATTTTTCCATCTTTAAGATTAAACAAACCGAACCGTCAACCTTTTTACGTTTTATGCAATTTTAACTTTTCATTTTTCTTTCTAATTTTTATAAGTGACAAATAATTATTAAGTTTTTGTAGCCCGGCCAGCTTTGAAAACTTTTAATTTAGTCGCTAATTTTTGGAACCAAGCGTGACTTGACCACTTGAGACTAAAAACCCTGGACAATAACCTGTCTTTCCTTTGGGGACAAGATTCTAACTTCGACACAATTCTGGCTGACTTCTCGGGAGAAGAGCAGCCTCTTCAAAGCTGAAACTAAAGAGAAGCCATCCTGTGCTCTTTGGAACCAGAACCCACAACCGCATGGTGAGAAGACTTGCTCCAGCGTTTATACTGTTTGTGGTCAGAGAGACTTTTCTTTGATTTAGAATTCAACTAAGTAACTATTGTTTCAACCACTAGAAGGACATTTATCGATTTATTAAAACATTATTTTGCATTAGATCAGACACATCAGACATTGCAGTCATACACTTCAGCCCATTCACATAATTTTAATTTGTTTTAAATTTCATTTTATTGCTCTCTTCACGTATGCATTTTGAACAGTAATTAGAAAAGTTCTTTCTTTCTTCTTTTCATCTCTGCAAAGTATAATCAATGCTGTGCTTTCACACTCAATAATCCTTTCTGTTAATCCACTTTTTATGCAATAATGAATGTGTATAAGAAGTCGTTGTTCTGTCTCATAATTTCCATGGTTCACAAAACGTCCCTTCAAAGGTAAAGACACTCACGTTTCCTTTTTGATAAGTAGACTGATAAATTTGAGTATTACTTTATTAATTAGAAATAATAACTAATAATTAAAGTGATAATTTCCTCCTTGCAGGAGGTGGTGCCCCCTACAGGTGAATCTGAAAATTGCAGATTAATAAACTTTATAACTTTGACCAGATCTGAAGGCGAATATCACATATTCAACCCTTCATATGGTTGTTAATTATTAGCCATTTCATGCTACAGGATAATTTATGGGCATCCCGTGCGAGGCCTCTGAAAACGTTTGTGAACTGGGAAATTGAGATAAACAGGTTAATTAGAAAGGTTTGTGCATCTAAAACGTAACTGCGGTTCTGAATGAAATTCCTGAGTACTCTGAGCTGTTGATTTTCCCTTATTTAAGACTGAGACTTGTTTGTGTGGCTTTGGAAGCCTGTGACGCTGTGCGATCAGCGTAACAGATGATTCTGTGAAACAGAACTTTTCGCACGGAGCAGAACCGTGATAATTTGCATGCATTTGCGCATTTATACTTATGCGTTTTAATAAGTTAAAGCCTTTGGAAAGATTACAGAAGTTCAGCGTGTTCCTGTCTTGTGTATTCTTCACGGAAAGTTCTGGCTGTTACCTGCGTGTTCCAGGACCACAGGCCCGACTTCCTCGTCCCAGCGGCTGAGGATTCCGCCGGACCTCACCCCATAGATTTATCTATGAGTGGACGTTTATAAGACGTAAACGTCTTATGAAAGTGCAGGAAAGCACTCTTGTCAGCCGTAGCGGGTTACTAAAATTAACAAGGATTTTAGGATATAACTGCGCGTTTTGGGCTGTGTGATAAGCTCTCTGAAGGAGCAATTGTTAGTCTGTTGGCAGACCTGACCCCCTTTTTCTTGTGCTGAAAAGCACACGCAGGCGCGGTCTGCAGACCCTTTGTCCCTACTTTATCAGTGCAAAAGACACCTTAGAGATAGCAAGTTGTTACACCAAAAGCTTAAATCCAAAGTTGCAATCACTCCGTTTTTCCAGCTTAGGGTTTGCTGTGAGTAACTGCTTTGTCTTCAGGACGTTTAGCTGCCTCTGCTAAAAAACTGCCTGCTTTAGGTGTGTTCGCGACGAGCGCTGAGTAAACTGAGGAGAAAGGAAGGAGGAACTTCCGGGTCACCCAAGGGGTGTGGCTAAAGCTGTGACGCAGTCAGGGTCATAGGAGGTGACCTCTGAGCCAGAGGTGTTACCTCTTCTAATAATAATCAGAAGTTGTGTGTTGAACCAAGTTACAGGTTGGGATTAATATCCATAGACGTACTGGCCTAGAGGAGGTGTGTGTACTTGGACTGCATTGAACCAAAGCAGGTTGACTGTGGAAACATAGATATAGAGACCTATATTTAATCCACTCAGAGACTTGAAAGTTTGTGCAATCTAGGTAGACAGCAGTAGGTGGAAGGTCTGCTAAGTCAGTGGTTCATTGACTCCCCCTTGTGGCTTGAAATAGATATCACACTTGTCATCTTCCCCTACTGGCAGTTAGGTGTAAATGCTAAAAGCTAAAAGGCTAAAGCTAACGCTAATGCTAAGGGGCTAAAAGCTAATGATATAGTGATGTTGAAAAGCAAAAGTAAAGTTTCGGTACTTGCTAATTTGAGGCTAAACAAAGCTGTCCAAACCCTCTCAGCTTCATTCTCACAGCTGAGCAAAAACAGATTTAGAAATGATGACGCAGTTCTTCTGAGGCCTCTAGCCATAGGGACTTTTTGATGATCTAGAAGCTGCCTTGACAGAAATCACTGAAAATCACATTCCAGTTTTGAAGATCAAGTTCAAGAAACTTAACCGCATCTGAACTGGAGACTAAGCTTTCTGAGGTAGTGGCAGAAATTACCAATGATCCACCGAAGGATAAGGAGTTGACCAAAACACTTGGTAACCTAGCCATACTGCTCACAGCTCGACTCAAAACCGCTCATAGTTTGTTAAACCATGCGCTAGGGAAGCTCGACACGCGCTCGCAGAAACTTTCTCAGACCCAGAGGGAAATTAAGCTTTTGCAGCATCAGCGCGAGGTTGCTCAAAGACAAACAGATGATTCGGAGCGTCAGGTCACTGCACTGACGACTCAAAATGAAGAACTAAAAACTGAAAATGATCAAATTAAAAGAGAAATAAAAGACTGCGAATCCCAGGCCCCAGACTATCGGCATGAATGGTAGCAAAACAATTGCAGTTCATGGAGGTTAAAGAAGCTTACGAAGCTTCTCAAATAGGACTGCATGCAGCTGAAGACGATATAATTACATTGCAACAAGAAAATGCTAATCTAACCAGACAGTTAGATGACCAAAAGGACAGGTTGAGCTAATGCAAGAGCAACTAGCTTACACCACCACCAAACGAGAAGCCTCCGATCAACAATATGAACACTTGATGGTGGAACCTAAGTCTGCAACAGCAGACATCAAGCCATCTTTTGAATCTGACACCTGTCAGCCGATTCATCCAACTTTCAAAGACGAAAAGGGGGGTGCACAGGCTAAAAAGGATGGTTCTGGCGGATTATCTCTTTTAGCACTGCACCTGCTGCCTCCTTCTCTGCACGGACTCCAAGGTCGACACAGGCGAATCGATTCCATGACTTTAGGGCAGATGAATCTCGTCATCGTGGTCCTTCTGATCGAGATTTAGACAAAATTTCTCGAAATCTTACCAGATTCGAACCAACCCCTGGTGGCCTAATGATCCTCGAGCATACCTGGATGACATTGAGTTCTATCTCAAGAACTATCCAGATGCCATCATTCAAGATAGATCGGTCTTATCAATCTTACTTCGAGCCGTGAGGTAATCCGCTTCATTGAAGGCAGCCAGAGTTTACCAGACGCGAGTGGTCATTTTTGGGTGACAAACCATCGAGAGGTACTCGACGGAGATTTGCTGAAAGAGATAACAATGATAGCGACAGTTAAGGGGGGGCCCCCTCGAGAAGAACATTAGAGCAGAACCTCTCTCTCCAGCCTTTTCCCTCACCGTCGATCCTCTGTGAGGTTGCAGGCACTCCTGCCTAACCTGAACAGCTACTCGTATTTCTCTTTCTTCTTTTCTCTTCCTCTCTATGTTGTTTTCTTCATTATAGAACACTTAGATCTAGACACTAGACTAGAACACACTACTCTAGGTACCCAGATTAAGTGAATATATAGACTCATTTTAAGATTTGAGTCACGCCTCTGACCACAGCAGTAAAGTTGCAGGTACACCCACACCTGCCTGAGGACCCGGCTGAACGTCCAACGCTCCAGAAGAGTCGCCCAGCACCCTAGTGGCTCTCGTGAGGATTACTCGGATGTTTGACCCCCTTTCACTGAATTACTCTGACCCCACTGTTTTCAGCGGATTACTCTGGCGTTCCAGCGGCTTCCAGAAGGTTCATCGGGAATCCCATGTTTCTCTGTATCTTGTTGTTTCAACTAATTCCACAGGAACAAGTCGAAACAAAGGGGGATATGTAGCATGAAACCATGGATCCCAGAACCTTAACTAACAAAGGAATTTTGCTGAGGCCATAAAGATCACCTCCCCCCCCCCCTTTCAACAGGCATTGGTCTGCACTCCCGTAACACTCTCAGACTGGATGGCAACAGACCCCCGAAACACTTAACTTCCCCCGCAAAGGAGGACGTTGGTAATCCCAGGTTACCGTGACAACCAGCCACTCTGGAGCCTAACCAGCCATTTTGATTTACAGGACGTCCAGAAAAGTGCATTCCATTGAATAAAGTTCTTTTGAAGCCACAAGAAAATGCTCTCATTTGTTGACAATCGACATTTCACAGGTCTGAGGATCACCAACCCCAGATCAAATTTACAGCCTTGCAGCCAACCCCCAGCTTCACTCACACCAGATGTGGGTTGAGAAGAATCCTCCTTTGTTCTGGTCATGGAATGTTTTTATAACTTGTTACCTTAACCGTTGTTTTTTTTTTTTATCTTAGTGAATTTAACTAAAGTTGTTCAATCTTTCCACAGGAAGAGTTTCAAAAGAAAAAAGAAACAAATCATTTCGCTTTGATTCTCGCTTCATCTTGTGTGGAATTTCAGTGTGATTGTATTATCTTTTAAATGTTGATGATTATTATTATTTTGTTTTCTTTCCAGCATAAAGGGGTTCTACTTATGAGACGAGTTGATTAAAAAGAAATAAATGTTTCTTTAATTCCTTAATGTTAAGAGATGTTTGTGTAAGGTCTGTCCTCGGATACACACGCACACGCCCACAAACACCCACAATTAGGACCCCACCCCCAGATTAGAAACTCACATCCTATTGAGTATGTTAATTAGATGAGGGCGTAAGACCGGCCCAACTCGTTTCTGATTGGTCAGTTTCAGGGCCTTTGTCCCTCGCACGTTCAAACTGAAAGTCAGTTCAGGGATGGAGTTCTGAGGTCAAGGAGGAAAGACCTCTCAGAAAACAAGGAGATAGCTTCAAGCAAAAGATTTTGGAGGGAAACTGAACAGAGAGAGCTCAGAACAAAAGAATTAACTTCTAAGATTTTAATAACTTCGAGATGAAAACTTCTGTGAGATTTTTCCATCTTTAAGATTAAACAAACCGAACCGTCAACCTTTTTACGTTTTATGCAATTTAACTTTTCATTTTCTTTCTAATTTTTATAAGTGACAAAAATATTATAAGTTTTTGTAGCCCGGCCAGCTTTGAAAACTTTTAATTTAGTCGCTAATTTTTGGAACCAAGCGTGACTTGACCACTTGAGACTAAAAACCCTGGACAATAACCTGAATCTTCCTTTGGGGACAGATTCTAACTTCGACACCTGGCTGACTTCTCGGGAGAAGAGCAGCCTCTCAAAGCTGAAACTAAAGAGAGGCCTTCCTGTGCTCTTTGGAACCAGAACCCACAGACCGCATGGTGAGAAGACTTGCTCCAGCGTTTTACTGTTTGTGGTCAGAGAGACATTTTCTTTGATTTAGAATTCAACTAAGTAACTATTGTTTCAACCACTAGAAGGACATTTATCTCGATTTTATTAAAACATTAATTTTGCATTAGATCAGACACATCAGACATTGCAGTCATACACCTTCAGCCCATTCACATAATTTTAATTTGTTTTAAATTTCATTTTATTGCTCTCTTCACGTATGCATTTTGAACAGTATTAGAAAAGTTCTTTCTTTCTTCTTTTCATCTCTGCAAAGTATAATCAATGCTGTGCTTTCACACTCAATAATCCTTCTTGTTAATCCACTTTTATGCAATAAATGAATGTGTATAAGAAGTCGTTGTTCTGTCTCATAATTTCCATGGTTCACAAAACGTCCCTTCAAAGGTAAAGACACTCACGTTTCCTTTTTGGATAAGTAGACTGATAAATTTGAGTATTACTTTATTAATTAGAAATAATAACTAATAATTAAAGTGATAATTTCCTCCTTGCAGGAGGTGGTGCCCCCTACAGGTGAATCTGAAAATTGCAGATTAATAAACTTTATAACTTTGACCAGATCTGAAGGCGAATATCACATATTCAACCCTTCATATGGTTGTTAATTATTAGCCATTCATGCTACACGAGTGGCGTCCAAATTTGAAAACACCATTTTTAAAAAAAAAATTCTGCCCAAGTTTTTTTGTATATCGGAAAAACAAAAAAATAAAGCCTGAAGCGAGATTTGTACCGCTTCGACATTTTGGATCAAGCTTCTTTCAGCTGTATGTGGCGGACATTCACTATTAGGTAGCGACAGCTCCGCATTAACACCATGGGCTGTATGCACATTTAAAAATCTCCTTTTAGGGCGTTCTTGAACATGCCCGATGTGAATAGCTTTATTCACAAATTTGACAATATACTATTTATCCTTGAAATAGTCATAATAGCACCCATACATACTGTGTTATTACTGTTAACATTAGGAGACCAAAAGTTGTATAAAATCATATGTAAAAAAGAAAAAAAATATTGAAATTTAAATTCAGAATGAGATGTTTTTACAAATGTCTTTGGAATTTGTTGTTTTTTAGGTCGTTTTCCTGTAAGGATTAATTACTTAAATGCTTTAAGGTTATAAAAAGGTTACTCTCATCTAGTTAAAGTATTCTATCAGTTCCCATGATTTCATTTGTTTGTTTAGGATTCACACTGATGTGTTTGTGTTTAATAGTTGGATATTTTTTCGCAACCTTCTTTAGGTTTTTAGTTAAAATTTCTACTTTCATGATATTTTCTTAAATTTTAATGCACTCAATGTACCACGTTTGTTGTCCGGACATAGCCGTGCACAATCTCTACTGCTGTTCATTATCACATTCAGTGAACAAGACAGAGCCTGTTATATCCAGCTTTTACTGTATTTCTGAAATCCTTTTTTTTATCCACAACTAATTACATCCTCGGCACGATTCACAGGAGAGCAGAACGGCTTGAACCGTCTCAGTCTGGAGTAAACAAGACCCCAATGGAGGAAAGAGGGGTCTTGTCTTGGCTGGCTGGCTCGCCCGTTTTGATAAATCGATGCGCTAATCATGGAGTGTCCTGGCTGTGCTTCCAGTTCCTCTCCCTTTGAGCTTAATTTAATTAGGTTCCACCGCTGAAGCGCTAAACGTGCACACAGAAGTGGAGCAGAGATGTTTGTTACTGGTTTTCTCAGCTTTTGAGAGAAAATACGATAAAGGCTGTTTTATACTGAAATTTTTCTATGGGGAAGTGGAAATTATCCTAAAGTCTGCCTTTATTAAAGAGGGATTAATCCAAAATAGGAAAGAAAAAAATTAAAGCATTTCTCCTTTTTTTTAATTGACACCAGATATTTAAAATTCAGTGATCACATAAAAATAATCAAGGCCTGCTATGCTTTTAGAAAATATTTTTTTCTTACATTTTTCATGTTATTAAAAAGATTGTCTTTTTAATTTTAATTTTTTGCATACTATATTTACTTCATATGTACGCATATATATATTTTAAATGATTTCATATTCGAAGGACACATCTTATGCTTTGAGCTGTATTCACAGTGGACACTATTTGAAGTGATCAAAGGTCCTGCAGCGTGTTCGTATGGAGCGCACGGCGGTCTGGTACCAGTGCTTTCTGGGTTTTCGGCAGCGCAATGTTTTTAGAAAATATCTGAACTTTGGTAATTATTTGCGTCACATCAGCCAACATAGGGCCTGTGATGTGTTGATAATGTAATCAGCAAGTGGAGTCGAAAACCAACATCTGATCAATCTTCTGGATTGATCATCATGATACGTTTCTGATGTGAATGTAACAAAAAGTTCCCCTAATTTTGTTATTAGTCTTATCTACTCCCCTCCTTGTTGCGAGACAGCTACTCGTCAAACTGATAAACTTTCCGTGTTGTGTTTATGAGGAATAATAAAAAGGTTTTAGGGAGAAGTTTGATCCATCTGGACTTCAGGTCGGCTCAGCTGGAATCTGGTGGGCGGGACTTTCGCAGAGAAACACAGAGTTTTCGTGATTTTTTTGACACTGCAGGTGGTTGTTGATGTTGTAGAAAACTCATTTCGGACCCTGAAACTTGAAATGACCTCAAAATGTAACGCCAGTCCTGTTTTGAGGGTTTTCTAATTGTTGCCACTGAAGTGCACCTGTTGTTAATTCATGAACACCATTACAGCTGAAATTGATTAACCAAATTATCAGACAGGTTTAATTCAATTCATGCCAGGCCTAATAAAAAAAGTGTTTGTTTAATTTTTGTGAGCAGTATATATATATATATATATAATATATATATATATATATATATATATATATATATAATATATATATATGTTCAGCTTCCAGTTTCTCTGAAGCGTGTGCAGGAAACCCTCTGCCTGCTTGGCTCCATCAGATTTTCTCAGCTCTTATCTGGACAAATTGCTGGAAGCCTCTGCAGGAGCTCAGGGAAAGCCCTGGCACTGCCAGCTTCACTCAGCTGTACCCTCAATCCTCCACCTGCCTCCTGGTCCTCGTATTTAAATGATTACCGCATGCATATATTTCCTTTTAGCCCAGAGATATGCAGCACTTCTGTCTTTGTGGAGTGGCACTTTTCGTCCTTTAAAATAACTCCTCCGCTCTTGCCGTGGGACAAGTACGCCTCAGAAACGGAGAGCAGATCCAGCCTGTAAATGTGTTGTTGGGCTTTACTGGCAGCAGCTCTGAAGCTGCAGCTTGTTTTTCTTTATTTTATTTTTTTTTTCTTTAAGGCATCTACAAAACCGTTCCCGCAGAGTTTCTCTCCGTGAAAGGGGAAAAGTGCTATGCGCATGCGGTCATTTTCCCCGCTGAAGGTCTTCGGGGTTACGCTGAACTCCGCGGGTCAGGGCAGACCCCGTTGTGCGATGGTTATTTCATGTCAGAGAGCCTCTTCGAACCTTTAAGCTCATCACTTATTTAAGGACGTCTTGTTTGCCTTGTGAAGCTGCGGCCTTGGCTGAGCTGCCGGCATCTGCCCCCGTCTATATTTTGGCATCTCGCAAGGCTAACCAAGATTAATATTTCAAATCAGGAAAGCAAACAAGCCTCAGTTCAGTCTTTGATTAGCACTTGAGATGCACTGGGAGATTACCGACGTGTTGCCGTAGGAAAAAGCGGGAAGTGATGTCAAAATAATTTGGAATAAAATGAAGGTATTTTGAAAAATCCAATTGATTAGATTCTATTGGAGACTCTGGACCTGCAGGTTGAGTCGTATACTTTGAATAAACACTCATAACTGAAAGTTAGTCAGTTTGAAAAGACTCATGGGATTGGGGAGTGCTGTTGAGCATTTATTAGAGTCGAGAGTGAGTTTGAATTAAATTAAAATGAAAATTTATTTGGCCTTTATCTCTGTCGATCACTGAAATCTTCAGCAGTTTACGCAAATAACGTAATTCTGGTGGGTTCTGAAGTGGAGAGAAGAAGCTTAGCAGCATCATGTACTTTGCGTTTGATTTGTGTTGAATGTCGGTGTAAAGCCGATATGACAGTTTGTTTTTTTTTTCATTTTGGCTAAGAACTTCATTATCATAATTAAAATACTAATAGGAATGCTTTTTAAAATAGATCAAAAGATGATCAGAGTGGGACTTTAAATGGTAAAATAAACTGTATCAGTCTGGGATCGTCTCCGCATGCTCCAAAAACAGCTGGAGAGCTGCTGAAAAGAAGAATGTCAGTACATCTTTGCTGCTGCTGCATGATGAAACTTGAGTAAGTAATATATAGAATAGATAGTCCGTTTGTTCATATGTACTATATGTATGGTGTAATTCACCACATTTACTAAGTTGAATATTTTTCCAAACTGTGCAAGGGAATTCTGTGTGTTATAGGAAAATCCATACATGTGGGGAGCAAATCCTTCTTGATTAAAATAATACATTTTATTTCAAAGCGCCTTTCTGGTCACTCAAGGACACTGTACATTACAATGAGAATGAATAAAATCAAGACAAGTAAATACATCCTAAAAACAGAAACACGATAGAATCTAAAAAAACAACATTGAAATCAGCCACAGGATGAATGGTCGTGAGATCAGACAGAAAAGGCGGATTTAAACATGTATGTTTTGAGTTTGGTCTTAAACACGGGTAATGAATCAATGGTTCGGAGATCAGGTGGGAGTGAGTTCCATTGTGTGGGGGCCGAGTGACTGAAGGCTCGGCTCCCCATGGTGACCAGACGGATGGGGGGTACGGAGAGTTGGAGGGTGGAAGAAGACCTGAGTGTACGGACGGGAGTGTAAATATGGAGGAGCTCAGATTGGTAACGCGACTGTGACTGTATGGCACATTGTTTTATTCAATATTTATTTACCTGGAAAAAAAATCTTTAGGATCAACATTCTTATTTCACAAAGCAGTTGAAAAGTTCACTCAACCTAAAAACTGGGTCAACTGAACTTTATTTTGAAAGGGAAATATTCCCTTAATTGGATAAGAAAAACGTAAACAAAAAAATGTTCTTGTAAAAGAAGAAACTGAATTGGAAATCAGAAAAGATGAAGATAATTAATTGAATGTTTAAATGTTAATTTATCTCAATAATTACACACTATTATCCAAACGTTCATTACATAAACTGCATGCAGATGCAGTTTAGCAAACCTCAGTAGAATCAATTAAAAAAGCAAAGACATGATTTTTTTTTTTTTTTTTTTAAGGGGGAAAAAAAATCCCCTTCTTGTGCGAGCATGCCTGCTCTGCTTGCTAAGTACACACCGGTCCTGTCTGCGTCTTATCATGTCGTCCATGTTTGTTTTTCAGGAGACTTTTCTCTGAATGGAGCGCTTTGTGAACGGCGACGGCTGTTTCCCTCACTCTCTAGGTGGTCTTCCCTTATGACAAAGTTTGTATATTGTGTTTTCCAAGAGGCCATGAGAAATGACATCCCCGTGGATGCTGCTGTGAAAGCACATGTCTGGCGTGTGATGACGGTCCCTGTTAGCACACTGACTTAAGAACCGCAGAAAAAAACCTTCGCCCCTTTGGTCTAACGCCATACTTCATTGGATTAGTATCAAGTGTCTTTTTTTCACTTTCTAAGCTCAACTTTTGACTTTGACTAAGTCCACCTTAAATGGCAGGAAAATTAAACTCAAATTTAAGGGGGAAAAAAAATCAAATACTTTTTCTTTCATTTTTGTTAATTCGTTTCTTTTGTCTGATAGATTTAATTAAACTTGTACACATGACAAAGTGTACTCTTTTTTTTTGTTGAAAATGAGAAATGATCAAAAAGTAAGAAGTAAGCTGCCTGCTTCTTAGTTTCCATCATATTAGCTACAGCATTAAGATGAAAGTTTTCTGCTGCTAATTAGTATATCAATAGTAACAATTATCATATTAGACTAAATAAATCTTTGGCTGGTTTCAAAAGTAACAGAATTTTGCTAGCCAGCGTAAAAAAAAGATGGGTTGTATTGTTAGCGTGCTAGCTAGAATCTTCTAACTGGTGGTATCACTATACAAATAAAAAGTGCTTTATAAAAAATGCATTTTGCTAGCTTGGGAGTTAACCCCTGAACACTGGAGCCTCAGTGTTGATCTTTTTTGAATTACTGTACGTCCAAATACAAATTTGACTTCTTTACCTACCCCTCCAATTGTAGGAGCATTTGAAGCGGAAGTGGTGTTCAAACTCATTTTTTAAGAGTAAGGTGTAGGGACTTGTATGTATCCCTTCGCTGATAGGATGTTCCGTTTTGTGCTGAGTCGTGCTCTGATGCACAGAGGTTTACATTAAAATGTAAGCGACTTTTTGTTTCAGAATAACGTCTTAGAGTTGTCAAACCTATGTTGCTATGTCATTTCCAAAGACTGCCGGGTGGTGGTGGGCTCCTCTTCTGGGGTTGGGAGGCTCTCCGGGGGTGGGGCCTCACGTTGTCCCTCCTGGCGTGATGGGGGGGCCGCTCTTCTGGCTGGGCTGGGGCCTGCACTCTCTGTGTTGCTGTGCCTTCCAGCTCTCGGGTGTGGGGGTCCCATGTGCCCTGGTCTGGGTGTTTGGCGGCATTGCCCGGTAGGCGGATTCTCTCCGGGGCTCCATGGCGCGGGATCCGGGCTGCTGCTGCTGCCCCGTGGGGGGTCTGGGCATGAGGATGGCCATGCGTTCTCCCCTTTGTACATTCCATTTGCACATCATAATCACATCATTGTGTACATTTTGACTACTTTAAATGTGGAAACTATTTTGGCGAGCAGGTATGTGTGTGTAGACAGGCCCGCCCATTCTAGTTTACTATTTAGACCTGGTTGTTTTATGATGTTGCTTCCCTTTACTGCCATCTTCTATTTTTCTGTAACCCCACCAACATCCCTCTTCTTCTTTTCAATCCAATCCAACAAAAAAAAAGATACGAACTGATCAATATAAATTAAGATTGTCATGAAATACAACAGGGGTTTATACTCAATAAACCCCCGTTGTGACATTAAAATCTGCCCAACACAAGAGCCTCTCAGCCCGCATCTGTTTGCTCAGCTGTTGGACAGGACAAGTTAGAAATAAATAAATAAATAAACATTTCCAAAGACTGGCAGCTACTCGCTAACATAGATGACCGGCGACTATTGATGACATCGTTAAGGGTTAGTAACGTGCAAATTTGAAGACGCAATTTTTCCATAACATTTGAAGGGATAAAGCCATATAGGGAATGTGAACTATCTGTTTACTGTTTATGAAGTGGATAAAATCAGCTTCTGAATTACATTAATTGTGTAAAATGTGGAAGAGTCACAGAAGATTAAAGTATGATCCGGTGTTAAAAGGTTATTCTGTTTTCCTTGTTAGCATGAATTCCTTCCTTTGTTGGAAGAAAAATATCTGGTAGTAAAACACAAAATTGCATACAAATTGTGTGATTTTCATTTTCGCCTGCAATTATTATTAGCGTAACTAAAGTTCCTAAGTCTAAGTTAGGTTTTGAACTCTTCACATTGTCCTGTACTTTCAGCTCTACCAGTTATTGACAGTAATCTTATAGAACAGCTTGACAAGTTTCAAATACTGAGTATTTTGTGATGCAGTCTTTCTTTGCACAAATGTTCCAAAAGGATTTTGAAACCCTCCTCAGATATAACACTGAGATTTTGTGTGAATATAAAGCCAAGAAACAGAAAAAACAATAATAAAACTTTAGAATTTCCCTTTGTTTGTCCCTGTTGATGGATTTTATTTTTCATAAATCTTGAACTAGATCCCAGAACGACATCGATCCCAATCTGAATGGTCTTTACTTGCTGTCAATCAAACAGCTGGGAGGCGAACGGAGAAAAATGTTGAGAAACTTTCCACAAGAGAAGCTTTTATTTAAGAAAACAGTTGTCAAGGTTATTATTTTTACCATTTACCCCAGTTTTTATTTTAGGATAATAAAGTGTATTGCACTAAACAAAAAAATCTTATTAGTCCGGGAAACTTCAGACCACTAACCGTAATGTTCCAACAATCCATCAACTGATGCGGTTTCACTGTTTACCAGAGTCGTACTAAGACATTTTGACGGGCAACCACATAATTCAGCTCTAAGTCAATAAACAAGCAGAATTCATACAGTAGATGCTGCAAAGTAGAAGGCACACATGTCAACTTTTGGGAATATTGAAAAGAATGCTTCATCGCCCTAAAATATGCACGTTTTTCGTCACCAAAATCAATCCAGTCGTTTTATTCGAACTTTTCATAATAAAGATTTGTGCTGCTAATGTTATCTATGAGTAATTGTTTTCATAAAAGGTATTCCTAGTGTAGTTAGGATTCTCAACATTGTTGGAGAATAGATCAGAAAGATCCAGTTTTGCCCTCATCCGTCTCTACGGGACGTTTGGCAAAGATGGATGAGCGTTGATATGGCCTTAGGTTAGTCGCCTGTCTTATGCACAGATGCTGTGTGTGGGCCCGACTAATAAGGGTCAACTGAGGTCAGAGGTCAATGGGTGGAGCTTTCTCCTTGGTTAGAGGGTGATACCACCCTCTGATTATAGGAATAGGAATACCACAGGGAGAAGGTGCAGAAAATTTTATAAAATGTATTGAAATCTCCCAAAAGAAATTAAGTTTAACCAAAAAAAAATCAACATTTTAATTACTTTGCTAACAAAATTCCAAGTTCCTTATCTCCTTCCACATTTTTGATTCCTCTTTGACACATTTCATTCTTGAGCTTGTTTGCTCGTATCCCAAGATTTTAGCGATTAGCCCGGAACAGTGGATGCACTTAAAATCTTGTCAGGGAATATGTTTCCTCACGCGGAGTTTTCTTTGACAGAACAGTGTTTACATTCATTAGCACTTGACTGAAATGTGTGACAATCTTTCCCCCTCACTCAGGCGCCAACTGCGCTCAATATACAGCTGAATCAGACGTGCTAACAGATGCTATCGAGCATAAAGAATGTTTGGTCTGCCTTCTACTAGCAGATCCCGCTGTCATGACTTTACACGTTTAAATGAAAATGTCCTTCAACAGAAGCAAAATGAGGCATTCTCATTGTATCCTTTCTCCTAAAGAGAGAAGTCGCCCAAACACAGAGATAATGAAAGGATAAACTGTATTGAAAAGTATGATGGATTACTGATCTGTTTATTTACATTTTGTTTATTTTAATGCTAAATTACTTAGATAACATGTCACTTTAATTAAATGGTGTAATTCCTAATGGCCTAAAGAGCAAAAGTTGTGTTTTTGGATGGGGAGTTTCCAGAATATTATTAATCCATAAGGAATGAAAAAAGTTGTAAAAATAAGACTTTATTCTGGTAATTAATGACTTTTTCCTTGTAAATTTATGACTTTCAAAGTTATGACTTTAAAAGATGTACATTTACGAGGAAAAAAGTCATAAAAAAAGACTTTATTTTTATATTGAATTACTTTTTTTTCGTAAATGTATGACTTTCAAAGTAATTTGTGAGTTTAAAACACATACATTTATGAGAAAAAAGTAATAAAATACGACTTTGTTCTCGTAATTTAACAGTTACAACATTTTTCTTGCAAATTTACAAGATTTACGGTTGTCATTTAGAAAAAATGTAAATTTGTTAGTGAACTGGCCCAAATATCCAGTTAGTGAATTAATTTTTAGCACCAAAAGGAAACATTGAGTTAATTTTTGACATGCTGAAAAATTACATCAATTTTGGTTTAAAATGTGGAAAAAAATTAGGACTAAAATTAGGATCTTAAAGTCAGAAAAAATGTATTAAAAAAGATTCAGGAAAGCATTTTGTGATTCCTAACGCGGTTAACCGTGTAACATCGGAGCTCCAGTGTTTCTGTTCTTTGATTTACTGTAACTTTTTAACATTTAACACGATCAACATCATTCCAGCAGATTCTGAAGGCTCGTCGAGCCGCATTTCCCCTTCAGAATCAACTGGAATTATCGTGTTAACGGTTGATAAGTTACAATAAGGGAAAGATTTTGTGTTTAAACGTCACTAAAGACGTCTCGGGTGTTAGCAGCTTAATCAAACAAAAGCGTTAAAATATGTTAAATAATTATTTAAAATCAGGATTCAAAGCACCAGTTGTTAAGCTACTACTTGATTACTGGCGTGACAGGACCCCCCTCCATCCCCACTCCCCACCAAATAAACACGATTTGCTTCTGTCTGCTTAAGAGGAGGCCCATTCCAAGCATGCCTTTCTACCCCCCCACCCCCACCCCCCGTGTCATTTGACAGATTGAGTCATTAAGCCCATCTGACACCAGCAATGGCTTTTCATCATAAGAGTCAAAGTTGAGCCCAATCCAGGGAGACGTTTGGGCCTCGGAGATGAAGGGACGGTCTGATGGATCGAGCGGGGTGGTGGTGCAGTTTCTGGTCTCGGAAGGGGGCGGGTGGGGGGTGTGTGCCGGCATTAGGAGCTGTCAGCAGGCGTAGACCGCAGGAGGGGCGGGGGGGGTCACTCGGTGCCGGACCTTATTAGGTCCCCATCAGCAGAATGCTGACTGTCAGAGCGCGCATTGAAAGCGAGCAGGGATCCTGTTGCGCCTTCTGCTGCTCAGCACCAACTTTCTGGCTGAATGGTCACGATCAAACCCTTCCTGCAGGCCCCACTGTGATGTCTTGTGTCACTCCATTAACCAGCATGTATTACTGGTTTCACGCCACATAAAGGAGGTTACAAGGAGAGTCAACTTGACCTTGAATGCTCTAGTGGCTGTAAATCTGCCTTAGATGTGTTATACAACTAAACATACATTTTTTAGAAAAATTAATTTCAAAATAATGTAACCGGTTCAAGAATCTGCTTTGAAAAGGGAAAGCGGTGTGAAGATAATACAGACAACAAACTGAGTAATCTTCACTGATTGTTCATGCAAGCTGCCCTTATTGCAAAGCAAGAGGCATGCTTGCACTTTCCTCGTCTTAAGAGCGGTAAATATGATGACGATTTAAAAAAACAAAACAAAAACACTTTCTAGATCTCATAGAGCGATATTTGGTCTGGAGCCAGTAGCTAAATTAAGAAGAGGTTGCGCTCACTGCCACATTCCCCACAAACCCGGGTCTAATCAGTTCTTAAAGTGTTGCTACTTCAAACAAATGAATCACACTGTAAAAATATTGATTTACCTGAGTTGTAGTACATTTTTCAATTACACTTATTAAGCTCAAAAATGGCAAAACTATGCATGGTTGCATTGGACTCCCGCATTTGGATGCACAATTTCTAAACTTGTCTTATTCCACACCAAGCTCCTAGATCTATAGATTAGAGCTAAAACGATTTAAATTAGAATTGGTGATACTTACCTGCCAAGTTTTCCTTAAAAGCTCAGACAAACAAAAATACACACATTGACTATGTGTTTGTTGACATAAGTTCTTCACTTCATCAATAGATATTTAAACCCACCCAAAAGAGCACCTTGTAAACTCCTTCTGAGGAATATTAGCCTACACCTTTTTATGTTTTATGTTTAAACTTTCTTTTATTATTAAAAATAGCTGTGATGATCCAGCTAAACATCTTTTTCAATACATTTTTATAAACATAAAACTATACTTAAAATTGTTTTTGGTGCTTTCACATGTTCTTGGGACAAACTGTAAGAAAAAAAGAGGTTGTAGGTGTGACGCAGAAGCTAAAATTAGCGGCTGCAAGCTCTCTGCTCTGCTCCATTCTGATGCATCCTTGTATAGACAACAAGATCCATGTACGTCTTCGTTTTTTCTCGTCTGAGCCGGTACCTGGCTGAAAACTGTACTGTTGCTCACCGTTGTCACATATGTTAAGTTGGGGTTGTGAGGAGCTGTAAGCTAGCGGGAGAGCGTATAAACAGATGGATGTTGGGATGTGGGGATCGGGTTACTCTGCACCAACAGTCTAACCCACAACTCAGAGGTGAATTTCTAATAACTTCTGCCCATCTGCAGAAACTAGGTCTTTGAAAATGACAATTTTATTTATTTATTCATTTGCTAAAAACAGCAGACGAACATGATATTTCGTGAAGGCCTCCAGCATGACTCCTGCAGGTTTGCGCTTCTTTTTTTAGCTTCTTTTATTTAGCTATAAGGGTAATTGTGACTAAGCCAAGAGATGGTAGTAGTCAACAGGGGCGGATTTACCATTAGACAAAGGTAGGCAAATGCCTGGGGCCCCCAACACTCTGAGGCCCCAGGATACTGGGACACTTCATAAAAGTGTCTAAAATAAATCTAACGATTATTATTATTATCATTAACTCTGTCATCAATTAAGAAATACATCCCGAGCCCTTGACGTGGCATAAGACTGATCAATGGAATATTCCAGTCAACAGCAAGATAGTGAGCAGAGGTTTCTGTTTTCCCAGATTGGGCACTACCCCCCACCCCCCCACCACCACCAAATAAAAATGCGTCCACCAACCTGTTCTACAAATGCATTTTATACTTTTGATTGTAAATTATTTCACTTTATTTCTAAAAATTGCTGTATTTTGCGTATTTCCTGTTAATTTTCAGCGCTGAAAATATTTCAGTTTTAATTGCGTATCAGAACAGTTGTAGTCATTCATTCTGTGTACTAGTGGACCAATAAATGAGTTATTTGAAAATAACATAGGATTTAAAAATAAATAATTCAACAACTGAGGGCCCCATTTTATTTTTTGCCCGGGGTCTCTAAACTGCTAGGTCCGCCTCTGCTTGTCAAAGTGCCAGAGAAGATCCACAGCAGCACTGACTCAAGAATAATAATAGTTCTACATGATTTGAGTACAATACTTGAAATAGTCAGTCATGTTTACCTCATTATAGTTTGCAGGGATGTATTTTGATTTATTATTTAGTAAAAATTATTTATATTTGTAAAAAAAGGACCTATTTTAATTGCTTTTAGAAAATATTTTGAAAAAACCTCAGATAATTTACATTTTATTTAAATTGACAATAATCAGAGCGTTAATCCAACCTCGATTCAGTTCAAAGTATACATTTATTATAACCTTGTTACAGTAAATGAGTAACAAATTGCTATTCCTGCCTCCTGCTGCTCCAAATGTCCACTAAACTCAATGTGTAAAACCGCACGGCCGTTACTCACAGCAGAGGCCCGAACACAGAAAAGCCCTCTTATTTTAGTGCCACGATGAAAGATGTGTAATGAATACAATCTGCGGATGACTTGGACGGGCTCCTGTAACTGTACCTTGAACACATGGTTTTGCTGAGGAGTTGAAAGATGGCACTCTCAGGGCCAGAGCCGCCTTCGAGCAGCCTCGAGGAGACATTACGCTGGTTTACTTTTCCCCTCAAATGCTCGATCGCCGTTTCATGCGCGGCGAGAGAGCAAAAACGGCAAAGGAGACTCTGAGGAAAGAGACGTGTTTACATTAGCAGAAACATTCCACGGCAAGGGCGGAGCTATTGGAGGGCTAGGGGGGCTACTGCCCTCTCCAGTAAAAACTTTTGCCTTCCCAATTTTTGAGACAATATTAGTATAGTTTTTACATTAACTAAGAAATTATCAATGCAAGCTTCTTGTTGTTGCTCCACCACTTATCCAGGGGTTGATAAGCTTTCTGTTTTCTGGAACTCCTACTAGAACTTGCCTGGAAGGAGGTTTCTTTTACCCACAAACACTCCGAGTGCACTTCACTGAGCTGCAGGGAAATCAAAACAGCAGTGCTCATCCCCGACTGCCAAAGTGGACCTGCACGGGATCTAAATTTGAGAGTTACGCTAGCATTCCGAGGCGCATTCTCCACGTGTCCGCAGCACGGGGGCCGTGCAGAAATGTCAGGGTAACCGGATCTCTTCGCATGAGTCCAGTTTCACCTCAGTTTACGATCGGGGAAAAGGATCCCCCCGCTGACCCCCGAAAAAGAGACCAAAATTAGCATAGTTATTTTCGGAGCATGGTCTTCGGTTGCAGGAATATGGTTTCACAAGGTTTACACCCACGTTGACACAGCAAACCCACACCTGAAACTTAAACATGAGGGTCGTTTGGCTAAATGTTTTTTTCCGGACATATCATATTTTTTGCACCATAAGGTGAAGTTCTCACACTTTGCAGTTTTTCTTACCAAAATAATTTAGCCAGATTCTAGAAAAGTAGCTTTGTTATTGGTTTTGATAATTCATTGTCATTGTTTCAGCTTTACCCAGAAATTATGTGATGACCTCGAGTGTGCATAAGGATTCCTCAGATTACATAAAATGGCGAATTTATATATAATGGAGTATTAGGGTCACCATAAAAATATGAAAAGTAAATACATTTACTAAGTTAAGGTTGTAAAATTACAAGAAAAAAGTCGCAAATTTAGAATCATAAAATTTTTAAGCTCATAATGAAAACTGTAACTTTATAAGAATAAAATCTTGGAGTAATAGGAGAAAAGTCCTAATTTTACGTGAATAAATTAATATTACAAGGAAAAAGTCAGGATATAACAAAAGCTGTGCTTTTTTGAAAAATTAAGCCCACAACATAACAATTGACACTCATAGTTTTAAAAGTTAAATTTTCCCCACTTTTTGCTCCATAATTTTGTGATTAAATTCTCAGAAAGTTATGTTGTTTAATATTATGCATAAGGTTCTAACTTTATTGTTGTAAAGACTTTTTCTTTTTTTAAAAAACTTTTTTCTCTTAATTTTAGGACTTTATTCTCATTATTGTTTTATTTGGTGGCACTAATACTTTATAGTATGTAGGCAATTTTATAGTACTATTAAGTAATTGGGGGATTTGCAGTTACTAGCTAAGTTCTGATCATTGACTGTATAATCACTGGACAGTGTAACCCTTCCCCCCTTGTAGAAAGTACCAACTGGCTCCTCGAAGCCAAAATCCCATAGACTTCTATTGAGAAATTGACCGCTCAGTGGAAACAAGGCATTCGATCCCTCAGTAAAAGCATGTGATGCTCGCTGGCTCCACCTCCAACATTTGATTGAGATTCTCCTGAGCCCGCTTTCAATGGAAGGGGAGTGGACTTTAAACAAGCTCACTCATGATTGGCAACAGCAGTCCCTGTAAAGACATGACTCAAACCGACTTGGACCAATCACTATTGCCAGGCTCCAAATGATGGTGCAGGCCATGTAAAAACATCATTGACAGGTTCGGCCAGATTTCTTGAGAGCAATTCCTATGGGTGACATCACACCTCGATTCCTCCACTAATAATAATCTATGTCTATGGTTCTAATGCAAGTCTTTTGCATCAGAAGGAATGGCACAAACTGATAATATGATATGTTTTTGGGTGCTGTCTGTAGCTAGCGTAAAAAATTAAAGTACTGGGTTCCTGAGGAGTTACTTTTTATTTATTTAGAACAGGATGGATTAGAAACCTCATCCCTGCATTCCTCATCTCATTTAACGGTGGTGGCTTTTAATCACGACGCACAAAAATGTCCTGACCTTTGCACTTTGGTGTCTGCCGGTTCATCCCCCCAGGTCTAAATATGTGCTTCAGTCTATTTGGAAATTCAGGCAGTCAATTAGAGATGAATATTTGCTGTCAACAAACTCTTTAAGTCTGAAACCGAGACGCTGTGGTAAGGGGTCAAATCTGGATCAGTTTAAAGTGAATTCAATCAGATCATAAATTTGTTACCAAACCTAAACCTGATTTGACCCAACATTGTGATGTTCTCAGTGGACTAGATTGTGAAAATGAGGCAGGTTTGTCTTATGAATGTGAGCTGGTGGGGAATGGTTGCGCTTACCCCTCTCCACCCCCCCCCCCCGTTGGTGATAAATGAAAGGACTGGAGAAAAAAAGAGGGTAAGTTGTTCAAAAGCATGGAGAAGTTTGCTCAGCCCCAGGTGCAGGGCGTCCCCCGCTGATGGCTTTTCACAAAGACTCGCTTCATTTGTCTGCTTGATGGGCTGACTGGACAGCTCACTGGACAGATGCCTGGTCACTCCGCCACTTTCAGAGCAAATTAAAACTCAGCGAGCTTCTCTTTAGCCTGCGCCTTCAAAAACAAGTTCCAGTAGTTGGCACAAACCAACTAGCGGTCTCACAGTTTGGAAGTATGGGATTATTTTCCCCATTTGTACAGCACTTCAGGAAGAGGATCTACTTTTTTTGTGATAGCCTTCATGTAATCTTTGTGCTATCCTAGGCTTGTTTAAAGTAAAAGTTGGGTCATCTGGACCCCACAAGACAACTCGCTGAACCTTTTTTTTCAATGATTTTTTTTTGCTGGGATAGGCTCCAGCAAACTGATTAGCAGTTTGGAAAATGACATAACTCAAAGATCTCACATAGGAGGCCTATTGACAGGTATTTGTTGAACGAACCTCCCTGGTTTTTCACTGATGAAAGAAATGGACAGAGGTTGGCCAAAGCCCCCCAGGGGTCAGCAGGAGCTGCATGTCCTTTCTGGCACCGGCATGCTTGTCCCTGCTTGAAACTCCAGTTTCAAAGGACCCTTGCCGGGCACGGGCTGTCTTCTCTCATTGTTCGGTTATGTCGTTGCCAGGTAGGGGGTTTGCAAAAAGTGTGTTCGCAGCCTCTCCTAATCATTCAGCCCCGGCTACAGCTGACAACAGCTCCAGCAGAGAGCAGCTGCCGCCATCAGCATTTACAGTGCCTTTGCAACTGTGAATGCCGCGCGGCTAACGACCCTCTATTGACTGTTCCGTTCAGCTCAGACCAGCGGGGGTCAATTAATGAGCAGTCCCTGACCATCAGATCCCAATTATGGCCCTCCACCACGTGCCCGCTCCAAAACCCAAGTCTCATTCAATGGATAATTGTGTAATTAGTGTTTGTGTCAATAATTAAAGTGCCAATAGGGATGGACATTATTTCACAGATTGCCTCATTTGCTCCACTGAAAAACACTTTCATTTAATTATTCAACAGTTTTCAGCTTTTTTAATACACTCTACAATGTCAATATAAGCCCTTTTATGTAATAGTTGGTTCTTAAATAAAGTTTATTTAGTATTTTTGTTTGGAATTTCTCTTTTAGAGAGCTTGACTTCCTGAAACACTCAAAGTTTTCTTTTTTAGGTATGCCAGCTCGTCTTTCATCTGAACACCAGTCACTATGCATGGATCCGGTTGAATAAGCTATGACCATGGAGCAACAGGTTTACCTCCTGTTTCAAGCAAAGTTTCCAGATGCAATTCCCCATTTAAGTGGGGTCTATCAACCCTTTAATCCAGCCAAGATGATTGTGACCAAGAACCTAAACGAGCTGGCTTCAATTAGGTCCAATGCAAACCAATGGAGCATACATTAGTCTCTGACCACAGCAGAAGTCGGGTGTATGCTAAACTTGTTCCTGGTACATGGTGGTCTCTGCCTCTATGCCCTCTGTCTAATTTTTCATAGTCTTTTTGGACATAGTTTTAATGCCTAGGCAGAGGGAGCCTGGTTTGAGGATTTCCTCTTTGCAGATGACACTGTCCTGTTAGCTTCAATGAGCCAATACTTCCAGCATGTGTTGGGGTGGTTTGTGCCATAACTGGTGCACACCAGAAACCAGTACTATTTTTTATTTTTACCTTTTATGTACTTTTAGGGCAGGGGTCTCAAACTTAATTTACCTTGGGGCCACTAAAGACAGAGTCTGGCTGAGGTTCCATTTGTGCCCAAAAAAGGTTTTTGCGTCTACTGTCTGTCTTTGCTCCATTGTTTATGTCTACTGAACAAGTTTATTGAACATTCGTTCATCTCTATGTACTCCTAAGCAACATCTGTGTCCTTGAGAGATCAGGTTTATTTATTGTGAACAGTTCTACAAAAAAAAAAAAATCAATAATAATGACTACATGTCAGAGTTCATGTGATTATTCAAAGGCTGCCGATCTGCACAGTGTCTATCGTACACACCAGTATCTTGGGCAAGATCTGGCAACCCTGTAGGAACATAGATGGAAATTGAGTACAAAAACTCTCACATTGGATTGGTATTCTACCCCTTCTGATTGAGTCACTGAAAACTTCACGTGCACAAAGATGAGTTCCTGATTGGTAGATGTGACTCTGCGACCTGTCAAAATTTAGATATTTGTAGGGGTGTATATCTTTCTCTCTAACATGATTCGATACGCATCTCAATACATGATCCATAAATCAATACATACAGGATTCAACTCACTTTATGGTGATACGATACAGTTAGATTCTTTTACCAAAAACACAAAAATCTAGATATTTCTTATCGATATGGAATTTAAAGATATTAATGATAATGGATGGCATTTGACAGAGAAATGTATACAGGTTTTGACTTGAAACTAGCAAGCTTATGGTTGAATGTCTTTTTCTTTGCATTGCATGTGCGTAAAAAGACAAAGATGGTAAAAAAAAAACAGAAAGAGAAACTGCAGTTTGCCAGAAAATGATTATTTAGTTCTTGATTGATTTTATACCTTATAACCAAAATAATTTTGTTCATATCGATGGTTTTCAAAGGATACTGCAGTTGCTTGATCATTTTTCGATCTATTTTTTACATCCCGATTCAATATCACTGTTACTCCCACTGCCCGATCAGTTTTTCAATGTGTATCTAATATCTTTTACATCTCTAGATATTTGAATTCTGGCCATGCTGCCCAATTCGCGCACCCCCACTTAAATCTCTGTTGCTGTTGCCGCCGCGCCCGTCGCTCAAATCGCGCCATAGGACCTCAATTCGCGTCTGTACCGTTGACTTAACATTCAATAAAGCATAACAGGAATACTTTTTTGAAAATGCAAAATGAAATAAAATCTGGTGTCAGAGTTTGAACGTCTCATTGACAGATTGCAGGTAAAGGTTTTAAAACTAATAAAAACATAAAATAACACCAATGAAGAGCCTGCTGCTATTTTTCCAAGACCTTAAGGTAATTCACTTGACTTTACCTTCATCCTAACACAACGGCACATGTTTTTCTTCCCATAACCACATCCGGTGACAGCCTTTCCTATTCACGGTGTCAATAAACATACACATGTGGCCTTGTTTCCTCTCTGTCCTCTAAATGTTTGACAAGACAGCCTTGTTAGGGGTGAGGAATGTTATTTCTTACTTCTCACACTTCCTCAGGTACATAGTATGTCATCATCCCTTCAATAAATAATGGGTTGTACCGCCGGTTTCCCATTCGGCACAGCCTCATGACATAAATATGAACACGCCTTCGACTTGACATGAGGTAATGAGACGTTTGACGGCTGCGACTGTCGTGCAGCTGATGGGGCTGCTGTCTGCGGTGATACGCTGCGCAATCAAAAAAAAAAAAAAGTCTGCAGAATGAATTTCATAAATCAGCGCGGGACTATTTCTCCACAGCTGTCAATAAGAACTCGCAATACGGCAATGCTGAATGTATCTGGCATTCGGAGAGCAGCTCAGAGAAATACAGCGTAATTAGTACTAATGGGAAATTTCTGCAGGACAACAAATTGACTGCTACTCTGGAGCAACATTTCTTATGGGTGTTGAGAGCCCATCTGTGCCCAATGGCCGGGCACAAATCCCTCAGAAAACACTTCAGTGCAGCTTTTAGAAACCGAGAAAAGATAAAACGGCAGCAGCATTATAATGCCAGCCGGCAACAAATATCCATCCTAATTACACCACAATTGTATTAAACTCGCTATTATGCAGCAATTAAATTTGCTTAAGCTCTGGCTCCAGTTGCAGGTTTTAGCATGGGTAATTAAAAAACACGAAAGCCGTTAAAGCCCTACGCTGAAGCTCCAGCTCCCCCCCAGCATGACGGTATTCAGAGTGTCTGTCAAGACTGAGTCAGTCATTCAGGCGGCCTTTTTGATTGGGCCCATTCATTTCCAGAAGCCCTTTATGGAATTCGTCTATGTCCAGGCCTCCCAAAGGGGCCACACGTCTGCATGAAATGTGAAATAATGCAGCACTGAACATGCTGTTACATGGTAATGCTGCATCTATGTGTTTGGTGTTCAGTTTGGGAGGCAGAAAGCTATAAAGGAAGGAGTTCATGGAGGGTTTGGCTTATTGACGTCACTACTGGAAAAATATCTCAAACGAAAGTCAATTCAGTTACCATTCTTTGGGATATGTACCTCGCCATGTTGGAGCCGTCAGAAAAGTCTCAGGCATATACACCTATAGCAGAGAGGTTTGCCTACAAGTGCTGGGGGTTCTCGGGTTGTCCAAGCCCATTGAGGGTCGTAGACTGGATAAGGGGAGCCCAGACGTGTCTTGCAATTCCCTTGACGCTATCCCTTAAGGGAGGGTTCTCAAACACAACCCCGACTCTACCTTCAGTGGCCCAAAGGTGGGTTGTATAGGGTTCCATTTGTGACAAAATAGTTTTTGTGCGTCCACTGTCTATGTATATTGTCTATGCTTACTGAAAAAGTTTATTGTCTATTCATGTCTATGTACTATGCAATATCTAATATAAAACGACAAAAGCTAACGACCCTAGCAACTGTTGCTAAAGACTTCTCTGACGACCAGATCCAATGACAATAGCGAATAGAATGTTTTAAGCATAGAGAAAGCTGAAACATTGCAAAACAAATACTAAGATATTATCAAAGTTCACTGTCGAGGAAGCAATATCTTCTGCATGTCCATGCTTCTGTCATATTAAGCCGGGGGCCGAAAAATATTGACTTAAGGTGCAGTAAATGGCCCGTGGGCAATCAGTCATATTGTCAAGTATTCATAAGGATAGTGTGAGTTGCACACACTTATGATGTGATGCTGTCCTACGATGCCCTTATGCCACTCTAGTCATTAGTAAGGTGCGAGTACTGGCTCCTTACTGACCACAGGAAATTACATACAATAAATACAAAATGATACATAGGTGCCCAGAAGGCAAGGGTTTCCAAATCCAGGCCCAGAGGGCTGGCCACATCCTGGTTTTCCAGAAATCTTGCCTTATCTGCTGTTGATTAACTGGATTCTGTTTAGCTAATAAGGAGCTTCAATGTCAGGTTAGTTGGAAAGCATGTAGGACACCGGCCCTCGAGGACTGGATTTGGACATTCACTCAAGGAGAAATTAAGAGATGTATTTCCCAGAGATGTTTGTGCAGAATTTTGTATGATTTATCACAGCAATTGCTTTCCAAAAAAAATCCTTTTTTTTGTTTGTTTTCCACTAGAATAGCATTAGACATAAGTACACAAAATTAAAAACACAGTTTTGCATATTACTCGACAGCAGAACTCATTTATCTTCGCTGGTTATCTTGAAATCTTTACTATTTTTTCTGCCCCACCACGTTCAGTCGACATTAACAGTTGGACTCTAGTTGTTTTTTTTATATCTCCAGACATGCTGCTCTTTTAGCCTTTTACAGTCTTTTTCTATCAAGGTTGCACACAGCTTTTCATGCAGCTCAGTGCTCGAAACCAGGATTGATGGGAAATTTACACAAGTTTCAACATTTCTCGAGGTAAACACTAGAAAATACTTAAGTCTTAGAGCCTTAGCAGCACAGTGCTAAACAACATTATAGGAGGTGTTCACTCAACAACCAGATAACTCCAGGTTGTGTCTGAAGTCTGAAATCATACAGACTCTCACTCCGTGGGTGAAGCTTAGGCGTATTTTCAGTGAGGAGGATTGATCAGTTATTTGTTGATGCTATACGCCCAGTTCTGCTTGATTCATTTTTATTCTCGCCCTTCTGGGGGGGATTATTATTAATGGAAAATAAAGTTCTGGACATATATCTAACTGAAACTAAAACTGCCCAAAGTGACATGTTCTTCATAGCTCTGCAGCTGATTGGATCTAAATCTGAGAATTATTTAAAAATGAAACAAATCAGTGAAAAAGTAAAAAATAGTCGTTTGTGGCAGCCCTAGTTTACATATCAAATGGAATTACGTAGGAGTAAAAAAAAAAGAATCAAATTTAAGTCAATACAAACTCAAAATTCTGAAAGTATTTATTTTAATAATGTGCATTTGTTTACAGTGGTCCATCGTTACGGCCATTGTAACAGTTACGGTTAAGAAATAACCAGCGATAGTCAAAATCTGCAACTTTATGTTATTACAATTTTAAATGGTAGTGAGGGATTTTACAGCCTTAGAACAGGCTATAAAATCCCTCACTACACACTTCATTAGTTTTTCTCAAACAGGATCATTTTCACACTTATTTAAAATCTCAGAGTTCAAACCTCCCTAAAAAAGTAAGTCCAGGATTATACAATGAAAATAAAAAATCTGATTGCGATTGAAGAATATGTAGATTTGACAAACTGAACGCATTCTGTACAGCAGGCACATCATGGAGGAGATTAATTGATACGTTCTACAGCCAATCAAGATGCAAAACACATTTCTCAAAAAAAAAAAACGTGAAAAAAATCACTAAAAAAATTAGTGAAACAGTGAGACCATGAAAGGTAAACCACTGTATTTACCAGGGGTGTCCAAACCTTTTCCAAAGAGGGACAGATTCAGTAGGGTAGAATCGTGTGATGTCCAACCCATGTATCTTGACATTGTTGTCAATATTTTAATAACGCTACTTTTAAATGAACTATTTAATTAACATTTTATTGCAATGGTATACTTCTCATTTCTTACCGTAGAACAAATACATCTTAAATGTTTTTTTTCCAAAAACCCTGACAATTTACCAATTTTCAGTGTTCAGTCCCCGTTAGCAAGTCATGGATGGTATGTCTCGTCTATTAGTGCCTCTTCATGAAAACGTAATTTAGCCAACCACAAGAATTGGATAGATGGCATTACCTGCGTTGATTCTAGTCTGAATGCTGAAGAATGTGGTTGCTACAGAGGCTACAGCTGATAGCTGAAAATACCGAAAGTGATTGCTGAAAATGCTGTAAAAGCTAAGAGCTTGCTAAAATATTTGCTAAATACAAAATTAGCCAAAAAAAAGTCAAATTTTGCCAGAACTGCTAGCATATTGCTAAAGTATTAGCTAAATTCCAAATCAGCCTAAAAAACTGGAAAAATGTCTAAATTAGCCAAAAACCGCTAGCATGCTGCTGAAAATTAAAGCTTGAATGGTGTCTGGAGCTGAAAGTATGCAGAAGTTAACAAGTTTTTGAGCAATTTTTTCATTCATTTGCTATGGGGCATATTTCACTCAATATTTTAAAAAACTATAGAGTTTATAAATACCAAAAGTACAAGCAGTAATGTCCTGAATGAGTTGAACATTTTCATACCAAGATTACTAAACTTGTTGAAAGTGTGATTGTGTTTTTATGTGTATGGAAAGGCGGAGGAAAATCCCTATAGTGTAAAGACTTATTAAGCATTCACACAATCATACACACAGTTTTAGAAAAAAAGGAGCCTGAGGACCATTGGATATTTAAACGGGAGCAGCATTTGGCCCTCGGGTCACACTTTGGACATGCCTGGTATATTCTTGTGTCATGTGCTAATCCTTAATGAGTCAAATCACACTACCTCCAATGATTTGGACTTTAGGACTAAATACTAAATTGAGACTGGTTGGAGACAGATTTAAGACTCTTACGATAACTCTTCCAATCTTAGATTTATTAGACTCATTTTAGAATTTATTTTGGAAACTCCCTTTGTAGATGTCATCATGGCCATGTGAGACACAACTCTTGGAAGGACGGACAAACTGTACACATTCATAGCATAACATGATATAAACACAGCCAATTTTACTCCGTTTGCAGCCCTATTTTCTGGTCCCAATGGACATGTCTCCGTAGCAATCAGGTTCTAGAGCCTTCCACTTGGCAGGAGATCTTGGTCCCAAGTGTTTCCAAAAGTAACTTTTTTTAAATTTGAAAATACAGCAGATGGTCTTTGGCCACTTAAGGAAAACTTCCTGTCTGTTTAATTCTATTTATGGAGAGTTACGTCAAGCCTTGGTGTAAGTTCATTATGGAGGATCTGTTCCCTTTTGATTTAATCAATATTAAATCTTCAACTTCCAGGCCGTTCCATGCACCCTTTTTTACCCCATCCTCCACTGCATTCTACCTCCTGGGAAACATCATGACCACCATTAGCATGGAGACTCTGGGGTATCATCACTAAAGGTCCTGTCCTGATCCCAACCTCGCTGTTCCAAAGTCATTTCCAACCATTAAAGGACTTTTACCAGCAAAGCATGTTTTTTTTACTCTGCATGTTTTGCCGAAAATGAAATCTCTGTTATGCTAATCTTCAAATCTCTCCTTAAAAAAGTAGTTTTGCTAAAACAGGGCAGAAAAATTACATTTCTGTCTTTACCACGGCACTGCTCCTTCTAACCAAGAGTCTAGTGCAGGGGTGTCAAACTCAATTGCACCAAAATCCAAAACACACCTTAGGTCACGGCCAAACAGAAAAATAGTTAATGAACACTTTAAACTAAATTTTTAAAACTTGAAAACCATACATTTTTAATATGATTATGCACTAGATATAGAGCATTACCTGTGATAATGCTAGTTTGAATGCTGTAAGCTGAATTTGGCCGCTGAAAATGCTGAAATTGATAGCTAAAAACGCTGAAGTTATGTAATTTAGCGGAAATATTAACTAAACTCCAAAACAGCCTAAAAACTTCAAAAGAAAAGTCTAAATTAGCCAAAACAGCTAGCATGTAGCTGAAATATTAGCTAAACTTCTGAGCAGCCTACAAAACTTAAAACAAAAAGGATAAATTAGCAAAAACAGCTAGCATGTACCTGAAATATTATCTAAACTCCGAAATTGCCTAAAAAGTGTTAGTAAATGCCAAAATAGTCGGAAAAGGCTAGCAGAATACCAACTTTTAAAACTGTAAAATCATAACTTGTTTACATGATTATGAATAATAAAAAGGCAGGACTATTATTTTAGAGTACATCCACTTAAACATCAAATAACTTTCATAAAAAATATAAAATAACTTGTCAAAATTATACAAGTTAGAAATCAGTGCAAGTTAACAATGTACCATAAATAACTAGAAAATAAAATGATCTGGATGGCCAGATATAATTACATTGAGGGCCGGCTCTGGCCCCTGGGCCTTGACTTTGAAACATGTATTCTAGCGGGACCACGATATGGACCAGCATATTTTTGTTTGTTTTTTTTACCTTTTCTTTGTATTGCAAACAGGAATATTAGCTAGTAGTTGTGCTAAATGTAGCTAAAAGCTGTCTTAAGCTACATTCACACCGCTTTTGTAATGCGACCACTTCCAACGCATTTTGGGCTTCTGCATTCAAAACGTTCTCGTTGACGTGTAGCTACACAAGTTTCTACAACTGTTTTCAGTCTCTGAAGGGGAAAAAAAATTGACTTAGTACAGCAAAAAAAAGGAACAAAAAAAAAAAAAATCCATGTTGGAAAATGTGCTATGATATGATCCATGACCTTGGCTGGCTATAGGTTTGAACCTAAAGTGCAAATTTGTTCAATGCAAGCCTGTTAATTAGACTTGAGACACAAATACAAAGTTGTCCTTATGGGTAGATACGGCTGTCTGTGGGCAAAAAAATGGGCAAACCTGTACACACAAGGCAGGTGGCTTGGAGGAGATATCAAGGTCGTAAACTGCTTGTTGATCTATTATAGCAAAAAATGTTCATGTTGGCATAAGCAACAGGTACCATGGTGAAAACATGTACAACCCTCAAGGGTGGGGTAAGTTAAGCCGAAGAAGTGTTGAACAGATTTTTTCATTTTTTTTATCCCAAAATTCTGTAGACTATGGAAGAAGCTTGCAAGCGCTGTCCATATGAAAAGTCCTAAGGGTATGACTTATGGTTTACTAATACAGTGTGGCGCTAGGCCATTGTACAACAGTATCACCTAAATGTCTTAAGACTATACAACTTTCTTTAGCCTTACAAATACTTTGCAATACAATCAACATTTCAATGAGCCTCCGTAGAACTGCACATAATATTATGACCCTGCATGGACTCGGAGAACTCAAAAAACCCTCTGAATCTGAAAGGGTTAACAGAGTAATACGAGTCCATAGCTTGAAGTTTAAGTATAAATGTGGAGTGACACATTTCATCAAAATCGGGTCTCTTCACTCACTTCAATCTTGTGAAAATGATTGCACTTTTCTCCATCAGAAATAGAAAGTTTGAATTAATAGAATGCAGTTGGAGAACATGCACATATTCCAAAATGCAAAAATATGCTAAAAGTTTTTTTTTTTAATATAACGTCAATGCTGGAGCCCCTGTCAGACAGTTATGACAGGATAATTCCAACATCGCTGGTAAACTTTTTCCAATGGCTCAACTTCTGTGAGGGATTATTGTGCCTCGCTGAAGTTCCGTGTCAAGATGGGAAGTTCACACCAGGATTAAAAGTTAATACTTTTGACTGCTGCTGCTGATCGACAGCAGGAACTTGTGCTGGCTTTTTTTTTTATTTCTCTTACTCCCCCCCAGCATCATTACTGCTGTTAGTATTGATTGCCTGCTGCCTCCTGAATTATGCATGGTGCAGCCGGGGTTCGGAGGATCCCAGGTGTGTTTGTCAAAAGAAAAGAGAAACATGGAATCGGACAGTGTGGCTGGGGGAGGCAAAAATCCATACAGGTCACATTATGTCACTGTGCCAGTTTTAATCTGCAGAGCCTCGATGCATCTGGTGGCAGGGCTTAAAGTAATAAGGGATGTGTCTCTGTCTCTCCTGTTCCCCCGACTGTCAGGATGTAGTTCAATATTGCCGGATGACAGAGATTCTTTACCATCAGTGTGTAGCTTGCAGCTTTCAGTCTTATACTGGTCTGGACCTGTTTGAGGGTGTTGCTTCAGCAAAAAACAGATTGGGTTTGATGGGTTCACTAGGCGTTCATTTTCATTCACAGAATGTATAGTAATCCCAGTCCATCCATGAATAATGTGTATTTATTAGTTGCATAAGAAGAACTGTCCAAAGATGTTTTGCCCTAACAAATTCCAAACTCAGTATGTGGCAGTATAAACTCTTTGCTTACTATTTATCAATAAATTAAACAAAGAAGGCAGAAAAAGATGCTCGCAAAGCAAGAAGTTTGGACTATGTTTGCAGTTTTTTAAGTTACGATTTATTCCAAGATTATCTCGCAACTGACGTGACTGTCACAAACTGGTTTCACATGCAGAAGGTTTATTAGTTCAGACAGGAAGTAAGCACGGCCCAAAGTCCTCAAAGCTAAATCTAGGGTCAGGTAGGTAGAGGTCAATCATGAATGACCATGTGATCATTCAAGAAGAGATTGCAGTTGTCAGAGTTCCGACAAGGCGGCAGGCAATCACAAAATAAGCAGGGTCAGAAACAGAGGATCAGGTCCAGATAGAAACACTCTGTAATGTAGGTAGGGTGGCACAAAACAGTTTGTCTCTGCTTTTGTAACAGGTGGGTGATTGTCAGATCAGAGTCAGCTGAGTGGCATTTGGGAAGTGTGCGCCGGGGTAGCTGGGAGATGTAGTATGTACAGTACTCTGGAGACAGCTCCCGCCGGTGGTCAGAGAGGGAGACAGAACTCTGGTTCTTGACAGTGACATAGCATAATGGACATCGAACCTTTTGAAAAATGCCATCCCAGCATGTTTGGACAGCACATAAAGTTCCTCAGTGTGGCTCACAGACTTTGTTGGAAGGACAATCTCTGACATAACACAAAGGAGTTTGAAGGGAGGACCCCATCTTTGTCCAATTGTAGCTCGGTGAGCCCTCTGACCCAAAAAGGGATTCTGAGGGATTTGAAGATGAATGGATTGGTGCTAGGTTATTCATGAGGTGATTTATTTTAGTAAATCTGGGATAAATCCCTTTGGAAACTGTTTTCCTTAATTGTCAATCATTTTGATAGTAAAATATGTAATTTTAGTGACGTTAGGGGTTGGTACTAGTAAAGCCTGCTTGTATCTAGAAGATTTCTAAACCAAGCATAGATAGGGAACAAAAACAGACTTTGTATGTCAGTTGTATTCACTTACACTGCAGATTCTTTACTGTGAAAATGCTAAAAAAGGACAGGTACTGATTCCATGTATAAATTATTCTGTGAATTTGAAAGTGATTACAAACTTGGTGGCATGACTGAGTCCATCTACACCCATTTTTATCAGTGGTTTGCTGGAGCTTATCAAAGTCAACATAAGGCAGGTCAACAGTCTATTTCTTGATCATGAATGACATAGCTTGATGCTGTCCTCTTTAGAGCAATTGTAGATAGAGTTTTACACCATAAGATGTCCATGGAATGGTGGGTCTTCAATGTATGCAAGTCTTCCTTTGATGAAAGTGGCATTAGAGGAAATGCAAAAGGGTAAAAAAGAACTTCAAATTCAGCACACCACACGGAGGCTGTCTTTCCTAATTCTCCTTCATTTTAATATTACTTTTGTGATGTTGAGGTTCAAAGCAAGTTAATCTGACTTGTATCAAGCCATCAAACAGTGCGTAAGTAGGGAACAAAAACAGACTTTTTTGGTCAAATGTACTCAGTCACTGTACAGTTTCTCTACTGTGTACATTAAATGCTAAAAAAGTATATATAGTGAATAAATATTGCTAACATTTTGTGAATATGAAATTGTTTATGAACTCAGTGACATGACTAATAAATCGATCTACAACCAGCCTATCCAAACCCATGACACAGAGTGATGTTATGGTCCATACAGGTCACCAGTCCATTGTTGGGCCACAAATAACGAGTCTTGAGTCTGTCGTCTTTGGACCAAAGTTGGATAAAGTTTCAACATTTCCCGCCATAAGATGTCCATGGATGGGCGGGTCTCCAAAGCAGACAAATCTTCCTTTGATGTGCGCGGCCTCGGAGGAGCGTTGCCCAACACAACAGGGTCAAAAAAGCACCAGTCTGACTGCATATATTGTGAAGTTGGTGTAATTTTCTTAACACGGCCTAATGAATGGCGGCTTGATTTCCATGAGACCTGTTGAGAGCAGGTGTGTCTCGGATTCAATTTCAAACACTTTTTTGTGTTTTCTTGTCCACCTCCCAGCTGACGATCCCGCCGTCTAAGCCAAGTGCTTACCAACAATGGAACAACAGCAAAACTTAGCAGAATCTTCCCACTTTTCCCACTCTACTGGGTGGAGCCATGACCGAACCGATGCAGACTGTCAGACCTCAGTCGGGGTTTCCACCTCATCCAACCGTTTCCGTTGAAAATGTCACAATAAATGAGCATGAGAACACGTTTCTCACGTTTCATAGTTGAGCTCTTGGAGGGGCACACCTGATCTCTTCCTGTAAAGAATATCAGGTGAGGAAATCTCCATTTCAACCCTTTTGTGTCAGCAGACGTGTTTCAAAGCCTGAAGGAAGATCATCAAATTAACAAAAAGTCACAACGTTTCACAGAAAAAGACCATTCAATTAACAGTTTTGAAGTTCATTTGCTTGTTTACCTCCATAATAAACCAGTGGAAGGCGCTTACTGCTCCCGTTTGGCTGTAGTGCTCCTTTATGTAAACAGAAGAAAGCCTGGGAAGAAGCCAGAGACACAACATCCTCTCTCTGACCTCACATTCAATCTGCTCAGAATAGACCTTCACATGAGCGAAGAATCACGGAAATGTTTGTTCAAACTCTTATCTCAACTCTATGTTTCCTCTGGGCTTCTGCAATGTGAGCTGCATGGTTTATGTTTGGACCTGTAGCATGCATTACTAAACCCTCAGGACGACTCCCTGACCTTTGCAGCACAACAGAGTAGAGAATGTTCCACGTTTGTGTAATTCTTGCTACAAAAGGACACGTTGACGTCAGAAAATCTACAAAATAATTGTAGTTTTTGTCCTGAATAAAAAAAAACGTTTCAGTATACATTTTAAATTCAATATTTTCTTCTTTTTATTTAATAGATTTACCCTGGATTGCTCTTTAATGTTGATTACTGAATTGTATATGGAAAACAAAACTTTTTAAATATCATTTTTATGTAAAAAAATGTATTTTATAATGAAAGACAGAAATCTACATCTATCAATTAAAACTCAGCTTACAGTTTACTGGTCATTTAGGAAAAAACAGATTCAAACCTGTCATGAAAGCGCATGTAAACTCATTAAAGTCTTTAACTTAAGCTTCTTCTTGGAAAAAAAAGTAGATTTGGATATAAAGTGTCATATTTTTGTCTCCAATCAACAAAAAATAATACCAAGTTTGAAGCACAAAGAAAATGAGGCATAAAAACTAAATTGAGAACAGTTGGGGACCGATTTGAGACATCTTGACTGTTTTTTAGAGGAGTTTCAAAGTCCAGGTAAACCAAATCAGTCTTTGTGACAAACATGTTGACACCAGGGTGTTCTAGATTAAAGCATATCAAGCATGAATAAAAAACAAATACATTGGATTTTGTTGATAAACTTGTTCAAAACTTCAATAATAAATAATTTAAACACTATTAATAGCTTTACTTTTTCAAAAAAATATATTTTTTAAAGTAAATAAATGCAGCATTTCTTTTAAAGTCCTACTTTGATAATGCTTTGATCTGTTTTAAAAGCATTTTAATTATGATAATGTCGTTTTTAGCCAAATTAAAAGAAAAAAAAAACAGTTGTTTTCTGGTATATGGTCACTGCATAGTGGGGGTAGTTCTTTAGAAATAAATCCTGAGTTGTGGGGGATTAACCCCACCCCTATTTCCCATCATCCATCTGTTTGCACGCTCTCTCAAAAGCTTACAGCCCCTCACGACCCCAGCCTAACATTACTTGAGAAACAAAAACTGTGAGCAATACTGGAACTATCTAGCTGGACATTTTGCTTTCTCCATCCTGATACAGGATGGAGAAAACAAAGACATACATGGATCTAGTCGTCTGCAAGTTGATGCATCAGAATGGCAAAAGGCTTGAGGACTGCCCAGTGTGTTTTCTATGTTCCAAATACAATCTTTTTCAAACATTTTTGTCTGCTTCAGATTCACAATGATCTGAATTGAACAAATATTTAGAAATACAATTTAAATATTAGACACCAAAAGCAGGATTTTCATCAGCATGATTTCCTGTTAAGCTCAAGGGTTACAGAATTGAACTCAAGCTTTTTGAGAATATCTGATTAGAAAAGATGAAATAGTCCTTATATTGTTTTGGGTAAAAAAAAAAACTGAGTGCATATTAGAACATTAAATATCTTACAAATCTTATTTGAATATTGCATAATTTTATCCCAAAATAAAGAGTTAAAATTTTAAAAGTAGGTGTACAGTCCATGTAAGAGATTCAAATGTATAATATGAATCTATATAAAAAAAAAAAAAACTGAACTTCTTACAGGGTAACCAAACAGGGAAGTTGGAGGCTGACTCCACCCACAGCCAAAATACGAAAATCCAGTCAGAGGGGTGGGGCTGGGGAACAGGATTGTTATCGTTACTGGAGTTGTAGATCATGACGTGGAACTTCTGAAATTTCATGGGACTTGCATGGGTTGACCAATCAAGAAATTCAAGTGTAATACCTCAATTCAACCTATAGGGGGCACCACACAGACGGTTTTTGACAATAAATTCAAGAATTAAACAAGTTTATTCTAATTTGTTCAGGCAGCACTTTTTACGCCCTATTTATAAAGGTTAACAGTCAAAAAAGTTAATTGGTAATTGGTTACCCTTTAACGCTGCGGGAACACAAATGCACTCCAAACAGATTCTGTCACATGGGGAAGTGCTTTGCATATCAGCTTTACATATGTAAATGTTGCATCACGAACTTTTCTCCATGACAGAAATAGGTGATTACCGTGGATTGTGTAAACACTTCAGTACTGTGAAGTTCTGCAAATGAGTGCAAAGTAGTTTTTCTCAGCTGGAATTGCTTTAATTATGTAAGCGGTTGAAAAGTTATCATCAAAAGATTGTCAACACTGTAGCTAAAACGTCTGGGTTAAACCATGTTAATTTAATGAGTACCCCAGAGCCCCAGACCAGTACCAGACTGGGTCACGCGGTACCAAGCTAAAGCTCTGGTGTTCGAGGGTTAAACACTGTTTTCAATTATGTCCAGCCTGATATTGCAACTTGCAGAAAGTGCCGTCAAATCCGTGGGCACTTTACGTTCATAATCTGGAGCACGCCGGCTCTCTTGTCCACATTACGTTTCAGGTGGCGGCTAATCTTGTCTTGCTTGTCTAGTGTTGCTGTTTCATCAAAATCTCCCTTTCTTGGCAGGCGTTGCGGCCGCAGAACAAGCCTCTCTCCTATTACAAAAGGCCCGGTTTTAATAAGCGTCCAGGCTATATCCGCACTGTATTCGGTTTCCTCAGATCTTGAAAACGCTGCCGTAAAGTAGCTGAAATTTACTGCTTTGCCCCCCCTCAGGTTTTCTCTCTTACAGGGAGATTCCCTCGCGCTGCCTCTTTCACTCCTGCCAGAAATCTTGCTTTGCTCTCATTCGGCCTGTGGGAGAAATATGGAAATTTTTACAGTAAGAAGTTTAGAAGGAGACTAATTGGAGTTGTGCCAGGATAAGACACCCCCACCTTCCCCGAGTCCTGAGGCATTAAAGGCCTGCGAGCCACGTCTGAACCGGTGTGCCTCACACACACAGGCTTCATTAATTAGACTGAGCTTTAGTGGAAAGCAGCTCATTTGAGAGGAAAAGCACGATGGAGCACATGTTTCATAAGTGCTGCAATAAACAGCAAATTATTCTAGAATTTGGTTTCTGTTACCAGTGTTCATGTTGGTCTGTTTAGGCTTATAGACACGCTCCCATCAGAATTGTGTTTTTAACATTTCTGTGTGGCATTTTTTGAATGATGGAGGACATTTGTATAAAGAAAATTACACTCGAAAGGACATGTTTGAGTATTTATTTATTTAAATTGTTGTGAATCAGGAGCAGACACAAAATGATCTTAAGTGTTATGTAGAAAATACATTGTGTGGGCCAGAAGCTCTCTGGTCCGATTCATTCTGATGCGTCCACTTAGTCGACCAGGTCCATGTACGTCTTTGCTTTCCTCGTCTGAACTGGTATCTGGCTCAAGCCATACAGCTGGATAGCTCCATTGTTGCTCGCCATCTTTGTTGCATCAATACTGTTAGGTTAGGGGTGTGAGCTAGCACAAGAGTGTGTAAATAAAGCACTTTCAGCAACAGGGATGGGAAAAGGGGCGGAGTTTCTCTGAATTACTTAACTATTGCAGATCTGCAGAAACTAATCATCTTCTTTTACTCATCCAGGACCAGGCTGTGGGGCAATAGTCAAGACGTGTCCAGACTTCCCTCTGCCCGGCCAGTTCCTCCAGCTCCTCTGGGGCAACCTCGAGGCGTTCCCAGGCCAGCTGAGAGACATAGTCTCTCCAGCTCTACTCCGAGCTCTCTCTGGGCGACCGAGCTTCTCACCCTTTCTCTAAGGGAGCTCTCAGCCACCCCACGGAGAAATTCATTCCAGCCGGATCTTGTTCTTTGGATCACGACCCAGAGTTTGTGATCATAGTTGAGTATCAGAACAAAGATCAACTGGTAAATTGAGAGCTTTGCTTTCTGGCTCACTTTACTACAACGGGCCGGTACAGTGACCGCATAATGAGGGACGTCACTCCAATCTGCCTGTATCACTGGGAAAGCTTTGAAGATGGATCAAAAGAGGATCAGAATGGATTTTTAAATAAAATTTGGGTTGAGTTTTCTGCTAAATATTGTTTGCTTTCTTTAAGACAAGATTTAGATGGTTGATTATACAAACTATTGTCTCAGTTCAGATGTTATCCGTTATTTTAGATGACTCGAAGTTTTGTAAATGTTAAGTGTATACTAGGTAAGATAAAATAAAAAACTGAAGTATTTGTAATGAAAAGCTGATTTGACTCCATCAACCCTTTAACGACAGAGATGTAACTCCTAAATAACACACATACTTTGACCGTTTATGTGATCAAAATTGTTTGATCTGATAAAGAGAAAAGCGGGTCTAGATATCAGCATAAAGCCTCTTTTCTATATGTGTCAGAATCATCTGATTTACGTTGATTGCTTAAGTACTTCGCTATACTGTAAAGTGTTGTATTTCTGCGCAAAGCTAGTTTTATGCATTTCAGAATCTGATAATTCTGTAAACAGTTGAAAAGGCACGGCAGAAAAATGTTGTCAACACGGAAGTTTATGAACTAAGTTTTTCTTAATTTTGGCAAAAATAATCTTAATTTAAAAGACCTCTGGGAACACAAAAAATGAATGGAGTGGGTCTTTAAAGATGTCAGAGGATGAAAGCATGAGCCATACCATAATATGTTTAATATTAAAATAGACTTTCTGGGGTATTTTAATCATTCACACTAGTGTATTTAGCCTGATCGAGGTTTTGATCATTTTGTGATTTCATCCAAACCTTTATGTCTTTATGTAAAGCTGCAGTTTATAAAGCCTACCACCACTTCAGTGTTGGAGTTTTGCCTACCAGCTTTGGACATGGGAACTGGAAAGTCTCTTCACACATTCTGCAAACCCTAATAGTTATTCAGAGAAAGAGTTTGCACAAAACTTTTAAACTTTTCAGAAAAAAAGGTCTGTAGAATTCCACCTTTTAAGCTTTTTTTCCCCTTTTGTTTTTGTGCAATTTGTTCTTGTTTTTCAGATCAAGCTAAAAAAAAAAATATTGGTCTAGTTTTAAGAAATCCCATTCTTGCCCATTGACTTGTTTGGATTGATTTATTTTTGGTTTTACAAAAAACAATATAGAAACTTGAGATCCCTCTTGGTGATATGTGCAGATGGGGGATGTCTGGCTGTAAACTGAGCCGTAAAAACTTCATACCAGAACTCATTTTAAGCTGTTGCAATATGCTGCATGTGGGAAATAGTGGAAAAGGTTTCCTTTTCCCAATTGTCAAATGCTAAAACTTATTTCAGCCAGTACTTCTTTTTTTTTTTTCGTTAAAAAAAAAAAAAAAAATGTTCAAATCCAAAATAATGGACATTTTATTTCAGCAGTGTGGCTGTTGATTTCATAAGAACTGCTTTAGAAAGCACAACATTAGCATTACAATCCTATTTTATATGCAGAAGAGGAATAGTTTCTACTAAAAAAAGGAAAGGATAAAAAGTACCATCAACTTATTTTCTACACTTTAGGTTTAGGGCGCACCACTGAATTGCCAATAATGAAGAAAAAAAAACTTTTGCCATAAAAAGATGCACAAAAATATCAGACTATTAGAAGCGTTAGCCACGTTAGCGTACTAATAATACCTGAAACTCCCAACTTTGTTTACAACATGTAAAAAAACAGACAAACATTATTGTAACAATGCTAACTACCCACATTTTTTGTGACACAGAAAATAAACATTGTCCATATTGAAGCTTTTGTCACATTAGCCGATACACAATACCTGTAACTCCCAACCTTGTTTGCGACACATAAAAAAAACAGGCTAATGTTGATAAAACAATTGTTATTGTGACTACGCTAAGTCCCAACCTCCTTACTAACAGAAAAAAAACCAGTCTAACATCGTTACATTTTACCCCCATTGAAGAAGTTACTCACATTAGCATATTAGCAATACATGTAACTCCCAACCTTGTTTACAACACATAAAAATAGAATGATACCTCTGAATCTAACTATGCTAAACTTCCAACATTGTTAGCGACAAAAAAATATATATACAGTGTCCGGTACCGCTACAAGTTAGCCTGGGATTAGTGCCGTTAGCCTATACAAAATACCTATATACCTGTTATCCTTATTAAAGTTGTTAGTCACATTAGCATATTAGCAATAACTGTAACTCCCAATGTCATTTTTAGCACGTAAAATAACAGACTGTTAGCACCAAGACAAATGTTAAAAATTAGATTAAGGTTGCCTTAATGTGCGGGGAAAAGGGTTGTTTTGGTGTCAAAACTAACCTTAACACAAATTCTCAGAGGAAATGAAAGGTTTAGGCCTAGGGGTCACCTTTTTCTGTAGCAAAGTCTTCCATCATGCATTCCCCATGCTACTAAAGACATATTCTGTGCACTCCAAACAGAGCTGTGGCAGCTTTTTCTTTTTTAAGCAAACACCCGACCTGTGTCTATTCACAGTCGGGACGGCAGGGCCCCCGTCCAGGGAGCTGTTACTCCAGCAAGTGACTTTTCTTTCCGGTCGTTGGTGGAAATAATTGCACACAGAGGCCATTACTCCACAGTTACCGGGCCATGTTATTCCTAGCAACAGCCGGGGCTGCTCAGCACATTAGTCAGAGTTTTGGATGTTTGTGAGGCATTAAACCCCGAGTTCAAGGTGGTGGGGGTGGACTCTTTGAGGAATTGGATGCATAATAAAGTAATTGATTCACTCAATACTGCTTCATTTCTAATGAGCACCATCTCAAGGCCATGACCAGAACAAGCTTTGTCCTATTGATTAGCTGTTAGGTTTACTATTCTGCACTCTTTTGAGCAACATCACTTTTTTATTGGTGTCAGAATGTTTTATGCATGATATAAACAAAAACATCAACTGTTATCAGACCTTGCATTGCTTTTAGACATTTAGGTTTAATTTTATGTTTTTAAAAATAAATGGTAATACAGGTTGAAAAATGAAGTATTGAAAAAAAATCAAAACACACGTTAGCATTTTTGCTGCAATAACGTTGGGCAGAAGACGATAGTTTTGAAATATTAAGGAGCTGCAACTCTTCGAATTCAAATTAAATTTGTAGAGTTTTTGCGTGTTTGTTGTTGCCAATAATTCAAATAAATACTGAAACATTTTCTAGCTGGTTTTTAGCAGCAACAGAAGCTATAAATCCCAGGCTATGTCCAAATTCCTTCACTATACTAACTATATAGTGCACTATATGGTTCTTTAGCCAATTTGCAGTACTTTCTGAATCTACAATATCAAAATCGAGTGGCCTAGTTATTTCCCAGAAGTCTTTGCAAAAAACCGTGAGTATCGTTGCTCACTATATAGACCACAATGCATTGTGCTGAAACAATTATTTGTGAAAAAAAAAATGTTTTTAAAAAAAAAACAACTAAAACCATCTATTCATAAATAGACACAGTGGAATGCTTGTATTGATTAGAAGTTCACCTTGTGGTATCAATAGCGTCATCCTTGCTGTTTAAAAAAATAACAGTGAACATAGAGTCTGAATTGCTTTTAAAATCTACAGCACTATATAGTACTGCACAATTTAGTACTTAAGTAGTTAGCTCACTAAAGGAAAACTAGCATGCTAATCTAAAGCTCTTTTACACCAGAGCTTTAGCTCCTGTGTTGACATTCTTTGACTTAACGCAACTCTTCACCTGGTTACACAGTTAACGTAATTCCAACAGATTATGAAGTGAAAGGAAGCAGCTTTGCACTGATATGTGTCAGGGATTGTGGTGGAGGACCCAAATGCAGGAGACCAGACTTGGTGGCAGAAACATAAACAACTTAAACAGGACAAAACCAGGAGAGCAAACCAGTGCCATGACAGAACATAGATGAGCAGATGACCTGACAATGAGAACTGAAAACCAGACACTTAAATACACTGAGGTTGATTATCTAAATGAAGACAGCTGTGGATGATTAACTGGAACGTGGTGAGACTGACAGAAAACAGAACATGACAAAACCTAAGCACTGAATCATGACAATATGTAAAACTTTCAATTGGTAAAATGATTACACAATCAACGTAAATTAATTCTGACACATTTCTCAGTTTTGCTACACTTTACGTTATGCTAATCATAAAGCCGCTTTTTTCAGCATCAAAATCTGTTGAAATTACCTAAGTAGCATTAACGATCAGAGAGATGTGTTAGTTTAAAAAGTGTGTGCTACTAACCCTAGCTTAAAACACTCCGTGGCCTGTTCAAATCTGGAATGGCCAACTTTTGTAATGCACTTCTAGCTTTAATCAGATGTTTTTCTATAAAGTTGATACAGAATGAAGCATGTGATTTTTAAATAAACCTAAAAAAAACTAACATTGCTCCGTTGTTTGTTAGCCTTCACCTGCTGCTGGAAAGAGCTAGCTGGCTAAATTCAATCATGTTCTAGTCCTCACTACTGTATGCTAATTCTGACATAGATGAGTCATATTTAATTTTCCTGTTTTAGGAACCATTTTGTGTGGGATTCACACACATTTTGCACAATTTTAAGTTCACAAAAACTGACCCACTTCTTGTGTGTCTTTTCACTAATAATACATCTAGATTGGTTAAAGACTCACTTGAGACAACTTGTGCATTTTTTTGATAATTTTGAAATTCTAGCAACCTAGAAATACACTTTACACATTGTTGCCAAAAATTGGTGGCCATCTAGTGGGATTTATTCCTTTTACACCAAAGCTTTAGGCCCAGTGTTGACATTCTCTTGACCACCATAACCTCTGCGGTGCATCTCCCTTGCATTGCGACCGTCACAACCGTCATTGAGCTCACATTGTCTCAGTTGTGTCTCCGGTGTATCCCCCTAGCTCCCGGAAATAGGTTTGCCCTTCCACCCCTGTTTCATCAACGTCTAAAAATTTGGCGATCTGGCTCTTCTTCTTCACTGAGTCCTTGTAAAATTATTTTTTTCGTGTCATAAATGATGCTATGTTTGTGTACTTCCAAGATAAAATTCCACATTAAACGCAAAATGGACGACCAAGATATCTGCTGCGCAACAATACAGTTTGGCGTGGGGAAGTCACCTTAAATAAATTTTAAAATACATATTTTTAATTTGAAAGTACAACAAAAGTTTATTTTAAAACAGCTGGATTTTTTTCCCTTCTGCTCCGGCTTTTTGCAGCAGAATTGATGCATCAATGAACTTCAAATAGAACTCCTGCGAATAGCTCGCGTCGTGGGGGACGAAAATCCAAGCAGACATGAAGACGTTTTAGTAAACATTCAGATTTGTAAATAAATGTTCTAATTTTTTGTGTCATCGCAACGGAGTCACACCACAAACGAACCAGTGTAAATCACAGATAACTCTTAAACCGTCTGAAGTGGAGAAAAACAGCAAAACACCTTACATTAGTGAGTAGCCTATGTGTTATTTGGGTGTCGACGGTGACAACTCCGGTGTTGAAGGGTTAACCTAACAGTGGGTATGGTAGAGTTATGAAATCTCACCAGTAGCAATGGAAACAAAATATCACAATCTGCAAAAAATATTAGTTTGAAAAATGTAAATGTCAAATTATTTCATTAGTCCAACAACCATTTAAGTCTCATGGTTTTTAAATTAAATTTAGAAAGGGTCTAGATGTTGATAATGAATGTCTGACTTTCTATTAAAAGTTAATGATTTTTTTTTTAAATGCAATTTCTTCTTCTAGTTTTATGACCCTTAATTAAAAACCAGTGACTCATGCAAAACAAATTAAAATACCGGCTTTAATGGTTTTTAATTTTTTATAACCTATTAAGGGTTTTATTGTTATATTTCTAAAAGTTTGTAACTTTTTTTGATCACTATAACTCTTTTACGTGAGTTAACATAATTTAATCTGAAGCAGAAAAAAGCAGCTTTGCACTGATACCCAACACGATAAAGTAAAAAGTGTTTATGCAATCAATCATTGACTATCAATGGACTGATCAATCCCTTCCCTCTGTGTTCCAAAGAGGAAGTGCATGCTGGTTACAAGAAAGACAAAGTCCCATAGACTTCCATTGAGAAATAGGCAGTTATTTCTCAGTCGTTTTATTTGTCAGAATAACCATTCTTGCTCTGATGCACTCTTCTTTGCATGTTCTTTCTAATCCTAATTTTCTTTAAAGATGTTTTTCTTTATCGCAAGTTATTCAAGTTATAAACTGACCAATGAGATGCCTCACTAAAAGCATGTGGGGCTTTCTTGTGCTGTTTTTTTTTTTAACTTTACATCTGTATTGTGTTGGATGATAGTGAAAAGCTGATATGAGATGCTATTTTCTCTGCGTCAAAATCAGCTGATTCTCATTCATTTGCATAAATGTTTACAGATTTCCATTATGTTAAAGAGCGTCTGTCATTTAGGTATTGACAGCTCAGTTGTTAAAGGGTTAATTAAAAAAGTGAATTTAATTTTACCCCCTGCACATTTATCAAATATTCCCAAAAGAATATATATATTATTGTTTCTAAAAGATCCTTTTGCAGTTGGACCTAACAACACTCTGCATGCAAGTCTGTGAGTTACAGAACAATCAGTCTAAATGGAGTTCTAAGCCAAAAGCTCAATTCATCACGCTTGCCTTCTCGGTGCAGCAGTCTGCTGGACTCTGAGCAATATTTAACTTCACTGCAACATTTGTACTTTCAAACTCTCCCGACGCTTTCCCCGGCAGTGTAACCTGACGCCTCCGTCACCCCTCTTCATTGTGTTTCTGGAGCTGAGTGGAAGACTTCAACGGCGGAGCCTCTGGAGTAAACTCTGGAGAGGCAGTTTTACAATTGACTTACAGTCTGTTTGACCCCATTAGGCCCATGAGCACCTTTGTATCCACAGCTCCGGGGGAATATGTGTGTGTCAGTGAGTATAGGTTTTGCAGACAGCGAGACAGTAAGAAGGCGGGGAAGGAGGGGTTGGTGGGATGATTCGCCCGGCTTCCAAGGCCACTGCTGAGCAGAGCTCTGAGCGTTGCATCAGGCCATGTTTATTTCATAAATGTTCTCCCCAGCTGTCAGTCTGGGAGAGCTTCACCCCCCCACCTCCCCTCCTACTCCTTTCTTCAACTACCCACTGGAGTAAATAAGCACCTGCAAAACTGGCGTCCTCTCGTGAAACGCTGTGTCGCTAATGAGCAAAACGTACAAACTCAATTCCCATTTCTGCATCCAAAATCAAGTAAAAGCATGTATTCCGCAAAACAAAGACGTTTTGTGGAAGTCGAGGAGGTTAGCACTCGTGTCCAGGTGAAAGGTCAAAGATGCACATAAGCCCTAATATATTGGTGAAGCATCAATCAGCAGGGCTATACTTTACCCTGGTTTTCTTCTGCTGATGAGAGATGTATGACGAGGGGGGCGGATGCAGAGGTCCAAAGGCCCTCCATCCCATGGGTCCCATCTCCCTCCCTGCTCATGTGGAAAATCTCCAGAAAAACAAATTCTTGGATCTTCACCCTAAGGCCAAAAAAAAAAAAATCCCATTGACTGCGCCTCTCCTGTATTCATTTGGAGCATGGCGTCTATTATGACATATCTGCCTGCTGCACTGTTTATGTGTATATGTGCAGCTTGGTCTGGGCAGCCTGTGTGTCTTATCTAAATAGAGCTGTCAGCCACTTGTTATGACCGGCAGTGGGCCCCGGCAGCCTTTGGGTCTCTGAACTCCATGTGATTCATGGCTGGCTGGGGGACAAACACGGGAAAGAGGAGGGTTAGTTCAAGTCTATCCAAACACAGAGGCAGAGGGGGAAGGAGAGGAAATGGGAGGCTGGGATGGAGGGATGGAGTGATGGAGGCGCCGTTGTGAGGATTGGCAGTTTGTAAGGAGTGAAGCTGCAGAGGAGGCTGGGTAAGTTTGGGTTTTTCCTGATTGTCTCCCCCTTCCCTCTTCTTCCCAGTCACTGTCACTCTAATCATCATCCTCACTGCACTCTTGGCCTCATTATTTTCCTTTCCCGCGTGTTTCCGTTACGTTGCCTCTCCCTCCTCTTCCTCGGCATATTGATTGGCATGAAGCAATTTCTGAAATTTTAATTTCCAGTAGACGTTGCCTCAAACTTTTGCTGGTGTTTGTCTGGGAATTGACATGCTGTAATGATACCATGGCGGAATTTGAATATCGTAAACATGAGCTGGCGGTAAATGGCGTCTCCTTAACTGTTGTGTTGCTGACTTGCTGAGAAATAAAGTATGAACCAGCAAACCAGGAATTAATAAATAATGAAACTTTAGAATGATTGAGTAATAAAAAGGCAGCCGCAGTGCTGTTCACAGACTTTAGGAGGTTTCTGCTTAAATATTGCCTTCGCTACGACAACCGGCCAAGTGAGAGGTTTTCCGAGCTGTATGTGTTACCTATGTTCAAATGTTCTTTGGAAGGAACTCCTATAGAAGTGCCAGATCATCCATCCATCTTCTTCTGCTCATCTAGGACTGGGTCGCGGGGCAGGAGTCTAAGCAAAGATACCCAGACTTTCCTCTCTCTGGCCACCGCCTCCAGCTCCTCTGGGGGGGCCCCGATGCATTTCCAGGCCAGACGTAGTTTCTACATCGTGCACTGGGTCTTACCCGGGGCCTCCGCCCACTGGGACTCGCCCGGAACACCTCTCCAGGGAGGTGTCCAGGAGGGAGTCAGACCAGATGTTCAAGCCACCTCAACTACCTCCTCCCAGATACTATGCACGCCAAACAGCAGATGGCGTATTTCAACTCAAACGCCCTTTATTTCACATTTTATGAAGATTTAGAAGTAGAGGAAACTTAAGATCCAAAACTCGAGTTGTAATTCTCTTCCAGTAGACGAAGGAAAAAATACACAAATTAAAAAACGCAGAGGACTGAAGTCTCTGATATGTCTATGGACCACTAATATATTAAAGCTTTAGTGTTATGCTTCTGTATAGAGTGTAAAGTGGTTTGGATGCTGTAATTTTTTGGTTGTCCTTGCCCGTGTAGGGTCATGGAGAACTTGCTGTTGAGGATTCTCATAGACTGGGAGAAAAGTCCCACACAAGCACGGGAATGTGCTAACCACTGCGTCACCTTCATTTGAACAAATTATATAAGGAATGAATTAAATGTATTTAAAGTAATACACCACATTGGACAGCCAGTAGAGATAGAGGTCTTGTAACAATCAAAAGAAAAATTAGCTCAATCACTGAAAAAAATTAAGTTACCTAATGCCAGTCCTTCAAACGACATTAGTCTAAATACCATGGATGTGTATCCGCTCATTGATTTATTTGGGGGTTGTGTAGCACGTTGCTTTCTATCCCTGCTATAACACTGATACTGAACTCAAAAGAATGAAGTGATGAAGGCTCTTCCAAAAACTAAAGCATTTGAGAAAAAGAAACCCATAAAGCTGTGAAGAGATAACAACACAAATTTGTCACTGCATTCCATTTATTGCTTTTCTTTCATGTGCTCATTTATGTTCAGAACGCTAAAACCAGCAGTTAGTTCATCTAGAAAACTGGCAAATTCTGCAATAAGAATTCTCTCAGATGGGGAATTGAAGTCTCTGTTCTTCAAGCCTTCTTGAAGTAGAACCTCATCTTCAATGCCTTCAAGATCACAGAGGGGAACACCGACAGTCACAATGCACGTTACTGGATGACAACATCCATGCACACAGATGACACCACGGGTTACAACAATGGAAAAGTTGTACTTACATCATCATGCTAATGTCTTTGTTTGCCACAGGCCATTTTAAGCTAACTTTACATGTAGCATGTGTTCAAGGAGGTAAAAATAATCACACAAAATGTTATTTTTTTGGGGTTTTTTTTACCAGCTTGGTCTTTACTTTGATATCTAAGCAACTTTTTTTTATGTTTTTCTATTTACTTATGCTAGAATAAAAACAAAAAAATACTGTTATCAGCTAGTTAGCAACTTAACATGACACCATTATTGAAATGCATTTGCTTTTTAAACAAGAAAAAATGTGCCTTCCTTAAACCATCTATCTATACAACTGTCTGTCCATCCATCTGCCCATACATCCATCCCTTCTTTGTTGTTTTTCTAATAACATGGTGCAGTGGTAGGGCAGTCGTCTCTTGATCGGAAGATCGTGGGTTCGATTCCTTGCCCGCCCATGTGCCGAAGTGTCCTTTGGCAAGACACTGAACCCTAAATTGCCTCTGGTGGGAGGTTGGTGCCAGTGTTCGGCAGCGGAGTCACCACCAGTGTGTGAATGTGTGTGTGAATGGGTGAATGGGTCTGTGACTGTGAAGCGCCTTGCGCCCTCGAAGGAGGGTAGAAAGCGCTATACAAGTATACGCCATATGTTAGGATAAAAAACGAAAAACCCTCTTAGCGGTTAATTAGCAGCTTAGCATTTTTGACAATGACCTTGATTTGGCGTTTCAAGCAAGACAAAGTTCTGTCCGTCCATTCCCATGCAACTATCTGCCTATCCATCTCCCCATACGTCATCCCTTCATCTATCTGTCCATTCCTCAGTCTTAGTCAATCTTAATCAATATTTCCATCCATCCATCTAACAATGCATCTTGTTATCCATCCTTCTATTGGTGTATGTTTACATCTTTCTTCCAATAATTAAGTTTTTTTTTTTTTTTAATAACGTGTTGGAATAAAAAACCAAAAACCCCGTTAGCAGCTAGTCCTGGGTTTAGCATTTTTGACAATGACCTTGCGTTGGCGCTTCAAGCCAGAAAGAAGCGTGCTCCTCCCTTGACCTTGGCTCATTATCATATTCCAACAGCTCAGATGGCTATCAGCATTTATCTCTGTGAATATTTAATTTGGCGTGATGGCCAAAACAGCCCGCTTTATCTCCAGAGAAACTGTGCTGGTTCCCATTATTCTTCTTGATGATCAAATACTCCTCATATTTTTAGTATGTGTGTGTGTGTGTGTGTGTGTGGGTGGAGATAACAGATTGTGCTCAAATTGATTACTATGCTATTTGATGGAGAAATGAACTTCTCTCCGTTTCACCGATTGAGAGTTTATTTTGATGGTGCTTGACTGTTGCTCATTGATGGCAATCCAGAGCGTGGATTATATCTGAAGTGATGCTACATGAGAGTTCAAAAGGCCTGCGATTTTTTTTTTTTTTTTTTTTTTCTGCACAGGCGTTCACCGAGGCGTTGTTATTGTGCCGATAAGTGGATGTGATACACTGTCGTCACCTCTGCGGGAAGTTTTGCAGCGCGGAGATGTCAGATGTGCAGCAGATGGGAGGTAGTTGTGGTAAACACATAGCCTGTGGGGCCAAAAATCCCAACGCTGATGAACATATTAGAATACAGCAGCTTAAACTTCAGAAAAATATTCAAAGGTTGTCTATTTTTTTTGCATGATTTTATTTGTTTTACTCCTTCTCCAGTGAAGGTTGCTTCCTTGACTGTCTTCAGAAGCGCTTCCACACAGCAGAATAAATTTGGATTAATTGTGGCCTCGGTGCCGGCTCGCTCCACTCCAGCTCAGTCAGTGACTGCTGGGAAGCAGCGGAATCATCCGCCACCTCTTCCCTGAACTGTTTATCCCTCGTCATTACGCCGCGGAAGGCTCGCGCGCCTAAAACAGAGGTAATTAAATCTCCCCGCTCTCATTAAAAAATCCAGCTGTCTGCCACCGAGTAACCAAGTCTCACTAAGCAAATGTAAATTTTCATTTCATGGTGCTGGGAGAGGAATAGAGGGAGGCTGTTCGCCCCTGCCAGCGCAGCGCGGAATAACGGCTCCCCCAAAATAACCGTCCTTTTGTTTCCCGCTGAATTACACAGGGAAACGGCCCTTGCGTTACATAATTTGCAGATTAGCCGCAGTCATGTGTCTTTTGGTTACAGTCGCGAACAGTAAGTCTATTCAGGTATCCCAGCTTTCAATTTTTTTTTTAAACGAGTGAAAAAGTATATGGCGGGTTTCAGCGATGTTAACAGATTTTTAATTAGCTTTTTCCTATTACAAAAAAAAAGAAGCTCAGATTCCTGTCCAAGATTAACACTGTGGAGACTTGTGTGAGGTTAACCACTAGTTGACATGCCACGCACATTTCCTTTCCATTAAGAAGAAGAATGGTTTTGCTGATTTCAGGAGATTGGACTAAATTAAACACTTTACGCCCCGTGGAAGTGTGATGCTCTGACTGAGGGAACACTTGCACTGGCAGTGTGTTAACAGCAAATACTCTTTATGAGGTCCCACTCAGCTGCTGTGGCCAGAATATTAAACACACAAACCACAGGAAATGTCCAGAAACGTTTAGTTCTTTAAAAAAAAACTCTGTCTTTAAGTGTTTCAGCTGGATTACTACACAACCAGTGTACTTTGTTTCTGATCTGAAAGTAAAAAAATTCTCAAACTTTCTAAAGTTGCAGACAAGAGGTAAACTTAGGATCTGCCTTATCATTAACTTAGGTGATGTCCCACATGATGTAATTTGATAAACATAAATAAAAGTTTTTTTACTTTAACGTAAACACTTGTGAGAACAATAGCTTTACGAAACAAAAGAAGTTCAACACTTCCTGATGTTGGTCAATTAGCAAATTAGTTTTCATGCTAATTCATCAGGGTTGCTTTTGAACACCCCCCCCCATCACTATATTGTTTACTATATAGTGCGTTCACCATTGTCTAGTGCTGTCCGAAACTACTAATTTCAAAATCGAATGCGCTCGAAATTTCCCAGAAGTCTGTGAAAACTAGAGTGCATCGATGCTTACTAGATTAGCGGATGTAGACCACAATGCATTGCGATCAAAGCATTTCGAACAAAGAAACAGGTTTAAATGTAAAATTTGAATAAACCCTCCACTTTCATCATCAGAACATGTAGAGTCATACATAAACCTCATGAAATGTTCTTATTTATTCGATTTTCACTTCATGAAACCGATGACTTCATATCTGGTGATTAGAAAAAGAAAAGAAAAGTAGTGAGCATCGTGTCCGAATTACCTTTGAAATCCAGGGAACTATATAGTTGTTTAGTAGTTAGGAATTAGGGGGGAATTCAGACACAACCCAGGTATTCTTTTAACCTTCCATCAATCCAATCATCCATCCATTTATTCGTCTCTCTGTCCATCGTCCTACCATCTATACATCCACCATCTACCTATTCATCATCCATCCATCTATCCATCCATCCATCCATCCAGTCATGTATCATAAATCTGTCCATCCAACTACCAATCTGTCCATCCATCCATCGACTGTACCTCTCCATCCTTTGTTCCATCTACATTATCCATTTGTCACCATTTATCTATCTTTTCATCCATCTACCCAGCCATCCATCCATCCACCTGCCTATCCATCTATCTGTCCATTTTTCCAACTATTCATCCATCCCCTTACCAAAAATAAGTATACTTCAAGTATATTTTTTAAAGTATACTTAAGTATAAAAAAGTATATACCAAGTATACTTAAAAAGTATACTGGAAGTTTACTACCAAGTATACTTCTTTGTACTAAATTGGACCACTTTTAGTTTATAAAAAGTATATGTAGAAGTATACTTAAAGTAAACTTTCTGGTATACTACTAGTTTACTGGCACTAAACTTTAAGTTCACTCCAAGTTTATTTTAAGTAAACTTTATGGTATACTTTTAGTTTATTTTAAGTTTAAGAAAGTATACATAACCTTCATTTTTTATAACACAAAAATGATTCTGTTTCTGTGTGGATTATTTATAATCCATGAAAGATTTAAGTTTTCTTAAACCAAAGGTATTCACACCAAATCTGACTTCTTGCTACAAACCTACAAGATTACTGAACATTAAAAATAATACAGCTACTGTCAAAAAGAAAATACTTGTACACCAATAGCTACACTAAAATATATCTCGATAAACAGTTTAAGGCTAAATTCATTTAGAATTGTAGTGTAATTCTAAGTATAAACAATATACTTAATATGAACTTTTAGTTTATCTCTAAGTACATAAAAAGTAAACAAGAAGTATACTATCTTAAGTTTAGTTTTGAAAAGGTTTACTTAACATAAACTTGTAAAGTTTATCTCTAATAAGTATTTATAATCTATATATCTGTCCTTTTTCCATGCTGTGGATTTTTTTCTCTTCGGCCCTTGATAGTATGTAAAAAACTGAAATGTTCCTGCATGAAGCGGCAGGACACTGTAAAAGTATCAATAGATGAACACAAGAGGGAAATAAGACATCTTTCATGGATGATCTGAGGAGCAAAGCCAAGATTTCTTGTTCATCATTTGACTGGTTTAAATGTTTTTTGAAGAAATTTTTTTCTGAGCGGCAAAAAAGCAGTTTGTCACTTTAATTTACAGGAAAAACAAGTACAGATGCCAAAACTACATGAACACAATCAGTCAGGATGCTCTCACATTTGGCTTATTAGTGAGAGGAAATGGTTCCCACATACAAAGCCATTGTGGTCACGCAAAGAGATTTCAATGCCTATCACAGGCATTGAGTCAGAAATGAAGATGCTGTGGATTGCTGAGCTCTTGCGCTGCGCTCTGAGATTTCATTTCACTTTCATGGCTTGGGCATGAGGTCTGAAGATGTGCCTACCTCTTCTGTCAATCATCCAGGCGAAAAACACCAGAGCAGATCTATAATTCAGCTACATGGGAGCTCATACAATTCATAGGGGCTGGATGTCTCTTCTCCAAATCCAAACCTCCCCCTCAACTCCTTTTTTTTCTAAGGCACTTTCCCGATCAGTTGTACAGCCAGTTGAAGGTTTTTACACTTGCCTTTCTGACCACCCACCAACTCTGTCCTCATGGTCAGCAGCACACAGATTGAAGCCCTCCCATTAAAATCCAATTACTTTTGATTTTTTTTTTCTTCCAAAACGTGTGATGACACAGGACAGACGGGAAATGGCTGTTTATTCAGCCGCCTTGGCTTTGACACGTCCCCCTTTCATTTTCTCAAACCCCCAGAGGAGGAGAGCCTTCTCCAAAGACATGAGGTCAAGTGTTGTTGGTGGCTTCAGAGAGAACTGTTGAACTTCAATGCTCAACTTTCAGGGTAGTTGGAGAAAACTGGAATTGCAATTCCTTTAAAGAAGTTACGCCTGTAGATATGGCTGTAAATTTGCAGTTTTTAATTATTGTGCAGATATATTGTTTTTTTGTTAGCTAAAAGTGATAAAACCAGTTGTAGTGCCACCTGTTGACCAATGGCGCTGCAGCATGTTAAACTTAGTCTACTCAATGGAAACCATTGTTTTAAATTTGGGGAAATTGGGTTGAACTGTTGAAGAGTTAAGGATGCCATCACTGTAAAAAGTGATACGTTGAATCAATTAACAAAAGTTCTGTAATTTGTCACATTTAAAAGCATTAATTTTTATCAAATTAAATGTTTGAGTGGCGTAAATCACCAAACCAAAAGTTCAATTTGATAAAAACCTAAAAAATATATATATATATATATATATATATATATATATATATATATATGAGGGGGGCTATTCTAGGTTTCACAATCTGACAATGAGGCTGATGCTGATTTGTAAAAGCAGGTTTCTTTAAAACTTTAAAAAGTTAGTATCTTAAAAAACATTCTCATGCCCAAGTCGTCACATATTGTCATTTGGTTAAGGCCCCTCCGTGTAACTTTATGACGCTTGTGACGTTTGAGCCAGCAGAATCCCCCACAGAACTCACTTCAACTGCTTCTTCCCAGCTACGGTCAAACTGATGGTAAAAAAACAATTACAGAAAATTTAACAAAAAACAAAAACTACCTCGCTAAAATATATGTAAAATATATGTCTTCTCAAACTTAGTCAATGTGCAATATTTCGGACTCTAAAATTTGTCTTTTTGGACTTTTAATCACTCTATTTTATACTATGTGAACTTTTATCACTCTATTTTTTTATACCTTTGTACTTTTTAATCATTATTTTATTTATATATTTTTTAGAACTGTACATATTTCTAAATTGCTTCACTATTTAAAATTGCTTCCTTATTTAAACTTGTGAACTTGTACAGAAATCCTAATCTTTACCCCCTACAATGACTCTGAGAGCTTTGCACCAGAATTTCAATATGTTTCAATTTACGTTGTTGCATACATGGCAAATAAAAAAACCTTGAACCTTATGACGGACCAGGCGTAAACCAGATGCAAACCAGTACAAGTTAAGAATAGGATACCGGTACCGGATTAAGTTACTGGTACTGGACGCATCCCGAGGACCAGTACCCAACTGGTACCGCTTTCAACACTGCATCTGGTAATGCGTCCTGAAGGTTGCGGACTATCGTTCATGCAGCCAGCACGTCAAAAAAGGACGAGTTTGGGACACCCAAGACGTCAAAAAGTGACACGGAAGGGACCTAAACCAAATGACAATATGTGACGACTTGGGGATGAGAGTATTTTACAAAAAAAGATGCAAAAAAACTGGATATAAATATATTACAAACAGATACTAATAGGATACTAATCTATCAAATAAACCCATCCAAAATAGTCTGTGACGTTTCCAAAAGACGTCATAGCAACACGATGAGCTTCTAACATTCAATGTACAGTGACATTTTTTCTGGTCCACTTTACACTCCATAAATGTATTACAAACATGATGCCAATCTGTCCAATAAACCAATCAAAAGCAGTCTGTGATCTAACTTTGATGTCAAAACGACATCATAGACCCCATTAAATCAATGAACTCTCCATCTTATCCCTCATAAATAGATACAAACATTATCCTGAACTACCGGCGTAACCCATTAGAAATTACACCAAAACTTCACAAATCCGCTCTTCCCTGCAACAGAATTACCTCGTTTTTGTTGATCACGTAAACAGTTTACTAGGGTAAAGAGTTTCATATTGTGACAAAGCTGCTTTTTTGTGCTTCAGAATTTATTGGAATTACTCTAAGTATAAACAGTTGAAGAGTTACGGTAGTTGAAAAAATGTCAACACTGGTCTAATAACACTAGGCAGTCCTTCTCTTTTTGCTTCTTCATGCTTGTTTTACTTTGGATTATGGATTTACATGTTGCATCTTTCTTCCTGGTTGTTTTGGATTTCGTCCTGCGGTTCTTTCCCGTCTGTCTATGGTTGCTAAGCGCACACCTGACTGCTGTCCCGCCTAATCTTTTCTTCTCGACGTTTCTTTCAATTTCATTCGTCGTCCATCGATCTTCCCTCCTCCTTTTGAATTTTTCCACCTCTCTCTCGCAGACACGGCGGCTCCTGCGAGCCCCGAAGTCAATTTCTTTGAGGACGTCCACACGCCAGTTTATTTGCATGCTTTAAAAAAAAAAAATGCATTGCTGGAAGGAATCGAACGTCCTAAAAACAACTCAAATAAAGTAGTTGTTTAGTTGAAAACAACATTATTAGGCAAGAGATGTTTTTGAAAAATTCAATATTACCTCAGGAAACCACCATTCATGTTCAGTCCTCCAAATTTCTTACCAATAAAGTGAAGTAGCTGCAGGGTTTCCGTGCAGGCACATACAGGCCCATTCATTATGAATTTCATCACATGTCAGAGCCGTTCTGTCAGACGAGAGTCTGAGGGGCTTTGAACTGCTTAATGTTTTTCTCATTTTTTCCAGGGGATGTGGCGACTGTACATAAAGACTGTTACAAGTCTAGTAGTTTTTCTTTCAATTAATTTTATATTTATTTAAGGTCAATCCTGGGAGGACCAGATGATATCTACACCGGAGCATCATACACACAACTTTTGACGGAAGCTTTGATGAATATGCTGGAACTAAGAGGAAAGCTTTCTGGTCTTCAAAGGAAGGCGCTTTCACTTTATTCTCCTCACCTTCCCATTAAAAGAAAAGGGAAAAAAAAAGTCAGGAAGGGGACAATCAGCGCTAGATCTCCTTTTCAGGAACGGCTTCCGCCTGCAAAGGAGAAAAGCAGGTGCCAGGTGTTCGGGGATCCCCCGGATGCAGACGCCACGCTCGGGGTTTGACCTCCGCTGAGCCCTGACAGCCCTGAAAAACGTCTGCTCTGTGATCAGCAGGCGAAGAAGTGGCGATGGGGGCGATTGCTTTGAAGGCCGCCGTCAAGTCTGCCGCAGCCCCGAGCTTCCAGGGGATGTTTTCATAATAATGTCCTGATTCAAACAGCAGACCGCGTTGAGAGGCTTCTGCCACGTTTGAGCCGACAAACGCACTAAACGGAAAAAAGAAGAAACAATTCCTGACAGATACGTTCAACATATGGAGGCCTCGGTTTAGCTTCTCTCTTCTTTAGTCTCCTCGTTTGAACAACAACAAAAAGCAAAAACAAGTGACTGTTCTTAGGCAAACCGCGTAATCTCGGCGTGCGCTTCTCCAAACAAAGCCTGGGCTTCTGAATGGATTCTGCATCATCCACCTCAAGCCGCGCAATAACAACTGGAGCACCGCGGCTATTTTCAGAGTCGCCAGATTTTCCTTGAAGGGATGCAACACTTAGTGGTTCGGAACGCCACCACCTCTCCACCCCCACCACTCAGCTGAGTTTGTTTTTGTGCAGGTAAAATTTGATATTTGTCAGCGTTCGAGTAGACAGGACGTATATGTTCTTTGGAATCACACTTTTCTGCATCTGCTGTGGCTTAAGGAGAAGTTCTAGAAAGATGTTGAAGATGTTATGAAAATGACAGAAAAAAGTTTCATTTATGTCATGTAACCCTAAATCAAGATACGTTTTAGACAGTTAAAAAAAAGATAGTTTCTTTGGAAGAATGGGCTGTACTTGTTTGTGTTTGTAGAGGTGTAAAGTTTTAAGACATCACATGCAGTAGAAAATACCATCCTTTATCATGACTGATAGTGGTTTGCTATGGTAACTATCATTAGATGAGTAGTGGCAACTGTTGGTCATGCTTTAGGTGCAGGGGGAGGGGCATCTACTCACTTCAAAGATATTGTCCAGACTAAACATTTTAGTTAATGTTTTTTTGCTTATTGAAGAAAATGATAATAATCATTGATGTTGTAAAAGTTGAAATAATATTGTTGTGTGTTAATGTAACAGAATGAAGCAGTAAAACCCTGTGACCTCTGTTACCCCAAAACAAACATCTGTTCACTTTTGTGGACTCCACAGCACCCCTAGTGGTTGACAGAAAAAATGCAATTAAATAGGAGGAAATGCAAAACCAAACTAATCACAACTTTTCCCAAAACAAGGACAATATTGGTTCTTACGGGTACTAAATAAGCTAGTTTTTGCTGTTTCTATTACTATTATGATTTATTTATGAAGGTTTTAACTAAGAATAAATTTTAAGGGACAACAAGCTTTTTCAAATAACATTTTTTGGTCTTCTCCTGATTCACAATGATTTGAATAAATTAATTATTAATTAATTAATTTTTTAATTAATTAATTAATTAATTATTTCCTGTCTGACAAAACCCTTAAAAAAGCAGCATGAATGGGCTGTCCATCTGCGCCGCAGCACCTCCAATAGACTCCTCAACAGGCTGCAGCTTGAAGACATTTTGGAATGTCACTTTTCTTGGCATTAGGTGGAGCCAAAAAGAGGTTCAAGTTTCAAATTTAACCGAGGTCCGCAGCCACTGTAGGTAGCTAACTGGCTTTGCTAACTGGCTTTGCACGGAGCTGCTGTGAAGGCCTCAGCGCTAAGGCTGCCAGAGAAAGCCCCAAAGGAAGGGGGATATTATTCTGGGTTGCACTCTGGCTCAGGGGCGTCCACAAGCTTGTCCCCCGCGATTATTCAAAGTGTGACGGCGCGGTTTGCCTCACTATCAGGGAAGCGCAGGCTCGCCTCTGGTTGCCCGCTCGCGCCCTCCGAAGGAGGCCTTCTGTTACCTTCAGCGCCTCCACCACAAGCAGCGCAGAGGAGCTGGCCAGGAGGTGTTTTCAGGGGCTCTGGTCCTTTCAGGCTTTGACAACCGTGGCTGCCTAAATGCAGGGCTGTGACCTTGGCAACCGTTCTTATCCTCAGCCTTCCCATCCAATTCCAGCCAGGAGGAGAGAAGTCTGAGTCCCATCAGCTAACGGAGTCACTTTCTTTGATAACCGGAACTTTAAACTGATAAAACGATAGCTGCTCCCCTCAAGAAAGCAATTTTCTTTGAGAAAAGAAGATAAGGATTCCTGCGCTTCGTCTAAACTCTGTCAAACATGTTTGGTCCTCACCAGAGAAGCATCGCACTGAGAATAAACTATGTGCAGACCAGTATCCTCACCGATCTTTGTATGAATGCTTGTGTGCCTCGGTCTAAATAAAAGAGTAGGGAAGGGAAAAAAACCCTGCCTGTGCTGACAGTGTCTCTCTGTTTCCCCAGCAGAATTGAGTTGCACTGGCATAAGCAGACCCCCTCTCTTCCTCCTTCACTCTATTGACTCTGTGGATAATCTTGACTCCCCGGAAAAAATCCTTAAGCAGCTGGCCACAAACCTTGTGCTTGAGTGCACATGCATACAATATCTCCCTCCAGCCCCGGGGCTGTTTTCCCCCCTTCTCTCCTTTTTTTTTTTTTCTTCTTCCCAGTTCTCCAGTGAGTTTCTGAGCCAACATGTCTGGAAAAAAAAAAAAGATTTGTTGGTTGGGTCTGGGAGCGTGTGCCAAAATCAACACGGCTTCTCTCCTCAGGGAAACCTGCAGCAAATTGGTCCGGCGCAGGGTTTCTGTTTCCTGACTCGGCAGCGGCCGGGCCCCCGCACTGAAACCGGACACTCGTGTCCATTTTTGTTTCTAGAAAAATAGAAGCCGGCCACATGTGGAGTGGTGCGGCGAACGGTTGAAATGGACCCATTTCCTGTGTAAGCAGGTAGCCCATTAGAGGGGCTGTCTGCAGCTGCTGGGTTCCCTTCCCTTTGGACCACCGGCTTCAGAACCCTGCAGCAGAACGTCTGCATCTGTGAGGGTAAGTCTTACTGTTTCCGAACTACAGGGCATATCTTAAAATAAGACGCACCGTCAATGATTGGTCTATTTTTAAACTTATGTCATATATTATTAGGTAAGACAAAAAAAATCAGAAATAAATTAGTTAGTCAGTTAGTTAAATTTTACTAAAACAGTAACTCTGGATGACATGTTAGCCATGTTAGCATTTAAAGAATACTTGTTTGCAACAGCAAAAAACAGACCGATACTGCTAACGCAGTAAGATAATTCCCAAGCTTGTTAGTAACAAATAAAAAAAACACTGACACTGCTACATGTTAGCCATATTAGCATTTTCACAATAACTGTAACTCCCTAGTTTTCAACTTATAGAAAAAAAATAGACTGATAAATATAAAAAAATGCTACTGTGGCTACACTAATATGTAACTAAAAACAGTCAAACACTGCTACATGCTAGCTGCATTACCATGTTTACAACTCTTGTATCTCCCAACCTTTTTGCAACTCATGAATAATAGAATAATAATGCTAAAGAAACCATTTTTGTGACTAATATAACTCTAAATGTTGTTGTTAACACAAAAGAAGAACAACACAGTTCACTACACATCAGCTATGTTACCATATTTACAATGACCTCCCCACCTTCTTTGCAACCAAAGACTGTAAAATCAATGGACTTAGCAACCCCTCCCCTCTTGTGTTCCAAATAGGAAGTACTCGCTAGTTTCAAGAAGGTTGAAATCCCATAGACTTTCATTGAGAAATAGACAGTTATTACTCAGTAGTTTTATTTGTCCGAATACCTATTCTTGCTCTGATTCATTCTTTTCAGCATGTTCCTTTTTCATTTTTTTAAAGATATTTTTCTTTATCCACAAAAAAAAAAAATCATAAAAACTGACCAATCAGAGGCCTCAGTGATAGTATGTGGTTTACGCTGGCCCCGCCTTAACCGTTTGATTGACAGATTTCCCTGTGTCGCTTTCAGTAGGAGGGGTGGGCTTTGAACAAGCTGACTCATGATTGTTGACAGTAGTTCCCTTAAAAACGTGACTCGAACCAACTCGAACTGACTAATCACTGTTGACAGGTTACAATATGACGGTAGACGTATCAGGAAGTGACGAGAAGGCCAGAAGTAAGGCATTTCCTATGGGTGATGTCAAGACAGAGTATTTATTATTACACTCAACTTTGTTTATAACTCGTCTCGTAAAAAATAATAATGATAACACACTGACATTTTGGCAGAGCACTGTGTAAATCTCAAATCACGTCAACGTCAGTAAACAAAACCAGGATTAAGCCATACGGGAAAATATGTAGGTTTTTAAGTGAAACTTATAGCGCAGAAAATACCATTTTAATCACTGACTCCTAAGTACAGCACTGGTAAGCTGTGAGCTGCAGCTCCTGCTCGGACAAGGAACACAAACTCTGAATTATGAATGAAAGGATGGAACAGGGGGTGTCCACTGTCAGCTTCCGGTTGATTTGATGCAGCTTGAAGCGTCAAGGAGGCGGTGGGCAATCACAGCCTTAACGTGCTCTTTGTATTGCTGCACCTCTTCACATCAAACCCAAGCAGACAGCAGCAGATGACATTGTGTGAGAGGAATTTGATGTTTGATTGAGGAACTTGTTTGATGCAGGAGAGATAGAAAAAGTCAAATCTTCCCTTTCAGATTTAAGTGTTTGTTGTTTTAGGGGCTGCAGAGATGCCCAGGTAAGTCAGGGTTCACTACTATTCAACACTGATGATAAAAATAAGTCAATCTTAAGAAAGACCACAAAAAAATGTGTGATTATATCCATTTTAGGATAATAAATTGAAAATAAATTTAGGATATTTTTAGCTAGTATTCACATTTTAATTAGTGGTATTTGGTGATTTAGATGTCAGACTGAAAGCTAAGGTATCACATAGAGTTCCACTCTGATCTCCTTCTGAAATATTTTACTTCCCAGAGGTCCTTTAATTTGAATTTTTCGGTTTTTATCCAAAAATAATAAAAACAAATGTTTTCTAAGACTTAGTTTCTGCAGAGCGGCAGTAGCTGATTAGAAGCAAATCTCTGAGTTTGGGTGGGACCATCAACGCTGAGCAACCCCGCCCCACTTCCCCAACCCATTGCTCAGAGCTCTCTATTTACCTGCTTTCCAGCTATCTTACAGTCCCTCCCACCTCTATATAATATTATATGTTTTTGCTTAAAACAAAATAAGAAAATTCTTCTTAAAGATTTTTCTACATTCTTAAGATTCCGTTTTTGTAGTGTAGCTGAAGTGTCAAAACAAACGTGAATGAATTTATTTCTATAATTATCAAACGTTAAACTCCAGGGACATAAGACTATTTTGTCAACATCTTCCCACAATGCAACACACAAATTAAGTTGGAGTTCTAGATTTCCAGCATATCCACGGTGATCTGCCAGAGAAGACACAGGAAACAAGCTCCAAGTATAAAAAGTATTACATTTCCAAAATAAAAGCTTTCCAGCAAAAATAATCTGCTGAAAAATATTTGCTTAAAAAAAATACAAGAATGGACACAAAAATGGGACAGAAGTTACAGGTAAAAGATTCACTAATTATTGTGAATTGACACGTTTGAATTTACAACCCTTTAAGTTTCGGCTCCAGAGTTGATGTTGTATGATTTATAATAACAAAGTTGATTGTGTCATGGAAAAAAGTGGCTTCGCTCAGATTTTAAGCAAACAACACATGAGCTGATTCTGACAGAGTATCGGCATCTTTGTGAGTGTATCAGGTGATTAGTGCGTACTTTTTAAAGATTTGTAGTTAGTTTCACGTTATTGTAATTTTAAGTTGTGTGCCTGTGAAAATTGTAGTTTTGTTTTTGTATGTTATAATTTTGTACATGTTCAAGTGCACACAGTTATACACAAGATCATGAACCATGAATTACGCACGCACAAATCAAAATGTATCTCCACACAGGGGCTCTAAAAGCATGTTTATGTGCATTTACACTGAAGCCTAAGCAGCTTAGATGCATGTTGCCGAGGAAGATGTGAACGTAGATACTGAGTTACAATAATTTAAAGAGTGTGTGTTATTTAGCAGATGTGTACTGATGTCGCCCTTCTTTAATTTTTCATTTAAAAAGTTTCTTAGCTTCTTTACCTTCGTAATTTGATGATTTTAAATTACTTCCATGTCACTTCCTTCAGATTTACTGACCAAAAAGAGTTTTTTTTTTTTCCTACTTTTGGTGTCTTATTTATTTTCAATTTCAACCTCAGGCAGCTCTGGCACTTCAAGTATTTCCTTACTTCTACTAGACTTTTCTTCCTTTTCTTCTTTTCCATTTTTGGATGTTTTTCCACGCTGTTTTCAGCTTTATTTTTTAGCATGCCTGCTTTACCCTAAACAATCCGGTGTGGAAACGTTTCTTATTGATCTTTCCCCAACCAAGATTTCTCTGAGGCCGTTTCCGACCAAACTTCATGCTGGTTCCAGACCTGCATGACCAGCCACACTTGGTTAGAACACCTGAACACACATCCTCAATGAATTATGGTCACCTGTTTCCTTTGGAATGCGGTGCAGCTGGAAGTGGATTCTTCCCACATCCTGACTCAGCTCTGCTTTCTCCACTTCCGATCCACATCTCTCGGGTCTGAGGATTTGAATACTTAGGGGAAAGCAGTGGAGAGTAAATACATTATTAATATAACATGCTAAGCCTTAGTCCCAACTGCCCGTACAGGTGGACATGGGCTGTCTGTACGGGGCACATAGGTGGTCAACATGAAATATGAAGGTTGTAGACGTCCCAAGAACCCGTAAAGTGAATATTTTTGTGCACATTTTTACTACAGGCATGTGTCATGTCATAGTGAACACTTAAACAATATGTAATAATGTAGATGAGACACCAATGCATTCTCACCCCAGACTCGTCATATATGGACGTATGGTTGGGGCCCCCTCTATTGACATTTTGGGTGTCCCCAACTTGCTGTTTATTTACGTACTGGCGACTACTCCTGTCTATGACCCTCTACTGGCTCGGACAACACAAAAAGCAACCGTACGGGTTCCTGTGACTAAGTAGGGGTGTAATAATTCATGGAGCTTTTTGATGAATCGATTTATGTTCCAAAGATGCAACCAATTCGATCTGTCTGAGGTGAGTTGTTAATTGAATTAATGTATGCTGTTAAAAAATAATTTACGCAGGACATAAATCTATTATATCGATGCTGGAAAATACCATCTGTATTAAGACGAGGTAGGTGTATTTTACTATAACGTAAAAATGACCATCAAAAAGAAATGTGAAAACATGGTTGAATTTTTTTTAGCTAGAGATTTTCTGGATCAATCAGTGAATCTGATAAATCAAAACAGACCAACTATGAATCATATCCTTTAATTACAAATTATGATATGAATCGAGTAGCTGTTAACATGAGTAGTTACAGCTTTATAGTTCAAATGTGATGTAGTGTAACTTGATCTTACTTTTTCCATTTTCATGAACATCTTTCTAGATCAGATGGGTTTACCTTCAGAAGTATCCCAGCATCAAAAGTTTAGTTCTCCAGTGGGATCTTCTAGTTGCCATAGCACCTAACAATTAAGACAAAGTCTCAAGGAGGGGCAAACTCCCAGTCAAACATATTCATAAACCACCTTCCCAGCAGGCTTCTGGCCACACAACACACTCTTTGCATAACTGAAAAAATCAGTTTTCTCTCCCTCTGCTCCGTCTGAATGATTGTCTCCACATAATTAAGTCACATCTGCATCAATGACGTCTGTGGACGCAGCCGATAAATCCCAAATTACCCCGTCCTCTGAGAGGGAAACTGAATGGACAAAACCATAGGGGTACGGCAGTGTCTAAGGTAAATAGTGCCGCAAACACGCTTCATATTTGCTTGAAAAGGCATGATTTAGCCCAAATTTCCATGGTGGACTACAGGGTGTGAGGCTGCAGCTGTGCAAATGAATTTGTCATCAGGTTTAAAGCTTTTTTGGCAGGCCATCCTTGAGTCAGCCAAGGTCCTTGAAGTGAGAAAGGCTCTCCTGCTGCTCTCCTCCTCTGCATCCCAGCAGGTCCCCCGGATTATGTTCACGTCTGCCATCAAAGTCCCTGACAGGCCTTAAAGGGAGAGCGGCTCTTCTCCAGCTCGCCTAAAAATCATTCCCAGCGGATGCCAAGGTGAGCCTTTTTTTTTTATTGGCAGCTGCTTATTTATTGCTCTGGGATTTTTTTTTCCAAAGGTCTTCAACTCAACTTCATGTCCCACAAGACCCTGTTTAGTTTGATCTGGAGAGTGTCAGACTATAACTAAAAGTTTCGGAATCCAGAAACAGACTCAAATCACATGATCTACAGCAAACAAAGATATATTTCCTCTCTTTGCCGTGTACTTTTTTCAAATGCAAGCAATGAATCTCAACCCAGATCTGTTCCATGTGAAACCATATAAAGAGTATCTGTGTCTATACTATGTCTATGCAGGTGAGTTGCATCCAAAGAACACCATGTCCACTGCAAAGCATGGTGGTGGAATCATCATGATTTGGGGCTGTTTTACTGCAAATGACTAATCTGCATTACGAAGTGGATGAATGAGCCTTGTATGGTAAGCCAGTCTTTGGACCACAATCCAAATTTCAATCTATGAAAGTCTGTTTTTTCAGGCGCTCCTGATTTACATTGATTTGAACAAAGAAATACTTAGAAATTCAATTTGCTGCTTTCATTAAATTTCCTTCGTTATCAGAAAAATGGCACAAGAACACAATAAAAACACAATTTCCATCTAAGTGGGTCTATTATAGTTTCAATGGCTGGCCAAAACCAAATTACTTCTTCAAATGATTTGAAGAAAATCAGCGACAAGAAAAGGAAATGTGTTTTTTATTGAAATATTTGGCAATTATTCTCCAAAATAAGCAGCTATGTTTGCGAACCTGGTGAAGACCTACAGGAAACCTTTGAACTCTGTCACTAACAACCAGGGTTATATTACAAAATATGAAGATGTGTAATTGGCCTATCACAGATTTTCTCCACCATTCACCCTTTTTCTAAACAGTTTTGTCTCTTTTGAGGTCACAGGGGTGCTGGAGCCTAACCCGGCTATTGATGTGCAAAGGCAGGATACACCCTGGACAGGTCACCAGTCTGGTACAGGGCCTAAATCACACACCCATGCACACCTAGGGGAAATTTAGAGTGACCAATTAGCCTATGAAGCAAGTTTTTGGACGGTGGAATTCGGAGGGAACATGAAAACTCCTGTACAACTCCCGTTCCAGGTCCCCCAGGAGAGACTTGAACTGGGACCTTCTTGCTGGTACAATCTTTCATTGAGTCAAGAGCACTAACCACTGCTCCACCATGCAGCCCATTTCCTCCACCATAAAACAAATTGACAAAATGCTCCTCCAGGTGTGCGTAAGATGGAAGTAACCATCCAACGCAAAAATGAGATTAATGCGATTTTTTTTTTTATTATTCGCTAAAATGTCTCTAATTAATAATCACAATTAATGTGATAATTTGACAGCCCTAGTTAATGATACAATCATTTTTCATCAAAGTTCTGATATCTGAACTCAGAAAAAAGGCAACGCCTGAAACACACTAGTGCCAGACCACCTGGCCAGGACTGATGCTCAAAGCAGGACCTCTGATAGCATTTTTACATTAACTTATCACTGGATACCCTTGACCCATCACATTCAGTAAGAGCTTAGCTTTAGTTGGCCTATTTGGATTTATAGTTAATAGATTTTATAGATTATAGATATAGATTTATAGATTTTAAAGGTTTTAGATTTTATTTGGGTCCCATTGTGTGTACAGACAGATGCTACCAACCATATAAAAGAATAGAAAATCAGTTCATTAGAGCAAAGTGTCCTTTGGCAAAAACACCCTCTCTATAAAAACATGTTTCATTTATAGCATAAATATGGAGTAAAAAGTAAAACCCTAACTTTTAACTGTAACTAACTTTTTAATAGTCAGGGTCTTTACTGAGGATGCTCCAATTATGCAGAGCTACAAGGATTTCCGTGGCGCACTTTGAGACCAGCCGTCTCGCTCCGCTTCAGACACCGCGCCTGACCCTAAAAAACAAACCTTGGGAGTGTTTGTGGGAGGGTTAATGAATTTAGATCAGTGTTTGCTGTAAACACAGCGTCCGCCGTCTCCCGCACAGGCCTTCAGACCAGCAGACTCAAGGTCGGGCGAGGGTCACCTCGGGGACAAAGAGGCAGATTAAGATGGTGATTAGAGCTTCACCACCAGGATAAATAAACGCTGAACAATTATTAAGCTTTAAGATGCTGGTAAACGTGCACCACAATTAACCATGTTAGTAAAAAATAACTTGGGAGTTTGGGTTCAAAGGTCTGGCTTAAAGTAGACCTCATTCTCATGCAAACTGAGAGTTGATGCAAGATATGAGCAAGACAGTGACTGACGGTTTGATTCCACGAGCTAAACCGGTTCTTCAAAACCATGCACAAATTATCTCTGAGGGATTAAACCCACTGATGAAAGATTCACAGCTGGAAGTCCAGCCTAAAATATCAGAGGCTGCCAGAGTTCTGCGAAAGACACCAAAACCCCAAACGTGACAAATCGCCACGGATTCTGGAACGTCTTTTTTCTCCCTCCAGTCCCACTTAGCAGGAAGAGACACAGATTTATGCATCCATTCTCGGGATAAATGGCATTTTCTCCAAGAATCGGCCAACTTTTATTTGAGATTCATGTTTGAGCAGGGATGGAAATTTGTACCCATCATGCAGCACAAATTTATAATGACAACCCTGGAAATGCAACTTGCCGTTTCATTTGCAATGCTAACGCGCCTCTGGACCGCGCTAATGCGGTTCAACAGTCGGATGCAGAGGGGGGCTAATTGCGCAGAGGTGGCCGGTAGCAACATGAGAGCCCATAATTGGAGGACACGCTCGGTGTGTGTGAAGGACCATTTGCATATCACTTCCACTGTCTTTGTGAGGCGCCGGAGCTTTATTAACTGGAACGCTTGCAGCGTCCCCGGTCGGCCCTCCATTCGGACGCCATTTCTCTGTGTCTGTTCGTCTGTCCGCATCACACGCCGAAAATCTTTGATTAGTCGTGGTCCTTCGACCTACACAGATCAAGGATACTCATTGACCACTAAGTTAAGTCAGTCAAAGCAGAATATAATTTCTGCAGAATTCTTGCATTTTTGTTTGAAAATATAAACAGTTACTGGAACAAAGTCCATTTGTAAAACGCTCAATCTTTGACAATTGCTTTATCTCTTCGGTGGACGTGGTTGCACGCTTCACAAACTTATGATGTGCTGCCAGAACAGTTCATTCCAACACTGATGCTTATGTGCATTTTTGTGTGATTTTTACATGTAAATGAGACTCCTACTTGTTTCACTGCTGCAGCTTATTGTTCTTTAAAGTTTGGAGCCCACAAAGAATCAGACCAAAGTCAATAAGTCGTATTGATAAGTAGCATCAAAAGAATAGAAAAAGGGTGCAGAGTCTGATTTAAATATCTTGAAGTAACTCCAGGATTTACTTGAATTTATATCCATAACAAAGGAAAATTAGTTAGAAAAGGGCCAACAAAAAGATTTATCTGATCATGTTAAGGCTTTTCCTTAAATTTTAATTCAAGGGCTTAGAGATGCTGATAAATTCTTTATTTATGATCTCTAAATTTACATTTTTGTAGTTTAAACTTAAAAAAAAGTCTTTGAATACTAAAGGTTTGTGTTCGACAAAAAAACAAATAATACAACAACTGTAGAATATACAAGATGTCTGTACCTTTTCATAAGGAAAAAAATTGACACTTTGACTAAAAATATTACTTTATGTCTTATAATAATCATATATTGATTAAAAAGAAAGAGTTTTACATACATTTTTATCTCAAATTTATCATTTTTAATAACCCACTTCGATCATATTTTGATCGATGGTAAAAGCAATTTTTTTAAATTATTATTATGCCACTTTTAGTCAAAATCCAAAAACCTGTCGTTTTCTAGGACAGAATTTCTGCATGGTGGCTGGAGTACATTAGAAGTTTTCCTTCATTCACCTGCAATATGTGGGTTTATATGCTAATTAAAAACAAAAAAAAAAAGAAAAGAAATATAGAAATTTGCCTCTTAGTTATGAGCGAGACCGTATGGAGCAATCCCGCCCCCCTTCCTGTTGCTTATGTCTTGGAACAGGAAACTTGCGGTCCACCCAGCTTATTTTCTACATAACAAATATATTCTTTTAGTTGCTCCCGATTCAAAGCAATTTGATTTTTTTTTTTTTTTAAGTGGAATGTTTGAGTTTAATTTTCTTTATACATGTCTTCCATCATTAGAAAAACGCCACAGAAATATGTTAAAAAGACAAAAAACATAATTGTTTTAGTGATACAACAGTCCAACTATAAATTTTCATTGACAATTACTATTACAAAGCTAGGCTAGAATTACATGATTAATGATCCATTTGTTCAGGTTGACTTCCAAACTTCATTCCTGTATTTGTTAAATGCATTTGCACTATCATATAATCATTTCCATTTCCTCTCATTCAAGCAAGTTTTGAATTAAGACCACTCACTGTTTAAACTCTTGCTGAAAAATATTATAAAGTTGTATAATGCTTCATTTGAGATTCGCCAGTTGACTGAATATCAAGAACTAGACAGAGCGAGGTGTCGCATCACCCATAGGAAATGCTATACTCCGGCTCCAGTAACATCAAGTCAATTCAGTCACCATTTTTCCAAAGTACAGACGTCACCATGTTGGAGCCAGATGACAGTGATTGGTCTGAGTCAGTCTGAGTTTCTATAGCAACCACTGTCACAAATCATGATGAATGAGCTTGTTTGAAGTCCACACCCCTTCTAAAAAAAGCGGCTCAGGAGAACCTGTCAATCAAGCGGTTGAGGTGGGCCAGCGGGTAGCGCATGTTTGATTGAGGCGTCGGATTGGTCAGTGTATAACTTGAAGAATTTAAGCAAAACAAACAAAATTTAGGATTAGAGAGAAGGTGTTAAAAAAAATTTATCAGTGCAAAATAGTTATTCTGATAAACAGAATGACTGAGTAAGAACAGCTTATTTCTCTACATAACTTTATAGGATTCTGGCTTCTTGGAGCCAGTGGGTACTTCCCATTTGGAATGTGATGGGGGGGCAGGTTTACTCAGTCTAGTTCTCTATATAGAGTCATTGGATTTGGTGCATTAGAAGGAGATACGTAAAATGCCTGTAGGATGTCCATGCAAGCTACTCTGGAATGGTCAAATATCTTAATTACCAGCATTCAGGCTTCACAAAAAGAGTGCAGATTTATCACGTGAAGTGCACTAACTGGCCCCTTACGCAGGAAATCATTTGGGAAGGTTAACAACCCCCCCCAAAAAAAATCTGTAAATGTGCTTCCATCTCACCTCTTTCACTCTACCTTCCCATTACGTGTTGTTTAAGTGTTCTCGTCTCCCGCAGCATACCCATAGAAAAATGTGCACAAACATTTTCTCTCTATAGATTCAGCGGGCGATCTACAACCTTGATATTTAGTACATACCCCATACAGTTTCTAACAAGGGGCATAGGGAAAAATCGATTTGGTGAAATATCGATCGTGATATTTAATTTGGCTGATACCTGTATCGATTTAAAATGCTGACATGACAATTTTTTATTATTTTCTTATAAGCATCCTTTCAGTGTGTTATTTTTGTTTTCCCCCTAAAATCTTGACTGCTAAATGGCAGCACAGCACACTTGGAGCAATTCTACCAGAACAAGATCTTGCGAGAACCAGCTTGTACTAAATGCTAAGTCTCATTGGTTCAGTCTGCCTCATGGCTTTTGTTTTTACAACACATATACTACTTAGTATGGCTTAGTTATACTCTGTAGTTATACTCTTTAAAAAAAAAATCAAAAACTGGTACGGTCTTAGGAAATATTGCGATATGTATCATGAGATGATGCATATCGTATCGCCAGATTCTTGCTAATACACACCCTTAGTTTTTACCGATTTTTCACCTGTAGACAGCCAATGTCCACTTGTAAATGCTTTATGAACATCTATTTATATTTGTTTGTAGTTGTGGAGACAAATAGATATTTAGAAGGCAAATATGACCTTGGTTAGACATAAATAATCAATTAACATATGTCAACTCTGAGGATGAAGGAACCTAAAAGGAGGAGTCTCATTACTTGGCTTTTAAAAAGCAAAAGGCCAACTTCACCCGATCTGTTTTAGCAGTTTTCTTTCAGAGACAATACACCTATGAGCAGCGGAGTTGTCCGAGCCTCCAACCCACAGAACAATGAGGCTGTTGTGCACCCCGCAGTACCAAGGAGAGGTCTATGGAGACGGCACAGGCAGCTGTGGAGGGGTCCCGGGACAAGAAGTAGGACTGGTGAAGGAGGAGCCTGGCGGAGGCAGGGGTGTGAGGTTACAGAGTGTAGAGGGCCTGTATATTGTGGGAACCCTCGATGACACCCCCCCACCAACCATTGCCGCTGCCGCCCTTCTTCTACCCCCTTCCCCCTCCAATCTATTCTGACTCCAGAAAAAGGCTAAAGTGACAGAGCAGCGATTTGCAATGCAGATGGAGTCCAGGAGAAGGGGGCGAAGGGGGTGCAGGAATCAATGGCCCTGCATCCATCTGTTGACTGCTAATGTCCCCCACATTCTGATTCTTGACCCCTTTCTATGCTAGCCCCCCACCACCACAAGATGAACCGCCATTGTCCCCTTTTTGGACCCCCACCTTTGGCGCTGTCAAAAGCAAGTAAAATCCGCGGCGTCTTTGAGGGACGCGGCCAGTGAGCGTCATTTAGAAATCAGCCGGTTCGGGGGCTGAACAGAGCCAAAAAAATGGGGGAGGGGGACCAACCAGTGTTTGGGGAACACAACATTTAACCCTTTTGGTCATTGTCATAACACTCCAATTGGTGTCAGGAGTCTGGTTAGGCTGATACGGTGAATCAGTGGGGAGAAAGGGCGAGTGTCAGGTGACGGCGCTGATGGGACAAAGAGGGAGTGCGCCCCAAACCCGCTACGTCCGTCCTCCCGTCACACCTGAGCTCAGCAGAAAATCATCCTCATTATTTTTGTTTTTTTCAGTGAAGCTCCATCAACACGTTAAGCACACCAATTAACAAATCAGAGCGGCCCCTTCGCTTTCATCTGGAAATCACAAAGATGTCAGACTTTTAATGGAACACCAGAGAGGCGCTGCTGTCTTCTACTGTGATACATTTTTGGCTAATTACATATCAATCAAGCATTATAGGTATACAAAAGACAAATTGTTTTTTTAATGCTTTAAATGACTTGAAAGCTAATCGCTTTCAAAAACGCCATTGAAAGCTGCAGTGTGGCTCTAGCCGTTCTCACCAGGCGGACGGAAATGAACACAATTAGCAGACCTGCGCGTCTCGTGGAAAGCATCCCAGTTATTTCTGGGCCATTAGTGCTGCGGTTTGAAGCGGCAAAACTGCCTCCGAGCCCTTGACCTCGGGGGTGGGGATGCGGAGCAGCATACCGGCAAGGGAGTAAATTGGCCACGATGTGATTCCGGAGCCAAAAGTTCAGCGTGTGCAGGCCGGCTGGCCTTCAGACCCTTCATTATGCCGGCGAATTGAAATGGAGGGTCGTCCTGTGGCACCGCGGCTCTCATTTGGAGAACAGCCGAGAGAGTAGAAAGGACCACATATGGATGCTCTGACCCGTCAAGCCACAGAGGGACCGACCCAAGACTTAAAATCATAATATCGCCCGAAGGTAATGAGAGAACCAGGAAGCGTTTTGTTGTTGTGCTCTGTTTTCCTTTCAGCTCCACATGTGCATGACATTTCATTTACCATTCCTATTCCACATTCGTTGTTGAGATTTTTTTTCTAAAAAGTAGCAGGAAGTAGTTGTTTTTTTAATCAAACTTCCATCTCAGATTCAGTTTTGACTGTTTAATAAACAGGCCCCTAAACAGGCTGCTTCCATATAAAAATGCATGGGATTAGCCACTGCCGAATGAGATTATTTGACATGCAGTCTGTCAGTTCCTCCTGTCCACGAGAAGGCTGTTCAAGTCTTGCTGCCTGCTGTTTATTTATGAGCAGCTCTGGGCCCAGTGGTTTTAATCATTCATGGAAGTTTGACGGTCCACAAAAGAAGCCAGCATAATGCCGGGATCCTCATCCCAACCAGCAGAAGTGGGGAAAATAACATTATTTTCTAACAGTATAAAGAGAGTTTGAATAATAATATATATATTTTTGCTGTTTGTGGCAGGCTTTGTTCGCCGCTGGTAATTAATCAATTTGGAATCTATTGTCGTCTTTATTATACCTAACAATACTGTGACCGTTGCCCATAAAACTGTTTTGCACCTCATTTTGAAATCATTTGCGCCAAGGAGGAAAGTAAATCGAGAGGTCTTTAAAGGTAAAATAATAGAAAAATTGTTGCGGAGAGTTGAAAAGCTGAAATTTCTGACACAGTTGGTGGTTTCTAAGCAGGTGAAGAAAATGAAGATTTAAAGAACATCTTTGGATTTCCTCTACCCAATTGTAGCTTCTATGTTGCATTAAAAAGCTTTTTAAATGTCATTTGTTTTCGTCTGCTCCTGATTCACAACAATTTAAATAAACAAATATTCAGAAATGTAGTTTTAAGCATCCTTTCTTTTATAGTTGTCCTTCATCATCAGAAAAAACTTCATAAACATGTTATAAACACCATTCTCATTGTAGTGGGTCTTTAACAGGAAGTCTTAGTTTTGGTGAGTTTTATAAGTCAAATAGGAACTTTACTTACTGAGTGTAAAAACAGGTTGTGTGTTGGTTGGGTCATAAATTAAAAGTCATAAATTAAAATGCGAACATTGTGAGCTCATTATAATGCGGCTATTTTGTCCTGTGTCTGTTTCTCTGTGCTTTACGAGTCAAATTTCTTACCAGAACTCCATTTGTCAATTAGCATCCTGAATATTGAAGTTATACTAAAGAATAAAAATTTGCAACAGTGTGGCTTACCTAGACAGGTTTCAAAGTTCCAAGAGAAATGAGATTAGAATATTTGGTAAAAAAAAAAAAAAAAAAAAAAAGGAAAAATGCATTCCTATTATTTTGGGTGTTTGTCCATTTTGTTTCTGCTCGCTAATTGCAGAGAAGTTTTAGTATCCCAGGCTTGTCTCTTTTATTTACATGAATCCATTCAATCTCAGGGTTTGAAAGGGAAAAAAATCCATCTATTCTTTTTTAAACTGCACTTGATCCCATTTGGATTAAAGTTGCTGGAGCCTATACACCAGCTGTTGGGCGAAGGCAGGCCAAATCATTTAGCAAACAATGCAAATATTCTCTCTTTTTTTCATTGTCTGCTTGCAGTTGTGATTGCAACCAGAGCAGTTGAGCCATCCATTGAGCAGTTCAGTACAGAATAGTGCAGTTCAATCCGGTATTGTAAATGTTTTGATTGTAAAATGGACCCATTAAACAGTTCCAATCTACAGTGTATATCTCATTAGTGCCCTCATCTGTTGTAGGTTCATAGAATAACAGAATGAGATGGTTGGGGCGGATCCACGGTAGCAACAGAAAGTGATTAGAAAGCACCAATATAGCGCTAAGCTAACTATTCCGTTATCTTCTTCATGGTGGTATTCTTCTTGGCTGCCTGCAATCTTCTTTCAAACAAGATTAAATTCCTGTTATACAGGATGTACCAGAAACAAAGAAAAAAGTTTGAGCAGCTGGATGAATCTCAATTGTTGTTGCTATACTAAGTTGTCGAGATATGGCCGCAGAACCGACGCGCATACACGCGGGACAAAATTTGGCCCCATTACGCACGGAAAGAATTTTTGAATTACACAAAAATTTTGACCCCAGGTGACACGTGATTAAGTAGTGCTCTGCTGGAGAGGGAGTGGAATGGACTCCGGCTTCTGTATCACTGCTGTTCCACAAACATGCAGAAAGTTAGTCCGTCTAAGCGCGTATGGCAGATTTTAAATGTATTACCCGTGATGTGGCCGTCAAATCTTGTGGAACTGGGCCTTTAACTGAGTGGAAATGCTCTCCAGAATGAACTGGTTCGTATCGTACCATTCAGTGGAAACAAGACTTGAAAGTCTGCTTCAGTTGGTTGTTCTGAGTGCTTTGAGATGTGGGAGGGGCTGAGTCACCATGATAAGATGTTACAATGCAAATCAAGTAGTCTACTTCTTGTAAAAAAAACTAGTTAAAAATTAAAAATAACAAGATTAATGTACTAATATTTGATTCAATATGTAAGTGACCATGGTACAAGCAGAATAATGCCCTTTGAAATTTTCCATATCAGATATTAACAAACTTGGTGGAACTTGCTTCAACGATGCTTTACAACTCTTAATATCTGAAAATGGACAACTTGTAGGACATTATTCCTTAAAAGTTGTATTTATGTTTTTTTTTAACTCAAGACTTTTTCTATACTGTATGTGTAATTGTGTGCATGAATCTTCAATTGTGAGTGATGTCATCATCTCATTCAGCCTCATTGCTGCTGCACAATGACACATTTAAACAAGTGTTGAGGCCCAGCTGTGCCCACAAGTGCTCCGTCTGGAAATACCTCCACAGCGGCTCGGCCAGCATCCAGGGATTAGGCCAGAGGAAAGACTGCGCTGCATTCAGGAGATGGAACATCTGTGGATATGTTGTTTTTTTTTCTGAAGGGCAATACACAAGATACCCACAAGTTCGCGGAGGACATGTGCACTTCAGCACGGCTCATTTCAAAAAGGTTAGCCAATTTGCCCGAAACCAAATAGAGCTGACAGTCCGTGCTGCTGTTAAAAGTCACCAAACGGAGCGCATCGACTAAACCCTGTCCACTGAAACAAACGTAAACTCTCCCAATACAGAGGGGGGGGGGCCTTTAATTAAAGACGTTCTGAAGGACCGACATTAATTAATGAGCAGCAGTATATCACTATCAAAGGCTTTAGGAGACCCTAATTCACAACTATAAAGTCTAAACAAAAGCTTGATGACATATAACACTCAAAAGACATTTACATTTCAACAGTAACCCAGAAGGAGCGAGCATAACAGCATGGAAAACATCAATTCAAGGAAAACTCCTTGATCTTCCCGAAACAAGAAGCTCCCAACAGGAGAAAAGATGAATTGGGGACAAGAGGGTCGCTACTGATTGTGTGTTTGCTTTGGCTTTTTGCTTCTTTTTTTTAAACTATGCCATCTGCACTAAAGTAAGAAAGGCTGATATTGTTTGTGCATGTGAGGCCCAAGTGAATGATCCCTGTGTTGAAGTAGCAGAAGCATAGAGCTTCCCACACTGCTCCTCCACTCCTGGAGATAAGTTTGTGCACCAAACAAAACAAAGAGTTATGAGCTATGAAGCTGTCCCGTTTGGATTGTGGGGAGAAAGCACTATGGAGGGAAGGAAAGTCAATGGAAGTGTGTGCTGGATCCAGCTGGGAGGACGGCTTGGTTTGTTTGCTTTGGTTGTGCGTTGGTTTGGTTGGCGTTCACACAAGTTGATCTCGAGAGCAAATCCAGGACTGTAAAGCTACCTTCACATCGCCCTCGGCAATCCTCGCTCGAATGACTGCTTTCAATGAAAAGTCTATGTAAACGTGTGTTTCAGACTCAGTTTCTTTTTAGAAACTCTCAAATTTGTTTTAAGACATTTTTAATACAATTTTTTACAAACTGTATGGGCATTAATCCCACATTGAAAACCAGTGGCGGCCCATGTATCTTAGAGCTGAGCCTGCAGTCTTCCTCCGCCAAAACTATCCTCGTTTATATTAACTATTTTATGTTTCTAACATTATCCTGGTAAATGTTCAGATTATTTAATTGAGAGATCCTATCATAAATAGATATTTTAAATATACTGAGATCATTACATTTGCATGTACAAACTTCCCCTGCGTATTTGCTTTTCTTCATTTCCGATTTCATGTAATTTCAAATTTTTTTTTTTTTTTTTGTCAAATGACTTCATCACAAAAACTCCAACAACTCAAGATGCTTTACTGAAATTTTTGCATCCGAAGGAGGTGTCGTGGGTCTATGTCATCGTTTGTCTGTAAAAACAAACTTTTTGACAAATCCACGAAGATTCAAGTACCAGTCTTCACATTTGAACCTTTTTTGCAGAACTTTTCTCAATATTAAAATCCAAAAATTGGACACAATTTCTTAAAGCAAGCCACTAGCATCTGGTTATTCAGACTTTTCCGGGTCACTGGTGTGCAGCTGGACTTTCCATCCATCAGGAAACTGGTGAATTCCATGCAGCATCCCACAAACTACCATCCAATCCGGTTAATCGCACCACCTTGTGCTGCTGCTGCAGCCCACTTGTTATTTTGTTGTTTATGGGCCTGCCCAGAGGAGGTGTTCTCTTGAGCATTTAGGAAGGGGGGGGCCTCCTTCTCCTGCGAGCTCGATGCAGGCAGCTCATTAGCTGCCTCGCTCCCCCGTCCCAAAACAAGCTGGCTTGCATTCTCAAGCAAATGAAAAGTGAAGCCTCTCCAGGCAGGAAGGGGATGCCGTGATTCCCACTTACCTCCTGATTGGCATTTTTCCTTCCAGGGCATTTTCGGGGTAGATAGAGAAATAACCAACCCTGGTGCCCCCTCGTGCGAAAATACCCACCTGTCAAAAAACATGCCGTACTTTTTCCTACATGCTTGGAAGAGTCTGTTACCCCCACTTTGCACACAGTTTCCACATTGTGCTGACAGTGGTGTGAAATATCTTAACATCCGATCCGGCCATTAAAGATTCATCAGGCAACGGCTAATGAGATCCGAGTCTTCCCTGGAAAATGCGTAAAGGTGGAAAAGCTTTGTCCTCCAGCCGGTAATTACTGAAGAAACCACAGCAAATTAAACAGCTTGGCCCACAACATGAGGTGAATTAAGATGTTTGTCACGCCAAAATTACAGCTTAATTGGTTTGGGATTATGAGGGAAATGGTCGTAAAAGCAGATCCTAAATTTGTTAAAGAACCAATTAGAAAAGTTCAGCTCCCAAATGAGGAAAATGCTGTTTCTGATGCAAAGTGATTTTTTCCTCCCTGGTTTGTGCTGGAATATCATAACTTCTGCATAAATAATGATGTCTAAAACAAGTATTGGGTAATGTTTTCGATACCGGTGCCGTTGCATTTGAAATGGTTCTGATGCACGAAATATGGTGCAAGTAATACTCCATATGTTGGTACCAGTAACAACCTGGCACAGAGTTTTCACACCAATACCAAACAGAATTTAATACAATTCTGACTGTTACATAACTTTATCTCAAAATTGGTTAGAAAAGAAGGTGTGAGTCATTCCACTGTGATGTGTCACCTTCACCTGACTCAACACCTTCCTGGGAATTTTAGCCATAGTCGACCAAAAGGAGTCCTAATGGCAGGATAAAGGTATGTACCAACTAATCTAGAAAAGTCACAGGATCTATTTTTGTAAGGAGAAAATTTAGGAATGTGAAGGAAAGATTTGTTTTTGAAACAGAAACAAGTAGGTTCATATAGTTTGGCCGATAGACTCTCAGCCAGGGGTGTCCAAATCCAGGACTCAAGGGCCAGCCTCCTCCTACCTTATCTGCTGCTGATTACCTGGATCAGGTGTGTTCAGCCAGGAAGGATCTTCAATGACAGGTGGGTTGGAAAACATATAGAACTGGATTTGGGCACCCCTGCTCGAATCACGTCAAGGGATAACCTCATGCCATATAGGTATAAACTCCAGAGTTCAGACACTAATGGCAGTTAAGGTCCAGACCATGCCAAAGTATGGTTAGGTTGAGGACAGGGTGGAGGAGGGTGGCTAGAATACAGAAAGTTCAACATATGTGACTTTAAAGGTGAATAAATGATTGTACTTGGTTAAGAAGAGCTTAGCTTTTGGTTTAGATGGCATACAGATGGCATTACACACGATTACCTTTTTAGAGTCACAGTCCCATTCATCCATAAACACACATGTCAAACGCTGGCGCCAACCTATAACCACCAGTAGGAATGTGGGGTTCAGTCTCTTGCCCAAACACACTTCAACATATTGACTGCTAAGGCGGAAGCCAAACTTGGGATCATCCAATCATTGGTCGATGATAGATGGGTGCCTCATAGAGTGATGTAACATCCCAGAAAACCTGGAAGTGGCATTGATTTTTCTTTAATGAAATAGTGACAAAACTTTACAAAGATTTCTTCATAGTTTAGGGAAATGTAAACATACAGGAAACTTGGTAATTGTGCCAGAATTTGGAATGATTTATGTTAACGGAATGTGATCACAAGACAGTTTTCCAATTTTTCTCTGTAGCATATAAATCACTTTAAGAAACTGTCAAATTTTTTGATAAATAGACAAATTAAAACATGTCTATTGACTATTTTTGTTGCTTTTCAGCATTTCAGGTCTAAATATTTTTCCACTAACAGCAGTCCTCACCAGAGACAGACAAAACACGCTGCATTCCGGTTTGAGAGGAAATGAGCTGCGAGTGTCTCCTGGGCTACAGCTGGCCTCTGGTTCCCAAACGTCGAGATGATGGCATTCCAGGCATGGAAAAAGTCATAACTCCTGTGCTGCTGTGAACGCATGGCTCCTTTAAAGAATTTCCAGCGTGAACCAGGATTGTGGATAGTTCTGTGTGTAAAGGTCCTGTGTAAGTCATGCTTCGTGTTTTAACAGAGCTTTTATTAGTATGGTCTGACAGTATGGTCAATTCTTTTCAATACATTTTACCATAGTTGATATTTTTAATAGTAAACAACAACAAAAAAAGAGTTTCTGTAGAACACATCACAAGGAAGGATCTTACACTGGATTTCTGACAAAAAATCCAGTTAACTTAAATAGGTAACATGATTCTATTTTAAGGTTGTTTAATATGTCTTGTATGCTTTTATAATAGTATGCATATTTATGTTTATTCATTTATTATATCATTTAGTTAAATAATGACTCTGGAACAATAACTTACTACAGCTCATATTACATTATTTATGTTAATCTTCAGAAAAAAGTGCATTCATTTTAAATAATTACCCCCACACATTAAACCGTTTTAAAAACATAAAAACGTATCATTTTTTCCACAGACTCCTGTCCAGTCTTTCATTTGATGTCTACCTGTGTTAAATCCAGCTTTAGTTTTCTTGACAAAGTTGTCTTTGATTATGTAGAGCGAACACTGAATCATTCATTTCAAGGAGAAAAAAACAAACTGCATCCACTGCTGTCTGTTGGCAAAACAACTGTGCTGTCCTTCACAGCCAAAGCTTCTTGAAGATCAAAGTAGGGATAGAGATATATTTGTTTATTACCAAACAGAAACAGAGAAGAAGAAACTAATTTATTTAGTAAAAAAAGACCAAATAAAGATATGTAGATGTTAAATTCAAAACAGAATTTTTATTACAATCATACTGACTGACTAACATTAGAATGTCAACATAAAAGAAACAAACTTAGACTTGCTGTATGAATAAATAACTTTCTGTCTCAGTTGAAAGTATATTAACAAAGTGAAGTTAATCCTTCTAGGTTACATAGCAGACGCATTTATATATTTCTCCAGGTGACTATGGCGAGGTCAAAAGAGCTTCATGCTATGTTTATATTCACCTCAGCAACAGATGCTCAAGTAGCCACTCCTGAATAAGGATATATGCAAGTGCGTGTATATACAGTACGCGTTTTGGGCTCTCGCATGTAAAAACTCTTTCGTAAACACATTTTTAAGTCTGTATTCTGGCTCTATTTACAAAATGTGAGGCCATTGAATGTGTGTTGACAGTTAAACTAGTTGAGCTTTGACCAATCAGGGACATAGTAGTGTCGTTCATAAAATGCCAACATTGCAAGAAATTGTGAAAGATTTCTTCTTAAGTCAAAGGTTTAAATGATTTGCTCAACTAATGAAAGGTGCAAAGACGTTTTTGGAGGAAGAGCGACTGTTGGAAAGTCATATTCAGGAAGTCTGTTGGAATCAGATTTTGAACTACAGCGAGAAATGTACCTCAACATAGGTGATCTATTCAATGATAATGTTGAGTCTTTTTACCCAGTAAAGTCAAGACAAACATTCTTCGGGGTTGTCAAAAATCTCTTCAGGACCCTGGGCAACAGCGGAAGCATCTTCCAGATTCCACTGGGTACGTGCAAACACTCATTAGGACGACGGGAACCCTCTTCCTTTCTCTTCAGCTGCCTGATAGATACGGGATCATTTGCTAATGTCTACACTTGTGCTGCACTTGTGTACTTTGAAGGCGTTAAAAGAAAGCGGGGAAATATACGGGCACCAGTGTGACTTAGACGTGCGCACACTATACAACACACGTCTACCAAGGGTGTGCGCAAATAGTCGGGATCTGCTCATCCTGACGATAATGTAGTTTTTCTTCTTCCGAGTTTTTCGTGGCAGATGTGCTAGCTCTGTAAAAGCTGTAGGGATGCATTGGGGGCTTGTTAATTAGCGGAGTGTTTTGAAAGGCCTCGCCGCGTCCCGCCTTGGCTGGCAGGTTGGCAGAACCTGATTAGTAGGGAATAGCGAAGCGCTGAGACGGCGCTCTACTTCCCCAAAATAAAGAGAGGAGCGCTCACTATCTCTCTGTTTTGCTCTCTCAGACATGCACACTCAGGGGCCCATGAGCTGGCCTCATTTTTTTTTTCCCCATCTTCACCTGACAAATTGCATTCATGCTGTAAAAAGCACAGACCCTGAAGAGGGAATACATGTGTCTAAAGCTTTTCTTTGAACTGGAAAAGCTGAGGAGATCATTAGACGTGGAACAATGTTTTCGGGTATAAAACAAGCTGGGTTTAAAATGCAGCTAATTTGATCACGTAACGATGACAGGACCAAATGTACAGTTCCTAAAGTTACAAGAGCTGTTGGTCTGTCTGTGGTAATGTGGCCATTTTGTTTGTTTCCCACCCATAAATGCGTCAATCCTAAAAAAAAAAAAAACTAAACAAAAAAACCCTGCCTTTCTTTGTTCACAAATGCCCACGAAACAGACACATGTTTGCCGCCAGGCAGCCAAAAATGGAAGGCTGTATATACGGTGCGCCGGGAAGTGCGTGAACCCCTCAATAATGGACTGACAGCATTTCAACGAAAGCTAAAATTATAGCCTGGGGAGGATGCACATTACTGTCTCAGCGGATCCATACACCCAGAATTCGTGGGTAACTGTAGGCTGCTGTAAACAGACTTTGCAAAATCACAACAACACGTCATGCAAACCCTAGCAAAATAAAAAATAAAAAACAGACTGACAGGCGGTTTCCTGTCAGTCTGAGAGGAGGTGAAGCCAGGCTCCGGTTGGTTTCAGGTGCAACGGAGGCCAAAGTTTTGCAGAGTGCCACAATTAAAAAGAATAATTACAGTCTGCAGACTGTTTGTAGTGCATAATTTTGTAGACTACAGGAAGCTCTGCACTAGTCTGTGATCTGAGGCTATTTATGTTTGGAGAGTCTTTGAGAATAGACTCCTTAAAGACCCACTCCAATGAAAATTGGGTTTTGACTTTTTTTTTACATATTTTTCTCATGATAGAGGACAGATTTGAAGAAAATAAAGCTTGAAATTAAATTTCTGAGCATTTATTTATTCAAATTACTGTGAATAAGACGTAAAAATACAGCTGGAGAAAGCTTGTATTTGTGACGTAGATGCTACTACAGCAAGTCACAAACTCCATTTTGATGCAAATGCTTGCGCACTTATAGATCCTTTCTTTTCCCCATCCGAGCTGGCGCAGAACTGTACAGCTGGATAACTCCAACATTACATTTTTGTTGCAGCACTAATGTTAGGTTAAGAGGAGCTGTAAGCTAGCAGGGAAGAGTGTAAACAGAGATAGACTAGCTAGCTCCCCACCAGTGGTCCTGCCCAAAAATTAAAGATGTCCTAGAAAACGACATGCGTATTTTGGTTTTGGATAAAAACAGAAAAATCTTAATTAAAAAACCACTGGGAACACTTTTAATAATCGAAAGGACGATTAAAGTGGGGCTTAGATCAGAAAATAAAGAAACTAGATTAAAAAAAACCCAAACATGTCTGTTATATTACCCATGTCTAGTCATAGGGGCAGTTGGAACAAAACCAGCACGGGATATAAAAAAAAATATAGGACATCTTGATTTTGTTTTCAGTGTAATTTTTGTCACAGAGATAGAACTGTCGGTCAATGAAATCTACCTCCATGCTAACTTTCTTGTTATCCTTGTTCTAATTGCTGCAAATTTTTTGGTTTCTAGATGTGTTCAGTCAAAAACAAAAAAAAAAAAAATCGCCTGATTCAGATACTTAGCTACAAACAGGGCAGAGATGGCCAGAAAACTAGCAGGGTGGTAGACCTTGAGGATTTGGCCTGGACACCCTGAAAAGACAGACTTCATTAACGTGTTACCTAACAGTAGTTGGTTTCTGTAGACAAAAGGCCAGTATAAACCCACCAAGAAGAGCTAAATTTAAAAAAAGCATTACTGAAAAACATTTTGGCTAACCATGGTCGCCACACCTAGCTCACAAAATAATGTGAATTTCAATCTTTTCCAGAGGTAGCGCTGCTTCTACCGAGATCCAACGTATGTGGGATAGTCTCCCGCACTGTGGAAACATGAAGGTAGGTCAGATGACTCATTTATCCCCATCATTTATGGGTGATGGTTATAGACCTAAAGTATGGGATTCTTGTTTATTAACCACTGAAAAGTGCAGGAAAAGATCAAGACAGCCAACCCTCATTTAATAAGGTCAAAATACTTCCTGATGGTTCAGTTGAATCTGTATTAAATCATTTTTTTTGTCTCGAATCAGAAAAATGTGTTTCTTTGGTTGTCGGCCTCCCAGGAACTATCAGGAAATGGTTCCACAATTTTTAACTGAATTTTGACCAATTTGAGAATTGCGGCGTTGTTTTGTAAAAGTGAAGTCTGAAGACTAATGCAGAGACGTAAAAAAATCAATTTTTGTTGCGTTGTGTTCTCTTGTTCTGTTACTGTTATTCTGACTGGCTCAAATCTCAAATAGGAAGTAAACCTTTTTTTTTTTAATTAACAAATTAATTTTTTATAGAGACAATATAAACCCGTTTTTTTCATTGCATTAGTCTTCTTGATATATGTTATTGAATCTTCTAGTTTCAGAAAATGGGATGTAGAAACACATCAATTTTAGCACTTGCTTTAGAGCCACAATAAATACTGTGTCTATGGTGAAGTGTCCACTGTTGGACTTAGAGATCAATTCAATTCAATTTTGTTTATATAGCATAATATTACAACATAGTTGTCCCAACTGGTTTAACACCAGTAATTGTCCAAATACATAAAAATACTCATAGCATATAAACAATAGCTGATTGGTAAACTAAATTTAATAAAATTTACTAAACTTGGCATCCCTGCCGTTTTGCCCTCCTTCTCGGTAAGCAAAGACTCCTAAAAAACAGATTCTGGGAAAAAAACAGAAAGTGTGAGGGAAGAACGACATGAAAGAGGAATCCTCTCCCAGAGTGGACAGGCGATGTACCAGGAAGCATGTAGCAGATGGGCTTCATAGATGTAACTGGGTAAGCTGGGGCGCGAGCTGAGCCAGAGGTGAGGTCCACGGCAAGGAACAGGAGCAAAGACTAGCCAAATGGAATCTCTCCTGCTCCCCCCGAGGGGAGTAAAGAAGAGGGACAGCACATGAATCGCACTGCATCAAACAGAGGCAATAGGTTAAATTCCACCGTTTGGTCATGTAAAGCCTAAAAATGGTAGCTGGTAGTCCTGTTCAACACTCAACATTAAGATCTTGAATATATTGAGTGTATATGAGAACTGGACCAAGTGAGTGTGATGTAATTCATAGAAAATGGCTTACTTCTGTCTTCAACAAAATCAAGACACTTCAGTTGCCATTTTTTGTGATGTGGACACTGCCATGTTGGAACCAGACAACATCAGTAAGCAGTGATTGGTCTGAGTAATCGTTTCTATGGCAACCACTCTCATCAATCAGAAGTGAGTTTTTGGAAGTCCACACTTTTAGTACCTGAAAATGTGTCAATCAAACATTTTCTTACGTTCAATGTGGAGGCCAGCAGTCACTTTATACCTTTCTTGAGGCATCTGATTGGCCAGTTTAAGACTTAAACAACTTGCGATTAAGACAAAATATTACGAATAAAACATACGATCATCAAGAAAATGTTAAAAGATATTCGAGGAAGAATGGTAATAACTCTTAAAACTGTTTATTTCTTCATAAAAGTCTAGGGGATTTTGGCTTCTTGGAGCCAGCGAGTACTTCCTCATTGGAAAGCGAGGGGGAGGGGTCAGACAGTCAAATAGTTAATCCCAAATGTTTTCTAAGCACAACTGAGCGTAGCTAACCACTTCCCGAGGAGATAAGTCAAATGTAAAAAAAAAACATGTCACCCACTCAGGTTTAAGACAACGACAGACTTGAACTTTTTTAAGTTTTGGATGGTAACACCAGAGAAGACCAATGATATATAAATAAATAACCTTAGAGCGAAAGTACACATCTCTGTCTTTTGTAAATTGGGTCATTTCCCATTGAGGTGAATGGAAACCAGTCATCTAGTGGTTACTTTAGGAAGTACATTGGCTCCACTTGCATTTGGTTTCAAATAGGCTTTATAGAAAATTGAAAATGTCAACCCTCAATTTTAACACACAACTTTACGCGAAATTACTTAGTTATTCTTTTTGCACCATTAGAAGAAACTTCCTATTTTGTCAGATGAATTATTTAGAAAAAAAGAAAGAAAGTGCATCTTCAAATAGACACATTCAGGTGGGACTAACAGTGTCTCAAAACACGCAATGCAACTTATTTTCATCCATTATGCAACTAAACAAAGATGTGTTTTTTTTAATGGACTGTTTCCAATCAAGCTTTTAGTGGTTATATCAGCTTACTTTAACATCCAGAACTGGAGCCTCATTTATAAAGTTTCTCCCCCATCCTGTAGCCATCCAGATGGAGACCCCAGATTTTTTGTGGAAGAGCAGGTTACAAGGGACTCACTTTTATTGGTCACACATCCAAGTAGCGGACATCTGTCAAAGTCCCCTGACAACGAAGCAAGCCACTGTCAGAGACGTAATGAAATATGTATGGAACAAGAATGTTTAGCAGTGCTGGAACCATTGCTAATCAATGTTTCGATCCAGCAGCGCTGGATGTTGAACGCATTCATTAAACATTATCTTTCCATGGAGTCAATTTTATGCATTCCTGATTCCACCTCCATCCGTACCGCGCTGAAATGAGCCAACGCTGAAAATTGTGTTTAAATTTTAAAATGCTCCCACTGCCCCAAGCTAGATGCGCTCCTCCCTGTCGTGCTCAGAAGACTCCAGAAAAGTGAGACTAGCGTGTGTCTCCCCTCCTGAGCCACAACAGTTACACAGTCACTTTTTTTTCCCTCAAAACAACAGCAGGCGCACATTTGTGGTACAAAGTTGTGACACTTAAGCTCTTCTTTCTAATTATTCGCCAAAGAAGAGGCACCCTGCGTGGAGAGCCAGAGCTAAGTGACCTGAACAGGAGTTAGCGGTGGCAGCCAAGGGCAAAGCTGGCTAATGTAAACCAAATCCTGTACCTGGGGAGTGCTGCCTATTCAGGCTAATCCGCTAGCCTGGAGGCTGCTGCTTTAATGGAGGCACTGTGGAGCCAGTCATTGTCCTCTCTGCTCAAGGAGCCCAATGCAACACGTTAGCCCCACCAAGCTGGAAAGGCCCCTCCACCCACTTCTGTCTGTTTCCTTTATCTAAGACTCCTGGGTAGGAGAAACCGTCGAAGACAAAATGCGGCGCGTGTTGCCAAAACGCTATTTTTAAAGAGAACAGCTCACGCCACGAAAAGGAAGATTCCTTGTAAAACAATGCGAGATGCCTCGACTTGATGTGAGACAACAGCGCGAGGAAAAGAGAAGAATATAAATAGAGTGAAGGGAACGAGGGTGCGCGGGATTGTAGTGGATGTGCTATCAAACGCGCGTTTCTCTGCAGGGCCTGTCATTTGGCACCAACCATCGAGGGAGCAATAGCAGCTGTCAGCAGCAGCCCTTTACATATCTATCCTCCCAATACATCTCATTGCTTTCAATTCATTTCACCCCAGGCGTTTTCGTCATTCCCTTCTCTCAGGTTCTTCCATTATGTGTGCATACCTGAGTAACCGAGATTTTATTTGTGCCTGCCTTTCCCTTCCTGTGTGTGTGTGTGAGGGTAGGTGTGTGAGGAGAAAAGGAGGGTTGCACACATGTTTACCTCCTCTGCCTTAGGAGCCTGGAGTTGGACTGTTGGGGTTACACAGCAGGGGGGAGGATCTGTGAAAGGCTGAAACTCTGATTATCTGCATTATTAATCCACACCTCCTTGACCTTGCTGCTGAATCTATACCACACTGCTAGTCCCGCGTGGCACAGTGGATGTGGCCTGGATCCAACAACCCAACACAACAATGACACAATGTCTGTTTACTTCCTTTCATCCCGGTTCTTGTCTTGAGTCGGTGGCAGATCTGACTTTTCACGTGGGGCTACAGCCTTTGCAACCACCCTGACTAGATACATGTAGGGATTAATCCGTTAACCGATTTATATTACTACAAAACAGTTTGATTGATAGAAGGTATTACCCAATCAAATTGAGTTGACCGTTACCATTATAACTAATTTCAAAATTAAATTATCATATAGTTGTATTCATATTGTAAAATACAATAGAATCGGATCAAATTGGATAATTTAAAATGAACCAATATCAACATCGAATCGGCAACCACAAATTATGTGAATCAAATCACTGTTGTGGTGCATTCGCAGTTAACTCAATGTAAGGACGCAGTGCGATTTGGGCGTCAGGCACAGTGAGCGCATCAACCGATCATGGTCATATGACGTTTTCAGTGACTAGATCAAAGGATAGAAATAAACATTCAAGATGGCCGCTCAGTTGTAATGAACTTCCATCCACTTTGTCAACCCACGGGGGGCCGCCGGGTTCCCGGAAACTGTCCCAGTTGCTCTTGGGTGAAGGCGGGAGACACCCTGGACAGATTGCCAGCCTGTCACAGAGCCCATGGACCTGGATCGAAGGCTACGCTAGCCAGTCGCCCTGTAGATAGCTTAGCGAGCTAGTGAGCTCTTTTCCCCAAGCTCCGGCAGAGCCAAAAGCCATCGCCACTGCTCAGGCTCCAGCAGATCTAGTGAGGTCTACTGCCCAAGCTTTTGTAGAGTTGTCTGAAGCTACAATGCCAAAACCCAGAGCCCTATAAAATTCCCAGAAGTCTCTGTGAAAAACTGAAAACATAGACCAAATGCATTGTGTTTTATCATTTTTTTAAGTGTAAAAAAATCATTTCAATGTATTTCTATAAACCATCCATGTTTTCCTCTTTGGAACACAGTGGATTCATTAATAGTCTTCGGAAAATGCTTATATTTATTCACTTCAGGACATCAGTGATGTCATATTTACTGTTAATTAAAATATAGTAGCATGGTGTCTGTATTGCTTTTAAAAGTCAGAACACTATAAAGACTCATGCTACATCGTTTTTTAGTAGTTAGGGAGATAAGGAGGTAATTCGGATATGAATTTGGACACCATACTCACTACTTTTGTTTCTTGTTTTTCTTTTAAAAGACAAATGTGATGTAATCAATTTCATTAAGTAATAGCCTAAGTATAAATATTTTACAAAGACTATTCATGACTCCATTGGGTTTTGATGCTGAAAAAGGAAATGGTTTATAAAATAATAATAATAATTATATATATATATATATATATATATATATAATATATATATATATATATAATATATATATATATATATATATATATATATATATATGTATATATATATATGTATATATATATATATATATATATATGTATGTATATTCACAAAAACTGATCAAACACAATGCATCGAGGTCTATATTCCCCAATTTAATGAGCATAGACTGTTTCTGGTTTTTCACAGAGAATTCTGGGATATTTCTGGGGTATTTGATTTTGGAATTGTAGATTTTGACAGCACTGCACTCCATATAGTGCCCTGTAGCGAATAGTGAAGGAATTCAGACACAAACATAGCCAACTTCTCCTGTTTTTTTTTTCCAACATGAATGAACTAGGAACAAGGACCCGTCAGGTTTCCTTGGACTTGCCTTGGCACAATACCTTATAAGTTTATCAACAATGGGGATTCAAAAAATATATAAAAACTTGCACTAAAAAAACACTTTCACTCTCTAGTCGTCACATATTGACGATTGGCTGTGGACCCTTCTGCGTCACTTTTTGACATGTGGGTGTCCCCCAGTTGTCGTTTTTTTGGCTGTCCCCATTAAATCAGGGGTCTCCAACCACCAGGCTGTGAACCATAACTGGTTCAGTACTGCACCTCATAGCTCCACGGTACCCAAAACCGGTACATTACCCTATAACCTGAGACCTGACCAGATGCGGTACTGGAGCTGAACCGGACACGGTAGCCCATCAGATGCGTCCGGTATAGGTACCCTAACCTTAACCCAGCACTCGACGCGTCCTGAGGGGCAGTGCATATCCAGCACTGTGTTCAGCATCACATCTCGAGGCTTCCGGACCCTTGATTTTATGAACAGCATCATAAGATGACAAGTTGGGTACACTCAAAACATCATAAAGTGACGCGGAAGGGTTCGTAACCAAACATCAATCTGTGACAACTTGGGCATGAAAATGTGTTGGGACTAAAGAAAAAGTATGAAAAGAATAATTAGAATTACCAAGAGGTAGCAGAGCAAGAACAGCTGTTATGACTGAGTAACAGCTGTTTATTTCTCAATAGAAGGCTATGGGAGTTTGGCTTCTTGGAATCAGCGGGTACTACCTGTTTGGAATGAGGGAGGGGTCAATCAGTTCAGTTTTCAAATACAGTCATTGGTCTGACCTCTTTCTCTTCTTGAGATTAGGAGTTTGAACTATGCAAATGGAGGCGGGAATTCTATCAGTTACTGCGTTCTGAACCTCATCATGGTTTTGGGAAAGCTTTTAATCTTAGGACACACAGGTTTGTCTTTGCTGGTAATCGCTTTAACAATCAGGATTCAAGGGGAGTCACATCTTTTTAACAGCACTCCCCCCTTTCTCCCTGCAGCTCTGTGTCCTAGTGGTGGACGGAAGACTGTCAGGATGCTGGGCGGGCGAAACCGAGAGCGCTCAGCGGGTGATGAAAATGCAATCCGCTGGGTTAATTGAAAGTGGAGCTGTCATGTTTCACACAGACATTCGTGTGTAATTATTCCAGTCTGCCAGGCTTCAGTTTGCCTGTCAGCTACCTGCCTGAGCTGCTGCTGCTGCCGCCGCCGCCGCTCGCGGGTGTGTGGAGGCAGAGTGAGGGAGGGAGGGAGGGGTAGCCCACGAGGAGATAGGGCTGACGGGAGCTCGCGTGTGCCGCTCGGCCTGGCTGAGCTTCACTTGGAGGGGTGCGTGAAAAAGCAGTGATCTTCCAATTTGTCTTCCTATCTTTAACTCCCCTTTCTACTTACTTTTCTCTCTGTTGCCTGCACCCTCCAGTCAGCACCTCCCTGTGTTCCTGTCTGCACATTTCCTCCTGCGGGGAAGGAGACACGGAGGAGGCAAAAAGAAGGAATGACAGCGAAAGCCTCTGCAGATAGCCCATGCTGCTAAACATAGCAAAACATCGACTTCGGTTGGAGGAGTATTTTGTTCCTCCATGTGGCAATTAAGATGTCAAATCATGCTTGGGGAGGCAAACGGCGGTGCAAAACTCTTCGCTCCTATTTTCAGTGTGTCTCAAGCCCCTCAGAGTAGAGATTACACAAACTCTGCTGGAATGGAGCTCCTGCTCCCCCCACATGGGCAGAGGAGCGCAGTCTTATGGAAATGATCACATGGCCCAACAATGCAGAGTTCCTGACCCAGCCGTCCAAGGAGCCATAAATCGGGGAGTTTCAGTGGAGGCCCGACCTCTGACCTTTCCAACACCAGGCCTATCCTTACTCTTAGTCACGCCTCTTTATCTCTCACTGACCTCCAAGCGTCAATCAGACAACAACAGGCCACGGCCAGAGCCCTCATCTGTAGTCGCATGTCTTTTTACCCCGTGACATCGGGGTTTGCCCCTTTGCTCTGGGACAAATCACTTCTGCCATTCTTTGGTAGCTTCTCGTCACAAAAACTTCTTGACTCAGCCTGCAACCATCTGTATCGACTGGCCCGTTCTGTTTTGGTACGGGATTCTTGAAGTCAGGACTTTCCTTGCTTGGAATTGACAACCAGCTAAGATTAGGGGCGATTGTGTAAACTTGTGTAAACAGAATCAAATGCGGGGTTAAAGTCTTGATGGTGGCTGTGTCTGCAGATCACCATCAACGTTACAAGAATTGACCTATATGGGTGCTGCTGGTTTTTGGGTCGTCCTGGCCCATGGAGGGTCAGCATCTTAAAGGGAGCGTAGATGCGTCTCACTGTTCCCCTAAACGGTAACCGGAGTATACTTGAATAATGCTTTTCTACCTTCCTCGAAAACCCAAATTGCACTGATGGTGGCTCTGCAGTCAACCTTCCACCAGAGGCATGCTGGGGTTCAGTGTCTTGCCCAAGGACACCTTGACACATTGGCGGGCAAGGCAGGAATTAAACCTACAACTTTCCGATCAGAGGTCAACCGCCCTACCCCAACACCACAGCCACCTCTAGAAGGTCAAATGGCCCTCTTAAGGCATATCATGAAAATGGAATGTACCATTGTTCAGCGTGTAGTAAGTATATTTCAAAGTGTCCGTAAGGCAAATGCATGTTGCTCAAACTCATGATGTACGGTTGATGCTGTAACCACAGGGCCCCATATGCCACAATCTAGTCGTTAAAAAGGTGTGTACTGGCCCCTTACTGACAACACACAAATGCTTCATGGACGGGGTGTGTACGAAATACATCAGTGTCCATACCACATAATTGGACGCCCTAACAAATTAACCTTACTAATTTTGAAAACGTTAGGTCTCATGCAAGACGCCCACTGATTAAATGAATAGTAGTTTTTAATGTACGTTTGTATATGTTTTTTACAACCTCAGCATCATGAGAAACTTCTTAATGCGCACTAATGTAACAAACCAATAGGACCTTACCTCTACTGTTGAGGTGGCGCTAATACATTCAACGTTCATAGACGTTCAAATATTTGTTGGGTTTTTTTATCTCATTCTAAAAATTTTCCACCTTTAGACTATTCTTTTAAAACAGAGTACTGTGGGAAATGGACATCTTCTACTGAGTTATTTGCTTGTCTTACTTTGATAAATAATGTTAGTTAAACAAACGTTTAACTATTTTTATTGTTTTGTGTATTTATCATTTTTATTCTCTAGAGGTCAAACTAACCCGCATATTAGGGACTTGTCCTGCATATGAGTGAATTATAAAACTGTATCTGAATCTTACATGAGTCCATTATTTGATAACTCCAAACCATCAGTCATATCACAATGACTATCATACCATCAATCACCACCATGATTAACAATAATGAAATACTCAGATACTGTTATGGTGATATTGTTATCAAAATGGACTCTAGATACCTTCCAAACATCTTTGTTCTCATCAGTACACACATTTGTCCTAAGCTTTTTTTTTTTTTTTGGATAAACCAGATGTTCTTTATGTTCAGCAGTTTCTCTTTCAGTGAATTCTTCCAGTAATCCGGTTGGGTCCAGCCCCTTACTATGGTTGACTGATAACTTTAGCTGTGAAATGTGAGTTTTGGAGGTATTTATATATACTTTTGCTCTTCCGTGACCTCCTTGATGAGTCCTTTGTGTTTTTGGAATCATTCACTTCCACAGATTCTAAATGTCATGCTGTAACACCAAAATGGCAGATGACTCATTACCAAAATGGGCTTACAAAGGGTCGAGTCACGATTTATAAAGGCAGTTATTGAGTATCACACACAGCCATACATCTACTAACAGATTGTTCTCACTTTATAAACATGATAGATATATTTATCCAGTGTTGTACTTTTACTCTGGCTTTATTTGATCATTTTGGTTATAAAATGTAGTTTAAAAGGAGTGAACGTTCATAAGCCTTTGAGTTGACGCCTGTTTTACACATTACAAAAGAAGACGCTCCTCTGTAGGAGAACTCTGAGCTCGCTGGCTGAATTTTCCTTGCTGGCTTCTTAGAGTTTTTTTTTTTTTCAATAAATTTGTGGTCGGAAAAAGAACAGAAAGCTGCCCTGAATTTGCTTTAGCTGAACCACAGACATGCGTTCAAGCTAAACATTTCTGACAAGCTAAATAAAAGGATTTTGGAACCAAAATCCACGTCAGGGTTCTGGGTTTTGTTGTTCTCTTTGACAGTTGTTATGTCAAAACAGATGGTGTCTCTGCATTAGTGCATTGCGTTTCTGTTGCATTGCATTTTTGTTGCATTGCATTGAACATTTTGGTTAATAAATCAAATTGTTTAAATATTCCGCATCATATCTGCTTCTGACATCGGTCCCTCTGCAACCCAGTCCGTTGATGCATCAAGTTCACAGCAAAAACCTGGAGAAACGGGTCCAAGTTTCAAAATATGAACTTACATTGTACTTTCAAAATAAAAGATAAAGGTAACATATCCACGCATTAACCCACATTACCACTGGCATTCATTTTTGCAATTAATTCATGACACAAACATGCATTTTACCAGAACTCAGTGAGGAAGGAGACAGCATGGAGCCTTAATGCCCAAGCTTTGGAGGAACTACTTGACACGGAGATGGCAGGACAAACCATTCCTCCAGAAGCCAGAGAGACGGTCAACAGACCCATGACAAAATGAAGACACAGCACAGACAGTTATGAGATGGATCACCAACGCGACACAAGAGAGACATCCTGCAGCCAGATCAGACTAAATCCGGTTTTAGACATTTTTATGTAAAGAATACAGACATTAACAAACCTCTCAAAAGTCGCTAAGCTAACTAGTTCTACCGGAGAGTAACCAAGACTGTGGTCTGGAAGATATGCAAAATCTTTATCAAAATAAAATTAAAGCTACAGAACCCCTCACCATCACTGCAATGAGCTGTTAATTACCATAAATAGACCCCTACCGTGCCTGAAGATGAGCTGTGTAAGCATGACCACTCTGAGCGGAAATCTCCTTGAACTTTACCCAAAGCTTGCGACAAAAAAGAGATGATTGTACTTTTTATAGCCATTCATGTTGATTTTCTTTTATTTTAAATAATGCTCGATTAATTCTGAGTCATTCTTTGTTTGAATTAATCTCTTAAAAATAAAGAAAATCCTTCATTGTTTTTTTTTGTGTGTTTTTTATGTTTTGATTGGTTAAATTAAACCAATTCCAAAAAAAAGAGAACCAAATGCATAGGACAGTAAAAAACACATTTAGGATGAATCATGACCTTTGACCTGAAGATGCACAATGTACCAAATCTGCGCCGAGAACAGTCTGATCAGGTTGATATCTCCTTTAAAATGCACCATATGTGGAAATAAAGTGTCTTTTTAAGATGAAATTGATGACAAATCCACTTCTTTTTACACTACTGCTGTAATCACAGGTTTGCAATAACCTTTTGCTGAACTTAAATTAATGACAATTCAAGAAAAGTCTCATTCTTGACCAGATCGTTCATTTTTGTGTCATTTATTAATTTATTGTATTAGACTTCTAGTTATATTTGCTCCAGAAGATATTTTCCGCCTCTCTGCACCCTCCTCTCAAAGAGATGAACTGCTCAAACGAAAGCCTCCACACAGCTGGAAGTTCAGGGGCCTCAAGCTTGCTTGGCCCCTCAGCCTCCAGCCATGCTGGTGCGGTTCAGTCCCCTCCCTGTTTGTTTTTTTCTCCGCTCCGACACGCTCTCTCTGTCTTTAAAGTGTGCGCAGTTCGTTTGAAGTGTCTTCTCACAGCAGGCCCATCGTTTGCGGAGCTTAAAAACCAATAGTGCGTTTGTTTTCAGGCTTTACAGAAACTTGTTTGTCTAGTTTGAAGAAAATAGTCTTTATTTTTATTTCAGTTTTCTCTTGTCATTCGAGTTTTCATCTGTCCATTCAGATATTGATAGAAAAATGTAAGTCTCTAATCCACTGTACAGTCTGGACATGTTCTGGAAAAGATGAAAGCTTCCGCCGCAGATTCCACTTCTTATGGTTTAGTGGAGAAAATAATTATTTGAACCCTTGCTGTTTGCCCTCGTAAAAGAAATTGACAGTCTGACATCCTGATGGTAGGTTTATGTGAAGAGTGAAAGAAAATCACAAAGACAATCAAGACTTTAAAGAATTCACATATATTTATTCTCATTTTATCAAGGGAAAGAAGTATTTGAACCCTTATATAATATTTAATAATTTGGAATTAAATAATTATTTAGTAAATCGGAAATATTTAGTAGTTTGTGGCAAAACCTTTATTATTAGCAGACAGCTCAAATGTTTTATTGTAGTTGATGAGTAACTTTCTGTCCCAAAGACCCATCTGTGACTCATTTTGAGCCTCCTAATGGAGGGGAAAAAAATTACTAAATGGATATAAAGTAGATGTAAATTCTTATAAATTTTTGTTATTTAAAACTGTAAATAAAAATACATTTTAACAGATTTTTTTTTCATCTTATTGGCACTTTTATTTTGAAATCAAAAAACAAAATGTGTGACATAAAATCTTTAAACATTAAATCCTAATGTTTTATGTACTTTTTTTTTTTTTAGTTTTATTCAGGTTTTTCTTTGTAGCTCTAGAAATTAAAGGGTTATCGTATGTTTAGTGAACACAACACACATCTCTGTGTGGTTCACGTCCAGCCAACTGTAACTGACTTTACTTAATAGAAGCAAACTTGTGATTGGATGTCTGTTTTATGCATCACAAGTACATAAACAATGATAGTAAAGACAAAATCACTAAGAGATTCTGACAACATTTGTCAGAAATCGATATTTTACTTCCTGGTCAATTTTAAACCTTTTGTGTTGTCAATTAATTAAAAAATTCATCGCTAACCAATCAACCAAAATGTTTATATACCCTACATCATGTCTCTGTTCCTTAAAAAAATTAATTACATTTTTGGTTTTTGATTGTTCACGATTAATCACAACATCGTGAAATGTTTCACAAAGTGCATTTTATATGACAATATGCAGCTTTTGTACACAAACACATCAGAGAGAACATTTTTGCCCTTCATTGTTATTTGTCTGAAATGTTAAAAAGGTTAAACTCAGAAGTGTGATAAGTGAACACATCAACAGAAAGTAAGCAGAACTCTAAACACGTTTATGTCTGTAGTATTACTCCAAGACAGCCCAGATGCTCACATACAGCCAAAAGGAGCGAACATGTTTCTGTACTTTAAATTGTCTGAGTGAATATTTGATTCTGATTGGTTGCTGAGAGTGAATGCTCGCCTAAAAAAGAAGTTCTGGTTACATTGTTTTTATATGTGCAGCAGGGTTCTTCAAACAACGTTTCCTTCATTTTCACTCTCTGAACTGTTGCTTTATTTAACTTATAATGACAATCAACATATATATTGCTTTATTTATTATTTAAATCACTTTATATTCCAACTAGATCGATCTGTCGAAGGCAGGTGGCTGCAACCTGCAGCTCCAGAGCCACATGCGACTCTTTTACCCCTTCATTGTGGGTCTCTGGGTAAAATAAAATGTTTTAAAAAATGAAAATGTAACTGTAAAGGAAAAAATAACTAAGCAGTAAAGTTAGAAAAAACGGTACATAAACTTAAACTTTCTTCCACTCATTCACAAACAGTTGAAGGAGATTATGAATCATTCACCGAGGATCCTATAACAGTGGCCATAACTCTCCATCAATCCTTTGTAGTTTATTAACATCATACTGACGCATTTGGACTTCATCTTGAACTTCATCTATTACAGAAAATTAATCTGTCAGTAAGCACAAACAAAATTAAAGCTCTGTTAAATCATAATCATTGTAAAGTAGATTTTTTCATTTTTGAAAAAATTTAAGGATTTATAGTGTGCCTCGTGGTTTTTAATAAATGGTAGGGGTCATTTCATTAGCTCTGATTTAGTTTTTGTTGGTTATATTTATGAATTTGTGGCTGAAATGCACCAGAAACACTAAAATACATTTATATATTTTTACACTTCCAACTGCATTTGCTGGATTGACATGATCCTATGTTGTCGGATGTCTTTTATTTTGAAAGGAAGTCATGCAAAGCTCTGTCAAAATTTATAAACAATTTAATCTTTTTTGAAATAAAATGTTTCTCTTCACATAAAATAGTTTCAAAATAAAACTTCCAATAATATGAATCAAGTTGTTGTTAAAATCAATTGTTGCAATTTAGTTTAAAGCCGCAAAAAAAAAAAAAAAAAATGTGGGTGCTTGAACCGCAGCCCTGGGCTTCACTCGAGAAAGGCCGAGACTGATTTACATCACCCCCCCTCTCTGTTCCTGTGCGGGTGCATCAGAGAAACCGCGGTGCTGCTGAGGTGACTGAGGTTGCGAGGAAGGAGAGGCAGAAAAGAATGAGGGAAAAATGAAGCAGTGGGGGGGGTCATGAGGGCAGCGCGGGGTGCTCCCAATCAGCGCTGTGTAAACAGGCCTCCTCCTGGAGTGGACAGGTTGCGGCGGAGGGGTGGTGGTGTTGGGGTGGGGTGAGGGGGTCCTCCACGGACCACTGAGGCTGTCAGCAAAGCAGATAACTGATGGCAGGAATGTGGCATTTGTTGTCAAAGAAAAGGGGAGCGAGGGGGAGGAAGAAAAGGGGAGTGAAGGAGGAGAAGGAGGAGGAGTTCAACTAGTGGCAGAAAGCGGGGGCCGCCAATTAACATCTACTTGATGCATTCATACAGCCGGGCCTCTGGCTCCTTAAGCCCCGCAGCTGCATCTGTGCTGGCAGGCAGCTCGCCGCTCCACAGCGCCACATGCTCTCACAGAGCACCACCCCCCCCCAACACCACCACAACCTCCTTAGTTACACAACCGCCTCGGGCCCATGAGCAAACCGGGCGGACATTGTCAGACGGTTCAGTCATTGCACTGTAAACTGCTGGTCAGGGGCCAGTTTTTCAGTTTTTGTGGGGAAGGGGGAGATCTTCAAAAAGTGGATTTGCCTCTCAAATGAGCCTCTGCAGGCTTTTAGCCTCTAAATATAATAAATCACCCCACTTCTGTCACCTTTCTAAACAACCCCCCCATGTCTGAGATTGATTGTGCTCAGGAGTTAAGCTGCACCGATGGGATTAATGTGATCCACAGGTCGGGTCCTGTCTGCAGCCTCCGCGTGTGTCCCGTCCGCCTGCAGACTCGCATTTATCTCCTCTGATCCCCACAACTGCGATCAGCCTGTTAACCCCCCCAAACCCACCCGTCAGGAGAGGACAGAATCGAATTCAGAGTCCGCTGACCCGGCGCTTGTGCTCTAAAGAGGGACACAGCTCTCCCTCTGTGCTCCCGCTCTCCAAATGGAGCCATCTTTGACCCTCCCTCTCCCACCACCCGTCACGGTGGCCTTTGAGGCCAAGTGAGGTGTAAACAAATCCAATATACACCGCATTGTGCGGCACCCCGAGGGTCCGAGCGAAGAAACTCTGGAGGTACAAATCACTCTGGGTCATGCTTTGCTTGCTTTTTTTTTTTTCCTGGTCTGTCTTTTTTTTGCTTTCCAGCACGTGGAAAACGCCATTCCTGCCACCCACTACCACCATCGCACAGGTTTATTTACATTTGCACGACTGATTGATTGAACGAGGCCTCGTTTGGGAATAGTGCTTCCACAGGCCTGCTTTATGTTCAGGCTGGAGACCACCGTGCAGAGGGAAAGAACTTTTGGTTTTGGGAAAAGTTAGTCCTTAACCCTTTAACATTAGAGTTTTAGCTTCTGTTCTCCAACCTGCGGTGTTATGGTTTCTCCCAGAAATGCTAAGTGGAGCCACCAGAAAACAAAACTAAATTAAACGCAGAACTCTGACAGAAACCAAGACATGCAGTTTTCAAACAAGAAATCTTGGTAACACTTTATAATAAGATTCCTTAACAAGCTTTATTAACTCATTAACAAACGTTATTAATGTGTTTATAGATTGTTAGTAACACATTTATCATCACAATAAGCTAAAAAAGTTGTATTCACAAAAGTAAAAAAAATTGTTATCATCTGTATGAGGAGCATTGTATATAGAGAGCATTTTATTAAACTGCTTACCAGCTTAACAAATGTATTAACTATCTTTGTCAACATTATATTGAGTGTTTTGCAATACCTCATCTAAAGTGTTAACAAGATCTTTTAATAATACAAATGTAATTCCAAAAGCCCAATATTAAGACAGAAAAAACATGCAGCCAAGACAAACAGACTGATTCTCAGACTATGGTCACATATCTCATGAAAGCCACCACGCAGTGAATTATAAATGCTAGTTTTTCAGCAAATTCGGAAGGCGGCGGGGATGGTTCTAAGAAAAAGTTACAATTTTACAACAACAGGATGTCCTTTTTTCTAAAAGTTGATAATGGTCAGTGGCCACATTTTGAGGTCAGGCGGTGGAAGTCAGTTGACAGGCAATAGACTACGAAATCGGCCGACAGCTGGGCGACCACAGCCAGGTCGTCAGACGGCAGGACATATGCAAATGTCTTCGGACAGCGTCCGTCGACATCAAGTCCCTGAAAGCCACTGACGGCCTCCATCTACATTCATCACTGCACCAACAGTTAGTTGGCACGGCATCTTAAAGATTCTGTCACTACCTCCCCGTCACGCGGTGGCAGTTGTATTTGTGACCATGCCATTACCTGTCTCGCCAAAGGAGTGCCCCCTTCACCAATATAAAATAGCACCCAGTGATCAACACATTCTCATCCCCAGGTTGTCACATATTGACGTATGGTTGAGGATCCCTCCATGTCACTTTTTGACGTTTTGGGTGTCCCCAACCCGCCGTTTTTAGACGTACAGGCGATTCGTCAAATAAAGGGTCTGCATCCCTCAGGACATAATACCGGAAGTGGTGCCGGATGTGAACTAATCCTTGGGACGCATCCAGTACCGGTTCCCTAAAGCTGGATGGCGTCCAGTATGGCGTCTGATTCACGGCTGGTAAGGTGGTGTCAGGTTAGGTTCGAGACACTTCGAGGTACTTGACCGGTTCTGGTTCACGGCCTGGAGGTTGGGGACTCGTGATTTATTGGGAGCTGCTGGTACGTTGAAAGACACCAAAAACTCTAAAAAGTGAGGCGGAAGGGTCCTTAACCAAACGTCAGTATGTGACGACTTGGGGAGGAGAATGTGTTGCAGTGACAGAAACGCAAGGCTGGGCACAAACACACAGGAGGTACCGTAAGGTTAACCGACAAATGATCTGCTCCTTAAACACCTAAATAAAAAAAAACTTAAACACAAACACCTTAAAGTAGACCAAGAATAAAATGATGGGTCACATGAGAGCCTGCACACTACTCTCCACAGTTTGAGAATGCGATCTCAGATATACCGCAACAAGTTCCAATGCCCTTTGGCCACGCTCACAGCACCCTACAGCAGCAGCGGACGGGGAAAATTCTGGGCTCTGGTGGTGTCTGGTGAGTTGAGAGAAAAGGCACAACAAGATGGTTCTAAATCCATCCGTGCTGAGTCTTGTGAGTCGAGTATGTGGACAGACAATGATGTGATATATGATCACATTCAACCTACTAGGGATGGTGAAAGTGGCAAACTGGAAGAAGAACAAATAATAAACCTACAGTTTGGGCCAACTATCCGCCGCTGAGTAGCATCCAAGACTACTATCAGTTTATCTGCTCTAGAATCCAAGGAAATTACGAGAATTACCTAAAGGGTCGAAGAGTTACAGTAGCTTGAAGACTGCATGTTTTTTGTGTCACTGGTGACATCTTTATTATTAAAGGGTTTAGCATCAACACTTGTCAGTCCTAACAGAGCAGCTGGTGTGAGTGTAAGAATGCATTCCTAACCTACTAAACCTCCCTGCCAAACCATTTTAAAGTTCACGTGGAACGGATTTATCAATTGCATAAGAATCTTTGGCAGTCTCTTGATATATTTTGCTCCCTTTTCGGAGGATGTCCAGCTGTACATAGTGTTGTGCAAACAGGGGTGTACAAACAGGACGGCAGGTCAGCGGGGCAGAGGAAAATCATATCCTGGAGAACACCCTGTACCAAACTCGGGAGACAGTTATTAGGTCACCCTGGGTTCAGCCTCGGGGCGCTGCCCACTATCTGTCTGCATGTTGCGGAATGAGAGAAGTGCAAAGAGACACAGACTGGTGTGAAGGGAAAACATTCTGCTGGTCGGCGTGAACTTGGAACCTTTTTTGGGGGTGTTCTCTGGACTTTTGAGTGGCATGTTGTCCCGTTCTTAATGTGTTTTTTTTTTTTTTAAAGCTTCTTGCTGAACTTACACCCTCCATTTACTCGACTTGTTCTCACTTACCTGGGAACACGTCAGGACTCTGAGATGTTTTACCTCTGCGGCTTTTTCAAAGAGATGCGATGGCGTTTCCATGGCAGCTGAGAGATGTAACTTCATCAGTCTTAAGCAGTGACCTGTCAGTGGCGAGGTGGTTAACCCATGGCCTCACAAGGAGATGGTTCTGGCTGGGTTCTTGCTGAGTATATATAACTTCTCCATAAGCATGCCTTGGTTTTCTTAAGGTGCTCCGGTCTCATTCCACAGGGAAAAGAACATGTCTTTTAGGTCAGTGGGGAACTTTAAATTGCCTCTGAGGAGTGAGTGTTAGCGTGTGGTTTTATGTCTCTATATGTAGTCTGAGCGGTCCAAGCTGTACCCCGCTTTCACCAAAAGAGCTGAATTAGCCTCTAGAACCCTGTAACTCAAATGAGGAAAAAACCGACACAGATAATGGATGGTCTCAAGCCTCTCCAAACCCTCTTCCCAGTGGGACGTCCAGAATAGTTCAAGCTCACAGCATCCTTTAAAAGTAGAAGTCTAAGATTCCTCAACTATTAACTGTAAAAAAGTGACACAATCCTGATGACTGAGCTCTTCAACATGTCCTTATGGGAGACTCAGGGAAAGTTTGAAACAGAACTCTCAGAGTGTATTTCTCTTGTTTGACTTCTCTGGACTTCCAAACATTACAATTGTACTGTGACAAAAGAGGTTTTTTTTGCAATGCATCAGACTACTGACTTGCGATCTATTAGTCTGATACGGGTCAAATGGCTCCGGGATAATTTAGATTTCAAAATAAAACTACAGTACTTACATGTCAAAAAAGAGGGATGTCAGGTCTGTTGAATTTTGGTTCTGTTTACTGACCTCCAATAGTTTTCTATGAGACACCGTGCCCAAATATCTTTCACAATGTGTTAGTAACTTTGGTAAACTATGAAGCCGCAACACTTGATGGAGCATTATGGGTAATGTAGTTAAGAGATATATATATTCTGCTTCAACGTAATGAAGTCAATAAGTGAGTGTATTGTTTTATAGTTTACAGTATATGTCACAACTGAACAATGTTGAGATTAATTGTCAATAAAGTTTGACGTATCTGTTGTGTTACATTCTGCAAAAGTTGCTTATTGAAGATAAAAGAGGCTAACATGAATACAGTTCTCAAGAAAAACTTCCCATCAAGCCCCCTGACCAATCACCTTCCACTTAGCTCAGCAAGGCATTCTGGGTAGTGTAAATAAACTACATTATCTGACTGTTTTGTTTCAATTTTCAACGGTTAACATGATCAACGTAATTCCAGTAATTCCAGCAGATTCGGATGTCTATTGTAGGACAGAAGATATAAGCCACAGCAGTATGGAAATATAAAAACAAAGCACCAAACATCTGTTAAGGAAAAAAATAAATACTTCAACACCAAGAGATCAAGATGAAACACAGATACAAATAACAGGGAGATATTGACTGGATCCATAAATGTATGTTCATGGTTGGGCAGACAGAGGAAACATGTACTGTGAGGAGGGAAGGAAAATGCCCAGTGCATTCTGAATCAAGGTTCGTGAGGAAGGAAGAGAAAGTGAAACATGTATGCATCTTCAACCACAACCCTGTTGGAATTGGTGAACATTTCTCTATGCCCAATCCTCTCATCCCTGAACTTGTTTAAAGTCCCCCTCTGATGAAAATCATGTTTTTTTTAGTTTTTAACATGTATGTGTTGCATTTTTCTCATGAAAGAGAACAAATGTAATAAGAAATCATTTTGTTTTTGCATTTCTGAGTATTTCTCCTTTTAAATCCCTGTCAACCATTGAATTGAATTAATTATCTTCTTTACGTCACAACAGCTCTGCTGCACATGCACTAAACCTCTCATCTGGCCCGGCTGTGTAGAAGAGAAGATGGTCTCTTCCCATTGACTGCCATCAAATTAGCTGTTACTGGATTTCTTTGTGTGAGTTTCATACAATACTTACGGTAGCAGGACTGGGAACGCTGGAAAATCTCTGAGAGACTCAATGGAGTTTCTTGATGTGACCACGGAAAGGATAGTAAGTCAATGAAAGAGCATTTTGATGTTAGCTTTCATTATTTTCTGCTCTGAGAAACCAATGGATTGAATGTATTGATCACAGCAACATCAATAAACATTGGAGAATGAGCTAAAAGAGTCTTTGGTGAACTGGAAGGAGAAAGAATCAGGATTTTGGAGGAAGTTCGGTCCATGACGCTCTTCCCTTCCTCATCTGACCTGACAACCGGATCAAAACCATACGGCAGGACATTACTGATAAAGCTAGTGAGTCACAGAGATCGGGGGGGCTGCTGAGTTCAACGCCAAAAGCCACGCCCCCTCAGAGAAGATTTTGGAATTGTGGCTTCAGATCAAAATGAAATATGGCTTTTTGAGACATTTGTGGGTTTTTGATTAAAAACTTCATAATCATAATGAACTCTCATGCTATCTTCTGCGATCAAGTGACCCCAGCTTTATATTGATGTTTGATCCCTCCCATGACAAAGCCTTGTGTTGATATGCAACACTTGACGAACTCGAATTGATTGATAGTGGCCCAAAAATGGTTTTCAGAATGTGTTGATTTACATTTATCTAGTAGTTGAAGACGTACTGGGGGTCAAAGGGCGTGTACTATCTCTGGCATTAAAGAGTTAAAAACGTCCATATGTATCCTAAACCCAGAACAAATTGCAATCTTCAGTCCAAAATGAGAAACCATTATAGCTACAAACTCATTGGAACCAACTTCATATGTATTCCCGGTAGTTTTCTTTCCTTGCTTTGCCCGTTACATCAACTCTCCACAGTGTATTTTGTGTTAGGTTCCCTTCGACCGCTGCACGGCCTTTGTGTTACTGTACCTGTTTCACTTTTTAACTCTCACCCTCAACGGTTCCAATCTTTGTTTGGATTCATGTTTCACCCTGGAGTTCTTGCCCTGCAGCATTTTTTGTTCTTATTGATCCAGTTAATTATTAAAGTCTCTTGTATCTTTCATCCGGCTGCCTCCTGCACCGCGCTCCCTTGAACACACAACCCTAACGGCAAAAGGTCAAAGAAACATAAGAGCGTTCTGGAAAATTAAGTGCTTTACGGGTTAACAACAACATTTCTAATGAATATTAAGAGCATCGGCACGTGGGATAGACGTGTACGTTTGTATGGTCTTCATTGGAAGGATGAGGCAGGTCCAAACCAACATACAGGGTGTGTCAATGTGTGTATCGTCCTTTGAAAGTCACAATTTAACAAATGTTCATCAACAAGAAGTCTTAAGCTTACAGTCATCAACAGAACATTGATTTTACTTTCAATAGTTGACAACAAAAGTGTCTTTGTGTGCTGCTCCAACAGGAGAAGTTCTTCATTTCAAGAACCTGTAGTGGTATGTGCAGCTCAGTGGAGCAGCAGTGTGTGTGTGTGTGTGTGTCTGAACACATGAATAGGAAATTTCCTCATGGGCCAACAACCTAATTTATGCAAAACGACGTACTGTAGCTGTGAGATGGCGGTTGCTCCAGATGCACATCCCTGAAGTTCACTTTTCCTCTAATTGAAGGTGACACATCCGTGAGGCGAGTGGCGGCCAATCTAATGTGAGCAGCTATGCGGTCGGACTTGTCAGTGCGGGCCGAGACGCTCCAGTCACGTCGCAGCCTGCTCACGTTCTCTTCCTCACACCTTTTCTGTATTAGGCTCCTCACCTGCTGAGCTCGAACCCGCGTTTTACTCAACTTTGAATGAGTAGGGAAGAAAGGGCCAAGCACACTACAAAAAGTCTGCTTTAAAAAACGAGAAAAAAATGTACAAAAAAAAGGTAAACATTGATTAATGTAAGAAAAAATATCTGCCAACAGAACAAGAAAATTTGAAGATTTTTCAAAACAAGTGAAAATATCTAACCTCATTAATGACAAATATCTTCAACTTAGTAGATATTAAGATAATGTTAATGTTGTAACTATTAAGATTCTAGTTTCAAGTGTGTTTTTACTCATAAAAAGTAATAAAATCTTAGTAACAAGCCTTAATATCTGATTGAGATCATCAAGGACCAAAACTCTTAAAATAAGAGAAATTATCTGGTATAAAATCTACTACAACTAATTAACTTACTATTTAAAAATTGGTTGCTGTGATCGCTCTTTTCCAGACTCATGTATGACCTTCTGAGCTGGAATGAAGCTTATTTTAATAGATGGGCGAGCCGACAAATTCGTTATATTGAAAAAACATAATAGATCATGTCTGATCACTGTTCCAAATCATGTTGGAAAACCAAAACTAGGACATCTAATGTGTAAAAATCAATTGTTAAATATATTTAGAAAACACCTTTTAATTTATTTATTGATTGCATACATTTTTCTACTTTAAAGTGATTTCTTAACATTTTCAGCAAACATTTATTGAAGTTGTGACTTAACTGTTAACTAAAACTTCTCATTTATTTTCTCTTTTTACAACCTAACCAAATCATAAAAAAATAGAAAGTCACCACACTTCTGGTTATTTAATTTTTGGTCCAAGTTTAGCCAAACCATTTTGTGTGGTTTTAATTCCAGTTCAATGTCTTTCAGTGAAACAAACTTTTCCTTACGTCTTCAACAAGTTCTAAGTTGTTGCAGTCCAGTGAGATGCAACTATCAGACATTCACACCAACTCTTTGCAGCCGCATTACAGGTGAAGGACCGCCGACGTGACTTGTGTTACACCACATTACCTGAGCAGGTAGTGGCTGGAGGTGTGCATCTGCACAGCTCACCCTGAGGCCAGCTTGCTGCTGCGTTTCAGAGCTGTCTCACATCATTAGGTATTGTGAAGATGAGAAGGTGAGTCTGCTTTCTTTTTGCCTCCTACTTCTTCAATTGCTCCACTTAATTTAAAATGGTGTTTTTACGTAAAAAAAGAGCTTTGCAGAATATTAATCTTAAGAGGAAAATCACTAGTAAGGAATAAAATGATCCGTTCATGGAGCTAGTCATTTTAATGCAACAAATCCTATAAAACAAAATCTAGAAGTAAGCATTCGAAAAGGGAAAAATAAGCTAAAAAGCGTTTGTATGATACAATTGCTTTAAATGGAAAGTTATTCAGCCCAATAAATATGTCAAAATATTCCATTTATCAAAATTAATTAATTGCAGACATTTTAGTGCTTTTTTTTTCTTAATCACGTTCATTGCTTGCTCCCCTGTGACAGAGAACTGTCCTTGAGAGAGGTTATTAAAGTGATTTTTATGTTATTGCGTCAGTGGGTGCACACACTGTTCCGCTTTACCATTCGTTGTATTTCACTTTGTTTTACTTAATGGTAGTAACTGTTTTGTAATTTTATTTGTTCACTTCCTGTTTTATTTTGGAGCACTTCCTGTTTCAGGAAGTCCAGTGATTTTGGTTTCCTTTGACAGGCCTGTTTAAAATTAAAAATGTTTTCTTTGTGCTTTATTTTCTATTTCTAATTGATGTTTAATGGAAGACATGTTTTTGTTTTAGTATGTTAAATTTCTTACAAGTAAGATGCACATGAATGTCTGTTTCCTATATGTGTTTTATTTTTGATTAGTAATTGGGTTGGTTTGGTGAAGGGGTGGGGCTAGCCACCTATAAAAGAGGACCTCTTTTCAAAAATGGACACCTCCTGTTTGTATGGCTGGATGATGCAGCACTGCGGGTTGTTTCCTGCCATACTTTCTTTGGAAAAAATGTATGATTCTCAAAAACCAACATAAAAGAAAAGAGACCCTTGACATCTTGTGTGGACAGTGGTTTGTTCTTCTGACATACCCTAAAGTCCATCCATGTCTGACAATGCACATCTGGAAGCGCATTATACCACAGCATTTACTACAAAAAAATAATAAATTGAATCAATTATGATTTGTTTTTAAATGTCCTGGTGTTTCATTTCCTCCTTATCTCTGCTATTTTTCCTCTGCTTTGTCCCAGTCTTCAAAATTCACCAACAGATTAAAGGAAACTCTAAAATCCCACCTCTCTTCCTTGTCTTGCTGTTGTGATGAACTGTGGAATATGTCAATATATGTATTATGATATTAATGAGTTATAATGATATAATAAATATGAATTATAGTTTTTTTTAATAAATAAATATAAAGAGAAACTGCCACTTTTGCAAAATACAAAGTCGTGTTTTTTTCTTTTAACAGAAGCTCAAAGTACATTTTCTCTTGATATATTCTAGGTCTACTTTGGTGAGCCGTCATCCTTTTTCCTACTTACTACAGTTGTTAACTGGAGCATAAACATGAAGCATGATTGGTTAATAATCCAGTAGAATAAGTGTATGAAGAATACACAAATTGTGTATTTTTAGCCACTCGCCTCTGAATAACTACTACCCATTGTTATGGAGCATAAGACTAAATATTCCTTACAGTCATAAAATAGACAGAGCAATCGGAAAAGCTCAGACTTTTTATCAAATTTCTGCATAGTATTTGAAATCTGTGCATTCTGGAGGAAGCGGGGAGCAAACGAGGCCAATGATGTCAGCAGGAATATACTATTACAGTTGATCTACTAGGTTCACCTCAACTACAAACTTAGCTAAAATAAATTAAATCAAACTAATTTAGCAACCCTTACTTTTAAAAATGGCTATTTTTTTGTTTTTTCTTCAACCAGAGAGCCAGTGTGGAGAGGTAAAAGAGCCTGGTCCGCACTGAACACGGAAGTGCCGCGGAGCAGAGGTCGCTTCCATTCGGCGCCCTTGTTAACCTGTAGTGTGGGTTACACCAGGCGCGGTCCTCCGCGGAGGGCTTTCGCTGTGCAGCGGATCATTTCGCCGCCTGGTCTATTTTGTGCATGAGCGATCTGTATCAATTCGGGTTGGAACTTACGCCAGGATTCATGAGAAAATTCTGTTTATTTTTAAAATATATCTAATTTTTCACAATAAAAAAAATTGCGATTGCCAAATGCAATCATGTTTTTGTATCTAAACAGACTGTAGAGATGAAAATAAGCTTAAAATCACAACACACACACACTCTGTGTCTTTCTGTGTGTCTTAACAACAAATAAACTCAAGAACTTTAGGCCTACTATATGTGCTTCTTCTTAGCAGAGACATGGAATAATATTTTTAGGTTATTAACTTACCCATGACAGCAAAAACAAAAAAAAAGCTCTAGCAAAAGTGCCTGTCGCGAAAAGGTGTGCTTTTGGTATGATTTGCAGGAGAGAGCGGATGCCGCTCTACACCGCTTTGCGGCGCTTACGCGTCCATTGTGAAACCTAGTGCCAGGCTCTGGCAGCTTCGATCTTAAAAGGGAAAAAGCGGGTTAAGAATCTGGAAAGATGGAATATTAGGGCAACTCTTTCCCAAAACTAAACAAGCTAAAGTTTTATGTATTTTCCTTTTTACTACTATCACTAAGGATTATTATCTGAATCTGCATTAAAAGGTCATATTTCTAAAGCTTGACTGAAGTTTTGGTTATTCTGGGCCTGAATCTCCAATATTAATATTATTATTTTCACAGAATTTCAATCGATTTAAAAGTGACGCATGAATAAGTAAAATGGTGCACGTTTAGCAGCATGGAAAAAAAAAAAAAGTGCTCCCACCGGACCAGGTGTTTTTAAATGATATCTAAACCCAGCTCCAAACTGCTTTCTGGGGTTTCGCCTGCAAATATTGTTTGTAACCTACACAGGCCTCTCCCCACACGTGCAACCTGATGTTTGCTGGATATTCCATGAAATGAATCACATTCCTAATGTTGCTCCAACACATTAGAAATTGAGCTTATGCTTATATGAATGAACGTTGAGATATAAATATTCCCAAAGCAAGAAATCAAATTGAATAAAAAATTCCTAAATAAAAGCTGTTTTATTTAAGAAAATCTATTGTTTGTTTAGTGGTAGTTATAAGTTGATACACTCTTTTTTTTTAGTTGTTATTTTTTCATCATAGCCCAAAATCTTGGTGCAGAAATCCCAAAGGAGGTCTTCACAAAGCAGCATCAGCGTCTACCTCACAGAAGCTGGAATTTTCGCTGCGGTCAGCTGTGTTTTCTCGCACTCTGCTGTCTGCTGCAGCTAATAAGACTATTTCAACCTTCTACCTGCAACTGACGGCTGAGATGCACTCCTCAATAATGCATTAGACAGCCAGGCGAGCACCCCTGGGTCCACCTCCCCTCCCCAATACACATACCCCTTTTCTGTCTTCCACCCCCCACACCCCCAACCCATATTGTACAGCCGAATACAGTGCAGCCTGACTCAAAGGTGAGTAAGGCCTATTGATTTGTGGACACAGAGCACCACTTCTCATCTTCTCCTGACTGCAAAATGGATTGGGGTGAAGATGATGGGGAAGATGGAGGTGGGAGGGAGGCACAACAAAAAAACAAGAGCAAGGAAGGGGGGGGGGGGGTGAAGACACAAATAAAAACAGGAAAAACAAGTCGGGCACTGGGGGCTTTTGCTGGTCTTCCAGCTGGGGTGGGCATCAACAAAACAATATTATTGCACCTTGTGAAATAAATCCAGCATTGCTTTATTTTTATAGAAGACAAAAAGAAGCCAAGCAGTGATTGAAATCCTGCTCTATGAGTTTATGGTGTGCAGCTGCACTGTCACATGTTTATAAAACAGACAAGCGCACGCCCGAAAGTTAAATTTACTTACTGCACTTTTGCAAGACGGCCAGATAAACATTCCAGCCACAGAAGTTAACCAGAGCAGAGCCAAGATAAGGAGCATTGTGTCTCTATTTGTCTCTGTCCACTGGTGGCTGTTCAAGAGGACTCACTATTGATGACTACATAATGACCCCCAACCACACCACCAGCAGTAGCAGCAGCACAACAAAAGACCCCTCAACCAGATGGCAAATTAGCACCAATTGTTCAAAAACAATGCGGACAGATGAAGACAAATGTGTGCGACCAAAGGAGACGACTTGTCTAGATTTTCCTGGTGAACGAATGCGACAGACAAACTAAGTGCATTCTTTTACATCAGACTCAATAACTTTGGGCTCCTTTGTCGAGAAATAAAAGTTTTATCGGATGTTTTGTCTTTTTTATCGGTGTGACTATTTATAAACCGGATGGATATTTACAGGGGAAAAGATATACAAAAGTTAGGGATGACATGGGATGAATGTCGATTATTGGCTAGGGCAAAGTGAAGGAGGAGCTTTGTTGAGTTGATCTATTGGTCCACCTTTCTGTTAATCAAAAGGACACGCCCCCTTGTGCAAAAATAAAAAATTCTTTTTTGAGCAATTTTGATTAACTGGTTGTTTTCCTTTTCAGATTTACAGAATGTGATATATTTCTTGTGGTAATTCCCACCCCCAATCTTTCTATATTTTATCTATACATGTTTACATATTAAACATGTAATCCTTATTCACAAAAACCGAAAACAATTGTAAAATTTGTAAAAAAAAAAAAGAAAAACTGGGGCATTTACAAGTTTCTGCAGAGTGGCAGGAGTTCATTAGAAGAGTTATGGGTGGGAGGGTGGCTGCGGTCTCTCCCACTAGCTTACAGCCCCTATCACCCCCAAACTAACATTACCAGTGCAACCCGGATTGGTGGAATCCCCCCCCCCCCCCCCCCCCCGGATTGGGGGAACCCCCCCCGGGATTGGGGGAATCCCCCCCCCCTCCAGAGAATGGGGGGAACCCCCCCCCCAGTGTTTTTGGGGGGCGGGGCTAAGTCGCTGACTGATGATGTCACTGATTGTCGTTATGACATCATCAAAGACATCTTGACAGGAATTTACTCTGTCAAGATGTCATTGATGATGTCATAATGATGTCATAATCTTAGTTGCACAACTTTTTTGCATAGATGCACAACTGTTTTGCAAAGGGGTCAAAATTTAAACCAGTACCTCTAGCTCAAGTGCTTGAGACGGAAACAAGCGAATACATCAACAGTCAAGCACAGGCAAGCAAAATGGAAATACTCAGGCTCAGCATCTTTTGGAGCTCTTCAGACTCTCCAAAGGAACCATCTCCAATGGAGAGCCAAAAACCAACTCTACGGAGAAGGAGAAAAGTTGGGCGCAGAAAAAAATTAGTGCCAAAAGGGGCTTGGATAGAACATGATCCTTCCACGACGGAAACGGATGAGAGCGTTATCAAAACAACAGTGGAGGATCCCAAGCCAACAACAGAAAAAACCGCTCTCATCAAAGAAACTTCCACTAACAAAAGTGAAACAAGTGGAAGTAGCGGCTCCAAATATGATCAGATGAGACAGAAAGAGCTGGAGGAAATCAGAAAAAAGAGCAAAGCTCTAATAGAAAAGATGGTGGAAGATTTAATCAGCTTAATTCTGGGTCAACAGAGGATGTACTTGCCTCAACCAGAGCGTCAAATTTGCCACAAGTGGCTCTTTGACCGACTTTGGATTGAAGCGGAGACGATCCACTGTCACATCAAGAGGAGAAGTTTAAAGGTTTGCATAAGGTCCTTTACTCAGACCTGTGCAAGCTTAAACGATTAGAAAATCCCATTGTGACTTATTTGGAAAAGAAAGAAGCTCTCTTTGGAGATATTGTGGCAATGCGTTTTAGAAAATATATGGTGAAGAAGCCAGGTTTTTTGAAACGCGTCAAAAGCAGAATGCCACAAAGCCAAGGCATCTCTCCAAGGCTGATGACTTCTTTGGACAGACCCCCACGGGAAAAAGTCACTTTGAAAAAAGTCGGTGTGAAAAAGGCACAAAATCCTATAAAGGAGGATGTGCGGGACAAGGAGAACTGTCATTTACTACTGAACGAGTATTTGACAAAAATAATTCCCAGTCTGTTTTTCAATGCGCACACTGACTGTTCTCAAGAGAACTTCAACAAAATGTACCAGAGATTGTACGAAAAACTGTGGGGTCTTTGTCAAAGTTACAGTTTTAAGATCCAAACTGTAAACATTGACAAACTGTGTAAAAAAACAGTAAAGGAGCTGAAACACAGGGTTCGTCAGCCAGAGTACTTTTTACTGAAAGGGCTGAATTTAATAGACCCTGTATCAGATGACGTCTTTCTCAACATCTTTGAGAAACACATGCTGAAGGATAAATCCAGAGTGGCCAAGTTCTTCAGCTCAATTGCAAAGTTTCTCGCAAGGCCTTTCAGCAAAAAGGTGTTTGATCAAGAGGGTTATCTCTTGTAAAAACAACAAAAAAGTGGTTAAGTTCTGCTCTGGTGGCAGGACTTTTCCACACTAGGTTGCTGTAGGGAGTCGTTAGAAACTTGTAGGATTTTTACTTAAAAAAAACAAAATATAGCTAAGTAGGCTTATTAAAAAAAACTAGTAGCATTAGCTTTCCATACAAGAGTGTTACAGGTTTAAATAATTGTAGGACTTAAAAAAAAAAAAAAAACATAGCGAAGTAGGCTTATTAAAAAACTAGTAGCATTAGCTTTCCATACAAGAGTGTTACAGGTTTAAATAATTGTAGGACTTAAAAAAAAAAAAAAAAACATAGCGAAGTAGGCTTATTAAAAAAAATAGTAGCATTAGCTTTCCATACAAGAGTGTTACAGGTTTAAATAATTGTAGGACTTAAAAAAAAAAAAAAACATAGCGAAGTAGGCTTATTAAAAAAAACTAGTAGCATTAGCTTTCCATACAAGAGTGTTACAGGTTTAAATAATTGTAGGACTTAAAAAAAAAAAAAAAAAAACATAGCGAAGTAGGCTTATTAAAAAAAACTAGTAGCATTAGCTTTCCATACAAGAGTGTTACAGGTTTAAATAATTGTAGGACTTAAAAAATAAAAATAAAAAAAAAACATAGCGAAGTAGGCTTATTGACAAAACTAGTAGCATTAGCTTTCCATACAAGAGTGTTACAGGTTTAAATAATTGTAGGACTTAAAAAAAAACTGTGGCATTTACAAGTTTCTGCAGAGTGGCAGGAGTTCATTAGAAGAGTTATGGGTGGGAGGGTTGCTGCGGTCTCTCCCACTATCTTACAGCCCCTATCACCCCCAAACTAACATTACCAGTGCAACAAAAATGTGTAATAGACTCCCTCTTCTCCTCTTGGCCACCTGTGGTCGCACAGGTGCTTCTTGTTTCTTTGATTGTGAACTGTGTCCTCAAGGCTGTGCTCTTCTCTGGTTCAGTGTCTCAGTGTCCTAAGTCTCTGGCATATGTATGTTCTCTTCGCTGAGATTAAAATCCTGAACCAGACTCCTGGACCTTCTTCTCCTGCTTTTGGGTTGCCTCGTCTACACTCCCTGACAAAATGGCAAACAATATAGGAGCTATCTATAGACACATACATCACTGGAGAGCTAGACTCCTCCCCCTAACGTTCCAAGTAGGAAGTACCTGCTGTTTCCAAGAACCCAAAATCCCAGAGACTTCTATTGAGAAACAGACAGTTATTACTCAGTCATTATACTTGTAAGAATAACCATTCTTTTTCTGATACATTTTTCCAAACATCTTCTTTCTAATTCAAACTTTTTGTCATGATATTTATTCTTTATCCCATGTAATTCAAGTTATAAATGGACCAATTAGATGCATTAAAGCACCTCAGATATTTGATTGACAGTTTACCCTTAGCCACTTTCAGTAGAAGTGAACAAGCTCACTCATGACTGGCGACATTAGTTTCAATCATGACCAATCACTGTCGTTTGGCTCCAAATAACACAATTCGCAAAAATGGCGACTGAATTGGCATAATTTCACTGGAATCGGAGGCAAGAGTGATGTGACACACGATTTGTCCATCTTTATTCACAGTCTTTGGAGTTATCCAGATGTACAGTTTTTAGCCAGAAACTAGTTAAGACGAGGAAATCAAGGAAAATTGTGAAGAGCAGAGAGCTTTCAGTATCAAAACTATGACCTTTTTATAAAAGACTGTTTCACCCGCTCCTGATTCACAATGATTTGAATAAAAAAAAACTCAAAAATTCTATTTTAATCTTAATTTTCTTAGTATGTCTATCATAAGAAAAATGCCAGAAGAACATAATTAAAACACCAAAATCATATTTTGTCATCTGAGCGGGTCTTTAAAGTGTCCTAGACATGTTATTAATATTTTTTTAGTCATGAGAAAAGAATGATGAAAGTTTTTAATCATTCAATGATGATCCTTTAAAAAAAAAATTGTTGTTGACATTTTTAGCACAAATTACATTAATGAGAGGTTGTGGAGCATATAGAAATGAAGGCAGTATTGCAAAAACTGTTGAGATATTTAGGAAAACATTTGGAATTTGTCTTATAAAAAATATAAACATATTAAATTTCTTAAACATTTATTGCACTTTCAGAGAGATTTAAACTCTCATACCAACTTTGATTAAAACATTTAAAACTTTAGCAACAAGAGAGAGTTTTTTTCAACTCATACGAGAGGATTGAGATCCTTTGACCCTCTGGAATTCTGGAACTTTGAATATTTGAGTTTTACCGAAGTGTGTCTCTAAATGGTCATCTGGAAAGGTCTTTGTCTGTTTTCTACCGGTCTCCACCGGCTGCATGTTTTTACAGAAAGCCGGTTTCAGCGTGTCGGCTCAAGATTTAAAGCTGCGCACTCAAATTCCACCCTGTGTGTTGTTTCTGGCCATTTCTGCAGATTGAGTCAATGTTAATGACTTAAGCAATGGAGGTAGTGACACACTGTCGACAGAATGAACCATTCCAACATTCGAATGAACTGAAGGAAGGCTGGCAGTAACAGCATTTAATGATGAATTGCACTCCTTACTCTGTGGCATCTGGCTTTTGAGAAAATAAGATCCTCTAGTTACTAATGTCCCATACAAGTTTCCAGGATCTTTATGTTTTTTTTTCCCTTTGGTAAATTAAAAAGTAAAATGCATGTGTTTAAGATGGTCAGTCATCGCTGTGCTGTGGATTCGGGGAGAGTGAGATGAGTTAGTGCCACGCTAAAGTCTATTTCTGGAGAGAAAAAACACAGGAGCGCTGCTGAAAACCACTAAATAAAGAGGCCAAAGCTTCTGTTCAAAGAAGCATAACAAACCGAGACTTATTTTAGCTTCTCCGGTGAGCCAGTCGAAGGAGACGCACTTCTGAGCGAACCGCTGCTGTACTCACCAGAACCACAATCTGTTACTATTAGATGATAAATCAGAAACAAGACATGAGGCCTAGAAAAAGAGACCGTTTGCTGTCAACATTTTTACGTGTTTCTGATAAGAGATTGGCCTGACACAAGAAACTGATTAAATTAGGCACTTTTTTTGAAATGCCATTTAAGGGCTACGAGTTAAAACAACAGGTTACTGGAAGTTAAACTGTTTTATGAAGTGAATTTTCTAAAATCCTAAAGATTGAATTTTGTAACTTATTTTTATTTAGTTCTGTTCTTCTGTAATTCATGTGTTGATCCTCTTTCCCACACTCGTCTCGGAGTGGGAGAGATTCCAGGTGGATCGTCTGTGCTCCTGGCCCCGGACCTCACCTCTGGCTCTTCTTGACCCTGGACCTCGCCCCCAGCTGTCCCCGAATTCTATCTGGATGAGCTCTATTCAAACATGTAGTTGTAGATTTGGTTAAGCTATTTCTTCTTACTAGTCCTGGTCAATCGCCTGTCCGTCCTGGGAGAGGATCCCTCCTTCATGTGTCCCTAAAGTTTCTTTTTTTTCCCCCCAAGAATCAGTTTTTTAAGGAGTCTTTCCTTACACAGAAGGAAGGTAGACAGGGATGACCAAGTAATTAGCTATTGTTTATATTTTATGACCGACTTTCTGCTTTTATACAATTACTGGCATGAAGCTAAATGAGGCAATTATTTTGTGGCATCGGGCTATATAAATAAAATTGAACTGAATAAATGGATATATTAGGCAAATACACAGTTTGCTGTTTTATTCTTCATATCTATGTGCTCCAAAACAAACGTCACCAATGGTCAGAAGTGAATTTGGAAAGGACATATTTGGGGATGTATGTGATCATTAAAAGGATTGAGAAAACACTTACAGGGGTCACGATGCTAAGATTTTTCCGGTATCTCAACTGAATTAATTGAAATATACCTCTAAAAGGGGATTCTTTTCGTAGAATAGTTTTCTAGCAGCAGACACCTCAAATGCATTAATCAAAGGGGAAATAATGAGACCTTTCTACCTTTTTTGTTTCCAAAGCTGAGCCTCCTGGTTCAGGATCTTCTTTATAGATCTAAAAGTGCCCAGAAACACCATAAATCACAACACCTGTTCATGACACAGCAAACTTTTTCTGACAGTTTTTTGGACCGTCACCCGCCACCTGTCTATCTTCTTTTTGATGTATTGATTCACAACCTCTAACTTGGTATGAAACCTCATAAAAACACAGTTTTGTGGCTGCAGACAAACAGCGAGCGCGTCTCGTCTGCATCGGCGAACAAACTAACCTCAGGGGGGTAACGGAGGGACGGCAGGCTCGGGCTTGTCAGCTTAAAAGCAAGTATAAGCAGCTCAACGACACATCCTGGAACTCCAGTTCCTGACATTTGTTCTCTGTCTCTGGGATAAAAACGTGGCTCAAAGCACAGGATGTGGATTGTAGACAACTCTCCCTCTGCTAGACCCATTTATCAGCAATTGCCATCTGAGTTCCTGCTTAGGCAACCTGAAAAGGTGTCTTTCCTTCCTGTCATTTCTCTTTTTTTTTCCTTTCACATGGTTTCTTAAGCTTACCTTGCTTTCAACCTGTTTCTTCCATTGAGAGAACAAGTAGTTTTGTGCACGCAGGCTAAACTTTCTCGATAATCAACCCCATAATTAAGTCATTTTTAAGGAATTTGGCCAGAGAAACGCGAGATGGAGCCGGTCTGAGTGGACCAATCCAATAACTCAGAGGTTTTTTTTAATTATTTTCCTCAAACTGTCATTTGTCATGTTCTTGGCAGATAAACTGAGCTCTAGGGGTGAAAAACGAAGCCCTACTCAATAAAAAACGGCCACGTTTTTCCCAGCAGGCACAGCTGCAGGATGAACGAACAGCTCGACCGTCCCAGACGGATTCCCGCTCTGGTCAAAAAGCAACGATTGTTTTACCAGCAGCCTGCTCCTGCCATTCCACCTTATCGTGATCACCAAGCAAATGCGATAAAGCGCCCAGCCTCATCTCTCACGATAATTCCTCCTTGACAGATTTATGGCGTGCTTTACAAGGTTGTTGAGCCAGTGCTGGCACCGGGACCTTGCATGCACCTGCACGAGTACGTCTGCTGGATCCACACCGCCTGCCAAAGCCACTTCCTTAAACATGTCGGGCATAATCCTGTCATTACGGGGGTGGGGGAGTAAAGGCAGGCAAGTGGGCTATTGAGAGAAAAGCCTGATAATCTTGGTGTGGTCGTCTTCACCACACACATAGCCGAATTACTTTGTAGCTGCCAGCATTTTTGGCACTATTTATAGACGTACAAGGCTGGGAAAAGTGGATGTGGCTTTGAGGTGTTCTTGTCTTTTGGCATGGTTTTGCTTGGAGTGGAGCGTCAACACCACACTTTTCAGATGCCATCCAAACAGATCGGTGCTTTGTCCTACATTGACATGCAGTTAGAAGCTGGCAAGGAACGTCAGGAGCCTGGTAAACATGATGTGTCAGGGAAAAGAATCATGCATACAGCTGTGCTGATCAGAACGGGTCAGCATTCTTCAGAATCAGCTCAAAGGTCCAAAAGTTTTTATGAAGCACAAGAGGTGCAAGTCCAGGTCGGCCTCCAAGTCAAGCATTGAATCTTGAAGAAACACGAGTTTCCAAACAAGTTTCCAAAATATCTTATTTGTAACCTTTGTGCTATCCTAGGGATGTTTACATTAAAAGTGGGTCATTTGGACCCCACAAGACAGTGCACAAAATTTTTTTTTCAAGTATTCTTTTTATCTTGGTTTCCATGGCGGACATAAAACCCTGTCCATCTTTGTCCACCATTATCATGGGAGGGATCACACATCAATGTAAGGGTAGGGTCATCTGGACCCCATAAGAGAGCACAAATTGAAGATTCAAGGTTTCACTTTCACATCACTGAGATTAGGATTTTGAAAGTCAGTATCTTGTCATGGAGTGGCTGTGGTGCAGAGGTGGAGTGGTTGACCCTTGATCAGAAGGTTCTAGGTTCAATCACAACTCTGGCTCCCACCTCGCCTGCCCATGTGTCTAACTGTCCTGGGAAAGACCCTGAAGCCCACAACCTGGTGGGAATAGGTTGTGGGATTCAGTGTCAGTGAGTGAATGTGTGTGTGTTTAAGTGCATGGGACTGTAGGAAAGTGATATTCTTGCCCTTTACCATTTACATAGAACAAACATTCTCTCAAAATAGTCTGGGTACTTGATAGCATCTCAGAAATAGATCAGATTGGTTTTGATTTATGTTTCTTTTAATCTGAAAATGTGAGCCTTTTGAGTTATTTTTAAAGGGATTGGAGATCAATAACCAGTTAGGATCTGTCATGTGCAATGTTGATGATACGGTGTTAAGTAGTTTTAATCATTTGACCATATTTTGCTTCATTCAGTTCATTTTAAGAGTATCTTTTAAATTCCTGGTCAGATTATGTCAATAGATTGAATAAGAATAACATCAATGATAATAAAATGACTCATCCTTGAAAAATATATGTTAAATTATGCACATTTTCATTTGAAACATTATCTTCCATTGCCAAAAAAAAAACTCACCTTGAATCAGCAAATGCCAGAAAAAGAAATTAAAAAAAAAAGTATTGATAACAATTTGAGTTTTTGCAGTGTTCCTGATCATCCCAAAATTTCAATATATGGAAAAATAATGTAAATGATATATTAACTCTTAGCTTCAGTTTGTGTCACAGAAGATGATTTTTTTCAGCTCAACATCCAGCCAGAAGAGCTCGACCAAATTGGATTGGGAGGGGAAAGTCTGGAGATCGCTAGTCAAACTTTCCCAGTCATTCCCGAACTCCGGCCACTCCACTTGTGGATTCTCTCCACCACATCCAACTCATTTTTGACACATGTCAAGTCACTCATGTCGAAAATCCATCCGCTACTTTCTGAAAGCAGCAACACCCACAGCTTAATTGAAACCCAAAAGGTAGTAAATTTAACCCAAAAAAAAAAAAAAAAATGTTTGTTTTCCTAGAAAATAACCAGTGAGGAAACAAAGGAAGAGCCTTAGACTTCAAAATAAAATAAATCTGCATTCAACAGACAAAAACTATAACACGTTCTCACTTCCATGTCATCACTTATTGACGTTTGGTTAATGAATCCTTCACGTCGCTTTTTGTCGCTATTGTAAGTTCTGGTAGTTCGCATTAGATTACGGATCCCCAACCTCTGGGCCGCAAACCAGAACCGGTCCAGTACCTTTTTTCTTCATTATCATAAGGCGTTATCCTTGCTGGTTAATAAACCAAAATCCTTTTACCTTTCCTTTTTTATTTTTTGGTTGTTTCAGTGTATTCTTCAAAACATCTTCCAATCATAATCAGCAAAACGGCGTCCTCAGAACTTTAGCAGAGTCTTTGTCTGTGTGGCTCAAACACAAATCTACGTAGGAAAACATTGGCCTTTTCCTGAGCAGGACGCAAGCACTGATAAAAGAAGAACCCGACGGGCTGGCAGGAAGAGATGGAGGATTCCATCCTGTAAACAAAACAAAATTTTCTCCTCCATTCCATCTGTCGCCGGCAACAACCTGCCATCTTCTCCCCATCAGCTTGCCTTGGCATCCTCTGTCTTACTCTGCTTGTGAGGGTTTGTTGGCTGACAGTTAGCAGAAGCTAAACTCAAGCAAACTCAGATTTTTTTTTACCAAGTATATTTGTCATTTTAGTGCAAATCATATAAACTCAGAACCTTCATTTTGGTTTTTGTATTATGGAGGATTTTGGATCACACGTCCATGCTGAATGAGAAGTTCTACCTTTCTTTTCTTTAACGAAACAGTGTATATTCCTCCACCCCTTCTCCCGTGCAGCTGCAGTCCAACATTAACAAAACCCAGCAAAGCATACGTCCCTCTGCCATGTAACTCAATCTTTCCCAGAGGTTCGAAAAATAAACTGTGTTCCTCCAAACAAGGCTAGAGGTAGCATCTGTCAATAAAGCCTAAATGAAGGGTCTGATTGTACAGCTGGCTGGCCGAGAGCCATTTCTGCAAAGACAGGAGAGGAGCGAGGGTGAAAGAAAAGACGAGGAAAAGTAAGAATTTGGTTGTTTAACTTCGGTCAGGCCCTTCCTCGCCCGTTCCGTGCAGCAGCTGTAAACGCACCAGTCAAAACAAATCTGGGATGCCAAGGGCTATTCTGCTGCACCACTCACACCTATGCGCGCAAACCCGTGCAGCCCGTCTTCAGAGGCTTCTTTGCCGCTGTTCTCTCGCCTCCTTTTTGCGAGTTAATAGTCTTTTCTTTGTGTTCGGGAGGCCTGTGGCAAAGTACAACCTTTGTCCAATTTTTCCATCTCGTGTATTTCTGGTTTGTTGGGCACAAAAAACTTATGTCTAATGTGTTCTGTTGGTCTGGTGGATCACGTTCTTTGTTTCGTGACTTGGTTCGTTGAATCTCTTGTAATTTTGATGTTTAACACACTAGAAAGGAACATTTATAAGATTCATATTATAAAAGGCACACTGAACTGTTAATGAGTCAGATAAGTCTGTCCGGCAGTTGGTCATTATTAACTGCAGTCACAGTAACTTTAAAACTTTAACATGCTACACGTTAGAAGCTTTAGCATGTCTCTAACTTCCAAACTTGTTTCCCATTCATAAAAAGAGAAAAATAAATACAGCTGAAACAAGCATGGCTGTGAATACAGAAACCTCCAACCTTATTAGTAAAGTAAATAAAAAGAGTTCGAAGTCACTACATGTTAGTCATGTTAGCCACCTTTTCCTATTCACAATAACCCTAACTTTATTTGCACAATATGAAAAAAAGACATTGATACCATAAACTCACATGTTACTGAAACTGCTAACTCTCAGGCTTGTTGATAACACATTAAAAGAAACAGTCCGACACGATACACATTAACTGCATTTACATGTTCATAATAACCCCCAATCTTGTGCTAAAAACAGACTCAGATAGCTGAAACAAACATTAAAAAAGGGTTCACTAACTCCCTATCTTGCTAATAACACGTAAAATCCGACATCCTTAGCCATGTTAGCGTATTTAGGAAGATTCCTGACTTTGTTCGCAAAATGTAAATAAAAAAGAGTGATACAGTTAGCATAAACGTTTCTGTGACTTTGTTCATTCTCAACCTTGTTAATACTATGTAAAAAAAACACATCTTGACACCGCCACGTTAGTCGCATTAGCTTATTCCCAATAGCAACCAACACATTTCCAACACATAAAAAACAGTCTGATACCGCTAAAACAAACATGAAAACTAAAGGACTATCCTAATTACCAACATTGCTAGTAACATGTAAGAATTCTGACATTGTTTCAAGTTAGCCACATTATCTCACTTACAAAACCTATTAACCGTGTTTGCAAAATGTAAAAAGAGTGATACTGTTAACATAAACATTTCTGTGACTATGCTAACTCCTAACTTTGTTAGTACCATGTGAAAAGCAGACACTGAAACCGCCACGTTAGTCACATTAGCATATTTACAAGATTGTCCAACATTATTTGCAACACGTAAAAGAACAGACTGATAAAGCTAAAACTAACATTTAAAAAGCAAATGTGCTCAACTTTACTAATAATATGTAAAAAAAAGAATTCCAAAATCAAAACAAGTTAGCCCCTCTAGCATTTTGCAAAAAAAAAAAAACATTTGCAAAATGTAAAAAAAAACCAGCTAGAATAAACGTCACTGTGAATAAGCTATCTCCCATCCTTGTTAGTACCTCGTAAAAAAACAAAACACACATTCTGACACCACTAAAAGTTAGCCGTATTCATAGATTCACAATACACAGTGCTGTGTACCTGTTCAAATTGCTTCAACATCAGCAAATACAATTAGAAATACTCATACAGTATATAAGGTCTTGTCCATTTTAAGGTGCTCTGCCATTCTTTGAAAAAAATAATTAGACGAGATTTTTAAGTTTACCTTAGATTGCAGAAAACAGATTAGAACAGGTAAGATTTATGGATTCTAGTCCTCTTGTGGGTGCTCTTTAAAGACAGCCAAAGTGAACTTCTCAGGACCCACACATGTGTGAGTGTTTGTGTGCAACCTCCTCTCCCAGAGGAGCAAACTGTGCTGGCTGCATGAAGTGTTCCAGCATCCCACCTAGCAAAATAAACCGGACGATTGAAAAACAACATACAGGCCTGCTTTCCACTCATGACCTACACCTAAACTTTTCCAGTCCTGCGGCCCCCTCCTCCCTCTCTTGTCCTCCTCCTACCCAGACCTCTCCTTCCCCTCCTCCTTTCTTCTTTTTCACATGCTTTTACAGTGAGGTACGCTGAAAGCTCTCTTTGTTGCTACGGTCTGTGGCGTTTGAATGGTACCAAACAAGCGCCCAAGTGCACCGAGCCCCCAAGACGGCCACTGAATAGAATTCTTCCCCTGACTTCTCCCTGGCCGAGCGACAATGAGTGGGACCACTCCTTTCTAGTCAAGCCCGCACTAATGGCTAAGACAATATTTGCAGGAATGAGGGGGATTTAATTTGCATTCAGCCTGTCTCCATTTCTTTTCACAGAACTCGGGCCTGCTCAGTTCAACTGTGCCGCGGCTTCTGAAAGTCCGATCTTGCTTTGATGCTCCCCCCATCACCAGTACCCCAACCCTGTCTTTTTTTTTTTTTTTTAAGTCTTTCAAACACCATTTGCTGGCTTGAGCTTTGGTTCTCCAATTCAGAAATGAAAAAGAAGTGAGGGGTTGGGAAGAAACAGGTGTGGTTGGAATAGGGACATTGAGGCTGCTGCGCTTTAATTCTTGAAATCTGTGCACTTTCTTCACTCTCGCGGCGTTTGTTTTCACAGTATCCACCGCCTCACCACGCAGTCCTCATTGTGAAACGTCCAGATGAAAGCACACCTTGAAATGCGTTGATAGACTTGCCTCTAGAAGGAACTCGAACAGCTTTTTTAATCTCAAACTGATATCCCCAAAAAGCCATTTTCTCAGGTTCACAATTAGCTTTGGGCTACAAAAATAATTCCTTGGGTTGTTGCCTGATTAAATAAAGCAATTAGCAGAGTCGTTTCCGAAGAAGGGCGGTTTAGATTACAAAAGGAAAATACAACCAGCAAAAACAGTCCTTAATGCTGAGTGACAGCAGAGATGTCGTGAAACACCAAACTGTGTTTTTCCTGCAGGCTTTTTTGAAGTCCTTTAAAGCAGGTTCCCCGCACGTATTAAGACGCGCACGCAGGACTAATTATCACACTGCTGCGTTTTGCCCATTTGAGGCTGCGAATGAAAATGTTCCTGAGGAGAAATCACCTTCCTAAATGCTTGTCGCATCGATTGCAGCTTGTATAACGGACTTTTTTTGTCTCCCTGGCGGGCGCGCGGCACACCAACAAAAGCAGGGAAGAGTGCAATGTCAATTTGGATATTAAACTGAGGAAACCTGGAATGAAGCCATGAGCCGCCGTGTGCGGAGACAGATCTTTGGCATTCTTAGACACCAGTGAAATCCACACTTGGATTGTGGAGTAATGATCTGCTGTGTATTTCTATGGATTACTGTCAGTGAAAGCAACAAACATTCTGCTTGGAATTGAGAGCTTTTTCATGCATCATTCTCTCTATTCTTTTTCAACATTTTAATGGTAAAACTTTTTGGTTTTATTTGTTTTTCAATCATTTCTAGAGATCTTTTATTAGGATTATACAATTTTAAGACAATTTTTTTTTTATTGTCATTTTCTAGGACATATTCTTTTATGTACTGGAAGTTCTCATCAGTGTGGGTGAGACTGCTGGTGCAAGCCCATCCCCATATCCAGTCATCCATCTTTTTACTCTCCCCCGCTAATTTATAGCCTTTCCAACCTAACATTAACCAAAAATTAAGTAAATAAACCCCAGAGGCTGAACGTTGAGCGTGGTGAGGTCACACCATGCCAAATACCGCCTAGAATTCAAACACACCCATTCCTGAGTTTAAAGGCAGGAATATGAGTGTGATTGGCTGAACTATTGGTTCAATAGTGAAAATGGTGTGTAAAGTGATGTAACAACCAAGTGTACTTGGAAGTGATATAGATCATCCTTATTGAATTTGTGCCAAAGCTGCACTACAACAGTATTGCACAGGCATGATGTCATTATGCTACAATCTCATTAACACTCTGGGAAATTCAAAGTCAGGACTATGTGGCAACTCAGGACTTGTTGAAGAAATAGAAACACATTTTTTAAAGAAATGCTGTTTATTTCAAAGAAAAACACTGAATTAATGGAGTTTTCATCATCATCAACTGCGACTTTGGGCTGAAGTTCATTTTTAGATTTCCATTAATGTCATTTGTCTCTGAATGTAAAGAACACAACGTCAGGGCCTCCAATAAGTCAGGATTTTGTTTTATAGGCCGGCAAATTTTAAAATTAAGTCACATTCATTGCACTTTTGGACTCTTAAGAATTGCTTAAATGGTGGTTCAGCTTCGTTTTTATCCATCTGGAATATTTCACTCTCCCTTTCTCTTTTGTTTTCTATCCAGTCAAAAAAAAAGGCAAATATAAGTGATATAAAGGCCATCTTAAAATACAAAACTGGTTTGTGCAAATATACATCTCATGTGTCCAAATATTTAGAAGCCCCTATTGTAACGGTAAACTTTGTCCAACACAAGAAGCCTTCAGCCCGTATCTGTTTCTTCTGCTGCTGGACAGGACAAGATAAAAAGCTAAAACCAACATAGAAAGAATGATTTGAGACATCAAAACCCAATAATTAATGTCTATTCTGAGAGGAAATGTTTCATGCAAAGCTTTTAAACTTTAGTGAGGCTCTGGGACCTTACACGACACTTATGTCAATAGTTAAGTCATAGCCCAGAGAAACACGTGTAAAATGGAAGACGCTTAAATATTTTTTAAATCAATTTGTAAAATAAGTTGTGGATTTACTTTAAATTATTAAAACATTAAAAAAAAAATTTTTTTTTAAACAAAAATGAGACTTTAGCTTTGTGCAGGCTTGGTTTGAGAGTCCCTTTAGCTGCTGTAAACAAGTTTCATCGCTGTTGTTGATGTGCATGCAGAACTCGTAAAAAGGAAGGAGTGATCACACTGGTTTGTTAGGCAGGGTGAGCATCGTAAAAACAAATAAAAGACAAAAAATTTCAAGCTCCAAATATTTATGGGAATTGTTCAGACCTGCATGTGACTCATAGCAAAAGCAGATCATAGAGGAAAAGGTTTTGCTGGTTATAAATCTGTGGTGGAAATCTCTAATATCAAACAAGAGAGAACAACTGAGAGCATCTAAGGGTTTTGGGAACTTAAATGTGATAATAGGAAAAGCCTGGCAATCCTGGCAGGAAGTTACATCAAGACACACAAGAAAATCTGGTCAAATTTTCAAAATACAAGCAATTTTTCACAATAAAACGCAGCGATTGACAAATGTATGGAGAGAAAATAGACTCACTCTGATTTGTGAGTGCGTAATTCTTTATTTGTAACTCATATAACATGTTTTGTGCAAAGTTAAAAAATTACAAAATTAGAAAAAATTCAAAATACAATTTACAAATGCACAAATTAAAACTACAACAGCCTGATACTAATTACTAATTTACTTTATAAATTGGGGCGGGGGGAATGCTTGTGTTAATTAATCATACTGAAAGTTTTCAATGTTGGCCGCCTTACACCAGTGTTTCAAAAAGCATTCCAGCTAATAAAACAGTTGGAGGGGTTGTTCTTTAGAGAACTTCAGACTTGCAAACAGACTTTTGACAGACATCCACACACACAGACACTTGCAGAGGCACACACACACAAACCACAATAAAGCAGAAGTTTGTGTTTGCACAGTCTCTGGGATGTTTGAGTGAGGCTCAACAAGGAGTCTTTGTGTGTTTTAGTCATAAATATTCAGTTGACAAAGGGAATAAAATCAGGGGCAGGTACACAACACAAAAATGCTCCGACTGACCCTATGCTGAGCGCTTTCAAAATAATGACGGCTACTCCACAAGTATTACATACAATAAGTCGTTTTATTAGCTTGCTGTCGTTTACTGCAGTTTCTCATTACTTTAGTGGAGTCAAGTCAGGGAGGAGGTGTGTCATGACAACGGAGGTGTGAATAATCAACCAAGATACTGTTGCTTTATTTTAGACTTTTTGAATCGGCTCTGAAAAAAATAAAGAATAGTGAAATATTAACTGACAACTACTCCTTCAAATTTGTGCATAAAAAGTACAATTTGAATATCTTCAGTCGCAGACTGCATTTAGTGTGGCCGTAGCAAAAGAAGAACACAAGCATTGAATTTACCACACTCCATCTACAACAAAAAAAATCGTCACTGCCATTTAGTGATAGGCTACATTGTTACATAAGGTGCATATATATATATATTATGCCTTAGTTACAATCACCGATATGAGTGATCTGGGTTTTTGGGTTGCCTGAGCCCATGGAGAGGTGCAGCTACATTAAGGCAAATGCAGGTGTGTCCCTTAAAGTGTCTACTGTTGCTACCTTAAGTGACGTAAAAAAGGAACATGTATGTTAAAATGTGTCTGGGAAGTAATTGTAAGGACGATTTAAGTTAAGTCATACCTGGGCCTTAAAGGACACCTTAGTCATTAGCAGGGGAATACTGGCTCCCTTTGACTGTGCGTGAATGTTGCACTTGTGGGGTGTGCAGGCGGTGTCTAAGTACCCGTAAAATTCCCTCACAACGACACTCTGAATGTCTTAATATTATAAATTCTAACAGTCAGGCTGCATGCACAAAGGGCACAAACAGGTCCCTTCAATGTTTAAAGGGTTCGGTTGAGTTGGAAAAAAAATGACCTGCCTACGTCTCACCTAACCTGCCCTTACATGTTGTTTAGGAGTTCGTCACGTGTCACTCATAGCATTCTCATAGAAAAAATGTGAACATTTTCAGCTAACGGGCTTACCAAGCTGTCACAATATTACAATTTCATCTGCATTCCCCCTACAAGTTTGCCTATTTTTCATTCGCAGCAACCCATAATGCAGTTGTTGCTAAGCCATTAGCAAAAGAGTGACACAAGCGTTGGATTAACCATGCTACATCAGCTCCAGCTACAACAAAACTAGTTTTACTGCCATATAGTGATAGGCGTTGGTATTGTATCATGGTGCAAGCATACCTTACCAAAGAAAAAGGTAAAATCATTAAGTTTTAATTTTAAAAAAAATGTAAAAACAGTCGTGTTATTGGAGTTGGGTTATTTAAGGAACCATCATCTTGTCACAGGACCATTCACTGTCAAATACGGTCTAAAATAAATATCCTTAAAGTCTAGTTATTAAAACTGATTCAAGTTCCTGGATCAAATGGAAGGATGGGACAGATGTCAGATGTGTACATCTCACCCTCCAATACCAAGGCCTTTAACTCTAAAACGTATAAGTAAATCTGTGGTCCTAACTTTTTGAGCGATTGTTCCTGAGGCAGAACCATACGCCAAATGTCACCGCCACCACACCTGCCTTTTCACCCCGTCTTCATCTCTCCTCCAAGTTCAGCAGAGGAGGGAGGACGGTGCCTGCTGTCAAATCATACTGAGAGATGTGCCCCATATACACGAAAAAATCGTGTAAAACTTGCAGCAAAAACAAGAGGCTGAGTGTAAGCCCAAGAGTTGCAGAAAGCTGTAGGTGGTAACGACAAGCTCTGACTGAACGCTAGTTCTCATGTGTGTGAGACTGTGTGCAGATTTATATTGGATGAGCGCCTGTGCTGTTTTTCAGATTTTTTGGGGGAGGGTGGGGGGGCGGCAGCTCCGAGCACCCTTTTTCTGCTCGCGGTCATATTGACTCCAGCCGCAGGCCATGTGTGAGCCCTGGCTGACTCTGCAGATGAGGGGGAGGGGGCGCTGAGAGAAACCCTGTGGGTGTGTTTAGTTTTCCACAGGGCAAATACCCCGCGCTCCTGTCTTCCAAATTAACAAGATAAAGTCCCGACGATAACGATTTTGACAGCTTGTCTGTCTGCTACGTGCCTCTGCCGAGGAGAGACGGAGCCGCTCTCGTCTATACGGCAGGAATTCCAATGAGCTGCAGCCGAGGACTGTTTGCATTTGTAATTGCAGTCCCGCAATTCATTTTAATGAATCTAAATGGCTGAAAATTCCCGATCCCGTTTCAGTCGGAATGAGTTGATGCAGCTGCTTTATTATACCTAACATTAAAATGAAATTTTAACTCGTAAAATGGGCACTTAGAGCAAGAGCGCAATAAAAAAATGAAATCAAATGATCTCTATAGACTTCAAGCAGTACACGTGTACAGTTGTACATAAAAGTGTCTTGTCCACCCTTGTGCTATGTTCACTCCGGGCATGTGTTCAAGAACGCACTTAGCTTGTTTTGGAACGCGCCTTTAGCACATGCGCGTTCGCACTGGACCAGGGGTCGCAACCTGAGGCTCCTTCATCCCTCCATTGTGGCTCTTTGGGATCGAACAAAAATGCTAACGGATCATTAACTAAAAAGGTAATTTTTTAAGTTAATTGAGTTTTGTCATATATGTTTAGAATTTTAACATGTCAGATAACTAAGAAAAAGAATGGTGGGAGTAGTTCATCATCAGAATACGACTAAAGCACATAGAGATTTATTTAAAAAAAACAATCTACACCAATGTTGTCATGTTCATATTTGATATAAAAAAGAGAAAATGGATAAAGTCATAAAATATAAAATGTAATGTTTGAATTGACTTATGTGATGTAGTCAAAAATAAAAGAAGTCACAAACTGTTTTACCAAAAAATATATAATTTCAATTATTAGAATTATTTTGCATGTATGTTAATATAAAATAAAAAATAAATGGCTACATAGATAACGTGTATTTTTCTTTGCAGCTCTTGCTCATTTTTGGTCAGTAAAAACTGGACCAAATGGCTCTTTCAGCACCAAAGTTTCCAGACCTCTGTATTACTAGATCATCGCTACCGGATCCAAAGGCATGTCTGCATTCTGCAGTTGGAAGACGTTTGGCGCAAAAAGTCAAAATGGTGTAAATCTAGTTATTTTTGGCCCAGTCTTTTTCTTTCCCAGCTCTATTCTGATAAATTAAAGACTTGTCTTAATTCCAACTGGGAACAAACCGTAATTTTGTAACTCTCCTTCATGATCAATTTTCCAGTGATTTGGACTTTTGTCAATTCAAAGGAATACGATCAGTACGTAGCTAAATATGGGTCCCAAATTGGTCAAAGTTTGATTTTGGTTTGACTTTGACCATAGGTTCTATGGCTGTTTTGTACATAGAGCCCAAATATGGTCATAAAATTGTGCGTAGCTACACGAGAATGTGAAAATGTTGAAGCCCCAAACGTGGATTTACGCCCATTTACATACTTTTCATTTGGTCGCCTAAACGTTACAGAGGATGGTGCAAACGAGTTTCTGCAACAGCCCTCCTAATTAGTGCCTTTGCTCTACGCTTTACGGCTTCCTGTCAATTTAAACGCAAAGGCGAGGTTCAATGACAGCTCTAATACCAACAAGACTCCAGAGTCTGCCCTCTCTTGTAGATCATATATTTCCCCTCAGCTTGGTGACTCATTTTGAGCTCTTTGATTGATTCGACTGCGCTGAAAGTCTTCTGTCTTCCACTCGCAGGCAGGCTTTGACTGAACTCAGACCAAGATGTTTGGAATTGCAAATACCGCGTTAGGTATTTCAAAGGGAGCTGGTGATTACTTACATCACGTTCCAAGGCGAGCCAGCAGCCAATCAGATACAACACCCCCGGTGGCGTTCCTACTGTACACACACTGGATTCCCCCCCACACTATAAAAAAAAGGAGAAAACCTTCGCAGGCTTCTGTGTCCTGCTGGTTTGCACCAGCAGCTGTCCTCATGTTGGACTGGGAGCCAAGTGGATCTGCTTTTGTTCCTGCAGTGCAGATGAGGTTGTTTGAACAAGCCAACATGGCAGGGATCAGTGGTGCCGCTCATTGGATTATCAAAGGGAGAACTTGTCAGCTATTGACACCAGACCACCACTAGAGCTGAGAGGAACATGGAAGATGAGCAAAACTCAAAGGTTTTTTTTTTTTTTAAACAAAAATGGGAGAAAACTGGATCGAACTTAATACCTGATACATGTCCAACTTTTAGCTTTGTTTTCTATGAAAGCTTCTGTTTTCATTCTACTTCTGATGAGAGACAGAGTTAGTGTCAGCTCAAAAGTAAAACTACTGTTCCTTTAATACCCTTCTCTTCATCAACAAGGGTTCCCATGTTTCAATCTGGCCTTACAGGTGGATACGAGATCACGTGTGAGCATCTTATATTATCCTTACAGACACTTCACAATACACTAACCACACACATGACAATACACACACACACATATATGTATATAGATAAAGAAGAACATTGTAAAAAAAAAAAAAAAATAGATAGCAGGACAAAAATGCTTATTCTGACAAAACAAATGACTGAGGAATAGCTGTTTATTTCTCAACAATATGGGATTTTGGCTTCTTGGAACCAGCAGGTACTTCCTATTTGGAATAGTAATGGCAATTTGTTGTATACAGTCAATGACTCAGATAGGCCACACTTTGAATCTTCCAACAATCCTCAGGCTTAATCGCCCCATATTTGCCCATTTTTGAAGGCTGAGCCAGAAAAGTGAGGTGGTTTGGAAGGGCTTAAGACCCCTCCTGACACTACTATGTCCAGTATTTTATTTGGGTTGGGGACCAGCACAAGGAGGCCCATAGTTTAAACAGTAGCGTGAAAATTCTTGCCTAAGGACCCCGGGCAAACCCAGATATCCTGCGTGACAATCCCTCGTCCCAGCCAACTGTGTCATAATCTACAGCCATCCATTCAGCATCTTTAAAAGTGGTTGGACCAATATAATGAGAAATACTTACTGTTAACTTTGACCATTTTTCCAGCCACTATGTACATTTAAACTGGAATTATTTGTCCATTTATCATATTTTTTTTGTATTTCTTGTTTTAACGACTTTATTAAAGTATGATATAAATCATCAAACGAAGTAAGATAATCTCTTCCTTTCCAGATTCAACAAAAAATCTTAGTGTTGATTCTTTTTTTTCACCAAAAAACAATTTTTAAAAAGCTTGTTCTTACTGGTTTATTTGCATGTTTAGTGTTCAGGCCATCAGTGTCCACTGTGTGCAGCCAGTGAGTTTTCTGAAACGGTCTCAGCTCTGAAAGGCACCCCCGTCACCAAATTAGCCCCTCACAGCTCCGTCAAAACGCCATGAATGCATCTCCATTGTTGTGCTGAATAATGCAACAATCTCATTATCACCTGATTAGAGTTTGACTCACCAAACAAGCCTCAGTGAGGTGGGTGCGAGGACTCACGCTGAGAGGAGGAAAGAGTCCAGGGCTGTGAGGATGCAGCGGTGGCCGGAGTCGGCGCAGGTTACCTCTGAAAGCTTTTCTACCAGCTTCCAATTAAGTCTAATTGGATTGCCAGTTACCCCGCAAATGAGCTTGGCTAATAAGGTTTCCTGCTGTCAGACAACTGCATGCAAAATAATAAATAAATGTTGTTTTTGAGGTGGGATAATCTGTTGTTTCGCGCTCCATAAAGCTCAACCGCAACACCAATTAAGCAGAGGTCTTGGCATCCACAGGAGAGAAAGAGAACAGACAAAGATGGGGGGGCGCCGAAAAGCAGCCACACGACTAAAGGTGAAGGCATGTAGCATTTGTTTAATACTTAACTATGTGCAGAGTTAAAGAGTAACACGATCTTTTGCATTCAAATCTTTTTAAATTTTAACTCGTGAAGCATTGTTTTGAGGTCTGGTTTCACACTGTTTCACACATAAAAGAACTCAAAGAAGTGTCATGCTTTCTGAGTAAATGCTATATTTATTATTCTATAGTATTGGGTTTTTGAAGGGAAGTAACAGGTACGTATTTATTTATTACTTTTGGGAATAAAGGTGATCCAGTTTTTAGTGATATGATAGTTTGGAAGAAGTTGGAGCTAAATTAACCGAAGGGTTTCAAAAGGTAAACCAAAAAAACATTTTTTTTTTTGAGCAGCTGTTTATGGTGCATTTAAAACAAATGTCAATTTACAAGTCAAAATGTTTTATGTTAGTTTTGGTTTGCAACAATGTTTTTTAGCTGATTCACCATAAAAAAAAATTGTGTTTGAATTAAAACGATTTAACATTTTTCAGTGAAGCCGTTAATAATAAAAGAATTGGTGTCAGTTTTATGTAAAGAGATAAAGTCTCTCCACCTTTGGTAACTATTAATGAGTTAGTTTTATTAGGTGAATAGTTTGAAAATAAAGACTTGATTAAAATGGAATCACTTTTATTCTAAAGTCATAGACATACGGGCATGTCTTTAGCTAATGGTGTGTATCCCTGATGGATATGTCGAAGGGTGAACAACTAATTTTTTGGTGTTACAGTGGTTTCATTTTACCACACCAAAGGTCTTTTTTTTCTTGAGTTAAAATTAAGCCCAGAGAAAAGTTAGATCATTTCTAACATCATAGTTGGGTTAAATACAACAAGTTGGGATGTAAAAATAAAAATGTAATGAAAAATCAATTGAGCTACTTTATGGTTTGAAACCACAGACATGAACAAGATTTTGTTGGTTAAAAGGTATAAAACCAATCAAGGCGTTAATAATTTTTGCCTAACTACAGTTATTATTTTTGGGTTTTTTTTTACCGTCTTTGTCTTTTTATGTAAATATGATGCAAACAAAAAGACCTTCAATCATAAACTGGCTTGATCTAAGTCAATACCTGAATACATTTCTCTGTCGAATGCTATGCATTATTATTTATAGCTTTAATTGCCATATGAATAAGAAACATCAGGATTTTAGCATTTTTGTTAAAATAATTGGACGGTATTGAATCACCAAAAAATTTGTTGAATCCTTTAAGTATCGATTCGTTGACCACGTATCGCGATGTGTATGGAATCGTGTGCGAGGGAAAGATACACACCCCTATCGTAAAGTGTCACACAGCGTTGCAAAACCGATTTGAAAAGCCACTCTTTTCTGCATCAGAATGAAATGATTTGTGTTGATGATGCAAACATTTGAGGATGTCAAAGAACGTGTTATTTAGGTGTCCCTGGTGCATGATCTGGTGTGGATGGATGGATGGATGGATGGATGGATGGATGGATGGATGGATGGATGGATGGATGGATGGATGGGTTTGCCTTGACCCCTGCAGCTGTCTTTAGTGTGACAAAAAACCACATAAGCAGCAGAAGGTATAGAGATGTCATCTGTTAGATGTTGTCTGGCTGTACGACAAGCCTACACCAATTAGCATGTAATTTCTTTTTTTTTTTTTTTTAAAGCAATAGTGCCTGAGAATATAAAATGGGGTGGAAGCAAAAAAAAAAAAAAAACCTCTGTGAAACTATCTAACCTTTCTGCTGTCTTACCTGGTTCCTCATCCTGAAACTTATTGAAAGAGAAATGTGCTAACAGCGTACCTTTGCCTCGTGGCGGCTGGAACAGACCGTGTCTTAACAATCAAGCCGGTTCAGTGAATAGGTGCATAGATGGATTTTCATGTCAATTTTTACCGCCATTGTACAAAAGTCTCCCTCTTGCTCCTTCCCCAAAATTACGTTCAGCAATCACTGCGAGAAAGAGAAATAGTAATGCATTTATCAACCACGCTACATGAACACGCCGCTTAATGCACAAGCTGCGGGAGCCCCGTGGAGGGGGCGCCAAGCAAGCACAGCCTTTTCAGTCGTATCAAATCTCCACACGCCACGGCAGCCAACTTTGGCCTTCACCACAGAGGCAAAACGACTTATCCTGATAATTACATTGGAATATAGAGATTGCATTGACCCAGGGCTAAAAGTCTCCCATTGCTAGAACTCCCCTACGCTGCAGCAGACTGGATAAGCCCAGCAAGACGGCTTCAGTCAGACTGTGTTTGATCCTCGTAAAATAGGAAGAAATCAAGCTGAGGCGTGTAGTTTTAAATCCAGACAGCTTCAGGTACTTAAATGTATACATACCAGTGGATTAAAAAAAGAGTGTTCTATGTTTAACCCCTAGAGAACTGCTAAAATTACACAACATTTCTTGGCTTAGAACATATTGTTGAATGCAATAAATAAATATGTCTCTGAGCTATTTTAGGTTGCAATAGCGCCCAAACTATGAGAATTTGAGGGTTAAACTAGTTACACTTCTTATACTTGTGGAAATCATTATTTACTGTAATAGTTGCAATGATAAACAGGTCTTATTTGTTGTCGTGGTAAAATCCAACTATCAAATCAGACTAAATAGGGGTATTAGCTCCAGACTGGGTCTACCCAGGCAAGTAGGTACTAGTGCGCTGGTCAAAAACCCAACGAAATCGAAACAGCTAAAGATTTAGTGCCTCTTGTGCAGACAAAGGTCAATGGGCCCCTCGGAGGGACTTGTTTTTTACATTGTGGATCTTTTGCTACATTTACACCGGCCTCGGCAATGCATGTTCAAGTAACCTACAGTGTAAATACTATTGAAAGGTGCATTAATACCCTTTTTTAAATACTTAAAACTCACATTGATGCGTATTTGTATCACTTTGACTTTCGCACCAAGCCTCTTCCAACTATCGGTGGTGGACACGAGCTAATATTGGGTAGCGATTGTCCAATATGAACATTGTATGCTAAAGCGTGTTCTTTAATGCGTCACATGTCCAGTGTGGGCATAACAGTAGTCAAAGGTTGAGGCTTAGACAGAGTCCTCTGTTACCAAACCAAACTTTTGGAGTATAGAACATCATCAGTCTGGTGCAGAGGGGTACCAGCTGGATATAATTTGGTATACCATGACACACAGTTTGGGCTCTGTCAGGGGTCAATGCTCTGTCTCCCCCTCTAGTCACTGGCGGGAGCAGTCTCCAGAGTACTGAATGCACATCATCTCCCTGTAACCCCAGCCCACAGTTCCTGGATGCCGCTCAGTGTCGACTCTCTTTTGGTAGTCACCCACAGGACATTTACGCACTGCACAGAGCCTCACTCATTGCAAAGTATTGTTAGTGCCACCCAGCCTGCTTTCTGGGAATTTGCTTGTTTGCCGCCTGCCCTGACCCCTTACCTGGACCCCGACCACTCTGGTTTCTCTCTGATGCTCACATGGTTGTTGCTGACTTCCTGACCCTGTATAGATTTGTGGACCCTTAACTGTGTCAATAAACCTGATGCATTTGGAACCAGCTGTCTGCCTGTTCTGTGACAGAATCTGGAACTAGGTTGAACTTGGTTCTTTCCTAGAGTTAACCAAATCAAGAGGGGATGAGCAGATTGGGAACTATCCTGGAGCTATGATTTCAAAGTATTTTCCTGCTATTTGACATCGGGAATAGGTTCTCCTTGACAAATGATGTTAGGAATAATCCAGGTGAGATTTCAATTCAGCACTGATTAGTGTTGGCTGCCTTAGAAAAATCTTAGTCACATTACAGAAGTGTAACCTGTACAGGTACTGTGTGATCTGTACGGGTACCGTGGGTTTTAGGGTTGTCCTGGCCTGTGAAGAGCTGTAGACAGGAGTGTCCACATCTTAAAGGGATGTGGTCTTGCAGTTTCTTTAAGGCTCGGGTGGCAACCTTAAGGGACATAAGGATTGTCATGCGTGTGGTAAGTATATTGGGAAGTATATGTCAGGAAAATCTAAGTTACACTCACTTATGAGTGTTATAATTTCCAGAAACAATTCGATTCACAAGAGCCTGAATCGATTCGATTCAGATTTTTCCCAATTCTTTCGATTCTTCAATTCAAGTCAATTTTAAGTTTACAAATTTATACACATTTGTTTAGAAATACACTAATAATCTACTATTTAATTTTAATATATTTATATTAATCTAATACAATTCACATATTGTAAAATTTATTAGTAAAATAATAAGGTTGCTAATAAACAGTGTTACATAGATTCTCTAAAGGGAAAGTTCTAACAAAAATGTTCAGATCATTAACATTGTAAACATTGTTCTGCTTCTCCTGGAGGGCATTTCAGGTTGGCCACTAGGTGGCGATCGCGCAGTGGAAGTACACTTTATTCAAAAAAAGACGACAGTATGAGGGAAAAAACTAAGTTTTAGACCACAAATAGTTACTTTAAAAATTATTTCCTTAAAAGAGTTTGAAAAATGTAAAGAAAGATGTTCAGATTTAGTCAGCAATGTGTTGTTTTGGTCAACCGAACGTTAGCCTTAGCTGTCCTACGGGAAATTCTGTTGAACGTTAGCATCAAGCTAGAAGACTTTAGCTTTATGTGCTAAATCGATTTATATCTTTTGTGTATCGATTATTGATCTTTTAAGATTAATTTGTTCAAATCGATTAATCGATTTTTTCAACCCAGCCCTACTCATGACACATAGGTGATGTTGTCGTATGCCACCCTCATGCTACACTCCAGCTATTATTACGGTGTGCAAACTGGTGCATTGTCACTAAGACATAAAGCGAGTTGAGTTGGTTGTGATAACTGTGGTCAGATCTTAAAACTGGACAAACAGGAAGTCCGTCACAGGTGGGGAAATCTAATACAAGTATTTCACAATAAAAGTCAGATACAGAGGAGTCTACACAGGCATGGAAAAATTAAATCCTCTTATTCGGATTCGACTCCCTCCTTGTTTTAAAATTTAAACGGTCGCTGCTTTCGACATGAACAGCTAAACTCGTCTGGAATAATCTCACCCAGACCGTCACGTCTGAATGTGTATCTTTTGGTATCCTGATGGGAGAGGTTTGTTATTTCCCTTTCTGTCATGCCTCACTTCCCCCACATAAACATCTAAAAAGCAAGGAAATATAATATTTCAGCTCAAAATCAGTTACTATCTTCATTCACTTGCGCAAAAAATGCACATGCTGTCAGTTCAGACTAAGTCTGCAGCTGTGGATCCCTGCCTCAGTGTCAGATTAGCCGTGAGATGTTCATGAAAATATCCGGTCTCCCTCCGTTCCGAACATTCGCTGCTGCTTGGCTCAGAGCCACTAAATGAGGGGTAAATAATAGTCAATAGACAGGCCCCGCAGATGCTTATGTGTTTAGCGTTAGCGGTAAACAAAATGAGATTACCGAGGAGAGAAGGCAAATCTCTGCATTTGATTTACTCTGGCTTAGTAGCGTAAACAGAATGTCAAACTGCTGCTATGAAACGGCGGCACATTGTGTATTTGACTAACAAGCGTGCAAAGTTTTTCCTCTTGCTGTTCATGAAATTACCAAAGTGATGCCACAGTAATTGGAACTTGGTTTGAAAAGGAAACAAAAAAATGCAAAAAATGTTGAGTTATTATTTTCGGTCTGCTTTTGTTTTGAAAGGTTTTATTGTAAAATATACAAGTAATCCATACAAGAAAACAAAGAGATTCATCCAAGTCTATGTGAACAGTAATCGGGTGTAACATATAGGATTTCTGTCATTTTGTCCCAGAATTTCTGATAACTAAAATGTTTAGATCATTAATCTTACTCTCTTCAAATAGAAAAGTTTCTATTTGCTGATTTAACGGCTATAATTCAACAACCCACTTCAAAGAAAATTGTGTTTTAAAAAAAATAGGAGAACATTTTTATGCTTATATTTGTATTTATTTATTCAAATCGCTTCGATTTAGAAGCAAAATAAATGTAGTTTGAAAAAATCATATTGGATCTGACATCTCTTTTAAATATGTACTTCCTAAAACTAATTTTTTTCATGATATATTTTCTTTATCCCAGTTATTCAAGTTATAAATTGGCCAATCAGATGCCTCAGTAAGAGTATGTGGTGCCTGCTGCCCCCCCACCTTTAACATTTGAAGCGTTTGATTGGAAGAAGCTGCTTTCAGTGAGGGGGTGTGGCTTTCCAACAAATTCACTCCTGCGAAAATGTTTGCCAAAGAAATGATGACTTGAACTAATCGCAGCTTTCTGACGCGTAATGAACTACTGCTGCTAGAAATTACAGTGTGTTTTGGAAAATAACACCTTTCTATTTTTCTTCTCTTTTTTGGCTAAAAACAGCATTATTGTAATAAAAGACAAAAGATCCAAAGATGATCTGAGTTGGTCTTTAAAGGGTAACCAAACAGGGCAGTTCGACACTGACTACATTCTTAGCCCAGATTGGAAAAATGCCCGAAAGGGGGTGGGGCTAGTGGAGCCGAACTGAGGTGTGGCTTGGATCTATGATTGACAGTTAGGTCAGCTTTATGCAGCGTGTGCTGGGTCTTAAATATGGAGAGTGGTTTGTCATTATGCTAAAATAAAAAGCAAAAAAAAAAAAAAGGAGAGTGGTACCGAGCAAAGTGATGCAAGTTTTTCCATAGAACTTTCTGCAGGGGTTGAAGATTTTTCTCCTCCCCCTCCTCCAGAGGCCGGCCCTCATGGTCCAGAACCTTGTTTCAACCTGTAGGGGCAGCACATCGATGTTTTTTGACAGTATTTTCAGGAATTAAACAAGTTTATTTTCATTTATTAAAAATTTGGCAACAACCAACAGGAAGGAAATTTAAAGCCCAATTTATATACAGTAGGTCAACAGCAAAAGAAAAAGTTAATTTAGTGTTACTCTTTAAAGATCAGGTGCCCTAGAAGTGAGCTTAATCCAAATAAAATATAACCATTTGAGGAGGTGAGGGGAGGGGAGACAGGAAGTAGGGAATAGATAGCGTAAGGATCCTCCATCCTTTTCATCCTTTCCCAGATGGAAAGTAAAAAAAAAAAAAAAAAAAAAAAAAGTCTCACCGACTCCTGAGTCGAAAGTTCAGACGAGGGTGTGGGCTTCCGGCGAGAAAAAGGAAAGAGAAGTGAAGAAGAATCTATGAACGCACCTCTGTTAGGGTAGTGGTTCCCAAAGTGGGGGCAGTTGTACCCTTGAGGCACTTGAAGTCTCTCTTGGGGGTACTTAAGTTTGTATCTATTAAAAAAAAAAAGGAATAAACAAATATTAGCAACAAGATATTTTTTTTTAGCTATTTTAATTAGTTTTTCCACTGTTTAAATACTATGAAGGATTTTTACTGTATAAGTTGTTCATTTTGCTGGTAAGAGGATACTACTAGGAAAAAAAAGCTTTTACTTTGTTGATAAAAAGGTTGAGACCACTTTATTATTGCATTTAATAGAACAATTGAAGGAGTTTTATGTAATAATTATGACTAAATTTCATCCAAAAAGGTGTGGGAGGGGTTTGGGGGTTGTTTTCAAGCAGGAACTCCTAATTTGGACATAATTAATACCAAGGTGCAATCATTGTTCATGTCTAAAGCTGTATGCAGATCATTATGATTTGAACTGTTAAGGTTTGGAGGTGGAACACCCCCACCTCCCACCTCCTCTTAGGAGGTTCATTCTCCACCCCAGTTGGAGGGAGATGAAGGCATCACAGTCCACTCCTCACAATAGAAGCACTTCCTCCAGGCCTAATGGCCTCTGAGCCACAGCTTTTGTCCCCTGATTAGCCGGCCCATTCAGGGCTCAGCCTCCTAATTGCGTCGCCTGTTTAGCTACCCAGCATTACAGTAGGAATTAATGAGACACAATTATTGCACCTATAGAAGATCTCCCATCCCCACGACCACTCCGATCAGCGGGGAGAGCCCGGCGCATAAAAAACCTCCTTGAGCCTCCTGTCAAAAAAAAAAAAAAAAAAAAAAAAAAAAGATGTCGAGCACAAGGAACCCAACCCCCCTTTCCACTATGCAGGGGAAGAAATACATGTATTTATTCGAAGCTATCTCATAATTAGGCCCTAGAGTGAATGAGGGAGGGAGAGCAGGGGATGGGAGAAGGAGAGAGGGTTGTGGGGGTGGAGGCATCAGTGAATGGGAAACAGAGACCCGCTGATACAAAAGGCAGAAGAATGACAGGCTCTGCAGTGAAACCTGCTCGCCGAATCCAGGAGCAGGGCTATGGAAAAGATGGACGAGAGGGGGGCAGGGAGAGCCAAGACCCAGACCAACAGTTGCAGATAAGATTTCATCCTCGTGAATTTGTGAAGTCCGGGAAGGGCTGTACGTCCACCAATCCTCCTTTTTTTCTCTTGCACCATAGTAACGTTAATAAAACAGTGTAAAATCCAATTTCTATTGTAACAATAGAAACTCCACTTATTTGGCTTGTTTGGTTTATATATTTTTGTACTAGTGGTCCATCCATCCAACTTCTAAACCAGGTTAATCTCTTTTGCGGTCATTAGGTTGCTGGAGCCTATCCCAGCTACTGTTGGGCGAAAAGGCAGGGTACATCCTAACCAGTCTGTCCCAAGGCATTTATTGCTCATCTTAACATCAAGAAGCACTGTTTGTACTGTCTATAAATAAATTGATTTTTTTTTTGTTTGTTTTTCTTTTTTATTTCTGAGCTCTCTAAAACTGAAGTCTATGTAGAAACCAGGATGGCCGAGTGGTCAAGGCGCTGCACTTCAAATCCAATGAGTGCTTGCACACATGGGATAAAGTCCCATGTCAGAATCTACCTGATTATGTCTTCTTGCCATGCTAGTGAACCAGCTTTGTAAAGAATTACGTAAATTCTACCAACACAAAGGCTTTCAAGTGTACAAATGGCGCAAACCATCACTTTACCACCACCATTCTTGACTAGTGATGGCATCTCACACCACAATTTCTATCATCTATTTTAGAGTAAAAATATATTTACAAAGCTCTCTCCGTACCACCACCGTGCTTAACGAAGTAAGTTTGACATGTGGTTGTGTCTTATAGTTTTACCAATAAACCAGCTTTGTAAAAAAAAATATTAATAACAATTTCTACCAACACTAAAGCTTTCCAGAGAGTAGAAAAGGCCCTAACCATCACTGTATCCCCATCATGCTTGACTGTTTATTACACCTGTCATGCTAAGTAAGTTTGTCCTATAAGCACACTATGCTGCAAACCTATAAGAAAATCCCATTTTTGTCTTAACAGACTATTTTTCCAAATACAGGAAAATCCATGTTTTTTTTTTGTTTTTTTTATTTCTGGAGTGTCTTGAGCAAAGGACTACTTTGCAACCAGGATGGCTGAGTGGTTATGTCATTCAGCATGAGCTCCAATGAGCGCACGTTTACATGGGTTCAACCCCCACCCCTGATGTTCACTAAACCTTTGTTTATGCAAAATAAAAGGTGTAATTTCTACCAAAGAGTAGAAATGGCCCAAACCATCACTTCACCACCACCATGGTTGACTGTTGATTACACCTTTTTTTGAGAAAGTAAAGTTTTGCAACCAGGATGGCTGAGTGCTCAAGGTGTTGGACTCAAGATCCAATGAGCACACGTTCACACCCCACTCCTGGTTGTTACTAAACAGTATTTAATTACACTTGTCTCCTTTAATGAGCCTGAGAATGGAGCTTTATAATGAATGATCTAATTTCTACCAATATTTTTATATGAAGGTTGAAATAGCCTAAACCATCATTCCACCACCACCGTGCTTACCTGTTAATTACATCTTATACAGTGATTTCTATAGTCCAAAGATAAAGAAAAACACATTTAAAAACTGATGCTATAAGTCAATCCAGCAGATAATCTTTTTCAAGTCAGTTCATTAGCTACTTTAATAAGAACTGAAATATTCTTCGTTTTACTCTTTTGTTAGTCTTAAAATCCAAGGCAACTTTTTCTATTTTTTTGTGATCCTCATCCTTTCCTTTTTTTTTTGTTTTCTCAGAGGCGGAGGAGGAGTCTTTTGATTGACAAGCTACTTAAAGGCCTTGGGTTTTGAATGGTCAAAGAGAAGGTGCGTATCTTTCAGACTTGTTTTTTTCTTATCAATTTTCAAAAATGTCATGATTTAATAATGCCGTATATGGACAAGGTGGTGACAGCCATAAACTGTTAGATACCCCAGAGCTTTGGTCAAAGTCAGTATTTTTTACTGTGTTTTTGACTGCCAAAATGACATCAATATTCCTCTAATCAGAGGAGATTTTTGTTAGTTTTTAAATTCCTGCTGCCTTATTGGAATGTTTTTTTTTCCCTTTTCTTTCTCTGATTAAAACACACAGACACACACAACCCCCCCCTCGGTCACTGTGGCTGAGCTCGGTGCCACTGACTGTTCAAACTCCAGTACATTAGCCTCAGTGTTATCAGCAGTGGGAGCCTGGCTGTCTCAGGCCAGCTCAGAGCGCTTTACCTGAATGGCCTTTGTTTTCCCCCCACCCGCCCTCCAACCCCCACCTGCCTTTGAGCAGGTAGGAGCCTGAAGCGCTTCCAGGCTGGACCAGGCCCTCCTCAGGTTTCCACACTTCTCTGAAAAATACAAGATGGGGAGGGGGGGAGGAGAAAGAAAAGAGGATAAGAGCCACTGTGACATCTAATACAGGAGGTCAGAGGCCCAGGTGAGCTTAGCGTGTAGCCTGTCAATCACACATCATCCTGCAAAGCCTGGGGGAGGCCCACCCCCTGCAGTTTGACTGCCGGCTCTGCTCGACCTCTGGAGCCCGCCTCACCTCTGTCTTTCATGTCACATTAAAAATGGACTCCTCTTCCTCAGTTTTGCAACAGCATTTAAGCTAAAACCTTTTTGCACAGAAGTCTGCGGAAAGCCCGTAAGAATGCGGCCACGGTTGTTCCTGATGGAACAATTAGCCATGCAGCACATTGAGCGCACTTTACCTCGTCTGGAGATGCCGATCTTAATGGTGTCGCCAGCTGATAAGACGGTCTTCAGTCCAGATTAGTGGAGATAACATCAGCGTCTGGAGAGTCGAAGCTTCATTAAAGTGTCTCACCTGTCTGAAACAATCATGGGTGGGAAAAAGAAAACCTGTGGCTCTCAAAAGCAGCTCGATCTGTTCTACTTGAGTTATTTCCACAACGATGCCCTGATTTCAAACAGTGTTTGTTGGAGAGCGAGTTTTAATCCACATTGTTCGATTTGATCAGGAATGCAATTTATCTCTCGTGTGTAAAGCAATGTCAGGAATTCTTCTCTGTTTGGCTACAGAGTTTACATGACATGGGTTTGAACATTTTGAGATAAAAACTTCGTTATTTGTTAGGGATGCAATCAAAGATTCAATACCCAATCTGGGAAAAAAAGAGAGGTTTAGATATCTGGATCTATACATATATACCATATCCATCCATTTTTTTTACCCACCATATCCCTTTTGGGGCCTGTCCTGGCTACTGTTGGGCAAAGATGGGGTAGACCATAGACAGGTCACCAAATGGTCGCAGGGCCACACAACCACTCTCACATGCACATCTAGGGGCACTTATGCCTTATTTCCACTGAGTGGTCCGGACCAGACTGGAGCTGGACCGGTATTTTCAGTGTTTCCATTAGAAAATGGGCACACTAAGCAGGACCTACAACAACCCCGTTTGTTGTTGGTACTTAGTAAAATGGAACGGACCAGTTAGGGCGGAGCTACTGAAGTCACCCTAAGTAATCCATTGGTTGGTGGAAAGGTTTTACAACAGCAGGAAGCATCCAACCAGCTCTTTCCCCAACTCAAGATCCAAATTCAAAGTTCTGTCCTCCCGGCTTTATTCTTTTTCACCCCCCACAAGCTTCTTACAAAGAATAATAAATTCTTGAACTACAGTATTACACCTTATTCGGTGGAGTTGGGGACCGAAGACATGCAGAATCAACGAATATGTCTCATCCCCAGCAGCCGAAGTATGTTGGTTACCGATCGATACTCATAAAAACACTTCTGATCATACTTTGTGAAAAATGCATTGAAGAAAATTGGAGTATTACTCAACACAAAAATTATTTTTTCAATTCCGAACAATAGACTGTTCTGCAGTGTAGTAATAAACACCTGCCCTGGATGATAATTATCCTCAGCGGTTATGTTCTTCATTTTCCATCCATTTCTGAGTCAGCTGATGCCATTTCTCCGTGCAGGATAGACTATTCAGGAACCTGTTGGAATACCTTTGGACGCAAAAGTTTCATGAAATTGTTTAGAGTTGTCTGAGTTTTTGTGCCAAATAGGGGGGAGTATCTAAAACAAAAAGAACATGAATATGTGAAACCACAATAAAGAAATGTGAATAAGCGAGAGGACACTATATAAAAATAACCAAATATGACATATTAAAAAAGAGCTGATGCTCAACCGTAGTTGGACAGCTATGACACACAGGTACGACATCGACAACACTCGCTTGAATTGCCCGGACCATTCTAAACAAGCCAGGAGAGGACCAGTCCAGTGGAAACAAGGCACTGAGAAAGCAATTAACCTGTGAAGTATGTTTTTAGACTGTGGGAGGAAGCTGGAGTGTCCGAACAAAACCCATGCATGCACAGGGAGAACATTCAAACTCCACAAGGATTTGAATCACTCTTACCTCCCTGATAGAAATCCCCGGTTCAAGTCCTGTTGGTCCCTCTTGTGTGGACTTTGACTGATGTGATTCTAAACAGTTGCTGGGTTGGCTCCACCAGCTGTATGACCTTAAATGAGAGCTCTGGTGGATGGATGTTTTTGGGGTTATTTCCCCATGAATTCAGTTTTGTAAAACCCAGATTCAGTGAAATCATTTTTGACCAAGTTGACAATACTGGGAAACATAACACAAATGATCCTATTACAACAGTTTTTGACACACAAGAAATTGTTAGAGCCCATAAAGTTACAAAATGTAGTCGAGAACTACTGGCAGCTTTTCTACAGAAATGAGAAGTGAGAAGAGGCCCATAGGACCATGAAAGACCACAAGACACATCCTCTGATGGTGTTGGATTTTTTGCCAATAAAATATCAAATAATGCTGAAACATAATTTAGAGCAACATATATTTTTAAGATGATGTGTTCTTCTTGAAATACTTGTGCATTTATAGGAAAACTGTAATTCCTGCAAGCAACAGTAAAAACTTAAATGACCAGGAAACATTGCGATGACCTCAGATTTTCAGACCTGAACAGGAATAACCAGACAGAGCACCACCTGACACACTTTGGAGCATCTCATCTTTAGCCTCACGCCCGAGGAGCTGTTTTATTTTGTTCTGCAACAAAACACAAGAGAAAGTTTTTCCAGAAAAGTCTGACCAACAAATGCGGTAAACAGCATATGTGTTTGAACGCACACGCAAGTGGACATGTGTCAAACAACTTTCCAAAGCGTGCACTCGTCGGGTTTCAGGCGCACACGGATCAGCTTGCGTGTGTGTGTGGAATTTTGAGTGTCTTCTCACACCCCCAGCTCCAAACAGACCCACGAAAACATGTCGAGCCTCAGTGCTGGTGAGCAACCTCTCATAAGACTCCGGTTTCTGTGTTGGGACAGTAGTTTGCTACATATATAGCAGCTTTCACAGAGAGAATCAAAGTGTTTTACAGAGTCAAACCTATTTAAAGAGTAAACAATTAAATAAAATCTCTTGTCCTTTTAATGTTGGTCACCTGAAGGGTTATGGGCAAGACATTCCAGGGTTTCAGAGCTATACTGTCTAAAAAGAAAATCGACATAATCTAAACAAGATAGGATAATAGAATGGATTACAAATCTCCAGGTCAATTTCAGTTACAATTTTTCTTAGTTTAAAAAGGTTTAAACTGTTCAAACAGTTTTTGACCAAAAAGCTTCAATGATTTTTGAAGAACATTGTTCGGTCAAATACTACACCAAGGTTTCTGAAAGTATGAGACATGTGCAGCCCATAATTTGACTGTCACTCAAAGAACAATACAATTGGGTGTCATCAGCATACAAATGATGCACGTACCCCTATGGAAAATCTATGGGTTGTGTTTGAATTCCTTCCCTACTCCTCATATAGTGTGTTTACCGTTTCCTAGTGCTGTCTGAATCTACATTTCCCAAATTGAGTGTACTAGAAATTTCCCAGAAGTCTTTGTGAAAATCCAGTGTGCATCGGTGCTCACTACATTAGCATTGCGGTCAAACAATTTTTGTAAAACAAAACCGTGTTTAAATGTAATTTTTAAATAAACCAACATGTTCATCATCAGAGCACAATGGAGTCACAAATAGACGTGAGATGTTCATACTGATTAGATTTTCACTTCTTGAAATCGGTGACGCCATATTCGACGTTCAGAAAAAAGAAGTATTGTGCATGGTGTCCAAATTGCTTTTAAAATTTAGGGCACTATTCTGTTTTTTGCAGTTAGGGATTACAGTGGGAATTTGGATAAAGCTAGGATCTTCAAATTTGATTGCTACTACCGCTTGATGACATCATTAATAGTCGCCACTCTCAGGTTATTTTACTTTCAAAAGTCATGCAAAAGCTAAAAGTCATTATTTACATTTAAATATAAACTTCTGTGCTTCAGAGCGCAGCAGCGTGAAGAAATAGCCACCTGTAAGTCACTACGGCTCCTCCCTGAAAATACACTTTTGGACACCACCACAACTTCAAATGCCCCTACAACTGGAACAATAGGGAGGAACCAGAGGATAAGAAAGCAATTTGTATTTTTTTCAAGAGGTATTATGTATGAAAGACAGGATTGGGTCAGAGACTGAGACAAAAAAAAAAGCCTTTTTATTACATCATCATTCACATAATTGAATTATGTAATAAAAATGCTTTTTTTGTGATTTGGGTTGCACATTGTCAATTCAAATGACTTTTTTCGGCTGGAGGTGTCTATGAGTGCTTGCATGGAGGTGGAAGCTTGTTGAGAGGGAGCGATCCACTCCACAGAGACGAGGAGAGCCGGGAAGCTAGCAGCATCTAAGGTCATGAGTGTCCCACGTTGTGGCTTTGGGGAAAGTTGAAAGTTTGTTCTCCCATAAATACAAGCCACCCTAGAGTTTCACCGGGCCCTCCACCAAAAAAATCTTGTCCACCTTATCCGATTTGTCAGACGGCATCACTTGTGTTTACATAAACGAGCACGCCGTCTGCTAATGAGTGATGTGGAGTGCTCGGTGGGGCAGTTGCTCATCCTCTGATGTGCACACCGAGAGAGACGGGGAGTCTGATCGTGGCTCGCCAAGAATGAGTCGCCACAAGGTCGATTGCGCTCCACACATCTGCTGCCTCGCCATTCTTCCACCACTCTCCTTCTGGACATGCTTTCGCCACCTGCAGACCTCGCCGTTCGCTCTCCTTCGATCTCGCCTTCCTTCTGTCTGGCAGTGATCCTTCGCCGTGCCATCTGTTTTTCTCCAACATAGGTAGGAACAGGAAAGAGGAGAGGTGCTTTATGAAGGGGGTAGGTGATGGAGCTTTTTTTTCTAAAACGCAATCAACTTCCAACTTGCTTTTCTGATAGCAAGTGATCAATTGGATTTCAGAAAATGTTGATTTACATATAAAGTCAATGAAACTAACCTACCCAAAGCAGCCTGAAAATATACAGTAGCTCAAACTCAGTATGTGCATGTTGTCCAACGTTTATCTCCATCAGTTTAAGAGGCCGGACATGTTTGTGTGCCAGGTGGGGGCAGTGTTCTATTTTTAAACTGATTTACTCTTTTTTATATTATTCATCTAGTGTATAGTAATTGGTTTCTCCAGTGATAAAAAAGTACAATAGAAATAAAAATTGATTTGAGTTTATTTTGATGATTTTATTTTATTGGACTTGATTTTATTTGATTTAATTTGATTTCTACTTATATTGATTTCATTTTATGTGACCTGACTTGTCCTAACTTGACCTGACCTGATTTCATTTCATTTCATTTCATTTGACCTGACCTGACCGGATATGATTTAATTTCATTTTATTTCATTTCATTTTATTTGACCTGATCTGATCTGATCTGACTTGACATGACATGATTTGATTTGATCTGACGTGTAATTATTTTATTTTGCTGGACTTGATTTTATTTGATTACATTTGATTTCATGTGACCTGATTTGTCCTGACTTGACCTAATCTGACCTGATTTCATTTCAGTTGACCTGATTTGATTTGATTTGATTCGATTCGATTCGATTCGACTCAACTCGACTTGATTTGATTCTGTTCCATTTTATTTGATCTTGTTAGTAGATTTCAAGATCCATCAAATTTACTGTGTTAGCTTGTGGCACCGTTTTGTTCTGACAATAAAAAATCTTATAGAATAACCAATCAGGGGCTCAGCTTTGAGCATGTGACGTTTCTGTAAAACGTTCCATATCAGCTGCTTTTCTCCACTTCTTCAACTACGTAAACGGTTGAAGACTTATGGTGATCATAAAATGCAAAGAGTTAAATCATAAAACTTGGAGATTTCCAAAATCAAAAACAATCTGCTCAGATTATCAACTGCAAATATGTTCAAAAAGTGCAGCCATTGTGTCTGAACATCTCTTTATTAAGCTTGCTAGAAAAAGAGAGAGAAAGAAGAATGCTGAATTATCACTTTTTGATTCAAAGAAGGCTTTCCTTTTGCCCATATGCTGGAACCAGATGGCGGGTCTACATTTCCACGGTGCCATCTATGTTTTGTTAGGTTTTATCTCTGGAAACACTCGAGCTCCAGCCCTTATTTGAGCGAGTGTCTGTGTGTGTGTTTCCTGCCCACAGCCCTCTGAAGGCTTGCTTTCAGGATCAAGCGAACAAGTTACATGCTCTCTACAGGAGAGGAGATAAACCTGACTGGCGTGTCAAGTATCAGCAGTCCCAGCAGTCAAGATAGTTTCTTGTCATTGTCAGGACATCTCCAAACAGCAACATTAGCATCCTTAATGATTTTTAATTTCTACAAAATGACCAAAAAACGTGCGTTTAGAATTTGTATCATATATCTACTATACTAACATATAGATGCAAGCGTAAAGTTATGTCTGGTGTTTTCAAAAAATGGGCCAGAAACTGAAACTTTTTCAAGAAAATAAATGTTTTTCCAACTTTCTTTGGCCTCAGCTTGTGTTTTCAGTGAGGCTGATGTGTCAAAGGTCAAACGATTCCCATCTGCTGCTACCTCACGTTACCCGTGCGATATGTTGCACCAACAACAGTGCTATCATCAGACTCAAGGCGTTTGACATTCTCTCTGTCATGAGAACCGGAAGAAGTAGACTATCTAAACACGGACCCACTTAAACAACCAACGTAATTGCTGTTTTTATGATAGGGTAGCTGGGATACCTCAGGCAACCTGATATGTGACAAAAAAGCTGCTAGTCATCAGAAAACTGAATCCCTGATTACTCAAATACAATCATAGTTTCAGCTTGTTGGTTGCTGAATGCCTTTATCAAATCTAAAAAAGTTTTTAGTCCTATTTTTACAACTATTTATCAAATGCACTACTAACTGCAACTGTAGATGCAACTAATTATTTCCAGATGATCTTAGTTGATCTGTAATTCATTAATCCCCATAAATACATTTCCAACTGTAATATATTTTAAATATCTATAATGGAAATGCATCCCCTTCCTGTCTGAGACAGGTTTATAGATGAAAGTAGGTCCAAAAAGAAATGAATGCTATTATAATTTATATAAATAAAGTAGCCTCAAATACAAAAGGGGTTTATATACAAATAAACCCCTCCTGTGTCAGAAGATGCATAACCCCCTATTGTAACAGTGAAATCTGTCCAACACACAAGAGGGGTTTGGCTCTTATCTGTTCCCTCTGTTGAACAGGACAAGTTAAAAAAAAAAAAAAAAAGTACATGGAGCCAGTTCAGTCCCCCTTGTGACCACCAGGTGTTTTCATACACAAGAACTCCGTCCAGTTAAGGTTGTTTTGTTAAATGTCCTATACAGCATTTAGGAACAAATTGTACCTGATGTGACCCACATACCTCTGTAAAGCTGATTTAAAACCAGTTTTCTCAAACACTGCTTCAAGTCGTTTCTGACAGGATATGACATCAGTGAACATGGAGGTTTTTAATGGACACTGTTGTGGAGGAGAATATTGGTATTTAATTTATTGGTGTTTAATACCAAAACTGCAATCAAAACAAATAAAATGGCGTGATGTGTTTCTTCAAATTTTCCCCAAGAAATATTTTGATAAATAACCAAAAAAAATTCTCAAGTAACCTGAAAGTGTATTTTTATTTTAAAATTTTACGATCTAACGCCAAATGAGGCAAAGTTTTTTGTAAAGGTCACCTAGTGGTTACTTAATGAACTTCATAACAATGTTTCGACTTAAATGTGTAAGTCTGCTGCTTGCTTTGACACTGTGATACAACTCTGACAACAAGAAGTTTTGTCTGAACCACAAGAAATCAAATACATTTGATCTGACTTTTTCAATACTTTTACCTACTTGGTATCTTGTGCTTCCAGAAAAGTGAGTTCATTAAGGTTTTGTTCTTATTTTAAGCTATTGACTCCATAAGAGAACTGGACCGAGTGATTATGATGTCACCCATAAAAAATTTTCCAACAAAATCAAGTCAATTCAGTCACCATTATTTTTTCAATATGCTCGTCGCCAAGTTGGAACCAGACATCCTCAGTGAGCAACGATTGGTCCACGGGGTGAGTCTACCACTTTAACCAAAGCTGTCATTATCTATACAAAATCATTCAATCAAAAGTTCTGAACGTTTGACGTGAAAGATCATGCTTTTCTTAAAGGTTTATAAATTGAATAACTTGCACAAAAGAAAAAATATCATGAAATAGAGAATAGATAAGCAAAAACAAGGTAGGAAAAAACAATAGCAAAGCAAGAACGGCCACTGTATTTTCCATGCGATAGAACACACCAGATTAGAAATCGCACCGTCACTGAATGGTGTATTTTTGAACTTGTAAAACACAAAAAACACAGTCTGACACTGCTACACATTAGCCACGTTAGCTCATTTCCGAATTTTGTTTGCAATAGGTAAAAAAACAGACTAAGATTCCAAACAACCTTTTCTGTGACTATGCTAATTCCCAACCTTGTTAAACTACACATAAAAAAACCACAGTCCAAACCAGATCCATTAGCTATGTTAGCTACGTTAGCCACGTTAGCGTATTCCCAACACCTGTAATTCCCAACTTTGTTTGCAATATTTTAAAAAACAAATTGATACCGATAAGACAACTGTTACTGTGACTGCGCTAACTCCCATCCCTAACCCTAGTCTTACACCTTAGCTTATTTACAGTTACACTAAACTTTGTTTGCAACACATAAAAAACAGACTAATATCGCTAAAACAAACGTTTCTGTGACTATGCTAGTTCTCAACCTTGTTTGTAACACAAAAAAACACAATGTAACACCTCAGTGTTAGCAGCATTATTGTACTCACAATAACTTCCAACTAGGGATGTCCCGATCAGGTTTTTTTGGGCCCGATCCGATTCCGAGTCATTGGATTTTGTGGATTTGCCGATACCGAGTCCCGATCCGATACTTTTGTAACACATTTAAAACATGAACAAATTGAATAAACAGATTTGTCTTGTCCCTTATTTATATTTCATTAACATTATTTTATCATTAGAAACTTAAATAAAACACTTCAGTGAAGTAGCTTTAATAAACAAGTAAAATTAGAGCAAATATAAACTAGAAAAAAAAACATTTTCTTGTTATATAAGTGATAATTAGTCATGTGAGAAAGTTTAGTGACTTTGACTTTAATATCTTTAGTTATTGAACATTTTTGACCAAATATGATTCCTGTCCTAATTTAGAATTCTTAAAATAAATTATGTGGGTTTTAGCATGAATTTGATGAGTGTTCATGACTAACTCATATAATTATTAATTTTAATTTATTCGTTTGTTTGTTTTTTAAGATTATGTGCGTCTTTTTAAGTTCTTAAGACATCAATTTCGGTTTTATTATCAGAGTAGTTAATTTTCTTTACTTTTATTTCTCTTTCAGATAAATAAAACAGGCATATCAAAGGACAGCTCGGGTCCTAAGGAGTTAAATCATGGCGCTAGCATGTAGCAGTTAGCAGCTGCCGGTTAGCATCTGTCTGCAGCACGAAGAGCTTAACATTAAAAAGAAACAAAACTCTGTCTTTTTCTGTTGAAATGCCTTCAGAGGTTGTTGTTTAGAGACACTAGCTGTCAGTTTAAAGCGTTTTCAAAAGAGTTATTGATCCCGGAAGTCTGAATCCGTGTTCGGGCTAGCTAGCTAACTCTACATCACCTCTGGCCAAACTGTTGCCGGTTTCTGCTGCGTTTTCCGGAATAACATTTTGTGATCTGTTCTTGACATGCAGACTTCTAGTGGAGGATTTATCCGGAATAATAAGATTGAAATATAAAGCGCTGATTATAAGAAGAATAAATGAAATATCCGATCCTGATCGGACAACGGAGCCCGATTCCGATCGAGTCTTCAACCACGTGATCGGGCCCGATTTCCGATCACGTGATCGGATCGGGACATCCCTACTTCCAACCGTGTTTGCAACTTGTAAAAACAACCGACTGACATTTGAAATCACTTTAACATCAGGAAATACGACCAGAATGAATCCATATATGGATTAATGTGTCGTGTGTGTCGACTTTTACAGTAAGTGCCCCTTGCACGTTATTCTGACGAATATATTAAGTGAGTAATATTTTTTCCCCTCCATGACTTCTTGGAGGAAGCAGAAACTTTGTGTTTGGAACGTGATGGGGGCGGAGTCACTCAGTCCACTTCTCACTTTCAGTCAATGATTTCGACATTTGTTACTCTTTTGTCTCCACCTATTACAGACTATTCCCTTTGTCCTTGTCCCCATCAAGTTTTCTGGTGCCTTGTCAGGACAACACTCCATTCTCTCTGACTTTACAGCTCCTGCTCTGCATCCACAATGAGAAAGGATTTACCGAGGGCCTCCGTCCCCCCAGCAGGAGCCTGATTAGAAGGGCCGGCTTTGTTTGGGAAGGTAATGGCCCCTAGGTGAGGCAATTCACAGGATACATGCAGTACGCTCCGCCACCTACGGAGACCCCAAAAAGAAAGGGAGATTCTGACGGGGGCTGGTAGGTGCTCGGGTCCCTCCAAAAATCTCCTCCACCTGAAAGCGATTACCAGGCCAGCCGTGAGCAAACAAGCCCCATATGGAGAGCCTGTAGCAGGGGCCGACTGGAGGCTGGGGAGCCCTCCTCCAGCTCTTAGGAGAGAGGAGGCCTGAGCAAACATGGCTAATGAAGTCTTAACAAGCCGCCCGGGGTTAGCGTGAGCCTGCTAAATGCCACTGAGGCTCTTGGAATTGTGTCCGGCAGATTGGCCAAATCTCCTCCAAGCTTTCCTTTACAAGATAAAGTTGCATTAGCATATCTCTGCCCCACCATCTTTGAGGGACGTCCAGGGTTTGGCGAGCAGTCCCCACTTGTGGGCTTCCTTTTCTTCGGTGGCGCCACTTGATTCCGACAGACTTCGGATCTCAACATGATTGCAGATTTTATTCATTGGTTCTGGAGTGCTGCTCTTCAAAGGCATTTCCTCCCAGCGAGTGAGGACGGGCTTGCAAAAAAAAAAAAAAAAAATCAGATGAGTGCGCTCCCCCCAGAGTAAATCATTACCGTCACTCCATCAGCACCCATCCCTCACTCCCATTTTTTTTTTTTTTTTTTTTTTTCCTGGTTGGCGCATCTCAAATTCCAGGGTTTATTATTGGAAAAATATCCCACCGTTCAAAGCGTGCCCAAGCTGACATACCTCTGCGGCGCTGGCAGCTCCGACTCTTGCCTCCTAATCAAAAGCAAACAGCCATTAACAGAGCTCGCCGCTTGTTATCTCCCAGCAGCCGGTCACTCTATCAATCTGTTGTCTTGCAGGAGAAAAGAAAGCTGCTACACAGGAACTTTAATGCTTTCAGTGCTGCATCAGATGGGTGGAAGATGAGTTTTTCTTCCTGCATCCTCTCCATTCAAATGCAGAAGAAAATGTGTGTTTGTGTGAGCGGGCAGGCGTGTCCACGTCTGAGGAAACAAAATGCCTTTTGAGAAAGCTCTTGTTAGTGAAACGGACGGAGATCAGGTTTCCAACAGATGTGGGGAGGTTTTTTTTTTTTTTAGCCAGAGGCTGGAGGATCTGCTTTGTGAGGCAACAATCCAGAGTTAATTACAAATTTCCTAAATTTATTCGACCCAAAAAAAAAGTTTTGTTTCTGAACTATAGAGGTAATTTGACTTCTTTTTCTGTTAATTTAGATGAGCACCAATTAACTATGACTAAAAGGATTTTTTTATAAAATAGAAAAAATAAATGCAAATTTTAAAAATAACAAATTTGAACCCTTATGTTCTCCAGAGTTAAATGTAATCGACCAAAACCAAACACACACACACATGTTTTGACTTTTTTTGTGTATCAACAGTTAAATATGATCAAAATATAAAATGTAAAATGTAGACATAAATATTTTTTTAATTGTCAAAATCTAAGAACAAACAGACTTTTATTTTGGTAACTAAAAGAAATTTCAAAAAAAGGAGACACAAACCTTTAGAGCTCCTGGTGGATTTGATTTCTAAGTGTTTCTCTTCTAGATAAAGTGTTTAAAGTTAGAATATAATAAATACACTCAACATAATTCACATTTTTACTCTAAATGTGTTTAATTTTTGCAAAACTGACTAAGAGTTTGTGTTTACAAATATCAAATGACTTTATTCAGCATCAGACTAAAGCTGCAGATCATCCACGGACTCTATGCTTCAGCAAACTTTAATTTGTGATGACATTTTGTATTTCCTGTGGCTAGCGGTCTCACTTCACTGCGAGAAGACGCTGGTTTAAATTCCAGCGGGGTTCTTTCTGTGTGGAGTTTGCTTGTTCTCCCCATCCATGTATGTGTATTTTTTTTTTTTTTTTTTGTAGGTTTCCTCCTTAAGTCGGAAATTCATGCTTCAGAGTTAATCTGAACTGGTGTGTATGTGATAGTGTGGTTCTGCAACAGACCAGTTCAGGGTGTACCACACCTTTGCCCTATAGCAGGGATAGGCTCCAGCAACCCCGTGACCCCATAAAGGGATTTGGTGGGTTCAAAAGCTGGATGAACAATTGGAAAGCCTGCATGATTTTTTTTTTTTTTTGTGTGTGATATTTTCCTCCCCAAGTGAAAAACACCCACAGAAACCTATTGATCCAGTTTCATCTTCGTTTTTAATGTTTTAAAAATGTTTTTCCTCTTCTTCACATCTAGGAACTAAAGTAAGTGAAAAAAGTTAGCATAGAACTCACAATGTGTGTTTCTGCATGTGTGCACTTGTGTGCTATGTGTGTTTGAAGTTGTGTATGTTTGCATATGTGCATGCATGTATGTGTGTGTGCATGTGTGTGTTAATATAAGTGCATGTGTGGGTGTGTGTTTGTGTGTGTTGGTGTGTGCATGGGTGTGTTTCTATGTGCGTCAGTGTTAGTGCATGTGTGTATGAGTGCGTGTGTCTGGACGCACGTGCATGTGTGCATTTGTCACTGTGGGATTAAAGTCACATCGCCGCAGAGATCCTATAGTTACTGTTTCAGGCGGGCGTGCGCGCGCAGATCAGAGGGCGCTCCCGGGCTCTTTGCATCCCGCAATTACGCCCCCCGCGGCGCGCGATGCAGGCGCTAAACGAAACATTAGCGCCTCATTTGAAACATAAAAACAGCGCTCGGAGAGGACGGACGGCTCCCCTGGGCGGCCTTATCTGCGCAAATTAACCCAATTTACGCAACCGGGAGCATCAATGGAGCCACAAAGAACCAGCTTCCACTTAATATTGATGGGAATGTGAAAAATATTCAAATTGATTTTTTTTATTTCTAGAGTTTAAATCTGACCTGAAGAAGTGACAATTATTGAAGTTTCTCCAACAGAAGTGTCCATGTTCTGGAGCAGGTGAGTGCTGTGTACAGTAAGCATTGATTGAAAAGGACAAGCCCCGCCCCTGTCGCTCTCTGATTGGATGAGCGGCTCCGGGAGGGTGTCTCCTTCCAGCCTCCCGCGTATATCAGCGCCTCCACCGCCGTCAGGGGGCTGATTTGTATGGGAACCGGGACTGGGGGAGGGCAGGCTGCATGTAGCCGCTGTGGGGGCTTTTTTGCGCGGATAAAACGAGGCTCCTGTGGTTCCATGCGCAGCGTTTGGAGCGCTCACTGAGCCAGAATCCTCATTTTTTGTATTGTTTTTTTAAGCCTGCTTCCTCGCTGGGAGTAAACACGGCTTGCACGTTGCGTGCAACTCCGTGGAGGATCGGGAAAAGATGGTGCGCAGCGTGTAGCCGCGGATTTCTATGCGCCACAGCAGCAGCAGCAGCAGCAGCGGAGGGGGGAACGGCATGGACATGTTTGGGATTTTCCTCCTCCTCTCCATCGCTCTCCTTCCCCGCTCCAGCTGCACCACAGCCAAGGAGATCACCTGCCAGGGGATCGCCGTGCCTCTGTGCAAGGGCATCGGCTACAACTACACCTACATGCCCAACCAGTTCAACCACGACACGCAGGACGAGGCCGGCCTGGAGGTGCACCAGTTCTGGCCCCTGGTGGAGATCCAGTGCTCTCCGGACCTGAAGTTCTTCCTGTGCAGCATGTACACCCCGATCTGCCTGGAGGACTACAAGAAGCCGCTGCCGCCGTGCCGGAGCGTGTGCGAGAGAGCGCGCGCCGGCTGCGCGCCGCTCATGAGGCAGTACGGCTTCCCGTGGCCGGACAGGATGAGGTGCGACCTGCTGCCCGTGCAGGGCAACCCAGACACTTTGTGCATGGACTACAACCGGACCGACTCCACCACGGCGTCGCCCGTGCTGTCCAAACCCACCAACCACCCCGGGAGGAGCCCGAAGAGCAAACCCGGGAAGTACAAGCCGCCCGCCGCGCCCTGCGAGCCCGGATGCCGGTGTCTGGAGCCCATGGTGGCGGTGACCACGGAGCGCCACCCGCTCTACAACCGGGTGAAGACCGGGCAGGTCACCAACTGCGCCATGCCGTGCCACAACCCCTACTTTACGCACGACGAGCGCGCCTTCACGGCGTTCTGGATCGGGCTGTGGTCCGTGCTGTGCTTCGTGTCCACCTTCGCCACGGTGGCCACGTTCCTCATCGACATGGAGCGCTTCAAGTACCCGGAGCGGCCCATCATCTTCCTGTCCGCCTGCTACATGTTCGTGTCCGTGGGCTACATCGTCAGGCTGATCGCGGGACACGAGAAAGTGGCGTGCAACCGCGACTTTGACGTGGAGCACATCCACTACGAGACCACGGGCCCCGCGCTGTGCACCATCGTCTTCCTCCTCATCTACTTCTTCGGCATGGCCAGCTCCATCTGGTGGGTCATCCTGTCGCTCACGTGGTTCCTCGCCGCGGGGATGAAGTGGGGCAACGAGGCGATCGCCAGTTACGCGCAGCACTTCCACCTGGCCGCGTGGCTCATCCCGAGCATGAAGTCCATCGCGGTGCTGGCGCTCAGCTCCGTGGACGGGGATTCGGTGGCCGGGATCTGCTACGTGGGGAACCAGAACCTGGACAACCTGCGCGGCTTCGTCCTGGCGCCTCTGGTCATCTATTTATTCATCGGAACCATGTTCCTGCTGGCCGGGTTCGTGTCGCTCTTCAGGATCCGCAGCGTCATCAAGCAGGGCGGCACCAAAACCGACAAGCTGGAGAAGCTGATGATCCGGATCGGGATCTTCACGGTGCTCTACACGGTCCCGGCCACCGTCATCGTGGCGTGTTACTTCTACGAGCAGCACAACCGGCAGGACTGGGAGATGACGCACAACTGCTCCAGCTGCCTGCTGGAGCGCGCGCGCAGCGGCCCGGACTACGCCGTCTTCATGCTCAAGTACTTCATGTGCCTTCTGGTGGGCATCACGTCCGGAGTGTGGATCTGGTCCGGGAAGACCCTGGACTCGTGGAGGACTTTCTGCACGCGCTGCTGCTGGGGCAGCAAGGGCACCGGGGGCTCCATGTACAGCGACGCCAGCACCGGGCTGACGTGGAGGTCAGGCACGGCCAGCTCGGTGTCCTGCCGCAAACAGATGCCCCTGTCCCAGGTCTGACCTCCCCCCTCCCCCCACCCCCCACCCCAGTCAAGCTGAAGTTCGGACTACTCCTTTCCTCAAAAGTGGGTTAAAGTGAAAATCATCTTTTAAGATGAATGGACATGAATTTGAGAATAGTGAGTGTTGATAAGTTAACGGGTCCATTTGACCCGATCACAACATAAGGGTGAGATTAAGCCTTAAACGCCCCCAAATCCTTCTCCAATTGTGATTATTTTCTGTTTTTGTGATATTTCTGTTTTTAAAAAATTACATTTTCGTGCACAGCTCAGTGTAACAGATGCCCTTGTCACAGGTCCAAGCTGAAGTTTAGACTATACCTCTCCACTAAAGCAGTTCACTCCTTATATTATTTCCGGGTCAAAATTGACCCGTTGGGCAGACACATGTTATTGGTTATCATGGTCAAGCTCATCTTTTACAATGAGTGAATATGAATTTGAAAATACTGGATGTTGATAAGTTGGTGGGTCTTTTTGACCCAAATATTGAATAAGTGTTAAATTAAGCCTTAAGAACCCCACGTCTTTCTCTGATTGTATTTTCTCTCTCCAAATTCTGATGTATTTATATAAGATTTATGTATTAAATTGGCATTTTAGGTCAGGTCGGGCATGACAAATTCAGACTTTTCTTCTCTTCTAAAGTGGTTTACTCCTTATACTGTTCTCGGGTCAAAATTGACCCGTTGCTTTAACACAGTTGAAGATGTAATGGTTATCATAGTCAAACTAATCTTTTACAATGAGTTAACCTACATTTGAAAATGATAAGTTTTGATTAGTCAACGGGTCTATTTGACCCGAACACAACATAGGGTTAAATTTAGCCTTGAGAACCCCAAATCCTTCTCCAATGGTGCTTTTATTTCATTTTCACTTGTATTTATAGAGAACTTCTGTATAAAATTTACATTTACGTGCAGGGCAGACATTGCAAGTTCAGACTATTCCTCTCTACTAAAGTGGTTTACCCTTTATACTGTGCTCGGGTCAAATTGACCCGTTGTGTCAACACAACGTAAGGGTTAAAGATTATCATAGTCATACTTGTTTTTTTACGATCAGTAAATCTGAACTTGAAAATAGTGAGTGTTGATAGCTCCATGGGTCATTTTGACCCAAACACAAAATAAGGGGGAATTAAGCCTTAAGAGTCCCCCCAATCTCTCTCCATTTGTTTGTGTTTTTTACATTTCACATGTATTTACATATAATTTCCATATCAAAATGTACATTACAGTGTGTAGGTCAGACACGGCCAGCTCAGTGTCCTGCCGCAGATGCCCCTGTCACATGTCAGATCCCCCCCATTTAAGCTAAAGTTTGGACTGTTCCTCTCCTCTGAAGTGGTTTCGCTCCTTATGTTGTGCTTGGGTCAAAATTGACCCGTTGGGTCACAATATAAGGGTTTAATGTATAGAAACACAATATAACCCTTATATTTACTCATACTGTGTTTGGGTCAAAACTGACCCGTTGTATTGTTTGAGCTGTTACATTGTTTGGGTCACAATGTAAGGGTTTGATATAAGGGAATACAAGATAACCCTTATATTAGCTTTTATATATTTTTTTGCGGGTCAATTTGACCCGAACACAATATAAAGGTTAAATTAAGCCTTAAAATCCCCCAAATTCTTCTCCTATTGTATGTTTTTTTTTTTTTTGTAATTTCACATGTATTTATATAAGATTTATGTATAAAAATGTACATTTGTGTATAAAAGAAAACTTTATAAGCTATTGTAAATTTGTACAAAGTGTAGATGCATCTTTTTGGTGAGAAAGCAGCCTCTATTTTGACAATAAAACATGCAGTTGGCCTGTTTTTGGTGGTCCGTCTTCCTTTCCGAGGCCGCTTTAAAAAAAAAAAAAAAAAAACACGGCAGAAAGCAGTAATTAGAGGCGAGGGGTTGAGCTGGAGCATCTCCCATAATTGTTTGGAGGCCTCTTCACATGCTTGCCGAAGCCTGCTTTCTTGATTTAGTCAAAAAGGGGGGGGGGGTATAAATGCAGGGATTGAAATCTTTTTTTTTTTCCCTTATAACGGGAAGGCATCTGAAACTTTGAATAACAGGTATGGTGTGTGTAGTTGGAGTGTCTGATGTGCCAAGGTTCCCCCTAAATGTCCCCATTTGGATGCTTTGATGGACGTCCCGCCATTGAGACAGAAAGAGGGCTTTGGAATACTCTTCCAATGAAGGGGAGGGGGCTGTCAGAGGAGAAACCTGCCAGAGAGAGCTCCTGCATCCTGGGTTTGTTTTTCTTCTCCCATCATCCAGGGTCTGAATTGAAACATCTCCCCAGGCTCAGGCTGTGTCAGTGAGTGCAGGGGGGGATTGGAGGGAGTGGGCTTGACGTGAATGATGCTGAAATGGCAATGAAAGCCCCACAGGTGGTCTGTTCACATGATCTCACATCCTAGAGGGGGGTAGCCCTTAATCTAGCCTTCTTTATTTTGTTGCTACAAATGTTTCTGCTTTGGTCCCCAATTAACCCGATGCGCCGGCGTGAGGGGATACACTGTAACCCACTGTGATGGCGAAGACTTTGTGTCCTTTGCTGCAGCTAAAGCATGCATCTCCTGATGCATTGTTTGCATCGAGCAGCGGCAAGCATCACCAGCAAAACTTTAAATGTGAATTTGCTGATAATTCCCTCCTGTGGCCTCTGGTTTTTGCAGAAAGGAGTCAAAGATCCTATGAGTTAATGTAAAACTAACGCACAGCTCCCTCTAGTGGTCAAACACAAGCAGCACAGCTCAAATTACATTTTTGAGCTGCAAAAAATCTGAATCCAGAGAAACATTTTGAGGGGAAAACAGCTGGAAAATTCCAAGCACAAATGAGTTTAAACGCATTTTGTGCAACAATCAATGAATTTTTTTTGTTTAGTTTAACGACTTAACAAAAGGCTTTTGAAGAATTTTCATTAACCCCTCACTTTATTTTCAGTTATATATATAAAATAATTTCGTCAATATTTTTTCCATTCCTGGTGATTATGAAGGAACCCTTTAATACTGCACACGTGGAGATGATTGTTTCTACATCGTTCAGCTTCACAGTAAGGAGTCACATGACCTGTAAACATCCAAACCATCCAATAGCAGTCCCTCGCTCCATAATTGAATCGTCTTTTTTGCTGATCTGCGTTCATCCAGCAGGAACACACCGACTTGCTAGCTATCAAATATTGATGGCAGCGTTTGATGAGAGGCTGGCAGAGCAGAGCGGAGCGCTGTGAGGCGGGTGTTTGGATATTGATTGGTTCTTTCTATCAGAGGATGGTTTCCAACATGAGCTGGGGCTGTAGGAGTCTTCTAATCCTCATCTTTTGTCTTTTTCCAGCTAACAGTTATGAGGGGAAAGTGATCAATAAAAGTAAAAAAAAGTTTCCACCTCACTCTTAAATCCATAAAGTGAGATGAAGAGTGCAGGTTTGTGGGACCCAGCTGCTGACCCCCCACCAATGAGGATTCCCACCTTTCTCTTTAAGGCGGTGAATGATGGAAAAAAGACTAAATTCATGTTCCATGGCTGCCTGCCTTATTGTCTCGGAATGAATCCACTCTTTAAAAAATCCTTTACATAAAAAGAATAAATGAATGAAAAGGTTGACAAGAACTTTATTTTACAACTAAACCCTTATATTGTATTTGGGTCAAAATTGACCCAACTTTCAAGGGGGAAATTTGGTCGATTTTGCTCCTTATATGGTGTTCAGGTAGATTTTGACCTGCTTGTAGGCATACATGTGGTCTATTTTGACCCTTTTATTGTGTTCGGGTCAAACCTGACACATTTTCCTTCTTAAAATGGGGTCAATTTTGACCTGACCACAATAGAAGGGGAAAAATAGACCAACTTCAAAAGTTAAAAAAAGGTTAATTTTGAACATTATATTGTGTTTGGGTCAGAATTGACCCATTTTCAAAAGCCAAAACACTTAAATAAGGGTCAACGAAGTTTAAGGATCAAAATTGACCGGAACACAACATAAGGGTCAAAATTGACCCTTATGTTTTGTTCAGCCAAAATTGACCTATTTCCCTCTTGAAAATTGGTCAATTTTGACCCAAACACAATGAAAGGAGCAAAATAGCCAAATTTAAACCCGGAAATGGGTCAAAATTGACCCTTATTTTGTGTTTGGTCAAAATTAACCTGTTTTCTTTCTTAACAATGGGTCAATTTTGGTCTGAACACAAGAAAAGGGTCAAAATAGACGCATTATTAATGTGTCGGTGGGTAAATAATGACCCCTATGTTGTGTTCGGGTCAAAATTAACCAGTTTTCAAGTGTGAAAATTGATCCGTTTTGATCCAAACACAATATAAGGGTTGAATTAAATATGTTTTCGTTTCTCCTGAAATCACTTATCAACAGTAAGGAACATCTGAGTCAGTCTTCTCGCTCAGAGGGAAGAACAATAACCACTACACCAACATGCCACCCCTCATTATGTTACTAACGGCCAGACAATCTTGCCAGTGAAATATCAGTAATAGAAATTTTTGGGGAGTAGTAATGAAGGCTTGGTCCCAAAAACCCACCAATCGGCTGAGCGTGGGCAGACACAGGATCCAATCAGTAAAGCGGTTATTTTTCTGGTGGTGCTTTTATTTTGTAAATCAGAAATCTTGGTTGTTATAACATTGTGAAATAAAAACCTGCAGGAAAGTATTGGCAGTATAAAATTAACTTCTTTATGGCAAAAAAACTGGATAATCTTTTTTAACTGACATTATATATATATATATATATATAAAATCAAAATTGATCGAAAAAATAAAAAGATGATAAAATACAAACCTGAGCTGCTTCCATTTGATATTAAATAAGAAGCACCGAATGAACGACACGTTCATCTTCATGGGGTTGGCAACTCAACAGAGAGATCAGCAGGACTCTGCAGCCAGCAGCTCCTACAGTGCACCCCTGCTGCTTCCTCCAACCAAAATACCCCACCACCCACCCCCATACTCACTCAGTCACACAGCAGGAAGGGAGTAGAGCCCCTCAGCCCTTCACTACAGCTGCATTTCCACCATACTGTTGCAGATGTACTCGCCTTTACTCCTAGTTTTGTGTCCACTTGAGTTGTAATACTTTTGGAATTGCTGGTTCCACAACATGAACTGAGGGATGATTTAGAGACACCAGTTAACTTTTGGAGTCTGATTTTGGGATGAAATATGATAAAGCAATTTGCATGGACACAATAATAGAAAGTTGGTATTTCTACGTTCTTTATTCAAAGGTTTTGTAAAGAGATATCTTATTTTTAGACCTGCCACGTCCTGCTGACAGAAAAAAAACATACTAATGAACATTACTCCAAAGTCCCTGATTTCAAAGACCCACCCCAATAAAATTGTGTTTTTTGGTGTTTTTACCATGTTCTTGTGGCATTAATCTAATGAAGGAGGACACATTTAAGTAAACGTAAGCTTATATTCGAGTTTCTGAAGATTTCTTTATTCAAATTGTTGAAAATCAGGAGCAAATGGAAAAAATGCGCTTAGAAAAAGTTCGTATTTGTGACGAAGAAAAAATTAGGAGGGGAAGTGGGGGCGGGGTTGATTCATGCCAACAGTTCCGCCCACAACTCAGAGGTAAATTTCTAATGAATTACTGCCACTCTTTTTAGTTAAAATTTAGGCAAAAACGGCATAATGATGAATAAAAGACCACTGGGATCCATTTTAAAATAGATCAAAAGATGATCGGAGGGGAACTTTGTCTCAAGTTCCAATCTGGGGTCCAAGTTCCCATTTGTGAAACACAGACTCAGAGATTAAATTTGAGAAACAAACAATGATCAAGTCCAGCATTAGTCAGTTAAAGCAGTTGAACACATTCAGGTCAATTTTCTGTGACAAACGCTGCTGCACGTTTTATGTTTGTTTGTGTTTATGGCCCGTTTATGTGAAGAATTTAAATTTTTAAATTAAACATGAAATAAAATAGTTGCTTTAGAATGTCATTTTATACAATTTATACTTTAATGAAAATATCTACATAAAAAGAACGTTTTTAAGTCTGTTTTTAAATATCTATTAATTCATGGTGAGAATGATCTGCTTGGAGAAGTCACAGCAGAAGAGGAACTTCACCGTCATCAGAACTTATTAGTGTCAGATTCAGTTTTTGGGTGAATGCTACATCCTTTACCACTAGAGGGCAGCACAGCTTCACACCTCAACCACTTTATAGAATAAAAAGAATAAAAAAATAAATAAAATAAAGCAAAAATATGAAATAAAACAAAATAATAAGAAATAAAAAATAAAGGAATTTAAAAAATACAAAATTAAAATGAAATAAGAAAAGCAGGGTAAAGCAAAACATGAAATAATAAAATAAGACAAAATAATATATAAAAAAGACGAAATTAAATAAAACTAAAAGAAAATTAAAAAAAATACTAATAAAAATAAAATTAAGCTGGTTTATTTGGAGTAATATCATTCCAACATCCTTTGTGAAAAAACATAAAAGTTGTAAAAAACGTGTGCGGGGGGGGGGGATAGCTGTCCACAACAAAACCCAGAGTTATCTGATGATGAAGATCAAGAGCTCTCCTCTTTCTAAGAGATCATCCTCCTCACTGCATCTGTAAACTTCTCAGTGGTTCCGGTTTCCGTGACGCCAAACGTTGAAGGAGATGAATCCACATGAATGGATCAGCTCTGTCCTCTATTTCTGGTGCTGGGGGTGGTTGGTGCTCCTTGTGGCGGTCTCCATAAATACAGATCCCCCCTTGGGGGGTGTAATTACTTTGTAATCCCGGGGCTTTAGGGCCCTTCACACTGCCCTTCACCTCTCCACCAATCGTGGGAGCAGCGACATCACTGCTTTTTTGGGTTTTTTTTTTTGGAATGACCTCCTGACCAGGACCTGGAGGCTATTTGATCCCAATGACCCCACCTCAAAGGGAGGGGGTGTAAAGTAACAGCAATGAGGGGGTTAGCTTACCTACAACAGGCTACGGCATGTTATAGGTGGTTAGGGGGTCAACAAACAGGTGGAGCGCACACTTTTAGATTTTAGATCATTCTTGACTTTGGCTGTTGGGGGGGGGGGGGGGGGGGGGGTCTGCTAAATGGAGATGTGGGCTCAGCACAAAGGGTGTGGATTCGTTTGGGTGTAAAGTTGCCCACTGTAGTTTCCGACGCTCTGGAGAAGAAGCGTCACACCCACTCAGACTTCTTCTCCTGTCCCTCCTCGTGGTTCTGCAGCTCCGCGGTGCTGCCCAGCTCCACCAGCCTGTACTGGCTCAGGGTTCTGGTACTGACAGCGGCGGAGGCCTCCCGAACCGGAGCTGCGGTGGCTCCGCAGACCCCCAGGTCTCGTCTCGGAGGAGGTGGAGGTTTGCCGCGTTTGCTAACGCGGATGGACCTCGGCGTGCCCGAGGGCTCCTTGGGACACAGCGCCACCTCGCTGCCGTTCCTCTCCAGAGCGTCCTCCTGAAAAACGGAATCGACTTCGTGGTCCGGATGGGTGCAGTGGTCCCGATGCGTCGCTCTTACTCCCGACGGGCCTTTCCCGATACGCCTGCTCTTGAAACTTTGCTCAGATTGTTGCTCTGGGTTTCGTGGGGCAGCTTCAGCTCCTCTGGAAGCAGCTACTGCTGACAGGAAGCGGCGCTCCTCCTCAAACACCTCCTCCAGCACCATCTTCCTTCTGCTCTTCTGCTTCACCGAGCGTTTGACGGCAAACACAAAGTCTAGAAAGTTGAGGAGGAGACACAGAGCCGCCACGCCCAGCATAAAGTTGAGCATGACCGTCTTCTCCGTGGGCCTGGAGATGTAGCAGTCCACCTGGGTGGTGCACGGCGCATGGTGGCACAGGAACCGCCTGGGGATGTGGAACCCAAACAGGTAGTAATGCGCCGCTCCAAACGCCGCCTCCAGCAGCGTCCTCAACAGCAGGTGGAGAATGTAGGCAGCGGCAAAGCTCTGCGTCGCCGTCTCGTTCACAGACGCCTTCTTCGGTGCCTCCTTGTGGATCTGAAAGGCTTTGCCAGACGGCGTCACGGAGATGGAGTTCGACACCTTATGGACCACGTAGGCGACGAAGACGAGGTACGGCACGCACAGGGCCACCAGCTGCACCAGCCAGAAACGGAAGAGCGAGACGGGGGAGAAAAGGTCGTAGCACACGTTGGCGCAGCCGGGCTGGATGGTGTTGCACACGAAGCGCTCCTGCTCGTCCTGGTAAAGGGGGTACCCGGCGAAGAGGAGCACGAGGATACGGAGGAAGATCATCACGATGAGCCAGAGCTTCCCTAGAAGAGAACCAAACGGGTGCGATTATAAACACCTGAGATGTCACCAGTGACGCTTAAACACAAGATCTTTAACATATCGTAACTTTTCAACCGTTATCAATGTAACGGTTGAAAAGTTATGGTAAATCAAAGAACATAAACATGTGAGCTCCAGTGTTAAAGAACAACTTTATACATCTAGTGGTGGTTGAGGTAGAGCATAATGTCATAGGTTCTGTGTCTTTGGGCAAGACACTGAAGCCCACATTGCTCCTGGTGGTTATAGGTTTGTGCCACTATTCAGCAATGGAACCGACATGAGTGTGTGAATGTGTGCGTGCGTGGGTGAAAGGGACTAAGACTCTAAAGTGCTTTAAACCTTCTAGGAAAGTAGATGAGATGATCCCACTCCAAATGTCAACAAATCTTAGATAGCACAAGAGTAACGGGACTGATAAGTGCCACAAAAAAGTGTCTCAATGATATGATTTCAATCAAAGGAGCAACAATAAGAGTCAAGAGGTCCAAACTTGGACCTCCATAAAAAAAGTACAATAATAATCATTTTTTTGTTTCATTTTTATTTAATCACTTCCTTTTGAAGACATTTTATAAGATTGAACATTGATATATAAAGATTTTTTTTAGGACAAAGCTGATTATTTAATGAGGATGTCCCAATTCCTTCACATGATCAAGTATACTTGTATTACAGAAAACAGACTCCTTTTTGCTCAGGGATGAAAACTGTTTTTAGACTGTGGGAGGAAACCAGAGAACTTGAAGAAAACCCACACATCCGCAATGAAAACATGCAAACTTCTCAGAAGGACTGAGCTGAGGTACAAATCTCGGCCTTATGAGGCGAGAGTGCTAACCACCACGCCACCGTACAGCCAACATCAGTGAAACACCCAATAATTTGAGACTTGTTCTCAGATTCTCCAGCTGTATTTGTTGATACTTTGCTGGATCAGGTATTCTGATTGACTGAACTACAAGACTGAACAAGTTATCAGACGGAGAAGGGATATCTAGAAAACAAGGTGTTAGATCCTGAGGACTGGGGGAAGACTGTACTGTAGATTTATCCACTTCTCCAGTAATGGCCAATACTTTTATGTATTATTGCATTACCAACTAACTTTTGATAAGTGATGACTGAGGCGGTTAAAAGGCAGACTTTATTTTATTAGCAATCTGGATCAGAGAGAAAATAGTTTTATCACACCTGTGATCAGGAAAAACAAGGGGGAGGGGGGTCAACAAAATCAAAGAATAAAAATGATTAAAAAAAGAACAGAACTCACCAGTTTCTTTTGGGATAAATAACATTTGTCTATTGTCCAAAGAAAAAAACGGTCACAAAAAAGACAAAAAAAATAGGTGTCAATACAGAACCTTGAGGAACACCACTAGAACCTTTCGGAGCATTTAAAAAGGCTTCACGTGACATCCTTTAAAAGATTTAACAAGTAATGTTTGATAATTTTGGAAAAAAAAAATGCAACATTCCAGCAAAATCAACTAAAGCTCCCATGAAGCACGCCAGCGGAAGTATGATGTTTGTGCTTGTTGGGTTAAACTTTACATCATCCGGAAACTTTGCAATTCTAAAGTTCAGTTTGTTTTACAGAATTTTAGAGCCAACTATGTGGTAATTTCAAATTTTACTCTTAACGCTCAGTTTTTGTTTTAATTAAATTAAGAAGATTGTTTGCTGCCACAGACTGAAGTTAAAATCAAGACATTCAAAGCAGTGAACTTACTTGGAATGAAGATTCAGGTGAATAGCTCAACTTACCCATCAGAGTGATGCTGTGATTGACAGAGATGAAGAGGAGCTCAGAGGTGCTGGGTTCCATCATGGCTGCCCTGCTCCAGAGTCTCCTCACTCTCCCCGTCCTGCTGCGGTTAAGGACAAACCGGTCCGCAAACGCCTCGCTCCTTCTCCAGCCTCGCCGCCGGAAGATCCTGGTACCTTCCAGCTGCAACCCACAGGTGGACAGACACTCCTGCATGGAGCATGCTCCTTGATGGCTGAAGCCGGAGCAACTCTCGCTCGTCTCAAACCCCTCTGCCCCCCTGCAGACAACTGTTACCCCTTCAGACAACAGAAGGGAGCGTGCCCCATTGTGGGTCTATTCTTAACACATTTCCAAATGTCCTGGCATCGCAGATATTTCGGTGCCTCCGGCTCGTCCTTCCAGGAGGTGGAGAGCGGGCCACAATCCTTCAGGCTTAGTCACTTGAAATTGTTGCATTAGGTTGTCAGACACAATGGCAGGCATGCTCACACCGCACGCAGCTCCATGATAAACTGAGATGTAACTGGATGGGCGAGGGGGATTTACTGTCACATGTTGGCATGAAATAACACTGGAGTTAATGATTAACCTGAAGGACGACGGTCACTGAAACATCCGAATCATGGCAGACCATCAAACTAAAAACAATACTTTAAGAAAATTACGGTTTTATATAAAGATTTTTGAGTTGCGGTCAAGAAATTTCCAACCATCAACCATTACTTCTACCAAAGTAATTAGAATAGAATGTTAAAGGTTAAACAATTTTGCTGTTTCAATCTTTAATAAATAATGACCATATTTAGCTAAATTTACTTATTTTTCAAGAGAAAAAAAATGTCAGAATGAGAAAAAGATAAAAGTGATCAAAGTTTCGACTTTCATGTACTAGCAGTACAGTGAGACTAACTTTTTCCTTCATCCTTTTTGAACCTTTATTTTCCTCGGTGTGCTGTAAAATGTTTATAGCAAAGTACCCAAAGACCAGTTTCTCTATAGTGAAGCACAGTGGCAACAGTATCATAGTGTGAAACTTTTCAATCATGGCAGTAAAATTAAAACAAGCATTTTTGTGACAGAATGTTATTAACCGATCATAATACATTTTATTTTTTTTATGGCTTTACTCAAAACGTGTTTCTGTTTTACTAAGGTTGTAAAATGCTTTAGAAATAAAGACTGAATGGTTGGTTTAAAGGTCATAATATTCCAATTAGAATTTTTGGAATAAATTTTGATTAAGATGTACAAATTGAGTTTAAGTAAAATAACTGTGTTGGAAATTCTGAAAAAATCAAATAAAACAATTTGCACATTATACAACTCTCTTGTTATCCACTAAAGGAAAAAAAATCTTGATATTTTCTGCACTATAAATCTCTCTGGCATATATGAAAAAGTGCAAATTAATAAATTTGGGGAAAAAATATATATTTAAGTTGTAATAGAGTATAAGTGCGACATTTTTGAATAACTCATCCAAGCCCGGCATCACACTGAGCGGCGCTTCTTCTTCTGCGTTGCCGTCAGAAGCAAATGCTGATACATCTACAGCGCCCTCTAGTAGTCGTTAGAGGCAAAACAAAGAAAATATGAGCCTCTTTACATTTAAAAAGTTTAAGTCGTATCCACAACTAAACTATACAAAAGAAGGAAAAAAGTGAGTGAAAAATACTGTAAGTTAAATCAAATCCTTGTTAGTCTTTAGTAAAGCGACCGCTACTACACCCACACTCAAGTTAAAGCAAACATTTCAAATAATCACATTGAAAAAGGAAACATTTCATTTTTTATATAACAAGGTTTGAAATTTTAATTGTTTTACATGTTACTAAACATTGCTTTAGAAGAGGAATCTGTGAAAAACAATTTGGCAAAAGTGAGAACAGAAACTGGAAAGCTAGAAAATAAAGTCTTACAGATGAAGGAAAATACTGTCTAACTTGTTTGGATCGAGGGGGACAGAAACTAAATGCCACAGCTACAGCAGTTCTGTTGTTCACACACGATGTCATCGTGATCAAAAGGAGATCAAAGCAAAAATCCTATAAACAGTTGGGGGAGGGGCTACGGGAAGAATTGAAGACTCTATGCAGAGGTAGAGTTCAGTGCATGGGACCGTCCTTCTCTTCGCTGTCCAGCTTGTGGCATCAGTGCTCATGTCTAGGCAGCTTTCTCTCACACACAGACACACAAACATAATAAATAAGGTCGTACAATCTTTGAAATCAGCTGGAACTCACAAGAACGCATCCAAGCAGCTTCTGAAGACACATGGCTGACAGCTCTTTCCTTTCACTTCATGAGGAAATATTCAAAATCTAAGTCCTTCATTCAGCTCCTTCTTTTTATTTTCCAAATGCTGATTTAGGGAGTTTTTTGGAGAAGAAAATTAATTATTGAAATTAATTGAAATTGAGAAAAGTTCAATTTTAAAGACGTGTGGAAATCGTAATAAAACGCAAAGTGAAACCATATTGTTTTAATGTCATAAACAGTGAGGAAATGGAGAAACAAGATGAATTTCTCTAACTTGTACCTAATCAACCAAGATAGAATCAAGTTTGTTTCCGAAATCCCTCCCCAACCCCTAACTACTAAAAAACTATACAGTGCGGGACTATCAAGTGCCCTGGATTTTAAAGGCAATTCGGACACGATGCTCAATATTTTTCTTTCGTTTTTCCAAACGCTGGATATGACGTCGCCAATTTCAAAAGGTTCAAATAAAATCAAGACGAACATTTCACGCCTTATATTTATGACTCCATTGTGTTCTGATGGTGAAAATATGGAGGATTTATTAAAAAAAATACAATTAAAAACTTTTTTTTTTTTTTTCAATCGTTCGACCGCAATGCATTGTGGTCTATATTCGTTAATCTAGGGAGCATCGATGCATGCTAGTTTTTTGCAAAGACTTCTGGGAAAATTTCTAGT